>OY776680.1:74446340-75066944 GCA_963675555.1 Leptura quadrifasciata
TATGTAATATCTTATAACCATTAATATCCAACGTATTGATTTGTTTATGTACGTGTAAAACGTAGCACCCGAATTGTAGGAAAATATATAAATGAATATCTTATATGCCAATCAGTCAAAACACGACAGGCTCAACCCAATGCTCCACTTAGAAGTCATGCACCGCAGAATGCATTTGAAACTTTGAGCGTCGATGCAATTGGACCGCTACAGAGGATCAAAGACGCCGAAAATCGATACATGATTATCGTAGAAGACGTATTTAGTAAGTGGATAGAGGCAAAGGCATTATTCAGGTCGGTGGCAGAACAATCGCCAAATTTATAGATGAAGAAATAGTTGCGAGATTTGGAGTCCCTCGAGTCATAATTTCAGACAACGGAGGTCATTTCAATTCTGAATGGTATATAACATTCTGCGATAGAAATGACATTGAACGATATCTCATTTCTGCTTATAATTAGCAATCCAATCCCGTGGAACGACGGGTTCAGGAATGTAAGAAAATTTTAAAAACCTTGCTATACAAAAAGCCGAATGACATATGGGATCGCTACGTGCATCAGATGACATACATCTTGAGGAATCCCAGAAATGCAGCCACAGGTCAAACACCTAGCATGATAGTGTTAGGTTATGAACCAGCCGAAAAAGGCGAATGGGATTTATATGCATGGAGACAAGACAGAGCTAAGCAACAAACGCTTCCACGGTACGAGAGGGTGAAGGAAGCCCGTCAAACTCAACAAAATTATAAACAAAAATACACGCCCAAAGAGGCCGTCACTCCAGTCCTTTTCAAGGTTGGAGATAAAGTCATGAGTGAAAGAAAAAGGAAGGTACATATCTTTACGCCGTCTTGGTCAGGCCCGACCAGAATCTTGAAAAAGTTTTCAGACGAAGTATATCTCGTTCAGAAGGGAAACGTAACTACTAGAGTTCATGTAAATGATTTGAGACCAGCCCCGCCAGAGGAGCACAATGTGGAATTCGAATCTTCAGATGAAGAAAATGCTATTCCAGGCGGAACATCACTCGATGGAAATGATTCCCCGTTCTCAGACGATACCACAGAATCTCAACAGCCAGAGCAGACTGTAGTCCAAATCCATGCACCACCACACAATGTTTCTACTTCTGTTTCCGATTCAAGTTCTGGAGACTCAATTATATTTTTAACCTAGGCTAAGTTTTAACTTAGTTTTAAGTTTTTTAATGCCTAATTTTCATACCAACTTTTTGTCACATCAGGCAAAAGTTGGTATTTTTTATGCAATTTTTACAAGTTATTTCCTATTGAGGGGATTGTATCGAGCATACAAATCTTCCAAATTCACTGCAGCAACTCTAACCGTATCAAGCAAAGTTGGTAATTTTTATAGTTTTCTGATTCATATATTATATGTATTGAACATATACATCTGTAAGCAGAGTTCGACCCAAAAGGTCTAAACAAATGTTCCATTGGCACGACATGGAAAGATGACAACTCTGACGCAAGGGAGCGATTCAGAGGAGTCCAGCAGCTCAAGAGCGAGGGCCGCCACGTCTGCTGAATGAGAAGATGTCGCAGCTTCCACTTTATGCCCAGACGAAATAAAGCCCATACCTATTTAACCAGTAAAAAAAATATGTTGTTTCATATTACTGAGCAGTGCCATGTCAATACCAGAGCCGTAGAGCTAAGCCAGAGCCGTAGAACCAAAGCAGTTCAAGAACCACCTAACCTGATCGAGAAGGCACTTCGACACCGAGGATGATCAACAAAGTCAAAATCCCGAAGAGGAGCAGACGAAAGCAAGAGGTAGTGAAAGAACACTAATGAAGTTCAGTGCGTCGAAAGTGTTTTTTTATACCATTTTTGAATTCAAAGTTTCTTTTTTTATCCCATTTTGGGATACAATGTTTAAAGTTTGATAATCGAATGCTCTGCATCGATACTTGTACAATATTACAATTTTTAGATTGTGCATCTATGTTATGTTTCAGATAGGCTGGTCTGAAAATAACCGAGTACAACACATGGGAGACTCCATCCAAAGATCCATCTTTCACAATCATTTTTAAAATTAAAATTAACATTGCACAAAAAGACTCACTGAAAGAAGGGGGGTGTTAAAGAACAAGCCAAAACCTTCGATAAACTTTTCGAAACTATAACAAAATCCGACTTTTTAAATCACATTTTCGCTTTACGGGGCGTTTTTTATGCCAAAATCTTGAAAACTCATCAAGGAGTGTAATTTTAGAAAGTGTAGTAAATGTCGCTGCACAGGGACGTGATGTCGCCCCGACCACCGAAATTTAGAAAGTGTAACAAAAATCGACGGAAATTTCAAAATTATAAACCCTTTTACGAATCCACGTTGTACAGCACTGCAACTCATGCGTTGTGTTAAATATAAGGAAGGCGAGGGGCAACTTTAAAATTTCAAATGGAAACCCCTATTTTTTATTGCGGAATCGGATTCTACGGCAAAAAATACGTAAATTTTATTCCGGACATTTTTTTCGATTCTTGCATGGTGTCGCTGTAATCGCAAAAAATGTAAAGAAAACATTACTGTTTCAAGAGTAGCGTCTTGTGCCCACAAAAAACGTCCAATTCAAAAACTGAAAAACACGTATTTGTTATTTTTACGAAACCTATCCAATGACATTGGATTCGACTCTCCCACCCCTAACCCAGTGGGTGGGGCGGGGGGCAACTTTGAAATTTGTAATGAAAATCGGATTCAGATTCTATGGCCAAAAATACGTGAATTTTATATCGTGCATTTTTTTTCGATTCTCGCAAGGTGTCGCTGCAATCGCAAAAAAATTAGTGGAAACGTGAAAGTTTTGAACGCATACTTAAAAAAATACGAAAAGTAATACTACTGATCTCAGAATGAATGATTTCCGGAGCTGTTTTGAGAACAGTGATTTTACACGGCCGTGCGGAAACTATTAACATTCTGTAAATTTATTAGCAGCTAGTAATTTTCACTTTACGTTTTTTCCGGAGCAATAAAAAACTCGATTTAAAAAAAAACTAACAGTGGTTTTACCTCTTAATTCAGCCACTTCAGACAAGTTCTTGATCCCAGCCAGTGAAAGCAAGGAGGTAACTCAGCCATTTAAGGCAAGGTGAGGATTTCGGCCAGTTGAGGCAATTAGTTTACAGCTTAACTGCTACACTAGCAGGTTTTAATTTCAAGATTATAGCAGGTGTTCAAAATGGTGCCCATTGACTTCTTGGCATTGTCCGAGACGAACGTAAAAATTTTCAATAGCACTTCTTATCATTTGAGGTGGTATTTCTGCAAAAATGTTTATTATGCGTTGCCTCAGCTCTTCCAAATCACGAGGTTTAGTGAAATAAACCTTACCCTTCACGTAGCCCCAAACAAAATAATCAAGTGGCGTGAGGTCGGGAGATCTTGCTGGCCATTCAATAGTTCCTCTTCGACCTATCCATCGATTTTCGAAAGTACCATTCAAATAGTCCCTAACAATATCCCGATAGTGTAGAGGAGCCCCATCTTGCTGGAACCAAACATTATCGAACTCATCACCAGCAATCTCTTGTATTGCGGGAACTATTTGATTTGTCAACATTTCCCGGTATTTTCTCCATTCAAATTTCCATCTATGAAAAACGGTCCTATGATTCGATCCCTGAAAACTCCTGCCCAAACATTTAATTTTTGTAGATACTGCATGTGTGTTTCAAGCATCCAGTGAGGGTTTTCGTCACTCCAATATCTGAAATTATGGCGATTAACTTTTCCACTGAGTTCAAAAGTTGCTTCATCTGAGAAGACAAGTAGAGATGACAAAAAATTTGGGTTTTGGTTACTCCTTTCCATCATTAGTTCACTAAATTCAAGTCGCCGATCAAAATCATCTTCATTTAACTCTTGGTGAAGTTGAATTTTGTAAGGATGAAATTTCAAAAGTTTCAAATTCTTATCAAACTGAAAATGCACTCATATCAAGCTGTTGACTGGCTTTTCTGATTGATTGATAACCTTCGATTTTCAACAAATGCCTGGGCCACTCCTATTTGTTGAGCTTCCGATGTTTCAGATTTTGGTCTTCCAGATTTTGGGTGATTTTTATTTGTCCTTGTGTCTAGGAATCGTTTGATGGTACGGGACACAGTAGATTTTGAAATTCCCACTTGATCTACAGGGAAAGTTTCGTTGAATAAAATCACAACTTCATCATAGGATCTTTCTTTATCGCCCCACCCTCGCATCATTAAAAGAGAAACTCTCTCTTCCTCTGTTAAAGTAGCCATTATGCAGAAAAAAACGCGAGACCTAATGAAAAATGAAATAACTTTTTCCGTACAAAAGTGCGCTCCTGCCTCTACAAAAGTTGGAAGGAACTGAACGTTCGAAATTTCACAAAATAAATACTGTTATTAAGAACACTTAAAAAAAACATTCATAAAAACCAAGATATCACAGATATTGTTTTTTAAACTGAATGTTTTTTTCTCAACACGAGTAGCTGAATTTGTAAATATTTACAAACTTATGGACGCTTAAGGTTTATTTCAATTTTGTGCGATTGCAGCGACACCTTGCGAGAATCTAAAAAAATGCCCGATATAAAATTCACGTATTTTTGGCCGTAGAATCCGAATCCGCTATAAAAAAATAGGGATTTTCATTACAAATTTCAAAGTTGCCCCCCGCCCCACCCACTGGGTTAGGGGTGGGAGAGCCGAATCCAATGTCATTGGATAGATTTCGTAACAATAACAAATACGTGTTTTTCAGTTTTTGAATTGGATGTTTTTTATGGGCACAAGACAATGATACACAAAGCGCGCGAAATTATTTATATTACGACTTTAAAATGTTCTTTTCATTTTGTGCGATTACAGCGACACCATGCAAGAATCGAAAAAAATGTCCGGAATAAAATTTACGTATTTTTTGCCGTAGAATCCGATTCCGGAATAAAAAATAGGGGTTTCCATTTGAAATTTTAAAGTCGTAATATGAATAATTTCGCGCGCTTTGTGTATCATTGTATTGCGCGGGTTGGAACATTCGCTTAAAGCCATGAGCAATGTGACCATTGTTAGGTGCCTGTCCGACGTACGAATTGTAGCCGCCAACAGGTTGTTTGCAATATAGCCGCGTCGTTTTCGTCCTGTTTGTCCCGTGGTTCGGAAAACAGTGTCAATCAGCCGTACCGTGGATCAACCTTTGGAAAACTAATTGAATTGGGTAAACACCTCTCTTTATGGCGCCACAATTGCTTGGATGCATAGTAATCTAAACAATACTCACGGATTTTATATTTGTTGATATCTTCGCGTATTTGGGGTTTCTTTTACAGGTTTCAACCGTTCAGAGTTGTTTCTTAGATAATTTCCTTTCTTTTTAATATTAGTAATCAAACGTTTTTAGTTGGTTTCTGGAAGGCAAAGGAAGATCCGTTGTACTTCTGTTTCTGAAGAATGAGACCTTGGGAGATGACGTGCAAAGTTGTAAACCAAGGTTTCACAAAAATAACAAGTCTTTAACGAGAACTTTTTTAGGTCTTGATAAAAGGCTAGGTCGTATCAAAACATTTGATATTATTTTACAGAATTTTCTTCCTTACTAGTGTCACTTGTAAAATCTGGTAAATCATCTCTAGATAAGTTACTCGAGCAGGAACTGTTTGTCGAATTTCCATCCTGAAAATAATGCAAAAATTAGTATAACGATAGTTTTCAAATTTCTAATTCTTTAATTTTCGAAAAATCAATGTTCATGGTTCAATAATTACAACAAGAATCTTCACAAACCACTGATTTATTAATCACTTAATTACAACAATTAAGTCCTTATACACACTAGCACAAACTAATTACAAGTTCCATCTACTATAGTCTCACTACTATAATTCACAACTTATTACTGCTCTTATTCCGTCTGTTCACCTGCTTGTCTCCTATCAAACTGTTCCAGTCCGCCGATCCAGTCCCTATATATTCCCGCGCCGAATGTAGTAGAATGTTCCAGAATGTTCCGGCATAACATTCGCGACTTTTCCGGCGCCGTTCTCGAACTTTCTATGGTTCCAGTGGCGTAGTCATACTCATAACACTATGTTACAGCATAAAATAAAGATAAATACCCATCGTGTAGCTACACTTGATTTACAAGGGTTGACTAAAATCAAATTTGGCCGCAATAGGTTATAGAGAACTTACTTAATCAATATGAGTGAATAAAATCTTTGTTTAAATATAAACAACGTAAGTTAAAAGAAAACAAATATTATTACACAGAACCACTGAAGGTAGGTTCTTGGTAGAAGACACAATAACACTTATCAAAGAATTGGTACGATACCCAAACGTCAATTAGTGATGAGACTGCAGCCCTACGGTGGTAACTTCGGGATATACGATGGTGGTGGGTTTATAGCCTCTCTAAACCGAGGAACGTTTCAGCCTAGTATGTGGAACTTTCTAGCCTAGACCATGTAATGTTCTAACCTAGTCCGTGGATCGTTCTAACCCAATCCGTGGACCCTAAGATATACCCATTTAATTTGTAACTCGGAAATGCACGTAAAACTTACCTCATGAGAGCAATTGAAAACAGATACAATCTACAAACGAAATAATTTACCTCTTTGTTTTATTTGAGGGATACAGTCCACCAAAATTCCTGTACAACGGTGCAGCTCAATTAACAGCGAAGATCCTCCCAAGGGAAAGTGGTCAACCAGCCTATAAATATTTGAAATACTTGGGTAAAGCCGAAAAAGATGGTGATGATAAAATAAGGTGTGCTCACATAAATCCCGCACAGATGCGGATTAAACTCCCTCCGTAGCAACGAAATATTCTGATGAACAGCAACAACTTAAAACGCAGGAAATTTTACCGTTGCCGATTATCCAAAATCCATTGAAATGTCTCAAATAAACGAGCTTTTAGGAATTATCGGCAGCTTGCACGAAGCTAACCCTTCTTACCTTCCTAACTTTTACACCGGACAGAAGTCACGCCACCGTTCTTCCCAGCTGGGAGACACGCGACCGCTCCTAGCGGAGAGGAGCCAAACCTCCATTGGTCTGCGACTGTTAAAGAACACGCCAAAACCCCCAATAAACTTTTTGAAACTGTAACAAAATCCAACATTTCGCATGAAAAATGTGCTTCACGTAAACATTCCGTTGGAAGAGGTTTTTATATTTTAAATCATATTTTCCCTCTACGGAGCGTTTTTTATGCAAAAATTCCAGAAACTCATCAAGGAGTGTAATTTTAGAAAGTGTAGTAAATGTCGCTGCACGGGGTCGTAATGTCGCCCCGACCACCAAAATTTAGAAAGTGTAATTAAAATCGACTTTAATTTCGGAAATTTCAAAATTAAAAACCCTTTTACGAATCCACGTTGTGCAGCACTGCAACTCATGCATTGTGTTAAATATGAGGACAAGTTAATCCAGTCTCTATTCAAAGTATATTGAAAGTTTTAGCGAAAATAGCCTTTAGCGACAAGGGTCCCCTATTATTTTCTAGCAGTCGATTTTGACGGGAAAATGATGGGTTTTAAGGGATTTGCCCTAAACCGGTTCCTCAGTGATTCGGTGTCAGAAAAGTATCTTTACCATGTACTCAGATCTGCATGGGACCGCCTTGCCTGAACGTATGAATATATAATTGCCACAATATAATTCAAAATCGTTGCGATTCAAGCATTTTTAAGCTCTGAGGAGCGAACCAAATTATAATTGAACTGATAATGCGCAAATAGACAGGCAAGCAAAAGCCCACCAAAAATTTTTAAATATTGAACTTTTCTTGAATCTTTTTGTGTAATCGTTAACTATAAACCGCATATTGAATGGTAGTTAGTACATTATAAGTCGTCCGTTCCTCACCATGTGTTGTACACGGGCAGACTATAGTTCGTCAATACATTTTTCTTGAAGTTTTTGTAAAACATGATTTTTTAAAGTGATTTAATATACATTCTTGTGTTTTCAAAATTCCCATTCAGGCTTAATTTTAAGAAAGTGTTAGTACTTATTGTGTTAGATTTATAGTGTTACGACGTCCATCAGTGAAGCAGTTAAGCATAAACGAACAGTAAGTATAAATTTTGCATTATTCACCGTCTGAAACAGTCGTTTTGAACGTTTAATATTCATTTTTGGAAAATATAATAGAAGTCCTTCAGACGCGAAAAGATGGATCGTTCACACGACTACCGACAACATGTGACCCGCGAAACAGAAATGTGTGTTGTGGGTCGCATATGCACCAAGCCCTCAACAGTACTGTTGATGTGAACGATCCATCTTTACACGTTTGAAGGACTTTTATTATATTTTACAAAGTAGATATTAAACGTTCACAAAGAAGGGTTCAAATCGACTGTTTCAGACAGAGAATAATACAAAATCTATATTTACTGTTTCGTTCTTGCATAACTGCCTCACTGATGGTACCAATTGGACGTCGTAACACTATAAATCTAATAGAGTAAATACTAACACTTTCTTAAAATTTACTCTGAATAAAGGAATTTTGAAAACACAAGAAAAAGACAATATAAAGTTCAAAAATATATATTAAATCTTTTTTGCAAAAATTATGTTTTACAAAAAACGTCCAAGAAAAATGTATTGACAAACTATAGTGGTCCGTGTACAACACATAGTGAGGAACAGAAGGACTCATAATGTACCAACTACCATCCAATGTGCGGTTTATAGCTAACGATTACACAAAAAGATTCAGTAAAAAGTTCGATGTTTATAATTTTGATGGGCTTTTGCTTGCCTGTCTATTGACGTATTTTCAGTTCAATATCAATTTAGTTCGCTCCTCGGAGCTTAAAAATGCTTGAATCGCAACGACTTTGAATTATATTCTGCAATTCTAAATTCATACGTTCAGGCAAGGCGGACCCATGTACGTTCTGAGTACATGGTAACTATACTTTTCTGACACCGAATCACTGAGGAACCGGTTTAGGGCAAATGCGCTTAAAACCTATCATTTTCCCGTCAAAATCGACTGCTAGAAAATGATAGGGCACCCTGGACACTTAAGGACTATTTTCGCTAAAACTCTCGAAATACTTTGGCTAGAGACTGGATAACTTGTTCTCATATTTAACGTAACGCATGAGTTGCAGTGCTGCACAATGTGGGTTCGTAAAGGGGTTTTTATTTTAAAAATTTCGGTCGGTTTTCGTTATACTTTCTAAATTTTGTGGTCCGGGCGATATTACGTCCCTGTGTAGTGACATTTACTACACTTTCTAAAATTACACTCCTTGATGAGTTTCCAAGATTTTGGCATAAAAAACGCTCCGTAGAGCGAACATGTGATTTTATATATAAAAATTTGAAATATCAGCTACCTGCTGATTCACTATTTGGGATATAACTTAAAAACATACTTCCTATGAACAAATTATTACAGAAAATAATCATCTATCAACAGTCAAGTCGAGTTCCTGGACCTTTTTTATAGTTAAAAACACATCATGACAATTGAAGTGTTATTTATATTTAACTGCGTGGTTTAATTAACTTTACGCCAAAATAATACTTTGCTCTTATTATTATAATTATTCTACTCATGGATAAACAAAATAAATGCAAAAGGTTCCTTTGTTACTAATATATTTGATGAAGACTTAATTTATTTCATTGAGAACCCTTTGACGAGTTTCATTTTCGATAATTCCACTGCCGTTAAATTTTATTTATCAAGGACTGTCAAAAAGACCATTTGCTGACGCCAAAATAAAAGGAAGTGTAATGTTATTCAACAACTTAAGACAGTATTTATAATGCTAATAAATAACTGACGTCTACCTTTTTTTAATTAGTTTTATTACTCATCTCACAACTGTCAACACTTATATTAATAGTAGTTACATAGAAATCGGTTAACTACGAATGCATTACATCGAACTTATGTTACATGCTCCCCTTACATTTATAATCTCGAAACCTTATGGGTTTACAAATTGTTCTTTGAATTACCCTTCCGACTTCTACTTTTTTGTTGTCTCTCTGTACGTCTTCTTTATGTGGACTATTTTCTTTTCTCGATCGGTCTTTCATCGGTGTATTTTGTTTATTTAGGGATTGTCTTCGTTTGGTTATTTTTACTTCTAGTTCTTTATTGTCCAGGTGGGGACTTTTATTATAATTCTGTGTATCTTATTCCTTCTATATAATCCTCTTTTCGTCTTTTAACCCAATATGAATTTGGGCTATTATCTTTTATCATGACTTTTCCTGGTATCCAATTCTTTGCTGATATTTTTGAACTAATACATTATTTCCTATTTCTTCGGCAGGTTTTGATGTTCTATCGTGATATCTGTTTTGTTTGGCTTGGCTGTTTTTAAGTTGAATTTGAATATTTCTCTAATTTTGCACACGCACTATGTGTCAACGGTAGGTTACATTTTATTCTTATACCCATTAATATTTCTGCCGGTGATGGTAGTTTATCTTTTGTGGCGGTATTATAGATTATCATTAAAATTATAAATGTCTTCATCTGGTGATTTATTAATTAATTTTTAAATATTTGGATTTGCCATTCAATAAACCCATTTGATCTTGGATAAGGTGGGGTGCTAGTTGTATGTTTTATATCTTCACTCTTTAAGAATTCTTTAAATTCATACGAATCAAAGGGTGGCCCGTTGTCTGACGTAACTTCAATTGGTAATCGACATTCCGAAAATTGGTTTTAATTTCTTAACATCTCTCTTGTATTTTTCATTGGTAAAATTATTGTAAACTTTGATTAGCAATTGGCTACTAATAGTATTTGCTATTTTTTACCTCCATAAAATCCATTGTGATTTTTCGCGTAGTTCGTAATTTTCTCTGCCATTTTCGGCCAGCACATCCTTTCTTGTCTCCGTCATATGCAACAGTTTATTACAAAATGCTGCATATGAATCTTCTGCATCATTAAACTTCTTAGTGAATTAGGTATTATTAATTGGCTATTTTCAAAAATAAATCCATTATACCCATATATTTCAAATCGGCTGTTAAAATATTGCGTTGCCTCTTTACTTACCGACGTAATTAATTTATTACGCCATCCCTGTCTAATATAATATAAAATTCGAGTCAATTCCCTGACGGTTATTGTTTCTTTCTTAATTCTTGCTTGTAAATACTATTGACTTAACTTTATAATGTATTATGATTTTATCAATTATTGATTTTTGGTTGCTTGCTTTTAATCTAGACAACGCATCAGGTATATATTGCATTTTTCCAAGTATATATTCTAACTTTGCTCTATATTTAATCAGTCATAATACTAGACTTTGTTCTCGGCGATGTAACGTCGTTATTTCTGTGCTGCAACTTGCACTATACTAGTACAAGCGGGTTTTTGCCTCGAGCGCCATATAGAGTCAGTGAAGACGGTTTATTACCAGGGGTCGAAACTTAGGCCGCCGTTCTCAAGGAATGGACAGCTGTAAAGATTTTATATTTGTAACACTTACTTTTTCAGGACGGTACAGATTAGAGTATAGACTCAAAATAAGGCGCACAAAACGTTTTAATATTATATTGAAACTATTTACACTTTAAAATATAGATAAACCAAATTACAATATGCTATGAATTTCGAAGAAATAGAACAGTTAGAAGAACATTTCAAATATATTAATAATTTTAATTACCCAAGTTTCAAGTAATAATTAAATCTTTATTTTTTAAAACAAAATCTCTATAATCATGATATACTAGGGTTCATAGAAAATGATAGCAAGCAGGTAAATGATAGTATGCAAGGGCGAAATGCAAAATAAAGCAAACAGGCGGTAACTATGACTAGCAAAGCAAAGCGGCGGTTTGCCAAATGCGATATAATGTGACTTGGACTGCTCTTTGGCGATATATAGACGGTTATTTAAATTTTAAAGAAATTTTTGACCAGAAGTAAATAATTTTACTTTTATGAAAATAACTCATTTTTAGAATTTGACGTGGTGAACCTGGTAAAGTAATATTTAATGGTTAATCAGTGCGGTATGTCTCAGGTGGAGTGTCCCACTTAAAGGCAGCGTCCCCGACTGAGATTTTTGCGGAAAAATCCTCATGAATCTACTTTAAAAGAATATCCAAATAACTGTACGATTCAGGTGGAGTGTCCCACTTAAAGGCATCGTCCCCGACTGAGAATTTCACGGACAATAACCCGGTGTGATTGCTAAAATATCAAATAACAAACAGGATCTAACGTCAAGTTTTACTTTACTGATTATTAATTTGTCCTTGTTTAGTACGATCGTGTAAAATATGACTTTTTAACTGTTCGGCTCAGGTGGAGTGTCACAATTAAAAGCAGCGTCCCCGACTGAGAATTTCGCGGAAAAATCCCCGTGAATTTACTTTAAAAGAATATCCAAATAACGGTACGACTCAGGTGGAGTGTTCCACTTAAAGGCAGCGTCCCCGACTTAGAATTTCACGGACAACAACCCGGTGTGATTGCTAAAATATCAAATAACAAATAGGATCAAACGTCAAGTATTACTTTACTGAATATTAATTTGTCTTTGTTTAGTACGGTCGTGTAAAATATGACTTTTTAAAAGTTCGGCTCAGGTGGAGTGTACCACTTAAAGACAGCGTCCCCGACTGATAATTTCACACTAAATAGTCGTTAAACAAAATTAAAATAACATTTAAAATTTACAGTTCAAAGCTTCGGCGTAACACCTCTGGAGGTATTATTCGCGGTAAAATATTTTCCCCGGATAAGCTAGACACGATCGTTAAATTCAAAGTTGTTACTGGTTGCGGAAGGCAGAATTTATCAAACTAAAACAAAGACCAATTAAAATTATATGAATCAATACAGAAAATAGTCCAAATTGCCAAAATAAAAAATAGATATTCGACACAGTAAATTCTTACCAAAATAATCGACTGATCAGGTCGGCAGCTGGAAACTAAAGAGGTCTTTAGCAGAGGGCCTACGCGAGATATCCCCGTGCTAAGCTAGAATTCATCCTCTCGGACGCACAATGCGTTAGCATATATGAGTCAGGCAATCACTAATTGGCGGTCAAACAAAATGTTTTATAACCGGTAACGTCAATTGTTATAAACAATAACTTCTAAATAAGTTACATGGCTGGGATCGATTGCAAATAAACTATTCATATGATTTCAGAAAAAGTACGAATTTAATAGCCCTGGTATTACTAGTTATAATTATAACTAGTAAATAAATAATAATAATAAATACTATTTTTAAATCCGGTTTTATCTTAATTAATTCCAGCGTTAATTAATTCAAACAATTGCCTCTCACGCTTTAAACTACTTGCAAATCAATTTGTAATGAAAACTTTACCTGGTTACTAAAAAAACTGAATTTTATCGGCCCTAGTTTATTAATTTAAACAAAATTAAAGAGTTCCGAATGATCCTCTCGTGACTTTTAAATATAATCTTTCCCTGAAATTAAATTGCTTGACAGCGGTTTCATCCCAATTTACTCTATATACTCTGTGGGTAAGGAAAATTTATGACTTTAAATTTAAATTAAAATGAATATTTTCAAAACAAAAATGACTTCATTACAGTGATAAATTGTGAATTGGTTTATTCGCTAGTCCAATCAGGGGTTTGTAATCTGTTAAAACTTTGAAAATAATGAAAATACTCGCAAATGGCCACAGCTGCTAGTAAATCTTCTTCTATAACTGAATATCTCGTTTGTGTTTCCATCAAACTAGCTGAACAGAATGCAATAGGATGCCCGTCTTGCATTACAACATCTGCAATCGCTGACTTGCTCGCATCTGCAGTTATGGTTACCTCTTTGTTAGTGTCAAAGAAGCTCGGTCAGTGGTGCACAGGTTAATCATCCGTATCATCTGTTTTTACACCAAGATCTTCGTGGCGTTAATTTGCAAAATCGGGTAATCAGTTGCTACGTGAACAAATACAAATAAACCCCAATTTTTTTTCATTACATATTGCTCTCCGATGAGTCGTCTTTTACAAATCACATTACGCATTACTGGAGTGTTGGAAATCCGCACTGGCTTCGCCAAATTGAATATCAACGACCTTGAACTATCAACGTGTGCAGTGGAATAATTGGCAACAAACTCATCGGCCACAACATTATTGAAGTCAACTTGAATGGTCAAACGTACCGAGACATTTTGGAAAATGAACTGTCAACATTACTTGAAGACTTGAGCTTAGAAGTGCGACAGAACATGTGGTTTCAACATGATGGTTGTCCAGCACATTATTTGGTGGTAGCACGTGAAGTGCTTGATCGTAATTTCAATGTCGCTGGATCGGTAGAGCTGGTCCGATCAATTAGCCTGCTAGATCACGAGATCATACTTCGCCTGATTTATTTTTGTGGGGCTATTTCAAAAAGTTTACAAGCAGGTACAAACAACACGTGGGAATTGTTAAGAAGATGTTTACTATCCGTGGAACTTGATTGATGGTCAGGCACAATATACAACTTATTTACCTAATTCAACTGAACACAATATTTATTTATGGCAACTTTTTATTGGCATTCAACAACATTTTATATGTAGTAAAACAAACGATATATGTGACTAGATTGCTCATTGTCAACAGGAACGTGACTGAGCGAATCAGAATTGCTTGTGCCGAAATTCAGGCAGACATATTTCTCAGTTGTGTACAGTCGCTTCAAATGCACAATGTCGAGGGCCACCATTTTCAGCACTTACTTTAAGTGAAAGATGATGAGGCAAAGAGACTTATGTAAATCAAGCACTCCGATAAGTGAGTGGCGAAAGGACTCACATAAATCAAGCACCCAGAAAACTACTACGTCCATGTCGTTGTTCCTGAGTTACGCTAAAAAACTACCAGTCATTTACATTTCTACATGTAAGAATTTCCCGATTATTTGCAATTTGAAAAATGAACAAACTTTCTTGACGACGAATTTTGATTATTTATAATGAGAACGTGGTATTTTTTGTGACGTGAACCGTAAGGAAATGGCCTTTTCGATTAAGCACTCACCGGCTGCTCTTCTGTTCGGAGGCGGGTCGTAGGTTCTTTCGATAACTTTAACTTAACCAACAGTTTATATTGAAGAAAGAGTTGTTAATTTGTAAGCTCTGGGGCGCCAGTCAATTTCTTGACAGATAAGGGGTTAGAGACCAGAATAAAAAAATTAAGTAATGTATACTAAATATAATAAGCGTAAAAAAATGTAGAATTACAAAGCCACCAACAAATAATAGAATAATACACAGGATAAGGAATAACACAATTGCTAAAATTAGATTTACTAAACTATGAGGGTGTGAGGCACAAATGGAACAAAAAAGTTAAAAAGATTAAATTGATTTAAATCAAGAATGGTAAAAATTCTGTTATGGCCTCTCCGGCTATGAACATTTTAAATTCTAGAATATTTCAGATTTTATAAATAAAAAAGGTACAGTATAAATGACCCTGACCTTGTCAGTAATCCTGAAGGGATAAAGAAATCTCAAAAAACCCAGATGGAATTTAAATTCCCAAACAGCTGTTTAGTTAACAATCAAAAAAATATTTAATTACGACACTTTTTCAAAAAATATTAATCCATTTATGATGCAATACTTGATCTCTGAATAATGAAATGTTGGAGGCTCCTCCCTACAGTTGTAAACTAGACCAGTTGTACTTACAGTCGTTAAGACGTAGGCTGCTCTCCGGAGAATTAAAATAGTTACAACATTAGCTGGACCAACAAACCATTCAGCAAAACTAAGCTGGTTGAAAACGATGACCGAATATCTCAGGTGGAACGTCTTAGTTCTCTTAAATTACATGACCCATTCGGGCATCCACGACAGGTGTTATGTGTCCTCAAGCCACATAGGTGGGTAATAATTGCGACTGGCTTAAATCTTTGAGAGTGTCAGATTATCGGGTGAGGGTTGGCAAGGCCCTCCAAAGAAACCTATAAAAATTACTAGTATCAAAGCTTGGTACTCTCTTGAATTTTATGCCATTTGTACTTATATTAAATTAAACAAAATATAGATCTTTAAATGCATACACTTCAGATTTACTGACCTTAGATGTTCTTAGGTTCTCTGTTATAGAAAGGTGGTGTCTGCACTTGGCTGAAGTTACAGCAAAAATGCCTATTCCTAGCAACATGGCTATTCCTTTTTTACTTTGTCACAAAACAATGACCAAAAAATTCGCCACAAAAACTATCCTTTTTCCCTCTAATTCGGGGCTACCAATTATAGCATAAAATTCCTATAGTAGAGTAGAGCCAAGTTTGAAATGCCCCATTTGATCTGTCTTTTAATAAACCAGTATTCCTGAGATGTTGTCATTACATTTTCACACTATTTATTTGTTGGTTATATTAATGTCATCTGACATTGCCTTCCAATTTAAAACTATAGACCGTAGAACCCCCTGTTGTTGTATTAATTTACTACACTGTATTGAGTGTTGCATAAGGTCGTCAAGTGAAATATGCAAGAAGTTGCATTATAGCCCGGGCGCGTATGAAAAATGAATTATTTAAAAAAAATATGTTACATTTTTACTGCAAACTTATTGCAGAATCGTATGCAGGGGCTTCCAGTAGGAGAAATCGAAAAATAATTGAATTTCATCGATTATAACGTCATCTATCATATGAATCGAAAAAAGTGTTTTAGACAAATCCTACGTATTTTTAGCCATAAAATCCCAATTTGTAATAAAAAAATAGGAATTCCTATTTAGCATTTCAAAGTTACCCCTCGTTCTACCTACAAGGAGGAGTGGGGAGAGTGATTAATTTTAGAACTAATGTATTTCCTACACATTTCCTATGATTAAATTTTTGTTATGGACATTTTTTTCGTAGAGTGGCTATTATTCGAAATATGTGAACTTTTCAGGTTAAAAAAATCATCCGGTACATGTACGAATGAGTTCCATTTGATAACTTTAGTAGTATGTACACACAATTAGTAACTCCTATTCGTAGCTAATGTGGTGCCTCAATATTTTATACAAATTAATAGTAGTCTCGATTTATCCCCCATTTCGACACCTGTGTGTCCGGTTATCTTTCAGACATTTTGCAAATATTTTTAATATTTAATAATTTAAAAAGCTTTCTTAAATTTGTCTCTACAACAAATTGTTTAAGTATCTTTTTCTCACAGAAATAAAATATTTTAGTTAAATATTTGAATACGGTAAATCTTCTGTATAAAGAGAGAGCGTAAATTATTTATAAATCCACATAAGTAGTCCTCAAGTACCGAGGAACAGTTTGTTTATCTGAATAGTTTCTAAATGAATTTAATTAATATCTGCGGTTGGTAAAGGTCAATGAGTCTTAATAAATAATAATTGTATAGTTTTATAATTTGATTTATGCCTATTACTAAGCAAGCACTCTCATTAAGCGAGAAAGATTCATTCATATGCATAAGTTTTTGTTGGCTGTAAGTCAGTCATCACTTGTACATATTTAAAATATTAATTTGGAAGGAACTAAAAGTGGTATCGTTGATTTATGATGACGCATCAGGAAGTATAGTTATTTTCGTTATTTCTATAGAGAGTTGAAAATACTTGCTTTCTAAAGGATTTAGTCAATGAAAAGTTCAATACATAGCGCTATTTCTGTAATATAATATATTGACCATTTCTATAAATTATACATAATTTCATTAATAATAATAAAGTATTTCACAGTATAAAGTGCCAAAATCTAGAGACTAACAATTTTTTTAAAAACATAACGGACAACTTTCTATAATTTCTCCTTCTATGTGTTAGCGGAATTGAATCCAATAATTCATTTTCATTTGAGTAGGTACCTACCATTAGTGATTCGAAATAACATCTATACTCATATACCGGGTGTCAACGGAATCATTGCATGTTTGAGAATGAATTTGAACAAAATGGACTGTATTACAAAATTCGTGTTAAAACTTGAATACGTTTGGTTGCAAGACAACTTACCGCCTCCAATGCAATTCGGACGATGCAGTATGGACCAGCGGCCGCTCTTCTTGTTTGATTGGTGTACACTACACAATATATTATCGTAATTAGAAATTTAATTTTAATGTGGCTTTAGCGTAAAACGGCTGAAAACGGAACACACCTTACTTCAATGAAAGTTCGGGGTCGAGTCCCCAGGCGTTGCTGCCTGCAACCGTATCAGCGCGAAAAAAGTAATAAAAGAAAAAATAACTAACAAAAAAGGCTTCTCTATAGCAAGTCCGTAAACAATGGTAATTAATGTAATTAATATTATAATGAACAATAAACCCCCTTAAATATTTTATAAATAACGATATAAATTGAACATAGAACGAAAATACTAATATACTTATATACAGGGCGTACAGCCTGAACATTGCACAAGCCATATTTTCCCAGAGTTTTCAAGATATCCGTATATAAAATGATATAAATATGGCATACATACAAAACTTCAGGTGACATTGATGCTCTTAATGAATTTAAGCGTTTAAGATCTAAAATTAAATTAGTGTCACCTATAAAAGCTTTGTTCGAAGATCAGAAAGTAACATCAAAACTGATCCTTCTAAATTCTGGGCTTTTATTAATAGTAAAAAACTGTGACTAATATTTCCTACCATCAGCATTTTAACGATCAAACTTTAACTACCATAAATGATATATTAAATGCTTTTGCTAATTTTCTTGGTGAATCTTATATACTTGATGGGGACGACTCGGCTACAAACTTCAATGATGCATTAAATAATGTTAATGTCCACATACGAGCCTTTGATGAATCTGATGTGTTTAAAGCTATCAAAAAATTAAACTTAAAATGACGGGGCCATATGGCCTTCCAGGACTGCGCTCAGGTATTTTCTTATCCGTCTATTTAACTAATGCCTTCACACCTGTTCATTTTCGGTCATTTCGAAACGATCTAAACTATGTCCGATTTATAAAAAAGGAGATAAATTTGATATAACTAATTTTACACCTATTTCAATCATTTATAATTTCTATAAAATCCTGGAAATACTTCTACATGATACAATTTATCCAAGTGTCAGCAATCAGCTCTCGCCGTACCAGCATGGTTTCATGAAATGACGTTCAACTACTATTAATGTACTAATTTGTTGTCCATTGCACAACACATAAATGAAATTTTGGATATACAGGCGCAAACTGATTTTATATATAGTGATTTCTAAGGCTTTCGACAGGCTTAACTATTCTACTTTGTAAGTTACACACATACACACATTCTTGGCGTCATCAGGTGTCCCTCAGAGCTCGGTGCTAGGTCCCTTACTATTCAATATTTTCATTAATGAATAGTGGATATTCTAGACGAACTTTGTCTGCTACGTGCGGATGATTTAAAGATCTTTACAGTGATGACCGTTACCGCCTATAGCATGACTTTGGCAGACTATCACAGTGGTGTCTAGACAACAAACTGCTATTAAAGGCCGGGAAATGTAATGTTATGTATTTTACACGTAAATCAACTCCCCCTTGACAACACCGTTGTAGATTGTTTTACGGAGTCGTTTGGCTTCGAACAGCCTTACTTCACTTCGACCTGAAAGATCTTTTAGTCTCTAGTGGTTGCCCAGGATTCCAAGACTTTTACAAAGCTTGTGATTTTCTTGGGGGCTAATTTCCCTATATCTTCAGCCTATTCTAGGAACTTTAGCCTAGTGCGGACTAACATCTTGCATTCACAAAGTATGTGTTCCGTAGTTTCAGTTACAGTATCGCAATATCTGAATTTGTTGGCAACACCGGTATACAAAAACCTTATACTTTCCGTGACCTAGGTGTAATTTTAATGCTCATATTGAAAACACAGTTGGTAATGCATGCAAAACACTTGGTTTCGTAGCGCAGTAGCCGTGAGTTTACGAACATAAGCACTCTACAAACATTATACTGTTGTTTTGTGAGGTCTAAGCTGGAATACGCGTCGCTTGTTTGGTATCCCTATTATGATATACATTATAACAATTTAGAAAATGTCCAACGAAGATTTCTAAAACTACTGTCTTTTAAAGCCAATGAAACATATCCTACTATTGGTTACCCTCCACAACACTTACCCGGTATTTTGGTACGGTTGGTCTTTCGCAAGTTTTTTTTATACCAAGTTATTCATAATATTTTGGACTGCCAGGAAATAGTAGAAGAGTTAAACTTTCTTATCTCTAGGCTAGCTTCTAGACGGGGCGAGCGTAGGTCCGTCTTTACTATATACATACTTCGGTATGCGATGTAAAGCAGCGACAGGTGCAGTTAGTACTTGGATGGGTGACCATTCCAACGGAAACCGCGTTCTCGCCTCACACATCTTCCAGCGGCTTGTATATCAGTGTATGCGCGGAAGCTATACAACCTTAGGCGAGGGTTGTATAGGAGATATACCATCCTTCGGAGGGGATGTAAAAGCCGTCGGTCCCTTGTCTATTAAATGTTAGGCAAGTAAAAGATCACTACTCTTCTTAAGGGAAGAGGTTCGGCAAAATTCCTGGTTGGGGGTAGCTCGTCTACAGGCGTCGGTGTTAGGCCTCAGTAGCGGAAATATGTCGACGTTAAATAAATGTGTTAAAAAAAAAGCTTCTAGACAGGCACTAATTTTTTATATACCAACAGCGCGGACTAATACCTTAAAAAAGTTTTCTTTTTATTTAATTTGTAGTAACTACAACACACACTATTTGTCGCAGCCTTAATGAGATCAAGTCATATTTTAAACAGTAGTGTGCCAAAGATATTGGGTATATTTTTTCATGGTTTATGTGTATTAGGTATTATATCTCTTATACGTCATATGTTAAAAGCATTTTGTATGTGTATATTAGTTGTATGTATTAGCTCACTGTGTGTGAAAGCGTCTGGCTGAGTTGTCTAGCGAAGTGCGTTCGATTCCCTGAAGGCGAAACAATTTTTTATGAATAAAACTGTCCCAAGAGTGGTTCGGAGTCCACATTAAACTGTAGGGCCTCGTCTCTCTTTACCTAGCACAAGATCCTTGAGATCTTCCACGGGGTTACTTCGGTAACTTGAGAGGCGGTTAAAAAAACATTTTAAGAAAACATTATTTTTTCCCGTACTTTCCTGTTCTGCAATTGGGTATTTACCTGTTGAACAGAGTATTATAAATAAATAAATGTGTCTTAAATTTGGCATTTAATGTATACCAAAAATTTTTCACTATTTGACACTTTTCATCACTTCATCACCGGAAATGACTCGAATATTGAAATTTAAATAGAGCACCCTGTATATTTGTACATTTTTGGATTCCGGATATGATTTTTAAAAATATTTTCGGAAGAACTTGATTTTTAGGACTATTTAAAAAAAAAATGTAAACGTGAGATTTTTCGAATTGGTTTAATACCTAAGCCCAACCAAAATGTCCGAAATCACTAATTTGTAATTAAGTGAACTTTTTCAAATTGTAACAACTTTAAAACGCCAAGTCGTTAAAAACTAATTTTCTCGACAAATCCATTAATAACCTCAAATCGGAAATCGGTTTGATATTAAACCAAATACAGAAGTTTTTTGGTGGATAATAATTAAAATATCAGGAAATTTCGCTTATCAAGTAAGTACGCCGTAGAAATTGAATAAAACTAGATTCAAAACACCCACTTACTGTAAACTAACTTTCAATTATAAGTGATTCTATTCAACTATAAACTGTAGGTTCCCGTCTCCGTTACTTCAACAAATCTAGATCTACTAGACTCAAGAAGCTCACGCAGGTGACATGGAAAGCGGTAAAAAGGATTTTCAAATATTTTCAAAAACATACTTAATATAACTTTTTAAGCAACTACTTTACTGACTATGCAAAAATAAATATTTGATTATAAGGAAGACAATAATGTTATTTCAATTTAAATTCTTTTGTTTAACGAAACCAGAAACAAATAGACGAAGCATATACCAACATATCAGTTACATCTAACTTTAATACTTTTGTATATAGTGCCCTGGCTTATGTTATAAAAATGGGAGCTGTGGCAGTTTTCGTGATGGAGGTATCTGCCATATCTCTATAACCTTTATTTCCAAATATCTGAAAAATAGATCTTTCATTTGGATGAAATACTCACATATTTATAAAGTTGAAGATTAATTCAAATGTACTTCTAGAGGGCAGAATTTTAAAACATAATATTTCTGTAGCAAACTCCTCTATAAAATCCTTATTTTATTATAAGGGACGTAACCAGACTGCAACCAACAGCTACTCTCCGGGCTATGTGCCCCTCCGAACGTTGAATTGCAAGTTACAAGCCTGGCGCGTTAAGTGTAATAATTGCATATTACCAACAGAACGCTAATGCTTCGATTGCAACAAACACCAGCCGAAAGACTGACCTTACTTAAAGGAGATTTCGTGCCAATCATCCACACCACTTTCAGACTGCAGTTTCGAGCTGTTGGTTCTCGTCAATACAAGGTAGGCATGTGACGACAGACACGAGGATCCTCAACTATTTGGTACATCTCGGTACCCTTAGGATAACGACATGCAAAATAGTCAGCAGGCGCCATCTAGCGGTTCAGTGTGGAGTGTCGAAACATTAGCGTTCTATTGGTAATATGCAATTATTACACTTAACGGCCAGGCTTGTAACTTGTAATTCAGCGCTCGGCGGGGCATGTAGCCCGGATAGTAGCTGTTGATTGCAGTTGGGTTACGTTCCTTATAGTAAAATAAGTATGTTTTAAAGTTGAAGTTGTCTTAATTCTAACCGATTGTAGTGGAAATAATAATTGATATTTTAAAAAGGCAGTAGTGTAGTAAAAAACAGTAGATAAGAAAAAAATATAATTAAATAAAATAAGTTAGATAGCTACAAAAAGTGATAAAACCAATGATATAATTTCAATTATCATCACCATCATCATCCTCCCGCAACATATCACTGTTGAAGCAGTTTTCTCCTGCACATGCACATAATTCGATACAAACAATCTCATTCGAGTAGCATTTGTAAGGAAGTGAACATCTTTTTTTGCATGCACATTTGGTAATGTTAAATATTTCCATTGGTGCATTTAACTGATTTTCAGTCAAGACTGGCGAATAGGTGAAACATAAGATATAAGGTATATTAATCGAAGAAAAAATAGTTTTTTATATCTATTGTTCCGGAAAATTACACTTACTCCATACAAATGCTTGGTAATTGGCTCATCTCAAGTATGGAATTAGTGATGCCTCTAGGTTGTTAAGAAATAAATATTTTACTACCCATAAATTGAAAGGCAATTTCAGTAATATGAAACAAACTTTGTTAGTTACGAATAAATCAATGAAATTTTTGTACCTTGTTAATTAGACATAAATCTTTATCTACTCATATTAGATTATATATTTACTAATGAACTGCTATTGAACAAGTAATAGTACTCATAGATAAATAGTGTGAGTTATATGCGTGAGTTATAATAACTCACTAGGTACAGTGCCAAGCTCCTTTACCTTCTGTCCAAGCAAATAAACGGAAAGTTTGACACTTCTGGACCAGAGCTAAATACATTCTTCTCCCGTATTTTGGGGTGAAAACCACCCCTTTGAAGCAAAAAACGGCCGTAACTGATTGTCTCGCGCTGTTCGGAGGGAATGTAACTAAAAAAAGGTCGAGGAGGATGAGGGAGGTAAAATAAACCACCCACCACTTATTTTCAGTCAAAAGGATGAAAACTACCTGCTGCAGGGATAACGGCCCCCGCTCAATGTTTCTGCCAGTTTTCCAAAAGAAATCCGATTGGGAGGTGGCCAAAATAGATTAGGGAAGTAAAATTCATTCATCCACCTCCCAATAGGAACCCTTTTGAAAAAACCAGCAGAAAAATTGAGGGTGGTCGCAATCCCTGCAGGGGATAGTTTTCATCCTCTTGATTGGAGGTCAATTTTGTCTCCCTCATCCTCCTCGACTTTTCTTTAGTTACATTCCCTTTGAACAGCGCGAAAAAATCAGTTACGACTGTTTTTTGCCTCAAAGGGGTGGTCTTCACCCCCTTTGGAATTTAGTACGTATGTTACAATTGTAGATAAAGTATAGTATTCAACTTGTGATAATGGTAATAGCTCACGCAGATGAAGTTTGCAGCACAAGCCGCCTCCAACTGAATGTTTAATGGGCTAAATACAACTAAATCATTTAGTTGGGGGTAATAAAATTTATTTATCTCAATTAAACCATTCTCATTTTTCAGGTTTATATAATATTATGCGATATACTTATGTGCGTAAAAATTTTCAATGCATGAGAAACTTTTATGTTTTATTGTAGCCAAATGATTATTTTTCATAGGAAAAATTCTTGTAGAAAGGCCCTTTGCTACATTAAATCTTTGAAATATCTCACAGGTTTTTACTACCACATATTTCTTCTGATCACAAAAATAACAACATTAATTAATATACTAGAAAAATAACTTCTGCGCCTGTGACGTTTATGTCAAAGGATCAGTCAAAGGCTATTTTTTGCTAACTAAATTATAACAAAAATAAGCATATAGTATTTATCCGACGTTTTTTTCCCGTCAGGTACACAGTGCCTCTTGTGCCAAAGATAGAGACATAGGTGGACCTACTAATAAAATAACCTATTAAAAACACCAAGAAATACATTTTATTAAAATTAATAACTAGATTTTTTAACTTTTAAGAATAGGGTTTTCCCACTAATTCCCACTGAGTTTTTTACAAGTAAAGGAAGATATAATTTACATGTAAAGCTTACCCTGTACAAGTTTCAACACGCACACTTTGTACAATATTGTCTTGGTTTATGATGCGTTTCCATTCGCCGTTGATGTTTATAGCCATTTTCGGATAAATCACATGAGACCTTGTGTGACAGACATAATCTCTATCGTCAGTACTTCTATCAATGAACGCTTCTTCTTCCTCGCTATTCATATATATTTCCTTGTATATCGGATTCGCGTCTAAAATGCACTTTATGTAACTGTATGGATAGTAGTCATCATCTTCGCACACTGTCAGGCCATTAGCACATGGTAGTAGTTAAATTTATTATTTAGTTTATAAAAAAATGTCACAAGCTAGTTGTGGCTCATTATTAGTGTTTAATACATCATTTCATTTTTGATTACTTAAAAAAGATTTTTTAACTTTTCAGAATAGGGTTTTCCCACTAATTCCCACTGAGTTTTTTACAAATAAAGGAAGATATAATTTACATATAAAGCTTACCCTGTACAAGTTTCAACACGCACACTTTGTACAATATTGTCTTGGTTTATGATGCGTTTCCATTCGCCGTTGATGTTTATAGCCATTTTCGGATAAATCACATGAGACCTTGTGTGACAGACATAATCTCTATCGTCAGTACTTCTATCAATGAACGCTTCTTCTTCCTCGCTATTCATATATATTTCCTTGTGTATCGGATTCGCGTCTAAAATGCACTTTATGTAACTGTATGGATAGTAGTATAGAATATTAGAATACACGTTATAGAGAGAAGGTTGTTTGTTACTCTCTTCTATAAAATCACCGCTTTATACTAGTAAAATATGTACTTTTTAAGATCAAATAAGTCAAATGACAACAGTGTGAGTGAAGGCTGTGAAATAGACCTTAATGATCTGTTAAATAACGTCATAATAAAAAAAGTGTTTAGTGATGTTTTAAAAGACTCGATGAAAGAACTCAACGAGAAAATCTCAAAACTCGAAAATGAGGTTGTTATACTACGCGAATCTAATATAGAACTTATCAGCTTACTGACAAATGGAGAGACAATAAATAACGTACAAAAATGCAGCAATAGCAAAAATTTACCAAGTACAAACACAGAAACAAATCCATGGAAGACTATTGAGGCAAAAAGTAGAAACAACAAAAACTCACAGGATATGAATAAAACCTCACAGGTTAGAGATAAGATATCATCGTCTCAGACAAAAACTAATGTCTATAAAAATAATAAGGAGAAACTAACTAAACATCCAGCTAGGTCTATGGACGATTGCACTACAAAAAGCAAACCAATGATTCACAGCAGAATGACACAAAATACAACAAATAAACAACAGCAAAAAAGAACCCCCCTGGTAGTATATGGTACTGGAACGGGAAATAAATCCAAACTCACTGCAGTGAATAGAAAGACGTGGATATATGTAGGCAGAGTGTCCCCGGGTACGGGCGTGGATGGATTAAAGGAGCACATAGAAATAATATTTCCAGAACAGGAAATTTTAATAGAAATGCTACCAAAATGGAAGAATGGAGAAACTGAAGCCTTTAAAGTAGGACTAGACTATGACTTACTAGAGGAAGCATTCAATACCAAAAACTGGCCTAAAGGTTCCCTCATTAAAAAATATAAGTTTTTTCAAGGGTAATGTATCATCTCCTATATATATTAACCATATTATAAACAAAACAGTGCTTACTGTATTTCATATAAATGTTCAAGGTTTAATTAGTAAATTGAATGAAATTGACTTGCTGCTTATGAATGAAAAGCCTGATATACTATGCGTCTCGGAGCATTGGATATGTCAAAATAATGTCAAAAACCTATGTTTTCAGAACCATAAGATAATCTCATATTTTTCCAGGCAAAATTGTATACATGGCGGTTCGCTTATAATGATTAGTAATAAAATGAAATCTACTGACGTGGACTCAATAAAAAGGTTATCAGTTGAGTGTCACATTGAAATGTGTGCAGCGATCATTACCATAAACGGGAAAAAATATATTGTAATTGTTGCCTATAGACCACCAAATGGTAACATAAATATATTTTTTACAAATCTAACACTCTCTCTAAATATTGCTTACAACATGTCGAGCAACGTAATATTGTGTGGTGACTTTAACATCGATTCAATGAAAACATGCTTTGATACCAAGGCATTATTAGATATATTTGACTCTTTCGAATTAAAGTTAACATCCGCTGATCCTACACGCATATTCACCAATATTCATGGACACACCAGCTCCACGTCCATAGATTACATGGTTACTAACCTACCCTCTTATACCTATAGTGTAGAAATTACCAACCTAAATATAGCTGACCATTTTGCACACATATTAAATATAAATGAATATGAACCAAAACATGAAAATAATAATAATAAGACATATCAAACAAGATGCATAAACACCAATAATATTAGGAATTTTGCTTTTTACGTAAGTCGAGTGGACTGGTCGGAAATGTATCAACTAAATGTGAATGATGCATTTGACTTCTTCATAGACAGCATTGTATGGTGTTACGATATTAGTTGTCCTATTAAAAAAATATCAATAAACAACAATCATAATACGAACCGCAAAAAAGGTTGGCTAACTAACGAACTTATTCTGCAGAGCAACAACTTAAAAAACCTTTACTGGTTAATGACAAATCTACAAACCACAGAGGCAATATCGCTATATAAATCTGAAAAAATGAATTACAAAAAAAATATCGAAACCAATATACAAAATTTTAATAGAAACAAAATAAATGACGCACCTAATAAAACAAAAGCAGTATGGAACATTGTTAATGACAAATTGGGCAGAAAAAAAATCCCTGATAAAAATATAAAACTATATGATAATAATGAGTTAATTTCTGACAATAATATTTTAGCCAACAAATTCGCAAATCATTTTTCCACAAATGTCCAACAAAAATTATATCACTACTTTGGTTCTAATTTGTCATTACCATGCACTACTTCTATATATAGAGAAAACGAAATTTTCTTACCACCTATTACCACCGAGGAGGTAAATGAAGCTATTATTCACTTAAAAAATAAGAAATCAGTTGGGTTTGATAACTTAACAGCAGATTTATTAAAAACCATAAGAGAAGATGTTGTTGATCAGTTGACGTATTTATTTAATATTTCGATTGAACAGGGCCATTTTCCCAACACACTAAAACTAGCTATTGTTATACCAATTCACAAAAAAGATGCTGTCGAAGACATTGAGAATTATAGACAGATATCACTATTAAGTGTCGTATCAAAGCTGTTCGAAAGAATTATATATAATAGAATAGTTTCATTCTGTGAAATAAACAAAATATTAACAATATCTCAACATGGTTTTCGAGCTGGTAAATCCACTGAAACTGCATGCTGTCATCTACTTGAACATGTATACAAATCTTTAGACACGGGCAAGTATGTTATTTCTCTCTTATTTGATTTAACTAAAGCATTCGACACGATTGATAAGAATTTGCTAGAAATAAAACTTAGCAATATGGGTATAAGAGGGACTATACTGGCGTGGATAGTCTCGTATATGGAAAATAGGACTATAAAAGTTAAACTGAATGGGACTAATTCCAATGAACATGATGTAAAGTTTGGGGTGCCTCAAGGTTCGGTACTTGGGCCGCTCCTATTTTTATTATACATTAACAACTTACCCAATTGTTTAACAGCTGGTCATGTAACCATATTTGCAGATGATTTAACGGTTACTCTAAGTGCGAAGAGCCTTGAGGAACTTCAAGCACAAATAAATCTAACCATGCAAGAAATCAGTTCATGGTCCCAAAGGGATAGATTGATGCTAAACGACAGCAAAACAGTTTTTATCCATTTTCATATCCAAAAACCTTTACCTCAAAATGCGATAATATACGATGGTATTGCCATCTCAAATACCACAAAACTGCTAGGCACTTATCTTGACTCTAAATTATCATGGGAGGAGCATATTCATTTTGTGTGTGGACAGCTAAATAAAGCTTACTTTGCAATATTGCAAATGAGAAATAGCCTGGATCAAACTGGATTGCTAAATATCTATTATGCCCTGGCATACTCCCACATATCATACAATATAATTTGTTGGGGGAGTGCTAAAGACAAAGATAGAGTCTTCATATGTCAAAAGAGATTGCTAAGATTAATATACAAACTTAATTATAATGAGAGCTGCAGAGAAATATTTAAAAAAGAAAAAATTTTAACCACGCCCTCTATATTTATATACAAGTGTCTGACGTATGCTTGGAAAAATATGAGTTTATTTACTAAAAGGGAAGAATGCCATACATATAACACGCGACATGCTGAATTGCTTGACATCCCTAGGCACAATACAACTAAATTTAAACATTCCCCTCACTATAACTGCATTACCCTATATAACAGTCTACCTGAAAATATAAGAAAAATAAAAATATACAATAATTATAAAACTGTGACAAAAAACCTGCTACTCAAAGGCGGTTTTTATAGTATGCAAGATTTTTTAAGTAGGGAACCGGAAGGAATATAATTCTGTTTAACAAAATTTGTTTGTCTTACAAAATACTTTTCGTTTCTCGTTTGTTTTATATCATATAAATGTTCACCTCTCTGTGGTTGTATATAATATTGTATATAATATATGTATACCTAAGAATACTTTACGTATAATAGTATCATATAAAATTATACTATTTTTATATTTGACTTGCCATATATACTTATGTATCTGGAGTGGTTAATAAAGATTATTATTATCTTCGCACACTGTCAGGCCATTAGCACATGGTAGTAGTTAAAATTATTATTTAGTTTATAAAAAAATGTCACAAGCTAGTTGTGGCTCATTATTAGTGTTTAATACATCATTTCATTTTTGATTACTTAAAAAAGATTTTTTAACTTTTCAGAATAGGGTTTTCCCACTAATTCCCACTG
Source organism: Leptura quadrifasciata (assembly GCA_963675555.1). Lineage (NCBI taxonomy): Eukaryota > Metazoa > Arthropoda > Insecta > Coleoptera > Cerambycidae > Leptura > Leptura quadrifasciata. The sequence continues at coordinate 74,476,080 of OY776680.1, forward strand.
AGTTTTTTACAAGTAAAGGAAGATATAATTTACATGTAAAGCTTACCCTGTACAAGTTTCAACACGCACACTTTGTACAATATTGTCTTGGTTTATGATGCGTTTCCATTCGCCGTTGATGTTTATAGCCATTTTCGGATAAATCACATGAGACCTTGTGTGACAGACATAATCTCTATCGTCAGTACTTCTATCAATGAACGCTTCTTCTTCTTCGCTATTCATATATATTTCCTTGTATATCGGATTCACGTCTAAACTGCACTTTATGTAACTGTATGGATAGTAGTCATCATCTTCGCACACTGTCAGGCCATTAGCACATGGTAGTAGTTAAATTTATTATTTAGTTTATAAAAAAATGTCACAAGCTAGTTGTGGCTCATTATTAGTGTTTAATACATCATTTAATTTTTGATTACATAAAAAAGATTTTTTAACTTTTCAGAATAGGGTTTTCCCACTAATTCCCACTGAGTTTTTTACAAATAAAGGAAGATATAATTTACATATAAAGCTTACCCTGTACAAGTTTCAACACGCACACTTTGTACAATATTGTCTTGGTTTATGATGCGTTTCCATTCGCCGTTGATGTTTATAGCCATTTTCGGATAAATCACATGAGACCTTGTGTGACAGACATAATCTCTATCGTCAGTACTTCTATCAATGAACGCTTCTTCTTCCTCGCTATTCATATATATTTCCTTGTATATCGGATTCGCGCCTAAAATGCACTTTATGTAACTGTATGGATAGTAGTCATCATCTTCGCACACTGTCAGGCCATTAGCACATAGTAGTAGTTAAAATTATTATTTAGTTTATAAAAAAATGTCACAAGCTAGTTGTGGCTCATTATTAGTGTTTAATACATCATTTCATTTTTGATTACTTAAAAAAAATTTTTTAACTTTTCAGAATAGGGTTTTCCCACTAATTCCCACTGAGTTTTTTACAAGTAAAGGAAGATATAATTTACATGTAAAGCTTACCCTGTACAAGTTTCAACACGCACACTTTGTACAATATTGTCTTGGTTTATGATGCGTTTCCATTCGCCGTTGATGTTTATAGCCATTTTCGGATAAATCACATGAGACCTTGTGTGACAGACATAATCTCTATCGTCAGTACTTCTATCAATGAACGCTTCTTCTTCTTCGCTATTCATATATATTTCCTTGTATATCGGATTCACGTCTAAACTGCACTTTATGTAACTGTATGGATAGTAGTCATCATCTTCGCACACTGTCAGGCCATTAGCACATGGTAGTAGTTAAATTTATTATTTAGTTTATAAAAAAATGTCACAAGCTAGTTGTGGCTCATTATTAGTGTTTAATACATCATTTAATTTTTGATTACATAAAAAAGATTTTTTAACTTTTCAGAATAGGGTTTGCCCACTAATTCCCACTGAGTTTTTTACAAATAAAGGAAGATATAATTTACATATAAAGCTTACCCTGTACAAGTTTCAACACGCACACTTTGTACAATATTGTCTTGGTTTATGATGCGTTTCCATTCGCCGTTGATGTTTATAGCCATTTTCGGATAAATCACATGAGACCTTGTGTGACAGACATAATCTCTATCGTCAGTACTTCTATCAATGAACGCTTCTTCTTCCTCGCTATTCATATATATTTCCTTGTATATCGGATTCGCGCCTAAAATGCACTTTATGTAACTGTATGGATAGTAGTCATCATCTTCGCACACTGTCAGGCCATTAGCACATAGTAGTAGTTAAAATTATTATTTAGTTTATAAAAAAATGTCACAAGCTAGTTGTGGCTCATTATTAGTGTTTAATACATCATTTCATTTTTGATTACTTAAAAAAGATTTTTTAACTTTTCAGAATAGGGTTTTCCCACTAATTCCCACTGAGTTTTTTACAAGTAAAGGAAGATATAATTTACATGTAAAGCTTACCCTGTACAAGTTTCAACACGCACACTTTGTACAATATTGTCTTGGTTTATGATGCGTTTCCATTCGCCGTTGATGTTTATAGCCATTTTCGGATAAATCACATGAGACCTTGTGTGACAGACATAATATCTATCGTCAGTACTTCTATCAATGAACGCTTCTTCTTCCTCGCTATTCATATATATTTCCTTGTATATCGGATTCGCGTCTAAAATGCACTTTATGTAACTGTATGGATAGTAGTCATCATCTTCGCACACTGTCAGGCCATTAGCACATGGTAGTAGTTAAAATTATTATTTAGTTTATAAAAAAATGTCACAAGCTAGTTGTGGCTCCTTATTAGTGTTTAATACATCATTTCATTTTTGATTACTTAAAAAAGATTTTTTAACTTTTCAGAATAGGGTTTTCCCACTAATCCCCACTGAGTTTTTTACAAGTAAAGGAAGATATAATTTACATGTAAAGCTTACCTTGTACAAGTTTCAACACGCACACTTTGTAAAATATTGTCTTGGTTTATGATGCGTTTCCATTCACCGTTGATGTTTATAGCCGTTTTCGGATAAATCACATGAGACCTTGTGTGACAGACATAATCTCTATCGTCAGTACTTCTATCAATGAACGCTTCTTCTTCCTCACTATTCATATATATTTCCTTGTATATCGGATTCGCGTCTAAAATGCACTTTATGTAACTGTATGGATAGTAGTCATCATCTTCGCACACTGTCAGGCCATTAGCACATGGTAGTAGTTAAAATTATTATTTAGTTTATAAAAAAATGTCACAAGCTAGTTGTGGCTCCTTATTAGTGTTTAATACATCATTTCATTTTTGATTACTTAAAAAAGATTTTTTAACTTTTCAGAATAGGGTTTTCCCACTAATCCCCACTGAGTTTTTTACAAGTAAAGGAAGATATAATTTACATGTAAAGCTTACCTTGTACAAGTTTCAACACGCACACTTTGTAAAATATTGTCTTGGTTTATGATGCGTTTCCATTCACCGTTGATGTTTATAGCCGTTTTCGGATAAATCACATGAGACCTTGTGTGACAGACATAATCTCTATCGTCAGTACTTCTATCAATGAACGCTTCTTCTTCCTCACTATTCATATATATTTCCTTGTATATCGGATTCGCGTCTAAAATGCACTTTATGTAACTGTATGGATAGTAGTCATCATCTTCGCACACTGTCAGGCCATTAGCACATGGTAGTAGTTAAAATTATTATTTAGTTTATAAAAAAATGTCACAAGCTAGTTGTGGCTCATTATTAGTGTTTAATACATCATTTCATTTTTGATTACTTAAAAGAGATTTTTTAACTTTTCAGAATAGGGTTTTCCCACTAATTCCCACTGAGTTTTTTACAAGGAAGATATAATTTACATGTAAAGCTTACCCTGTACAAGTTTCAACACGCACACTTTGTACAATATTGTCTTGGTTTATGATGCGTTTCCATTCGCCGTTGATGTTTATAGCCATTTTCGCATAAATCACATGAGACCTTGTGTGGCAGACATAATCTCTATCGTCAGTACTTCTATCAATGAACGCTTCTTCTTCCTCGCTATTCATATATATTTCCTTGTATATCGGATTCGCGTCTAAAATGCACTTTATGTAACTGTATGGATAGTAGTCATCATCTTCGCACACTGTCAGGCCATTAGCACATGGTAGTAGTTAAAATTATTATTTAGTTTATAAAAAAATGTCACAAGCTAGTTGTGGCTCATTATTAGTGTTTAATACATCATTTCATTTTTGATTACTTAAAAAAGATTTTTTAACTTTTCAGAATAGGGTTTTCCCACTAATTCCCACTGAGTTTTTTACAAGTAAAGGAAGATATAATTTACATGTAAAGCTTACCCTGTACAAGTTTCAACACGCACACTTTGTACAATATTGTCTTGGTTTATGATGCGTTTCCATTCGCCGTTGATGTTTATAGCCATTTTCGGATAAATCACATGAGACCTTGTGTGGCAGACATAATCTCTATCGTCAGTACTTCTATCAATGAACGCTTCTTCTTCCTCGCTATTCATATATATTTCCTTGTATATCGGATTCGCGTCTAAAATGCACTTTATGTAACTGTATGGATAGTAGTCATCATCTTCGCACACTGTCAGGCCATTAGCACATGGTAGTAGTTAAAATTATTATTTAGTTTATAAAAAAATGTCACAGGCTAGTTGTGGCTCATTATTAGTGTTTAATACATCATTTCATTTTTGATTACTTAAAAAAGATTTTTTAACTTTTCAGAATAGGGTTTTCCCACTAATTCCCACTGAGTTTTTTACAAGTAAAGGAAGATATAATTTACATGTAAGGCTTACCCTGTACAAGTTTCAACACGCACACTTTGTACAATATTGTCTTGGTTTATGATGCGTTTCCATTCGCCGTTGATGTTTATAGCCATTTTCGGATAAATCACATGAGACCTTGTGTGACAGACATAATCTCTATCGTCAGTACTTCTATCAATGAACGCTTCTTCTTCCTCGCTATTCATATATATTTCCTTGTATATCGGATTCGCGTCTAAAATGCACTTTATGTAACTGTATGGATAGTAGTCATCATCTTCGCACACTGTCAGGCCATTAGCACATGGTAGTAGTTAAAATTATTATTTGGTTTATAAAAAAATGTCACAAGCTAGTTGTGGCTCATTATTAGTGTTTAATACATCATTTCATTTTTGATTACTTAAAAAAGATTTTTTAACTTTTCAGAATAGGGTTTTCCCACTGAGTTTTTTACAAGTAAAGGAAGATATAATTTACATGTAAAGCTTACCCTGTACAAGTTTCAACACGCACACTGTACAATATTGTCTTGGTTTATGATGCGTTTCCATTCGCCGTTGATGTTTATAGCCATTTTCGGATAAATCACATGAGACCTTGTGTGACAGACATAATATCTATCGTCAGTACTTCTATCAATGAACGCTTCTTCTTCCTCGCTATTCATATATATTTCCTTGTATATCGGATTCGCGTCTAAAATGCACTTTATGTAACTGTATGGATAGTAGTCATCATCTTCGCACACTGTCAGGCCATTAGCACATGGTAGTAGTTAAAATTATTATTTAGTTTATAAAAAAATGTCACAGGCTAGTTGTGGCTCATTATTAGTGTTTAATACATCATTTCATTTTTGATTACTTAAAAAAGATTTTTTAACTTTTCAGAATAGGGTTTTCCCACTAATTCCCACTGAGTTTTTTACAAGTAAAGGAAGATATAATTTACATGTAAAGCTTACCCTGTACAAGTTTCAACACGCACACTTTGTACAATATTGTCTTGGTTTATGATGCGTTTCCATTCGCCGTTGATGTTTATAGCCATTTTCGGATAAATCACATGAGACCTTGTGTGACAGACGTAATCTCTATCGTCAGTACTTCTATCAATGAACGCTTCTTCTTCCTCGCTATTCATATATATTTCCTTGTATATCGGATTCGCGTCTAAAATGCACTTTATGTAACTGTATGGATAGTAGTCATCATCTTCGCACACTGTCAGGCCATTAGCACATGGTAGTAGTTAAAATTATTATTTGGTTTATAAAAAAATGTCACAAGCTAGTTGTGGCTCATTATTAGTGTTTAATACATCATTTCATTTTTGATTACTTAAAAAAGATTTTTTAACTTTTCAGAATAGGGTTTTCCCACTAATTCCCACTGAGTTTTTTACAAGTAAAGGAAGATATAATTTACATGTAAAGCTTACCCTGTACAAGTTTCAACACGCACACTTTGTACAATATTGTCTTGGTTTATGATGCGTTTCCATTCGCCGTTGATGTTTATAGCCATTTTCGGATAAATCACATGAAACCTTGTGTGACAGACATAATATCTATCGTCAGTACTTCTATCAATGAACGCTTCTTCTTCCTCGCTATTCATATATATTTCCTTGTATATCGGATTCGCGTCTAAAATGCACTTTATGTAACTGTATGGATAGTAGTCATCATCTTCGCACACTGTCAGGCCATTAGCACATGGTAGTAGTTAAAATTATTATTTGGTTTATAAAAAAATGTCACAAGCTAGTTGTGGCTCATTATTAGTGTTTAATACATCATTTCATTTTTGATTACTTAAAAAAGATTTTTTAACTTTTCAGAATAGGGTTTTCCCACTAATTCCCACTGAGTTTTTTACAAGTAAAGGAAGATATAATTTACATGTAAAGCTTACCCTGTACAAGTTTCAACACGCACACTTTGTACAATATTGTCTTGGTTTATGATGCGTTTCCATTCGCCGTTGATGTTTATAGCCATTTTCGGATAAATCACATGAGACCTTGTGTGACAGACATAATCTCTATCGTCAGTACTTCTATCAATGAACGCTTCTTCTTCCTCGCTATTCATATATATTTCCTTGTATATCGGATTCGCGTCTAAAATGCACTTTATGTAACTGTATGGATAGTAGTCATCATCTTCGCACACTGTCAGGCCATTAGCACATGGTAGTAGTTAAATTTATTATTTAGTTTATAAAAAAATGTCACAAGCTAGTTGTGGCTCATTATTAGTGTTTAATACATCATTTCATTTTTGATTACTTAAAAAAGATTTTTTAACTTTTCAGAATAGGGTTTTCCCACTAATTCCCACTGAGTTTTTTACAAATAAAGGAAGATATAATTTACATATAAAGCTTACCCTGTACAAGTTTCAACACGCACACTTTGTACAATATTGTCTTGGTTTATGATGCGTTTCCATTCGCCGTTGATGTTTATAGCCATTTTCGGATAAATCACATGAGACCTTGTGTGACAGACATAATCTCTATCGTCAGTACTTCTATCAATGAACGCTTCTTCTTCCTCGCTATTCATATATATTTCCTTGTATATCGGATTCGCGTCTAAAATGCACTTTATGTAACTGTATGGATAGTAGTCATCATCTTCGCACACTGTCAGGCCATTAGCACATGGTAGTAGTTAAATTTATTATTTAGTTTATAAAAAAATGTCACAAGCTAGTTGTGGCTCATTATTAGTGTTTAATACATCATTTCATTTTTGATTACTTAAAAAAGATTTTTTAACTTTTCAGAATAGGGTTTTCCCACTAATTCCCACTGAGTTTTTTACAAATAAAGGAAGATATAATTTACATATAAAGCTTACCCTGTACAAGTTTCAACACGCACACTTTGTACAATATTGTCTTGGTTTATGATGCGTTTCCATTCGCCGTTGATGTTTATAGCCATTTTCGGATAAATCACATGAGACCTTGTGTGACAGACATAATCTCTATCGTCAGTACTTCTATCAATGAACGCTTCTTCTTCCTCGCTATTCATATATATTTCCTTGTGTATCGGATTCGCGTCTAAAATGCACTTTATGTAACTGTATGGATAGTAGTATAGAATATTAGAATACACGTTATAGAGAGAAGGTTGTTTGTTACTCTCTTCTATAAAATCACCGCTTTATACTAGTAAAATATGTACTTTTTAAGATCAAATAAGTCAAATGACAACAGTGTGAGTGAAGGCTGTGAAATAGACCTTAATGATCTGCTAAACAACGTCATAATAAAAAAAGTGTTTAGTGATGTTTTAAAAGACTCGATGAAAGAACTCAACGAGAAAATCTCAAAACTCGAAAATGAGGTTGTTATACTACGCGAATCTAATATAGAACTTATCAGCTTACTGACAAATGGAGAGACAATAAATAACGTACAAAAATGCAGCAATAGCAAAAATTTACCAAGTACAAACACAGAAACAAATCCATGGAAGACTATTGAGGCAAAAAGTAGAAACAACAAAAACTCACAGGATATGAATAAAACCTCACAGGTTAGAGATAAGATATCATCGTCTCAGACAAAAACTAATGTCTATAAAAATAATAAGGAGAAACTAACTAAACATCCAGCTAGGTCTATGGACGATTGCACTACAAAAAGCAAACCAATGATTCACAGCAGAATGACACAAAATACAACAAATAAACAACAGCAAAAAAGAACCCCCCTGGTAGTATATGGTACTGGAACGGGAAATAAATCCAAACTCACTGCAGTTGAATAGAAAGACGTGGATATATGTAGGCAGAGTGTCCCCGGGTACGGGCGTGGATGGATTAAAGGAGCACATAGAAATAATATTTCCAGAACAGGAAATTTTAATAGAAATGCTACCAAAATGGAAGAATGGAGAAACTGAAGCCTTTAAAGTAGGACTAGACTATGACTTACTAGAGGAAGCATTCAATACCAAAAACTGGCCTAAAGGTTCCCTCATTAAAAAATATAAGTTTTTTCAAGGGTAATGTATCATCTCCTATATATATTAACCATATTATAAACAAAACAGTGCTTACTGTATTTCATATAAATGTTCAAGGTTTAATTAGTAAATTGAATGAAATTGACTTGCTGCTTATGAATGAAAAGCCTGATATACTATGCGTCTCGGAGCATTGGATATGTCAAAATAATGTCAAAAACCTATGTTTTCAGAACCATAAGATAATCTCATATTTTTCCAGGCAAAATTGTATACATGGCGGTTCGCTTATAATGATTAGTAATAAAATGAAATCTACTGACGTGGACTCAATAAAAAGGTTATCAGTTGAGTGTCACATTGAAATGTGTGCAGCGATCATTACCATAAACGGGAAAAAATACATTGTAATTGTTGCCTATAGACCACCAAATGGTAACATAAATATATTTTTTACAAATCTAACACTCTAAATATTGCTTACAACATGTCGAGCAACGTAATATTGTGTGGTGACTTTAACATCGATTCAATGAAAACATGCTTTGATACCAAGGCATTATTAGATATATTTGACTCTTTCGAATTAAAGTTAACATCCGCTGATCCTACACGCATATTCACCAATATTCATGGACACACCAGCTCCACGTCCATAGATTACATGGTTACTAACCTACCCTCTTATACCTATAGTGTAGAAATTACCAACCTAAATATAGCTGACCATTTTGCACACATATTAAATATAAATGAATATGAACCAAAACATGAAAATAATAATAATAAGACATATCAAACAAGATGCATAAACACCAATAATATTAGGAATTTTGCTTTTTACGTAAGTCGAGTGGACTGGTCGGAAATGTATCAACTAAATGTGAATGATGCATTTGACTTCTTCATAGACAGCATTGTATGGTGTTACGATATTAGTTGTCCTATTAAAAAAATATCAATAAACAACAATCATAATACGAACCGCAAAAAAGGTTGGCTAACTAACGAACTTATTCTGCAGAGCAACAACTTAAAAAACCTTTACTGGTTAATGACAAATCTACAAACCACAGAGGCAATATCGCTATATAAATCTGAAAAAATGAATTACAAAAAAAATATCGAAACCAATATACAAAATTTTAATAGAAACAAAATAAATGACGCACCTAATAAAACAAAAGCAGTATGGAACATTGTTAATGACAAATTGGGCAGAAAAAAAATCCCTGATAAAAATATAAAACTATATGATAATAATGAGTTAATTTCTGACAATAATATTTTAGCCAACAAATTCGCAAATCATTTTTCCACAAATGTCCAACAAAAATTATATCACTACTTTGGTTCTAATTTGTCATTACCATGCACTACTTCTATATATAGAGAAAACGAAATTTTCTTACCACCTATTACCACCGAGGAGGTAAATGAAGCTATTATTCACTTAAAAAATAAGAAATCAGTTGGGTTTGATAACTTAACAGCAGATTTATTAAAAACCATAAGAGAAGATGTTGTTGATCAGTTGACGTATTTATTTAATATTTCGATTGAACAGGGCCATTTTCCCAACACACTAAAACTAGCTATTGTTATACCAATTCACAAAAAAGATGCTGTCGAAGACATTGAGAATTATAGACAGATATCACTATTAAGTGTCGTATCAAAGCTGTTCGAAAGAATTATATATAATAGAATAGTTTCATTCTGTGAAATAAACAAAATATTAACAATATCTCAACATGGTTTTCGAGCTGGTAAATCCACTGAAACTGCATGCTGTCATCTACTTGAACATGTATACAAATCTTTAGACACGGGCAAGTATGTTATTTCTCTCTTATTTGATTTAACTAAAGCATTCGACACGATTGATAAGAATTTGCTAGAAATAAAACTTAGCAATATGGGTATAAGAGGGACTATACTGGCGTGGATAGTCTCGTATATGGAAAATAGGACTATAAAAGTTAAACTGAATGGGACTAATTCCAATGAACATGATGTAAAGTTTGGGGTGCCTCAAGGTTCGGTACTTGGGCCGCTCCTATTTTTATTATACATTAACAACTTACCCAATTGTTTAACAGCTGGTCATGTAACCATATTTGCAGATGATTTAACGGTTACTCTAAGTGCGAAGAGCCTTGAGGAACTTCAAGCACAAATAAATCTAACCATGCAAGAAATCAGTTCATGGTCCCAAAGGGATAGATTGATGCTAAACGACAGCAAAACAGTTTTTATCCATTTTCATATCCAAAAACCTTTACCTCAAAATGCGATAATATACGATGGTATTGCCATCTCAAATACCACAAAACTGCTAGGCACTTATCTTGACTCTAAATTATCATGGGAGGAGCATATTCATTTTGTGTGTGGACAGCTAAATAAAGCTTACTTTGCAATATTGCAAATGAGAAATAGCCTGGATCAAACTGGATTGCTAAATATCTATTATGCCCTGGCATACTCCCACATATCATACAATATAATTTGTTGGGGGAGTGCTAAAGACAAAGATAGAGTCTTCATATGTCAAAAGAGATTGCTAAGATTAATATACAAACTTAATTATAATGAGAGCTGCAGAGAAATATTTAAAAAAGAAAAAATTTTAACCACGCCCTCTATATTTATATACAAGTGTCTGACGTATGCTTGGAAAAATATGAGTTTATTTACTAAAAGGGAAGAATGCCATACATATAACACGCGACATGCTGAATTGCTTGACATCCCTAGGCACAATACAACTAAATTTAAACATTCCCCTCACTATAACTGCATTACCCTATATAACAGTCTACCTGAAAATATAAGAAAAATAAAAATATACAATAATTATAAAACTGTGACAAAAAACCTGCTACTCAAAGGCGGTTTTTATAGTATGCAAGATTTTTTAAGTAGGGAACCGGAAGGAATATAATTCTGTTTAACAAAATTTGTTTGTCTTACAAAATACTTTTCGTTTCTCGTTTGTTTTATATCATATAAATGTTCACCTCTCTGTGGTTGTATATAATATTGTATATAATATATGTATACCTAAGAATACTTTACGTATAATAGTATCATATAAAATTATACTATTTTTATATTTGACTTGCCATATATACTTATGTATCTGGAGTGGTTAATAAAGATTATTATTATCTTCGCACACTGTCAGGCCATTAGCACATGGTAGTAGTTAAAATTATTATTTAGTTTATAAAAAAATGTCACAAGCTAGTTGTGGCTCATTATTAGTGTTTAATACATCATTTCATTTTTGATTACTTAAAAAAGATTTTTTAACTTTTCAGAATAGGGTTTTCCCACTAATTCCCACTGAGTTTTTTACAAGTAAAGGAAGATATAATTTACATGTAAAGCTTACCCTGTACAAGTTTCAACACGCACACTTTGTACAATATTGTCTTGGTTTATGATGCGTTTCCATTCGCCGTTGATGTTTATAGCCATTTTCGGATAAATCACATGAGACCTTGTGTGACAGACATAATATCTATCGTCAGTACTTCTATCAATGAACGCTTCTTCTTCCTCGCTATTCATATATATTTCCTTGTATATCGGATTCGCGTCTAAAATGCACTTTATGTAACTGTATGGATAGTAGTCATCATCTTCGCACACTGTCAGGCCATTAGCACATGGTAGTAGTTAAAATTATTATTTAGTTTATAAAAAAATGTCACAAGCTAGTTGTGGCTCATTATTAGTGTTTAATACATCATTTCATTTTTGATTACTTAAAAAAGGTTTTTTAACTTTTCAGAATAGGGTTTTCCCACTGAGTTTTTTACAAGTAAAGGAAGCTATAATTTACATGTAAAGCTTACCCTGTACAAGTTTCAACACGCACACTTTGTACAATATTGTCTTGGTTTATGATGCGTTTCCATTCGCCGTTGATGTTTATAGCCATTTTCGGATAAATCACATGAGACCTTGTGTGACAGACATAATATCTATCGTCAGTACTTCTATCAATGAACGCTTCTTCTTCCTCGCTATTCATATATATTTCCTTGTATATCGGATTCGCGTCTAAAATGCACTTTATGTAACTGTATGGATAGTAGTCATCATCTTCGCACACTGTCAGGCCATTAGCACATGGTAGTAGTTAAAATTATTATTTAGTTTATAAAAAAATGTCACAAGCTAGTTGTGGCTCATTATTAGTGTTTAATACATCATTTCATTTTTGATTACTTAAAAGAGATTTTTTAACTTTTCAGAATAGGGTTTTCCCACTAATTCCCACTGAGTTTTTTACAAGTAAAGGAAGATATAATTTACATGTAAAGCTTACCCTGTACAAGTTTCAACACGCACACTTTGTACAATATTGTCTTGGTTTATGATGCGTTTCCATTCGCCGTTGATGTTTATAGCCATTTTCGGATAAATCACATGAGACCTTGTGTGACAGACATAATATCTATCGTCAGTACTTCTATCAATGAACGCTTCTTCTTCCTCGCTATTCATATATATTTCCTTGTATATCGGATTCGCGTCTAAAATGCACTTTATGTAACTGTATGGATAGTAGTCATCATCTTCGCACACTGTCAGGCCATTAGCACATGGTAGTAGTTAAAATTATTATTTAGTTTATAAAAAAATGTCACAAGCTAGTTGTGGCTCATTATTAGTGTTTAATACATCATTTCATTTTTGATTACTCAAAAAAGATTTTTTAACTTTTCAGAATAGGGTTTTCCCACTAATTCCCACTGAGTTTTTTACAAGTAAAGGAAGATATAATTTACATGTAAAGCTTACCCTGTACAAGTTTCAACACGCACACTTTGTACAATATTGTCTTGGTTTATGATGCGTTTCCATTCGCCGTTGATGTTTATAGCCATTTTCGGATAAATCACATGAGACCTTGTGTGACAGACGTAATCTCTATCGTCAGTACTTCTATCAATGAACGCTTCTTCTTCCTCGCTATTCATATATATTTCCTTGTATATCGGATTCGCGTCTAAAATGCACTTTATGTAACTGTATGGATAGTAGTCATCAACTTCGCACACTGTCAGGCCATTAGCACATGGTAGTAGTTAAAATTATTATTTGGTTTATAAAAAAATGTCACAAGCTAGTTGTGGCTCATTATTAGTGTTTAATACATCATTTCATTTTTGATTACTTAGAAAAGATTTTTTAACTTTTCAGAATAGGGTTTTCCCACTGAGTTTTTTACAAGTAAAGGAAGATATAATTTACATGTAAAGCTTACCCTGTACAAGTTTCAACACACACACACTTTGTACAATATTGTCTTGGTTTATGATGCGTTTCCATTCGCCGTTGATGATTATAGCCATTTTCGGATAAATCACATGAGACCTTGTGTGACAGACATAATATCTATCGTCAGTACTTCTATCAATGAACGCTTCTCCTTCCTCGCTTTTCATATATATTTCCTTGTATATCGGATTCGCGTCTAAAATGCACTTTATGTAACTGTATGGATAGTAGTCATCATCTTCGCACACTGTCAGGCCATTAGCACATGGTAGTAGTTAAAATTATTATTTAGTTTATAAAAAAATGTCACAAGCTAGTTGTGGCTCATTATTAGTGTTTAATACATCATTTCATTTTTGATTACTTAAAAAAGATTTTTTAACTTTTCAGAATAGGGTTTTCCCACTAATTCCCACTGAGTTTTTTCCAAGTAAAGGAAGATATAATTTACATGTAAAGCTTACCCTGTACAAGTTTCAACACGCACACTTTGTACAATATTGTCTTGGTTTATGATGCGTTTCCATTCGCCGTTGATGTTTATGGCCATTTTCGGATAAATCACATGAGACCTTGTGTGACAGACATAATCTCTATCGTCAGTACTTCTATCAATGAACGCTTCTTCTTCCTCGCTATTCATATATATTTCCTTGTATATCGGATTCGCGTCTAAAATGCACTTTATGTAACTGTATGGATAGTAGTCATCATCTCCGCACACTGTCAGGCCATTAGCACATGGTAGTAGTTAAAATTATTATTTAGTTTATAAAAAAATGTCACAAGCTAGTTGTGGCTCATTATTAGTGTTTAATACATCATTGCATTTTTGATTACTTAAAAAAGATTTTTTAACTTTTCAGAATAGGGTTTTCCCACTAATTCCCACTGAGTTTTTTACAAGTAAAGGATGATATAATTTACATGTAAAGCTTACCCTGCACAAGTTTCAACACGCACACTTTGTACAATATTGTCTTGGTTTATGATGCGTTTCCATACGCCGTTGATGTTTATAGCCATTTTCGGATAAATCACATGAGACCTTGTGTGGCAGACATAATCTCTATCGTCAGTACTTCTATCAATGAACGCTTCTTCTTCCTCGCTATTCATATATATTTTCTTGTATATCGGATTCGCGTCTAAAATGCACTTTATGTAACTGTATGGATAGTAGTCATCATCTTCGCACACTGTCAGGCCATTAGCACATGGTAGTAGTTAAAATTATTATTTAGTTTATAAAAAAATGTCACAAGCTAGTTGTGGCTCATTATTAGTGTTTAATACATCATTTCATTTTTGATTACTTAAAAAAGATTTTTTAACTTTTCAGAATAGGGTTTTCCCACTGAGTTTTTTACAAGTAAAGGAAGATATAATTTACATGTAAAGCTTACCCTGCACAAGTTTCAACACGCACACTTTGTACAATATTGTCTTGGTTTATGATGCGTTTCCATTCGCCGTTGATGTTTATGGCCATTTTCGGATAAATCACATGAGACCTTGTGTGACAGACATAATCTCTATCGTCAGTACTTCTATCAATGAACGCTTCTTCTTCCTCGCTATTCATATATATTTCCTTGTATATCGGATTCGCGTCTAAAATGCACTTTATGTAACTGTATGGATAGTAGTCATCATCTCCGCACACTGTCAGGCCATTAGCACATGGTAGTAGTTAAAATTATTATTTAGTTTATAAAAAAATGTCGCAAGCTAGTTGTAGCTCATTATTAGTGTTTAATACATCATTTCATTTTTGATTACTTAAAAAAGATTTTTTAACTTTTCAGAATAGGGTTTTCCCACTGAGTTTTTTACAAGTAAAGGAAGCTATAATTTACATGTAAAGCTTACCCTGTACAAGTTTCAACACGCACACTTTGTACAATATTGTCTTGGTTTATGATGCGTTTCCATTCGCCGTTGATGTTTATAGCCATTTTCGGATAAATCACATGAGACCTTGTGTGACAGACATAATATCTATCGTCAGTACTTCTATCAATGAACGCTTCTTCTTCCTCGCTATTCATATATATTTCCTTGTATATCGGATTCGCGTCTAAAATGCACTTTATGTAACTGTATGGATAGTAGTCATCATCTTCGCACACTGTCAGGCCATTAGCACATGGTAGTAGTTAAAATTATTATTTAGTTTATAAAAAAATGTCACAAGCTAGTTGTGGCTCATTATTAGTGTTTAATACATCATTTCATTTTTGATTACTTAAAAAAGATTTTTTAACTTTTCAGAATAGGGTTTTCCCACTAATTCCCACTGAGTTTTTTACAAGTAAAGGAAGATATAATTTACATGTAAAGCTTACCCTGTACAAGTTTCAACACGCACACTTTGTACAATATTGTCTTGGTTTATGATGCGTTTCCATTCGCCGTTGATGTTTATAGCCATTTTCGGATAAATCACATGAGACCTTGTGTGACAGACGTAATCTCTATCGTCAGTACTTCTATCAATGAACGCTTCTTCTTCCTCGCTATTCATATATATTTCCTTGTATATCGGATTCGCGTCTAAAATGCACTTTATGTAACTGTATGGATAGTAGTCATCATCTTCGCACACTGTCAGGCCATTAGCACATGGTAGTAGTTAAAATTATTATTTAGTTTATAAAAAAATGTCACAAGCTAGTTGTGGCTCATTATTAGTGTTTAATACATCATTTCATTTTTGATTACTTAAAAGAGATTTTTTAACTTTTCAGAATAGGGTTTTCCCACTAATTCCCACTGAGTTTTTTACAAGGAAGATATAATTTACATGTAAAGCTTACCCTGTACAAGTTTCAACACGCACACTTTGTACAATATTGTCTTGGTTTATGATGCGTTTCCATTCGCCGTTGATGTTTATAGCCATTTTCGGATAAATCACATGAGACCTTGTGTGACAGACATAATATCTATCGTCAGTACTTCTATCAATGAACGCTTCTTCTTCCTCGCTATTCATATATATTTCCTTGTATATCGGATTCGCGTCTAAAATGCACTTTATGTAACTGTATGGATAGTAGTCATCATCTTCGCACACTGTCAGGCCATTAGCACATGGTAGTAGTTAAAATTATTATTTAGTTTATAAAAAAATGTCACAAGCTAGTTGTGGCTCATTATTAGTGTTTAATACATCATTTCATTTTTGATTACTCAAAAAAGATTTTTTAACTTTTCAGAATAGGGTTTTCCCACTAATTCCCACTGAGTTTTTTACAAGTAAAGGAAGATATAATTTACATGTAAAGCTTACCCTGTACAAGTTTCAACACGCACACTTTGTACAATATTGTCTTGGTTTATGATGCGTTTCCATTCGCCGTTGATGTTTATAGCCATTTTCGGATAAATCACATGAGACCTTGTGTGACAGACGTAATCTCTATCGTCAGTACTTCTATCAATGAACGCTTCTTCTTCCTCGCTATTCATATATATTTCCTTGTATATCGAATTCGCGTCTAAAATGCACTTTATGTAACTGTATGGATAGTAGTCATCAACTTCGCACACTGTCAGGCCATTAGCACATGGTAATAGTTAAAATTATTATTTGGTTTATAAAAAAATGTCACAAGCTAGTTGTGGCTCATTATTAGTGTTTAATACATCATTTCATTTTTGATTACTTAGAAAAGATTTTTTAACTTTTCAGAATAGGGTTTTCCCACTGAGTTTTTTACAAGTAAAGGAAGATATAATTTACATGTAAAGCTTACCCTGCACAAGTTTCAACACGCACACTTTGTACAATATTGCCTTGGTTTATGATGCGTTTCCATACGCCGTTGATGTTTATAGCCATTTTCGGATAAATCACATGAGACCTTGTGTGGCAGACATAATCTCTATCGTCAGTACTTCTATCAATGAACGCTTCTTCTTCCTCGCTATTCATATATATTTTCTTGTATATCGGATTCGCGTCTAAAATGCACTTTATGTAACTGTATGGATAGTAGTCATCATCTTCGCACACTGTCAGGCCATTAGCACATGGTAGTAGTTAAAATTATTATTTAGTTTATAAAAAAATGTCACAAGCTAGTTGTGGCTCATTATTAGTGTTTAATACATCATTTCATTTTTGATTACTTAAAAAAGATTTTTTAACTTTTCAGAATAGGGTTTTCCCACTAATTCCCACTGAGTTTTTTACAAGTAAAGGATGATATAATTTACATGTAAAGCTTACCCTGCACAAGTTTCAACACGCACACTTTGTACAATATTGTCTTGGTTTATGATGCGTTTCCATTCGCCGTTGATGTTTATAGCCATTTTCGGATAAATCACATGAGACCTTGTGTGGCAGACATAATCTCTATCGTCAGTACTTCTATCAATGAACGCTTCTTCTTCCTCGCTATTCATATATATTTTCTTGTATATCGGATTCGCGTCTAAAATGCACTTTATGTAACTGTATGGATAGTAGTCATCATCTTCGCACACTGTCAGGCCATTAGCACATGGTAGTAGTTAAAATTATTATTTAGTTTATAAAAAAATGTCACAAGCTAGTTGTGGCTCATTATTAGTGTTTAATACATCATTTCATTTTTGATTACTTAAAAAAGATTTTTTAACTTTTCAGAATAGGGTTTTCCCACTAATTCCCACTGAGTTTTTTACAAGTAAAGGAAGATATAATTTACATGTAAAGCTTACCCTGTACAAGTTTCAACACGCACACTTTGTACAATATTGTCTTGGTTTATGATGCGTTTCCATTCGCCGTTGATGTTTATAGCCATTTTCGGATAAATCACATGAGACCTTGTGTGACAGACATAATCTCTATCGTCAGTACTTCTATCAATGAACGCTTCTTCTTCCTCGCTATTCATATATATTTCCTTGTATATCGGATTCGCGTCTAAAATGCACTTTATGTAACTGTATGGATAGTAGTCATCATCTCCGCACACTGTCAGGCCATTAGCACATGGTAGTAGTTAAAATTATTATTTGGTTTATAAAAAAATGTCACAAGCTAGTTGTGGCTCATTATTAGTGTTTAATACATCATTTCATTTTTGATTACTTAAAAAAGATTTTTTAACTTTTCAGAATAGGGTTTTCCCACTGAGTTTTTTACAAGTTTAGGAAGATATAATTTACATGTAAAGCTTACCCTGTACAAGTTTCAACACGCGCACTTTGTACAATATTGTCTTGGTTTATGATGCGTTTCCATTCGCCGTTGATGTTTATAGCCATTTTCGGATACATCACATGAGACCTTGTGTGACAGACATAATCTCTATCGTCAGTACTTCTATCAATGAACGCTTCTTCTTCCTCGCTATTCATATATATTTCCTTGTATATCGGATTCGCGTCTAAAATGCACTTTATGTAACTGTATGGATAGTAGTCATCATCTTCGCACACTGTCAGGCCGTTAGCACATGGTAGTAGTTAAAATTATTATTTAGTTTATAAAAAAATGTCACAAGCTAGTTGTGGCTCATTATTAGTGTTTAATACATCATTTCATTTTTGATTACTTAAAAAAGATTTTTTAACTTTTCAGAATAGGGTTTTCCCACTAATTCCCACTGAGTTTTTTACAAGTAAAGGAAGATATAATTTACATGTAAAGCTTACCCTGTACAAGTTTCAACACGCACACTTTGTACAATATTGTCTTGGTTTATGATGCGTTTCCATTCGCCGTTGATGTTTATAGCCATTTTCGGATAAATCACATGAGACCTTGTGTGACAGACATAATATCTATCGTCAGTACTTCTATCAATGAACGCTTCTTCTTCCTCGCTATTCATATATATTTCCTTGTATATCGGATTCGCGTCTAAAATGCACTTTATGTAACTGTATGGATAGTAGTCATCATCTTCGCACACTGTCAGGCCATTAGCACATGGTAGTAGTTAAAATTATTATTTAGTTTATAAAAAAATGTCACAAGCTAGTTGTGGCTCATTATTAGTGTTTAATACATCATTTCATTTTTGATTACTCAAAAAAGATTTTTTAACTTTTCAGAATAGGGTTTTCCCACTAATTCCCACTGAGTTTTTTACAAGTAAAGGAAGATATAATTTACATGTAAAGCTTACCCTGTACAAGTTTCAACACGCACACTTTGTACAATATTGTCTTGGTTTATGATGCGTTTCCATTCGCCGTTGATGTTTATAGCCATTTTCGGATAAATCACATGAGACCTTGTGTGACAGACGTAATCTCTATCGTCAGTACTTCTATCAATGAACGCTTCTTCTTCCTCGCTATTCATATATATTTCCTTGTATATCGGATTCGCGTCTAAAATGCACTTTATGTAACTGTATGGATAGTAGTCATCAACTTCACACACTGTCAGGCCATTAGCACATGGTAGTAGTTAAAATTATTATTTGGTTTATAAAAAAATGTCACAAGCTAGTTGTGGCTCATTATTAGTGTTTAATACATCATTTCATTTTTGATTACTTAAAAAAGATTTTTTAACTTTTCAGAATAGGGTTTTCCCACTAATTCCCACTGAGTTTTTTACAAGTAAAGGATGATATAATTTACATGTAAAGCTTACCCTGCACAAGTTTCAACACGCACACTTTGTACAATATTGTCTTGGTTTATGATGCGTTTCCATTCGCCGTTGATGTTTATAGCCATTTTCGGATAAATCACATGAGACCTTGTGTGGCAGACATAATCTCTATCGTCAGTACTTCTATCAATGAACGCTTCTTCTTCCTCGCTATTCATATATATTTCCTTGTATATCGGATTCGCGTCTAAAATGCACTTTATGTAACTGTATGGATAGTAGTCATCATCTTCGCACACTGTCAGGCCATTAGCACATGGTAGTAGTTAAAATTATTATTTAGTTTATAAAAAAATGTCACAAGCTAGTTGTGGCTCATTATTAGTGTTTAATACAACATTTCATTTTTGATTACTTAAAAAAGATTTTTTTACTTTTCAGAATAGGGTTTTCCCACTGAGTTTTTTACAAGTAAAGGAAGATATAATTTACATGTAAAGCTTACCCTGTACAAGTTTCAACACGCACACTTTGTACAATATTGTCTTGGTTTATGATGCGTTTCCATTCGCCGTTGATGTTTATAGCCATTTTCGGATACATCACGTGAGACCTTGTGTGACAGACATAATCTCTATCGTCAGTACTTCTATCAATGAACGCTTCTTCTTCCTCGCTATTCATATATATTTCCTTGTATATCGGATTCGCGTCTAAAATGCACTTTATGTAACTGTATGGACAGTAGTCATCATCTTCGCACACTGTCAGGCCGTTAGCACATGGTAGTAGTTAAAATTATTATTTAGTTTATAAAAAAATGTCACAAGCTAGTTGTGGCTCATTATTAGTGTTTAATACATCATTTCATTTTTGATTACTTAAAAAAGATTTTTTAACTTTTCAGAATAGGGTTTTCCCACTAATTCCCACTGAGTTTTTTACAAGTAAAGGAAGATATAATTTACATGTAAAGCTTACCCTGTACAAGTTTCAACACGCACACTTTGTACAATATTGTCTTGGTTTATGATGCGTTCCCATTCGCCGTTGATGTTTATAGCCATTTTCGGATAAATCACATGAGACCTTGTGTGGCAGACATAATCTCTATCGTCAGTACTTCTATCAATGAACGCTTCTTCTTCCTCGCTATTCATATATATTTCCTTGTATATCGGATTCGCGTCTAAAATGCACTTTATGTAACTGTATGGATAGTAGTCATCATCTTCGCACACTGTCAGGCCATTAGCACATGGTAGTAGTTAAAATTATTATTTAGTTTATAAAAAAATGTCACAAGCTAGTTGTGGCTCATTATTAGTGTTTAATACATCATTTCATTTTTGATTACTTAAAAAAGATTTTTTAACTTTTCAGAATAGGGTTTTCCCACTAATTCCCACTGAGTTTTTTACAAGTAAAGGATGATATAATTTACATGTAAAGCTTACCCTGCACAAGTTTCAACACGCACACTTTGTACAATATTGTCTTGGTTTATGATGCGTTTCCATTCGCCGTTGATGTTTATAGCCATTTTCGGATAAATCACATGAGACCTTGTGTGGCAGACATAATCTCTATCGTCAGTACTTCTATCAATGAACGCTTCTTCTTCCTCGCTATTCATATATATTTTCTTGTATATCGGATTCGCGTCTAAAATGCACTTTATGTAACTGTATGGATAGTAGTCATCATCTTCGCACACTGTCAGGCCATTAGCACATGGTAGTAGTTAAAATTATTATTTAGTTTATAAAAAAATGTCACAAGCTAGTTGTGGCTCATTATTAGTGTTTAATACATCATTTCATTTTTGATTACTTAAAAAAGATTTTTTAACTTTTCAGAATAGGGTTTTCCCACTAATTCCCACTGAGTTTTTTACAAGTAAAGGAAGATATAATTTACATGTAAAGCTTACCCTGTACAAGTTTCAACACGCACACTTTGTACAATATTGTCTTGGTTTATGATGCGTTTCCATTCGCCGTTGATGTTTATAGCCATTTTCGGATAAATCACATGAGACCTTGTGTGACAGACATAATCTCTATCGTCAGTACTTCTATCAATGAACGCTTCTTCTTCCTCGCTATTCATATATATTTCCTTGTATATCGGATTCGCGTCTAAAATGCACTTTATGTAACTGTATGGATAGTAGTCATCATCTCCGCACACTGTCAGGCCATTAGCACATGGTAGTAGTTAAAATTATTATTTGGTTTATAAAAAAATGTCACAAGCTAGTTGTGGCTCATTATTAGTGTTTAATACATCATTTCATTTTTGATTACTTAAAAAAGATTTTTTAACTTTTCAGAATAGGGTTTTCCCACTGAGTTTTTTACAAGTTTAGGAAGATATAATTTACATGTAAAGCTTACCCTGTACAAGTTTCAACACGCGCACTTTGTACAATATTGTCTTGGTTTATGATGCGTTTCCATTCGCCGTTGATGTTTATAGCCATTTTCGGATACATCACATGAGACCTTGTGTGACAGACATAATCTCTATCGTCAGTACTTCTATCAATGAACGCTTCTTCTTCCTCGCTATTCATATATATTTCCTTGTATATCGGATTCGCGTCTAAAATGCACTTTATGTAACTGTATGGATAGTAGTCATCATCTTCGCACACTGTCAGGCCGTTAGCACATGGTAGTAGTTAAAATTATTATTTAGTTTATAAAAAAATGTCACAAGCTAGTTGTGGCTCATTATTAGTGTTTAATACATCATTTCATTTTTGATTACTTAAAAAAGATTTTTTAACTTTTCAGAATAGGGTTTTCCCACTAATTCCCACTGAGTTTTTTACAAGTAAAGGAAGATATAATTTACATGTAAAGCTTACCCTGTACAAGTTTCAACACGCACACTTTGTACAATATTGTCTTGGTTTATGATGCGTTTCCATTCGCCGTTGATGTTTATAGCCATTTTCGGATAAATCACATGAGACCTTGTGTGACAGACATAATATCTATCGTCAGTACTTCTATCAATGAACGCTTCTTCTTCCTCGCTATTCATATATATTTCCTTGTATATCGGATTCGCGTCTAAAATGCACTTTATGTAACTGTATGGATAGTAGTCATCATCTTCGCACACTGTCAGGCCATTAGCACATGGTAGTAGTTAAAATTATTATTTAGTTTATAAAAAAATGTCACAAGCTAGTTGTGGCTCATTATTAGTGTTTAATACATCATTTCATTTTTGATTACTCAAAAAAGATTTTTTAACTTTTCAGAATAGGGTTTTCCCACTAATTCCCACTGAGTTTTTTACAAGTAAAGGA
The DNA here is from genome assembly GCA_963675555.1 of Leptura quadrifasciata. Taxonomy (NCBI): domain Eukaryota; kingdom Metazoa; phylum Arthropoda; class Insecta; order Coleoptera; family Cerambycidae; genus Leptura; species Leptura quadrifasciata. The sequence goes on from OY776680.1 coordinate 74,499,558, forward strand.
AGATATAATTTACATGTAAAGCTTACCCTGTACAAGTTTCAACACGCACACTTTGTACAATATTGTCTTGGTTTATGATGCGTTTCCATTCGCCGTTGATGTTTATAGCCATTTTCGGATAAATCACATGAGACCTTGTGTGACAGACGTAATCTCTATCGTCAGTACTTCTATCAATGAACGCTTCTTCTTCCTCGCTATTCATATATATTTCCTTGTATATCGGATTCGCGTCTAAAATGCACTTTATGTAACTGTATGGATAGTAGTCATCAACTTCACACACTGTCAGGCCATTAGCACATGGTAGTAGTTAAAATTATTATTTGGTTTATAAAAAAATGTCACAAGCTAGTTGTGGCTCATTATTAGTGTTTAATACATCATTTCATTTTTGATTACTTAAAAAAGATTTTTTAACTTTTCAGAATAGGGTTTTCCCACTAATTCCCACTGAGTTTTTTACAAGTAAAGGATGATATAATTTACATGTAAAGCTTACCCTGCACAAGTTTCAACACGCACACTTTGTACAATATTGTCTTGGTTTATGATGCGTTTCCATTCGCCGTTGATGTTTATAGCCATTTTCGGATAAATCACATGAGACCTTGTGTGGCAGACATAATCTCTATCGTCAGTACTTCTATCAATGAACGCTTCTTCTTCCTCGCTATTCATATATATTTCCTTGTATATCGGATTCGCGTCTAAAATGCACTTTATGTAACTGTATGGATAGTAGTCATCATCTTCGCACACTGTCAGGCCATTAGCACATGGTAGTAGTTAAAATTATTATTTAGTTTATAAAAAAATGTCACAAGCTAGTTGTGGCTCATTATTAGTGTTTAATACAACATTTCATTTTTGATTACTTAAAAAAGATTTTTTTACTTTTCAGAATAGGGTTTTCCCACTGAGTTTTTTACAAGTAAAGGAAGATATAATTTACATGTAAAGCTTACCCTGTACAAGTTTCAACACGCACACTTTGTACAATATTGTCTTGGTTTATGATGCGTTTCCATTCGCCGTTGATGTTTATAGCCATTTTCGGATACATCACGTGAGACCTTGTGTGACAGACATAATCTCTATCGTCAGTACTTCTATCAATGAACGCTTCTTCTTCCTCGCTATTCATATATATTTCCTTGTATATCGGATTCGCGTCTAAAATGCACTTTATGTAACTGTATGGACAGTAGTCATCATCTTCGCACACTGTCAGGCCGTTAGCACATGGTAGTAGTTAAAATTATTATTTAGTTTATAAAAAAATGTCACAAGCTAGTTGTGGCTCATTATTAGTGTTTAATACATCATTTCATTTTTGATTACTTAAAAAAGATTTTTTAACTTTTCAGAATAGGGTTTTCCCACTAATTCCCACTGAGTTTTTTACAAGTAAAGGAAGATATAATTTACATGTAAAGCTTACCCTGTACAAGTTTCAACACGCACACTTTGTACAATATTGTCTTGGTTTATGATGCGTTCCCATTCGCCGTTGATGTTTATAGCTATTTTCGGATGAATCACATGAGACCTTGTGTGGCAGACATAATCTCTATCGTCAGTACTTCTATCAATGAACGCTTCTTCTTCCTCGCTATTCATATATATTTCCTTGTATATCGGATTCGCGTCTAAAATGCACTTTATGTAACTGTATGGACAGTAGTCATCATCTTCGCACACTGTCAGGCCGTTAGCACATGGTAGTAGTTAAAATTATTATTTAGTTTATAAAAAAATGTCACAAGCTAGTTGTGGCTCATTATTAGTGTTTAATACATCATTTCATTTTTGATTACTTAAAAAAGATTTTTTAACTTTTCAGAATAGGGTTTTCCCACTAATTCCCACTGAGTTTTTTACAAGTAAAGGAAGATATAATTTACATGTAAAGCTTACCCTGTACAAGTTTCAACACGCACACTTTGTACAATATTGTCTTGGTTTATGATGCGTTTCCATTCGCCGTTGATGTTTATAGCCATTTTCGGATAAATCACATGAGACCTTGTGTGACATACATAATATCTATCGTCAGTACTTCTATCAATGAACGCTTCTTCTTCCTCGCTATTCATATATATTTCCTTGTATATCGGATTCGCGTCTAAAATGCACTTTATGTAACTGTATGGATAGTAGTCATCATCTTCGCACACTGTCAGGCCATTAGCACATGGTAGTAGTTAAAATTATTATTTAGTTTATAAAAAAATGTCACAAGCTAGTTGTGGCTCATTATTAGTGTTTAATACATCATTTCATTTTTGATTACTCAAAAAAGATTTTTTAACTTTTCAGAATAGGGTTTTCCCAATAATTCCCACTGAGTTTTTTACAAGTAAAGGAAGATATAATTTACATGTAAAGCTTACCCTGTACAAGTTTCAACACGCACACTTTGTACAATATTGTCTTGGTTTATGATGCGTTTCCATTCGCCGTTGATGTTTATAGCCATTTTCGGATAAATCACATGAGACCTTGTGTGACAGACGTAATCTCTATCGTCAGTACTTCTATCAATGAACGCTTCTTCTTCCTCGCTATTCATATATATTTCCTTGTATATCGGATTCGCGTCTAAAATGCACTTTATGTAACTGTATGGATAGTAGTCATCAACTTCGCACACTGTCAGGCCATTAGCACATGGTAGTAGTTAAAATTATTATTTGGTTTATAAAAAAATGTCACAAGCTAGTTGTGGCTCATTATTAGTGTTTAATACATCATTTCATTTTTGATTACTTAAAAAAAAATTTTTAACTTTTCAGAATAGGGTTTTCCCACTGAGTTTTTTACAAGTAAAGGAAGATATAATTTACATGTAAAGCTTACCCTGTACAAGTTTCAACACACACACTTTGTACAATATTGTCTTGGTTTATGATGCGTTTCCATTCGCCGTTGATGTTTATAGCCATTTTCGGATAAATCACATGAGACCTTGTGTGACAGACATAATATCTATCGTCAGTACTTCTATCAATGAACGCTTCTTCTTCCTCGCTATTCATATATATTTCCTTGTATATCGGATTCGCGTCTAAAATGCACTTTATGTAACTGTATGGATAGTAGTCATCATCTTCGCACACTGTCAGGCCATTAGCACATGGTAGTAGTTAAAATTATTATTTAGTTTATAAAAAAATGTCACAAGCTAGTTGTGGCTCATTATTAGTGTTTAATACATCATTTCATTTTTGATTACTTAAAAAAGATTTTTTAACTTTTCAGAATAGGGTTTTCCCACTAATTCCCACTGAGTTTTTTACAAGTAAAGGAAGATATAATTTACATGTAAAGCTTACCCTGTACAAGTTTCAACACGCACACTTTGTACAATATTGTCTTGGTTTATGATGCGTTTCCATTCGCCGTTGATGTTTATGGCCATTTTCGGATAAATCACATGAGACCTTGTGTGACAGACATAATCTCTATCGTCAGTACTTCTATCAATGAACGCTTCTTCTTCCTCGCTATTCATATATATTTCCTTGTATATCGGATTCGCGTCTAAAATGCACTTTATGTAACTGTATGGATAGTAGTCATCATCTTCGCACACTGTCAGGCCATTAGCACATGGTAGTAGTTAAAATTATTATTTAGTTTATAAAAAAATGTCACAAGCTAGTTGTGGCTCATTATTAGTGTTTAATACATCATTTCATTTTTGATTACTTAAAAAAGATTTTTTAACTTTTCAGAATAGGGTTTTCCCACTAATTCCCACTGAGTTTTTTACAAGTAAAGGATGATATAATTTACATGTAAAGCTTACCCTGCACAAGTTTCAACACGCACACTTTGTACAATATTGTCTTGGTTTATGATGCGTTTCCATTCGCCGTTGATGTTTATAGCCATTTTCGGATAAATCACATGAGACCTTGTGTGGCAGACATAATCTCTATCGTCAGTACTTCTATCAATGAACGCTTCTTCTTCCTCGCTATTCATATATATTTCCTTGTATATCGGATTCGCGTCTAAAATGCACTTTATGTAACTGTATGGATAGTAGTCATCATCTTCGCACACTGTCAGGCCATTAGCACATGGTAGTAGTTAAAATTATTATTTAGTTTATAAAAAAATGTCACAAGCTAGTTGTGGCTCATTATTAGTGTTTAATACATCATTTCATTTTTGATTACTTAAAAAAGATTTTTTAACTTTTCAGAATAGGGTTTTCCCACTAATTCCCACTGAGTTTTTTACAAGTAAAGGAAGATATAATTTACATGTAAAGCTTACCCTGTACAAGTTTCAACACGCACACTTTGTACAATATTGTCTTGGTTTATGATGCATTTCCATTCGCCGTTGATGTTTATAGCCATTTTCGGATACATCACATGAGACCTTGTGTGACAGACATAATCTCTATCGTCAGTACTTCTATCAATGAACGCTTCTTCTTCCTCGCTATTCATATATATTTCCTTGTATATCGAATTCGCGTCTAAAATGCACTTTATGTAACTGTATGGATAGTAGTCATCATCTTCGCACACTGTCAGGCCGTTAGCACATGGTAGTAGTTAAAATTATTATTTAGTTTATAAAAAAATGTCACAAGCTAGTTGTGGCTCATTATTAGTGTTTAATACATCATTTCATTTTTGATTACTTAAAAAAGATTTTTTAACTTTTCAGAATAGGGTTTTCCCACTAATTCCCACTGAGTTTTTTACAAGTAAAGGAAGATATAATTTACATGTAAAGCTTACCCTGTACAAGTTTCAACACGCACACTTTGTACAATATTGTCTTGGTTTATGATGCGTTTCCATTCGCCGTTGATGTTTATGGCCATTTTCGGATAAATCACATGAGACCTTGTGTGACAGACATAATCTCTATCGTCAGTACTTCTATCAATGAACGCTTCTTCTTCCTCGCTATTCATATATATTTCCTTGTATATCGGATTCGCGTCTAAAATGCACTTTATGTAACTGTATGGATAGTAGTCATCATCTTCGCACACTGTCAGGCCGTTAGCACATGGTAGTAGTTAAAATTATTATTTAGTTTATAAAAAAATGTCACAAGCTAGTTGTGGCTCATTATTAGTGTTTAATACATCATTTCATTTTTGATTACTTAAAAAAGATTTTTTAACTTTTCAGAATAGGGTTTTCCCACTAATTCCCACTGAGTTTTTTACAAGTAAAGGAAGATATAATTTACATGTAAAGCTTACCCTGTACAAGTTTCAACACGCACACTTTGTACAATATTGTCTTGGTTTATGATGCGTTTCCATTCGCCGTTGATGTTTATAGCCATTTTCGGATAAATCACATGAGACCTTGTGTGACAGACATAATATCTATCGTCAGTACTTCTATCAATGAACGCTTCTTCTTCCTCGCTATTCATATATATTTCCTTGTATATCGGATTCGCGTCTAAAATGCACTTTATGTAACTGTATGGATAGTAGTCATCATCTTCGCACACTGTCAGGCCATTAGCACATGGTAGTAGTTAAAATTATTATTTAGTTTATAAAAAAATGTCACAAGCTAGTTGTGGCTCATTATTAGTGTTTAATACATCATTTCATTTTTGATTACTCAAAAAAGATTTTTTAACTTTTCAGAATAGGGTTTTCCCACTAATTCCCACTGAGTTTTTTACAAGTAAAGGAAGATATAATTTACATGTAAAGCTTACCCTGTACAAGTTTCAACACGCACACTTTGTACAATATTGTCTTGGTTTATGATGCGTTTCCATTCGCCGTTGATGTTTATAGCCATTTTCGGATAAATCACATGAGACCTTGTGTGACAGACGTAATCTCTATCGTCAGTACTTCTATCAATGAACGCTTCTTCTTCCTCGCTATTCATATATATTTCCTTGTATATCGGATTCGCGTCTAAAATGCACTTTATGTAACTGTATGGATAGTAGTCATCAACTTCACACACTGTCAGGCCATTAGCACATGGTAGTAGTTAAAATTATTATTTGGTTTATAAAAAAATGTCACAAGCTAGTTGTGGCTCATTATTAGTGTTTAATACATCATTTCATTTTTGATTACTTAAAAAAGATTTTTTAACTTTTCAGAATAGGGTTTTCCCACTAATTCCCACTGAGTTTTTTACAAGTAAAGGATGATATAATTTACATGTAAAGCTTACCCTGCACAAGTTTCAACACGCACACTTTGTACAATATTGTCTTGGTTTATGATGCGTTTCCATTCGCCGTTGATGTTTATAGCCATTTTCGGATAAATCACATGAGACCTTGTGTGGCAGACATAATCTCTATCGTCAGTACTTCTATCAATGAACGCTTCTTCTTCCTCGCTATTCATATATATTTCCTTGTATATCGGATTCGCGTCTAAAATGCACTTTATGTAACTGTATGGATAGTAGTCATCATCTTCGCACACTGTCAGGCCATTAGCACATGGTAGTAGTTAAAATTATTATTTAGTTTATAAAAAAATGTCACAAGCTAGTTGTGGCTCATTATTAGTGTTTAATACAACATTTCATTTTTGATTACTTAAAAAAGATTTTTTAACTTTTCAGAATAGGGTTTTCCCACTAATTCCCACTGAGTTTTTTACAAATAAAGGAAGATATAATTTACATGTAAAGCTTACCCTGTACAAGTTTCAACACGCACACTTTGTACAATATTGTCTTGGTTTATGATGCGTTCCCATTCGCCGTTGATGTTTATAGCCATTTTCGGATGAATCACATGAGACCTTGTGTGACAGACATAATATCTATCGTCAGTACTTCTATCAATGAACGCTTCTTCTTCCTCGCTATTCATATATATTTCCTTGTATATCGGATTCGCGTCTAAAATGCACTTTATGTAACTGTATGGATAGTAGTCATCATCTTCGCACACTGTCAGGCCATTAGCACATGGTAGTAGTTAAAATTATTATTTAGTTTATAAAAAAATGTCACAAGCTAGTTGTGGCTCATTATTAATGTTTAATACATTTCATTTTTGATTACTTAAAAAAGATTTTTTAACTTTTCAGAATAGGGTTTTCCCACTAATTCCCACTGAGTTTTTTACAAGTAAAGGAAGATATAATTTACATGTAAAGCTTACCCTGTACAAGTTTCAACACGCACACTTTGTACAATATTGTCTTGGTTTATGATGCGTTTCCATTCGCCGTTGATGTTTATAGCCATTTTCGGATAAATCACATGAGACCTTGTGTGACAGACATAATATCTATCGTCAGTACTTCTATCAATGAACGCTTCTTCTTCCTCGCTATTCATATATATTTCCTTGTATATCGGATTCGCGTCTAAAATGCACTTTATGTAACTGTATGGATAGTAGTCATCATCTTCGCACACTGTCAGGCCATTAGCACATGGTAGTAGTTAAAATTATTATTTAGTTTATAAAAAAATGTCACAAGCTAGTTGTGGCTCATTATTAGTGTTTAATACATCATTTCATTTTTGATTACTCAAAAAAGATTTTTTAACTTTTCAGAATAGGGTTTTCCCAATAATTCCCACTGAGTTTTTTACAAGTAAAGGAAGATATAATTTACATGTAAAGCTTACCCTGTACAAGTTTCAACACGCACACTTTGTACAATATTGTCTTGGTTTATGATGCGTTTCCATTCGCCGTTGATGTTTATAGCCATTTTCGGATAAATCACATGAGACCTTGTGTGACAGACGTAATCTCTATCGTCAGTACTTCTATCAATGAACGCTTCTTCTTCCTCGCTATTCATATATATTTCCTTGTATATCGGATTCGCGTCTAAAATGCACTTTATGTAACTGTATGGATAGTAGTCATCAACTTCGCACACTGTCAGGCCATTAGCACATGGTAGTAGTTAAAATTATTATTTGGTTTATAAAAAAATGTCACAAGCTAGTTGTGGCTCATTATTAGTGTTTAATACATCATTTCATTTTTGATTACTTAAAAAAAAATTTTTAACTTTTCAGAATAGGGTTTTCCCACTGAGTTTTTTACAAGTAAAGGAAGATATAATTTACATGTAAAGCTTACCCTGTACAAGTTTCAACACACACACTTTGTACAATATTGTCTTGGTTTATGATGCGTTTCCATTCGCCGTTGATGTTTATAGCCATTTTCGGATAAATCACATGAGACCTTGTGTGACAGACATAATATCTATCGTCAGTACTTCTATCAATGAACGCTTCTTCTTCCTCGCTATTCATATATATTTCCTTGTATATCGGATTCGCGTCTAAAATGCACTTTATGTAACTGTATGGATAGTAGTCATCATCTTCGCACACTGTCAGGCCATTAGCACATGGTAGTAGTTAAAATTATTATTTAGTTTATAAAAAAATGTCACAAGCTAGTTGTGGCTCATTATTAGTGTTTAATACATCATTTCATTTTTGATTACTTAAAAAAGATTTTTTAACTTTTCAGAATAGGGTTTTCCCACTAATTCCCACTGAGTTTTTTACAAGTAAAGGAAGATATAATTTACATGTAAAGCTTACCCTGTACAAGTTTCAACACGCACACTTTGTACAATATTGTCTTGGTTTATGATGCGTTTCCATTCGCCGTTGATGTTTATAGCCATTTTCGGATGAATCACATGAGACCTTGTGTGACAGACATAATATCTATCGTCAGTACTTCTATCAATGAACGCTTCTTCTTCCTCGCTATTCATATATATTTCCTTGTATATCGGATTCGCGTCTAAAATGCACTTTATGTAACTGTATGGATAGTAGTCATCATCTTCGCACACTGTCAGGCCATTAGCACATGGTAGTAGTTAAAATTATTATTTAGTTTATAAAAAAATGTCACAAGCTAGTTGTGGCTCATTATTAGTGTTTAATACATCATTTCATTTTTGATTACTTAAAAAAGATTTTTTAACTTTTCAGAATAGGGTTTTCCCACTAATTCCCACTGAGTTTTTTACAAGTAAAGGAAGATATAATTTACATGTAAAGCTTACCCTGTACAAGTTTCAACACGCACACTTTGTACAATATTGTCTTGGTTTATGATGCGTTTCCATTCGCCGTTGATTTTTATAGCCATTTTCGGATAAATCACATGAGACCTTGTGTGACAGACATAATATCTATCGTCAGTACTTCTATCAATGAACGCTTCTTCTTCCTCGCTATTCATATATATTTCCTTGTATATCGGATTCGCGTCTAAAATGCACTTTATGTAACTGTATGGATAGTAGTCATCATCTTCGCACACTGTCAGGCCATTAGCACATGGTAGTAGTTAAAATTATTATTTAGTTTATAAAAAAATGTCACAAGCTAGTTGTGGCTCATTATTAGTGTTTAATACATCATTTCATTTTTGATTAGTCAAAAAAGATTTTTTAACTTTTCAGAATAGGGTTTTCCCACTAATTCCCACTGAGTTTTTTACAAGTAAAGGAAGATATAATTTACATGTAAAGCTTACCCTGTACAAGTTTCAACACGCACACTTTGTACAATATTGTCTTGGTTTATGATGCGTTTCCATTCGCCGTTGATGTTTATAGCCATTTTCGGATAAATCACATGAGACCTTGTGTGACAGACGTAATCTCTATCGTCAGTACTTCTATCAATGAACGCTTCTTCTTCCTCGCTATTCATATATATTTCCTTGTATATCGGATTCGCGTCTAAAATGCACTTTATGTAACTGTATGGATAGTAGTCATCAACTTCACACACTGTCAGGCCATTAGCACATGGTAGTAGTTAAAATTATTATTTGGTTTATAAAAAAATGTCACAAGCTAGTTGTGGCTCATTATTAGTGTTTAATACATCATTTCATTTTTGATTACTTAAAAAAGATTTTTTAACTTTTCAGAATAGGGTTTTCCCACTAATTCCCACTGAGTTTTTTACAAGTAAAGGATGATATAATTTACATGTAAAGCTTACCCTGCACAAGTTTCAACACGCACACTTTGTACAATATTGTCTTGGTTTATGATGCGTTTCCATTCGCCGTTGATGTTTATAGCCATTTTCGGATAAATCACATGAGACCTTGTGTGGCAGACATAATATCTATCGTCAGTACTTCTATCAATGAACGCTTCTTCTTCCTCGCTATTCATATATATTTCCTTGTATATCGGATTCGCGTCTAAAATGCACTTTATGTAACTGTATGGATAGTAGTCATCAACTTCACACACTGTCAGGCCATTAGCACATGGTAGTAGTTAAAATTATTATTTGGTTTATAAAAAAATGTCACAAGCTAGTTGTGGCTCATTATTAGTGTTTAATACATCATTTCATTTTTGATTACTTAAAAAAGATTTTTTAACTTTTCAGAATAGGGTTTTCCCACTAATTCCCACTGAGTTTTTTACAAGTAAAGGATGATATAATTTACATGTAAAGCTTACTCTGTACAAGTTTCAACACGCACACTTTGTACAATATTGTCTTGGTTTATGATGCGTTTCCATTCGCCGTTGATGTTTATAGCCATTTTCGGATAAATCACATGAGACCTTGTGTGACAGATATAATCTCTATCGTCAGTACTTCTATCAATGAACGCTTCTTCTTCCTCGCTATTCATATATATTTCCTTGTATATCGGATTCGCGTCTAAAATGCACTTTATGTAACTGTAATTCAGCGCTCGGCGGGGCACATAGCCCGGAGAGTAGCTGTTGGTTGCAGTCTGGTTAGGTTCCTTATAGTAAAATAGGGATTTATAGAGGAGTTTGCGACTAAAAATATTATGTTTAATATTCCGCCCTCTAAAAGCACATTTGAACTGTATGGATAGTAGTCATCATCTTCGCACGCTGTCAGGCCATTAGCATATGGTAGTAGTTAAAATTATTATTTAGTTTATAAAAAAATGTCACAAGCTAGTTGTGGCTCATTATTAGTGTTTAATACATCATTTCATTTTTGATTACTTAAAAAAGATTTTTTAACTTTTCAGAATAGGGTTTTCCCACTAATTCCCACATTCGCCGTTGATGTTTATATCCATTTTCGGATAAATCACATGAGACCTTGTGTGACAGACATAATCTCTATCGTCAGTACTTCTATCAATGAACGCTTCTTCTTCCTCGCTATTCATATATATTTCCTTGTATATCGGATTCGCGCCTAAAATGCACTTTATGTAACTGTATGGATAGTAGTCATCATCTTCGCACACTGTCAGGCCATTAGCACATAGTAGTAGTTAAAATTATTATTTAGTTTATAAAAAAATGTCACAAGCTAGTTGTGGCTCATTATTAGTGTTTAATACATCATTTCATTTTTGATTACTTAAAAAAGATTTTTTAACTTTTCAGAATAGGGTTTTCCCACTAATTCCCACTGAGTTTTTTACAAGTAAAGGAAGATATAATTTACATGTAAAGCTTACCCTGTACAAGTTTCAACACGCACACTTTGTACAATATTGTCTTGGTTTATGATGCGTTTCCATTCGCCGTTGATGTTTATAGCCATTTTCGGATAAATCACATGAGACCTTGTGTGACAGATATAATCTCTATCGTCAGTACTTCTATCAATGAACGCTTCTTCTTCCTCGCTATTCATATATATTTCCTTGTATATCGGATTCGCGTCTAAAATGCACTTTATGTAACTGTAATTCAGCGCTCGGCGGGGCACATAGCCCGGAGAGTAGCTGTTGGTTGCAGTCTGGTTAGGTTCCTTATAGTAAAATAGGGATTTATAGAGGAGTTTGCGACTAAAAATATTATGTTTAATATTCCGCCCTCTAAAAGCACATTTGAACTGTATGGATAGTAGTCATCATCTTCGCACGCTGTCAGGCCATTAGCATATGGTAGTAGTTAAAATTATTATTTAGTTTATAAAAAAATGTCACAAGCTAGTTGTGGCTCATTATTAGTGTTTAATACATCATTTCATTTTTGATTACTTAAAAAAGATTTTTTAACTTTTCAGAATAGGGTTTTCCCACTAATTCCCACATTCGCCGTTGATGTTTATATCCATTTTCAGATAAATCACATGAGACCTTGTGTGACAGACATAATCTCTATCGTCAGTACTTCTATCAATGAACGCTTCTTCTTCCTCGCTATTCATATATATTTCCTTGTATATCGGATTCGCGTCTAAAATGCACTTTATGTAACTGTATGGATAGTAGTCATCATCTTCGCACACTGTCAGGCCATTAGCACATGGTAGTAGTTAAAATTATTATTTAGTTTATAAAAAAACGTCACAAGCTAGTTGTGGCTCATTATTAGTGTTTAATACATCATTTCATTTTTGATTACTTAAAAAAGATTTTTTAACTTTTCAGAATAGGGTTTTCCCACTAATTCCCACTGAGTTTTTTACAAGTAAAGGAAGATATAATTTACATGTAAAGCTTACCCTGTACAAGTTTCAACACGCACACTTTGTACAATATTGTCTTGGTTAATGATGCGTTTCCATTCGCCGTTGATGTTTATAGCCATTTTCGGATAAATCACATGAGACCTTGTGTGACAGATATAATCTCTATCGTCAGTACTTCTATCAATGAACGCTTCTTCTTCCTCGCTATTCATATATATTTCCTTGTATATCGGATTCGCGTCTAAAATGCACTTTATGTAACTGTATGGATAGTAGTCATCATCTTCGCACACTGTCAGGCCATTAGCATATGGTAGTAGTTAAAATTATTATTTAGTTTATAAAAAAATGTCACAAGCTAGTTGTGGCTCATTATTAGTGTTTAATACATCATTTCATTTTTGATTACTTAAAAAAGATTTTTTAACTTTTCAGAATAGGGTTTTCTCACTAATTCCCACTGAGTTTTTTACAAGTAAAGGAAGATATAATTTACATGTAAAGCTTACCCTGTACAAGTTTCAACACGCACACTTTGTACAATATTGTCTTGGTTTATGATGCGTTTCCATTCGCCGTTGATGTTTATAGCCATTTTCGGATAAATCACATGAGACCTTGTGTGACAGATATAATCTCTATCGTCAGTACTTCTATCAATGAACGCTTCTTCTTCCTCGCTATTCATATATATTTCCTTGTATATCGGATTCGCGTCTAAAATGCACTTTATGTAACTGTATGGATAGTAGTCATCATCTTCGCACGCTGTCAGGCCATTAGCATATGGTAGTAGTTAAAATTATTATTTAGTTTATAAAAAAATGTCACAAGCTAGTTGTGGCTCATTATTAGTGTTTAATACATCATTTCATTTTTGATTACTTAAAAAAGATTTTTTAACTTTTCAGAATAGGGTTTTCCCACTAATTCCCTCTGAGTTTTTTACAAGTAAAGGAAGATATAATTTACATGTAAAGCTTACCCTGTACAAGTTTCAACACGCACACTTTGTGCAATATTGTCTTGGTTTATGATGCGTTTCCATTCGCCGTTGATGTTTATAGCCATTTTCGGATAAATCACATGAGACCTTGTGTGACAGACGTAATCTCTATCGTCAGTACTTCTATCAATGAACGCTTCTTCTTCCTCGCTATTCATATATATTTCCTTGTATATCGGATTCGCGTCTAAAATGCACTTTATGTAACTGTATGGATAGTAGTCATCAACTTCACACACTGTCAGGCCATTAGCACATGGTAGTAGTTAAAATTATTATTTGGTTTATAAAAAAATGTCACAAGCTAGTTGTGGCTCATTATTAGTGTTTAATACATCATTTCATTTTTGATTACTTAAAAAAGATTTTTTAACTTTTCAGAATAGGGTTTTCCCACTAATTCCCACTGAGTTTTTTACAAGTAAAGGATGATATAATTTACATGTAAAGCTTACCCTGCACAAGTTTCAACACGCACACTTTGTACAATATTGTCTTGGTTTATGATGCGTTTCCATTCGCCGTTGATGTTTATAGCCATTTTCGGATAAATCACATGAGACCTTGTGTGGCAGACATAATCTCTATCGTCGGTACTTCTATCAATGAACGCTTCTTCTTCCTCGCTATTCATATATATTTCCTTGTATATCGGATTCGCGTCTAAAATGCACTTTATGTAACTGTATGGATAGTAGTCATCAACTTCACACACTGTCAGGCCATTAGCACATGGTAGTAGTTAAAATTATTATTTGGTTTATAAAAAAATGTCACAAGCTAGTTGTGGCTCATTATTAGTGTTTAATACATCATTTCATTTTTGATTACTTAAAAAAGATTTTTTAACTTTTCAGAATAGGGTTTTCCCACTAATTCCCACTGAGTTTTTTACAAGTAAAGGAAGATATAATTTACATGTAAAGCTTACCCTGTACAAGTTTCAACACGCACACTTTGTACAATATTGTCTTGGTTTATGATGCGTTTCCATTCGCCGTTGATGTTTATAGCCATTTTCGGATAAATCACATGAGACCTTGTGTGACAGATATAATCTCTATCGTCAGTACTTCTATCAATGAACGCTTCTTCTTCCTCGCTATTCATATATATTTCCTTGTATATCGGATTCGCGTCTAAAATGCACTTTATGTAACTGTAATTCAGCGCTCGGCGGGGCACATAGCCCGGAGAGTAGCTGTTGGTTGCAGTCTGGTTAGGTTCCTTATAGTAAAATAGGGATTTATAGAGGAGTTTGCGACTAAAAATATTATGTTTAATATTCCGCCCTCTAAAAGCACATTTGAACTGTATGGATAGTAGTCATCATCTTCGCACGCTGTCAGGCCATTAGCATATGGTAGTAGTTAAAATTATTATTTAGTTTATAAAAAAATGTCACAAGCTAGTTGTGGCTCATTATTAGTGTTTAATACATCATTTCATTTTTGATTACTTAAAAAAGATTTTTTAACTTTTCAGAATAGGGTTTTCCCACTAATTCCCACATTCGCCGTTGATGTTTATATCCATTTTCGGATAAATCACATGAGACCTTGTGTGACAGACATAATCTCTATCGTCAGTACTTCTATCAATGAACGCTTCTTCTTCCTCGCTATTCATATATATTTCCTTGTATATCGGATTCGCGCCTAAAATGCACTTTATGTAACTGTATGGATAGTAGTCATCATCTTCGCACACTGTCAGGCCATTAGCACATAGTAGTAGTTAAAATTATTATTTAGTTTATAAAAAAATGTCACAAGCTAGTTGTGGCTCATTATTAGTGTTTAATACATCATTTCATTTTTGATTACTTAAAAAAGATTTTTTAACTTTTCAGAATAGGGTTTTCCCACTAATTCCCACTGAGTTTTTTACAAGTAAAGGAAGATATAATTTACATGTAAAGCTTACCCTGTACAAGTTTCAACACGCACACTTTGTACAATATTGTCTTGGTTTATGATGCGTTTCCATTCGCCGTTGATGTTTATAGCCATTTTCGGATAAATCACATGAGACCTTGTGTGACAGATATAATCTCTATCGTCAGTACTTCTATCAATGAACGCTTCTTCTTCCTCGCTATTCATATATATTTCCTTGTATATCGGATTCGCGTCTAAAATGCACTTTATGTAACTGTAATTCAGCGCTCGGCGGGGCACATAGCCCGGAGAGTAGCTGTTGGTTGCAGTCTGGTTAGGTTCCTTATAGTAAAATAGGGATTTATAGAGGAGTTTGCGACTAAAAATATTATGTTTAATATTCCGCCCTCTAAAAGCACATTTGAACTGTATGGATAGTAGTCATCATCTTCGCACGCTGTCAGGCCATTAGCATATGGTAGTAGTTAAAATTATTATTTAGTTTATAAAAAAATGTCACAAGCTAGTTGTGGCTCATTATTAGTGTTTAATACATCATTTCATTTTTGATTACTTAAAAAAGATTTTTTAACTTTTCAGAATAGGGTTTTCCCACTAATTCCCACATTCGCCGTTGATGTTTATATCCATTTTCAGATAAATCACATGAGACCTTGTGTGACAGACATAATCTCTATCGTCAGTACTTCTATCAATGAACGCTTCTTCTTCCTCGCTATTCATATATATTTCCTTGTATATCGGATTCGCGTCTAAAATGCACTTTATGTAACTGTATGGATAGTAGTCATCATCTTCGCACACTGTCAGGCCATTAGCACATGGTAGTAGTTAAAATTATTATTTAGTTTATAAAAAAATGTCACAAGCTAGTTGTGGCTCATTATTAGTGTTTAATACATCATTTCATTTTTGATTACTTAAAAAAGATTTTTTAACTTTTCAGAATAGGGTTTTCCCACTAATTCCCACTGAGTTTTTTACAAGTAAAGGAAGATATAATTTACATGTAAAGCTTACCCTGTACAAGTTTCAACACGCACACTTTGTACAATATTGTCTTGGTTAATGATGCGTTTCCATTCGCCGTTGATGTTTATAGCCATTTTCGGATAAATCACATGAGACCTTGTGTGACAGATATAATCTCTATCGTCAGTACTTCTATCAATGAACGCTTCTTCTTCCTCGCTATTCATATATATTTCCTTGTATATCGGATTCGCGTCTAAAATGCACTTTATGTAACTGTATGGATAGTAGTCATCATCTTCGCACACTGTCAGGCCATTAGCATATGGTAGTAGTTAAAATTATTATTTAGTTTATAAAAAAATGTCACAAGCTAGTTGTGGCTCATTATTAGTGTTTAATACATCATTTCATTTTTGATTACTTAAAAAAGATTTTTTAACTTTTCAGAATAGGGTTTTCTCACTAATTCCCACTGAGTTTTTTACAAGTAAAGGAAGATATAATTTACATGTAAAGCTTACCCTGTACAAGTTTCAACACGCACACTTTGTACAATATTGTCTTGGTTTATGATGCGTTTCCATTCGCCGTTGATGTTTATAGCCATTTTCGGATAAATCACATGAGACCTTGTGTGACAGATATAACCTCTATCGTCAGTACTTCTATCAATGAACGCTTCTTCTTCCTCGCTATTCATATATATTTCCTTGTATATCGGATTCGCGTCTAAAATGCACTTTATGTAACTGTATGGATAGTAGTCATCATCTTCGCACGCTGTCAGGCCATTAGCATATGGTAGTAGTTAAAATTATTATTTAGTTTATAAAAAAATGTCACAAGCTAGTTGTGGCTCATTATTAGTGTTTAATACATCATTTCATTTTTGATTACTTAAAAAAGATTTTTTAACTTTTCAGAATAGGGTTTTCCCACTAATTCCCTCTGAGTTTTTTACAAGTAAAGGAAGATATAATTTACATGTAAAGCTTACCCTGTACAAGTTTCAACACGCACACTTTGTGCAATATTGTCTTGGTTTATGATGCGTTTCCATTCGCCGTTGATGTTTATAGCCATTTTCGGATAAATCACATGAGACCTTGTGTGACAGATATAATCTCTATCGTCAGTACTTCTATCAATGAACGCTTCTTCTTCCTCGCTATTCATATATATTTCCTTGTATATCGGATTCGCGTCTAAAATGCACTTTATGTAACTGTATGGATAGTAGTCATCATCTTCGCACGCTGTCAGGCCATTAGCATATGGTAGTAGTTAAAATTATTATTTAGTTTATAAAAAAATGTCACAAGCTAGTTGTGGCTCATTATTAGTGTTTAATACATCATTTCATTTTTGATTACTTAAAAAAGATTTTTTAACTTTTCAGAATAGGGTTTTCCCACTAATTCCCTCTGAGTTTTTTACAAGTAAAGGAAGATATAATTTACATGTAAAGCTTACCCTGTACAAGTTTCAACACGCACACTTTGTACAATATTGTCTTGGTTTATGATGCGTTTCCATTCGCCGTTGATGTTTATAGCCATTTTCGGATAAATCACATGAGACCTTGTGTGACAGATATAATCTCTATCGTCAGTACTTCTATCAATGAACGCTTCTTCTTCCTCGCTATTCATATATATTTCCTTGTATATCGGATTCGCGTCTAAAATGCACTTTATGTAACTGTAATTCAGCGCTCGGCGGGGCACATAGCCCGGAGAGTAGCTGTTGGTTGCAGTCTGGTTAGGTTCCTTATAGTAAAATAGGGATTTATAGAGGAGTTTGCGACTAAAAATATTATGTTTAATATTCCGCCCTCTAAAAGCACATTTGAACTGTATGGATAGTAGTCATCATCTTCGCACGCTGTCAGGCCATTAGCATATGGTAGTAGTTAAAATTATTATTTAGTTTATAAAAAAATGTCACAAGCTAGTTGTGGCTCATTATTAGTGTTTAATACATCATTTCATTTTTGATTACTTAAAAAAGATTTTTTAACTTTTCAGAATAGGGTTTTCCCACTAATTCCCACATTCGCCGTTGATGTTTATATCCATTTTCAGATAAATCACATGAGACCTTGTGTGACAGACATAATCTCTATCGTCAGTACTTCTATCAATGAACGCTTCTTCTTCCTCGCTATTCATATATATTTCCTTGTATATCGGATTCGCGTCTAAAATGCACTTTATGTAACTGTATGGATAGTAGTCATCATCTTCGCACACTGTCAGGCCATTAGCACATGGTAGTAGTTAAAATTATTATTTAGTTTATAAAAAAATGTCACAAGCTAGTTGTGGCTCATTATTAGTGTTTAATACATCATTTCATTTTTGATTACTTAAAAAAGATTTTTTAACTTTTCAGAATAGGGTTTTCTCACTAATTCCCACTGAGTTTTTTACAAGTAAAGGAAGATATAATTTACATGTAAAGCTTACCCTGTACAAGTTTCAACACGCACACTTTGTACAATATACGCTTGTGTAGTCGCGTCTCGGAGAGACCGCCACGCCATCTCGCGGATTCGCCGCGTCAATAAGTAAGTGGCGAATTTGAAATTTGCCCAATTTAACATGTTACACATGTGTATTATATAAGTGATTTTGTGTAAAATTAAGTGTTATTTCTCCAAATAAAATGATAATTGAAATTACTTGTGGCTTTTTGCCTGTAAATACAAGTATTTTCCGCAAAAAAAGCTTGAGCAAAGGGAAAAAATTGCTTGAAAGTTTTCACGTAAGTGACGTGAAAGAAATGGTTGACGGACAGAGTAGAAAATTAATTGGAACTGTTTTAAGGGAAACCCCAGGAGCTCATAGCACTCGAAAGCATGAAAATACGTATACTCCGGTAGTACAGGTATTTTTTTAATTACAATAATACATATAAAAAAGGTTAAAAGTAATGAGTATGACATGTATTGGAAATCCTAGCAACAGGTGTAATGTTGCTATGTTTTTGCAAAAATTGCATGTTTGTAGAATATTGCAGGAAAATTTGAATACTTGTCTTAATTTTTATACAATTTTTTCTGCAGCTCGAATTTGACCGTACAATTTTGGACACACATTGCAACTGTAAAGCAGGAAAGGGCTACTGTAAACACGCCGCGGCAATTTGCATTTTCGTGAATGTAGAAAATACATGTTCAAAAACGGATCAACCTATGATATGGAATCGACCTCCACAAATACAACTTGATAAGTACCATAAAGGATGTAGAATTGAAACGTTATTTCCTTGCGAAGGAAATCGACAGGACCACGTTTTTGGATTTGAGGATTTAAAAAACATTAACGACCAGCATTTGTCTGAAGACTCTCCACTAAATGAAATAATCAAGAGCGAAATCGAATGCCACAATCAAAGAGAAGAAAGAATGATCGAACAGGAAAAAAGAAATATCGCAAAGAAAAGTTTTCTTGAAAAATTATACTATTTGCAGAGCAACTCGAACTTTCAAGTTTACAATGCGTATAATTGTTTGCCACAACAAAATACAAAGACAAAATTTGCGAAAATTAGTTGCCCACAAGAATATTTATACAAATATGAGGAAATCAAAGTCGACAAAGAGAAATGGATGGAAATCGCTTTCAATTCTATAGGCCAATCGAATACTTACATGTGGTTGCAAGAACGACGCACAAGAATTACCTGCAGTGAAAAGGCACACAGAATCAAAACAAGAGTAGCAAATTTTGACACATTGGCAGAACAACTCAGTAAGCAGAAAAATAAAGCACTAAAACCGATCGCTATGCAATACGGACTTGAAATGGAATCAACAGCAAGATTAATGTTTGAAGAAACATACGGATACCAAGTTCACGAAGTCGGTCTGATTGTGTCTTTAAAACAACCATATCTGGCATGTAGCCCTGATGGGATAATAGACACTGGTGAAAATATGGAGCTTTTGGAAATCAAGTGCCCGTACAGTTGCGAGAACACCATGATTGTGGATTTCCAAACTAAAATGTCATTTGTTCCATATCTCATGTTCGATGAAAATGGAGAATTATTTTTAAAAGAAACTGACAAGTATTACACGCAAATTCAAGTTTCCATGTATATTTTGGGAATTGAAAGGTGCCATTTCTTCGTATATTCGTCGCAAGGTCACGTGTGCCTGAAAATACCAAAAAATGAGTCATTTTTATCAATATTGATTCCAAAAATCGAAATGTTTTATTTTGAATATTTTATTCAATCTTCTTAATACATAGCAAACATTACATTGATTTGTATTGTGATTAAAAAACATATTTTAATGTTAATTACAACGCAGATTTTTATATATTTTACAATAAAGAATAACAATCATTTTTTTACTTTTTGCGGATAAGGGGTTCTTTATTATTGGCCAATACACAGGCTACGTACATGATTTTGTCCATATGAGGAATAAGTTTTATATTTATGTGTTCTAGGATTTTAAATACTTTAATACGTTGAATACTTCTTTCGACATGGATTCTCACTGAAGCTATCGAGTATCCATGTAGTACTTCTTCGCGCGAAAATTGCGGATTAAAAGCAAAAGGCGGCATAGTGAGTGTACATTTTCTTTGTGACAATTCTTGCTGTATTCCAGGAAATCCCTTGTCAGCTAAAATTTGATCCCCTGGCTCAACCAGACTCAGAAAACCAGAGTCATTAACTATAATACAGTCAGACGTACGACCTCCATATCCTTTCGATACAAAATTTATATATCCACTTGGAGTAATAGCCACCAAATATTTTAAAGTAAAATGAGACTTGTACGTAGAGTACATAGATGCACGCATTTCAACAGTGGGGGGAGTTTCGCAAAAAAGCTCAGTGCAATCAATAATTGCTCGACAGTTCGGGTAATTTTTGAACGTTTCTGGTAAAGTAGCTTTTACTGCCTCTTTTGACGGCCAAAAAATCCACGTTTCTGTGTGATAAAATACCGTTTCCAAAACACTATAAAAAATATCACATGCTGCCTTGTTTGATATTTGAAACAAGCATGCAAGAGCAACAAAATTCAACCCCAACTTCATTTTCATTAAAAACATTAGCAGCCTGTCTTCAGCTTTCATTACTTTAAAATATCTTGGCTGGCCATGAACATTTGGTTTAATAAAATTTAATAAAATATGGAAAAAAGATTTTGTTATTCCACACAATTGTTTGAAAGAACTATCGTCTTGCATATCATTGTACCATTGAAAACCATTTCGCATTTCACAATCAGGACCCACACGAACAGATTTTGTGCAAACATTTTGTGGTTTTTCAATAACAAAAACTTGTTTACTTTCCTTCTTTAAAGTAACTGTAATACTCGTTTGAGTTGCAGCTTCGTTTGTTGAAGAATCTTGCCAGCAATATAAAGTTGATGGTTGGTATTCGACAGTTTCTTCCACGTTGAAATAGTCGGTTTGCACACTCATATCTGTGCATGGTCTTAGTGACGATTCCGGTGCTTCGATTATGTCATCGAACGAAATTTCCTGTCCGAGATCTTCTTCAATGCATTCTTCTGTTGAAATAAAATAAATGACATGTAATTAAATTCATACACTCTGCAAATTGTATCATTTATATCGACAATACTAAGAGTAGAAATACACTCAACTCTCGGGTCTTTAAACTTTTCGGGACCAAGATCTCTCGTATCTTTAAATAAAATTTCATGTGTCGTCATTGACTAGAAATACGAAGTAAAAACATGCGTTTTAGTTCTAATGTGAACAAAGCTTGACTTTTGCGGTTTACTACAAAAAACCACGCAAGAAGTTTAATAATTTTTTAATTGAATTTTTTAAACGAATTTTTTAACTGTTTCTGTTTCATTCAAAGATATAAGAGAATCATATTAAAGACCTGAGAGATTTTAAAGAGTCGAGTTTAAAAGATCCGAGAATCGAGTGTAACATTAATAACTATAACAAATAAAAATACCTTCAATTTTTTTCTTATTTTTGGCACGATTCTCTGCTCTTGCTGCGCGAGCACAAGCTTTTGGGTTCTCTTTTTTCCAAGGAAATATTGTTGGAATATATGCCTCTTTTCGTGGATCATTAGATTTCTCTCCCCCTGAGAAATGAGCACTACAAATCCTGGTATGTTTAGTAGGAGTCCAGGGTATTTTATTAATTCTATAAGAAATCCAATTATTCGTTATAAATTAAAAAAAATTTTAGAAGAATGCAGAATTTTTAAAACAAATTTTCTACATATTTTGACAAGTACCTAACCTAAACTTACAGAATTACAGATGAACTGCATTAAAGTTTTCTATTTAAAACCTGCGAATATTACTTACTCTTTACGTCGAACAGAAATGATCCATTTCTTTTTTCTTTCACCTTCCCATGGGCGATTTGGAAATGCATAAAATTGAAATTCCGGGTTTGTGTTTCGTCGATTAGTGCAACCCGGGACACAACAAGCTTGCCCAGTATTTTTTACACCACTTTTGTGCATTTTATGTGCTATTAAATGTTTATTTCGCATAAAAAATTGTTTTTGAAACTTTGTTTATCGTAGTTTATCGGCGTGATGAAGTTTGTTTACCACTTATTTTTTGACACGTTCTCACCACTACGCGGCGCCACTATAGTCACTACACAAGCGTATTGTCTTGGTTTATGATGCGTTTCCATTCGCCGTTGATGTTTATAGCCATTTTCGGATAAATCACATGAGACCTTGTGTGACAGACATAATCTCTATCGTCAGTACTTCTATCAATGAACGCTTCTTCTTCCTCGCTATTCATATATATTTCCTTGTATATCGGATTCGCGTCTAAAATGCACTTTATGTAACTGTATGGATAGTAGTCATCATCTTCGCACACTGTCAGGCCATTAGCACATGGTAGTAGTTAAAATTATTATTTAGTTTATAAAAAAATGTCACAAGCTAGTTGTGGCTCATTATTAGTGTTTAATACATCATTTCATTTTTGATTACTTAAAAAAGATTTTTTAACTTTTCAGAATAGGGTTTTCTCACTAATTCCCACTGAGTTTTTTACAAGTAAAGGAAGATATAATTTACATGTAAAGCTTACCCTGTACAAGTTTCAACACGCACACTTTGTACAATATTGTCTTGGTTTATGATGCGTTTCCATTCGCCGTTGATGTTTATAGCCATTTTCGGATAAATCACATGAGACCTTGTGTGACAGATATAATCTCTATCGTCAGTACTTCTATCAATGAACGCTTCTTCTTCCTCGCTATTCATATATATTTCCTTGTATATCGGATTCGCGTCTAAAATGCACTTTATGTAACTGTAATTCAGCGCTCGGCGGGGCACATAGCCCGGAGAGTAGCTGTTGGTTGCAGTCTGGTTAGGTTCCTTATAGTAAAATAGGGATTTATAGAGGAGTTTGCGACTAAAAATATTATGTTTAATATTCCGCCCTCTAAAAGCACATTTGAACTGTATGGATAGTAGTCATCATCTTCGCACGCTGTCAGGCCATTAGCATATGGTAGTAGTTAAAATTATTATTTAGTTTATAAAAAAATGTCACAAGCTAGTTGTGGCTCATTATTAGTGTTTAATACATCATTTCATTTTTTATTACTTAAAAAAGATTTTTTAACTTTTCAGAATAGGGTTTTCCCACTAATTCCCACTGAGTTTTTTACAAGTAAAGGAAGATATAATTTACATGTAAAGCTTACCCTGTACAAGTTTCAACACGCACACTTTGTACAATATTGTCTTGGTTTATGATGCGTTTCCATTCGCCGTTGATGTTTATAGCCATTTTCGGATAAATCACATGAGACCTTGTGTGACAGACATAATCTCTGTCGTCAGTACTTCTATCAATGAACGCTTCTTCTTCCTCGCTATTCATATATATTTCCTTGTATATCGGATTCGCGTCTAAAATGCACTTTATGTAACTGTATGGATAGTAGTCATCATCTTCGCACACTGTCAGGCCATTAGCATATGGTAGTAGTTAAAATTATTATTTAGTTTATAAAAAAATGTCACAAGCTAGTTGTGGCTCATTATTAATGTTTAATACATCATTTCATTTTTGATTACTTAAAAAAGATTTTTTAACTTTTCAGAATAGGGTTTTCCCACTAATTCCCACTGAGTTTTTTACAAGTAAAGGAAGTAAAATTAACATGTAAAGCTTACCCTGTACAAGTTTCAACACGCACACTTTGTACAATATTGTCTTGGTTTATGATGCGTTTCCATTCGCCGTTGATGTTTATAGCCATTTTCGGATAAATCACATGAGACCTTGTGTGACAGACATAATCTCTATCGTCAGTACTTCTATCAATGAACGCTTCTTCTTCCTCGCTATTCATATATATTTCCTTGTATATCGGATTCGCGTCTAAAATGCACTTTATGTAACTGTATGGATAGTAGTCATCATCTTCGCACACTGTCAGGCCATTAGCACATGGTAGTAGTTAAAATTATTATTTAGTTTATAAAAAAATGTCACAAGCTAGTTGTGGCTCATTATTAGTGTTTAATACATCATTTCATTTTTGATTACTTAAAAAAGATTTTTTAACTTTTCAGAATGGGGTTTTCCCACTAATTCCCACTGAGTTTTTTACAAGTAAAGGAAGATATAATTTACATGTAAAGCTTACTCTGTACAAGTTTCAACACGCACACTTTGTACAATATTGTCTTGGTTTATGATGCGTTTCCATTCGCCGTTGATGTTTATAGCCATTTTCGGATAAATCACATGAGACCTTGTGTGACAGATATAATCTCTATCGTCAGTACTTCTATCAATGAACGCTTCTTCTTCCTCGCTATTCATATATATTTCCTTGTATATCGGATTCGCGTCTAAAATGCACTTTATGTAACTGTAATTCAGCGCTCGGCGGGGAACATAGCCCGGAGAGTAGCTGTTGGTTGCAGTCTGGTTAGGTTCCTTATAGTAAAATAGGGATTTATAGAGGAGTTTGCGACTAAAAATATTATGTTTAATATTCCGCCCTCTAAAAGCACATTTGAACTGTATGGATAGTAGTCATCATCTTCGCACGCTGTCAGGCCATTAGCATATGGTAGTAGTTAAAATTATTATTTAGTTTATAAAAAAATGTCACAAGCTAGTTGTGGCTCATTATTAGTGTTTAATACATCATTTCATTTTTTATTACTTAAAAAAGATTTTTTAACTTTTCAGAATAGGGTTTTCCCACTAATTCCCACTGAGTTTTTTACAAGTAAAGGAAGATATAATTTACATGTAAAGCTTACCCTGTACAAGTTTCAACACGCACACTTTGTACAATATTGTCTTGGTTTATGATGCGTTTCCATTCGCCGTTGATGTTTATAGCCATTTTCGGATAAATCACATGAGACCTTGTGTGACAGACATAATCTCTGTCGTCAGTACTTCTATCAATGAACGCTTCTTCTTCCTCGCTATTCATATATATTTCCTTGTATATCGGATTCGCGTCTAAAATGCACTTTATGTAACTGTATGGATAGTAGTCATCATCTTCGCACACTGTCAGGCCATTAGCATATGGTAGTAGTTAAAATTATTATTTAGTTTATAAAAAAATGTCACAAGCTAGTTGTGGCTCATTATTAATGTTTAATACATCATTTCATTTTTGATTACTTAAAAAAGATTTTTTAACTTTTCAGAATAGGGTTTTCCCACTAATTCCCACTGAGTTTTTTACAAGTAAAGGAAGATATAATTTACATGTAAAGCTTACCCTGTACAAGTTTCAACACGCACACTTTGTACAATATTGTCTTGGTTTATGATGCGTTTCCATTCGCCGTTGATGTTTATAGCCATTTTCGGATAAATCACATGAGACCTTGTGTGACAGATATAATCTCTATCGTCAGTACTTCTATCAATGAACGCTTCTTCTTCCTCGCTATTCATATATATTTCCTTGTATATCGGATTCGCGTCTAAAATGCACTTTATGTAACTGTAATTCAGCGCTCGGCGGGGCACATAGCCCGGAGAGTAGCTGTTGGTTGCAGTCTGGTTAGGTTCCTTATAGTAAAATAGGGATTTATAGAGGAGTTTGCGACTAAAAATATTATGTTTAATATTCCGCCCTCTAAAAGCACATTTGAACTGTATGGATAGTAGTCATCATCTTCGCACGCTGTCAGGCCATTAGCATATGGTAGTAGTTAAAATTATTATTTAGTTTATAAAAAAATGTCACAAGCTAGTTGTGGCTCATTATTAGTGTTTAATACATCATTTCATTTTTTATTACTTAAAAAAGATTTTTTAACTTTTCAGAATAGGGTTTTCCCACTAATTCCCACTGAGTTTTTTACAAGTAAAGGAAGATATAATTTACATGTAAAGCTTACCCTGTACAAGTTTCAACACGCACACTTTGTACAATATTGTCTTGGTTTATGATGCGTTTCCATTCGCCGTTGATGTTTATAGCCATTTTCGGATAAATCACATGAGACCTTGTGTGACAGACATAATCTCTGTCGTCAGTACTTCTATCAATGAACGCTTCTTCTTCCTCGCTATTCATATATATTTCCTTGTATATCGGATTCGCGTCTAAAATGCACTTTATGTAACTGTATGGATAGTAGTCATCATCTTCGCACACTGTCAGGCCATTAGCATATGGTAGTAGTTAAAATTATTATTTAGTTTATAAAAAAATGTCACAAGCTAGTTGTGGCTCATTATTAATGTTTAATACATCATTTCATTTTTGATTACTTAAAAAAGATTTTTTAACTTTTCAGAATAGGGTTTTCCCACTAATTCCCACTGAGTTTTTTACAAGTAAAGGAAGATATAATTTACATGTAAAGCTTACCCTGTACAAGTTTCAACACGCACACTTTGTACAATATTGTCTTGGTTTATGATGCGTTTCCATTCGCCGTTGATGTTTATAGCCATTTTCGGATAAATCACATGAGACCTTGTGTGACAGACATAATCTCTATCGTCAGTACTTCTATCAATGAACGCTTCTTCTTCCTCGCTATTCATATATATTTCCTTGTATATCGGATTCGCGTCTAAAATGCACTTTATGTAACTGTATGGATAGTAGTCATCATCTTCGCACACTGTCAGGCCATTAGCACATGGTAGTAGTTAAAATTATTATTTAGTTTATAAAAAAATGTCACAAGCTAGTTGTGGCTCATTATTAGTGTTTAATACATCATTTCATTTTTGATTACTTAAAAAAGATTTTTTAACTTTTCAGAATGGGGTTTTCCCACTAATTCCCACTGAGTTTTTTACAAGTAAAGGAAGATATAATTTACATGTAAAGCTTACTCTGTACAAGTTTCAACACGCACACTTTGTACAATATTGTCTTGGTTTATGATGCGTTTCCATTCGCCGTTGATGTTTATAGCCATTTTCGGATAAATCACATGAGACCTTGTGTGACAGACATAATATCTATCGTCAGTACTTCTATCAATGAACGCTTCTTCTTCCTCGCTATTCATATATATTTCCTTGTATATCGGATTCGCGTCTAAAATGCACTTTATGTAACTGTATGGATAGTAGTCATCATCTTCGCACACTGTCGGGCCATTAGCACATGGAGGAGGATTCATGTTCAAAAGCTCCGGTTGTAATTGTGAGCAATCTTTTGTATGCTTCGAATCTTTCCGAGTCCCAGACTCCGTCGATTTTACCATCTGTAAATAATCCATGATAAATTTTTTTCGGAATACTGGATAAATATATTATCGAGAATTACTGAAGCAAAACTTCCACACTAATAAGAAACTGATTAGTTTTCATTTCATCTATCAAGCAATGAAATGTAACACAACGATATTGAACCACAAGATATCACAAGTTGCATTTGTAAAAAATTCTCTACGTATCATGGAAATCACATATATTTTAAACTAGGTATTTCATATGAATCCTTAGATAAATTGTATAGTAACCTGTAGACTTACGGT
Organism: Leptura quadrifasciata; assembly: GCA_963675555.1. NCBI lineage: Eukaryota > Metazoa > Arthropoda > Insecta > Coleoptera > Cerambycidae > Leptura > Leptura quadrifasciata. The sequence continues at coordinate 74,527,859 of OY776680.1, forward strand.
GCAGATAAAAAAGACAATAAAAACTTTACGAGCTCATTGTTAACGCCGGTGAACTATTCGGTGTGGTGTCATCAAATAAGCCGACATACATTAAAACCCTATAACGATAAGTGGTTCAAAAGAGTTACGGTATGTTAATCATATGGTAAAGTTTTTATTGTTTTTTATCTGCCCAGTAAATTTGGAGACAACTATATAACTCTAATACTGGCCTTATAGAATTGAAATAAAACGGTTCCTTTCTCGCTCCACAGATAAATCATTCCAACCTGAAGTAAAAAACATCTGTCAGGATCAAGCTCAAATGGATCAAGTCATTAATTTAGAAATAATTCATATTGAAATTGAAATTATTGGAATACACTGATATACAGCACATACATAGCTGTTACACACACAAAAAAATCCCAGAGCGAACATCTTGCCTAGGCAGAGTTGCCTGTTTTGCTACGTACTCGCTCTGAGCATATTGTGAAGAATGTACATAACGAATGCAGTATTGATAGGTTCACAAATAATTATAAAATTGTGATTAAGAAAGAACTGACAGATGATGTATAAAAACATGTATAATGCGAACTATGCATTCCAACAGCAGGCTGCGTTGAAGCTGCCCAATATTTTGCTTTGTTGAGCTTAAATGATTTTGTGGGATTTCAAACGAAAAATTTAGAACGGGCGAATAACACACAGAAACTAAACAATACAAAAAGAAACAAACTGGGACGAAAGGAGACAGAAAAGATTCAAAATATTAACAGGTATGAAATATCAGGATAGGTGGATAAGAGAAAGTTATAGTAGTTGAAAGCGTAGCTAGAGGTTGCCGGAAAATAGGCAGCATCTGGTGAGATAATATTATGTGCTTGATCCGAAATGGTGCAAATCATTCCAAAACCAAATGACCCATTCCAACAAGGTAAATAAATTTTGGGAACGAATTTGGAAAGAGAGTCTTTAGGTGCATCAGGTATGCCTTGTTCGGCTTTTGTTGGCTCTTTTGGCTCTTACGCAACTTCTAAAAAAGAAAAAAAGATGGCGGAATGGCAATTCAAAAATTCATGTTTTCAAACGTTTACCTTTCGCTAAAAATTTAACTATTTGCGACATCGGTCTCATTTTTTAGACTTATATACGACGAACGCCTCTATCTATACTAAGATAATTTAAATTTTTTTTTTAATAAATCCTAAAGTCTTAGTAAAATTAAAATTGAAAATTTCAACCTGTGGGCAACTATATTAAATGTTTAAAATTTTTATGTACTATATATGAATGAAATATCGTCCAAAGATAGAAAAAGGTAAAAAAAATCAAGTCGATATCTTATGCTATCTTCGAATTACAGATTTTTAAAGTGAAGCGCCATTACTCGGCTCGATATGATACATTTTAGGTATAAGTACGAACATGCAAGATTACGGCAGGCGTAAGTACAAACGCTTTGCTGTTGGTGTTTCAAGTGTTTATTATATTGATATTTATCACTGGATACTTTTTATTGTTTTAGCAGTTAATTTATTTAAACCAGGTGCACAGTTATTTTTTAAATTTGAAATAAGAACAGTTACTTCACTCATTCTTATCGTCTTCAGGAATATATTCGAGTTAACTATACGATGTATAAAGAAGTTATCTGATATGTTTATTTTAGTTATTTTATTCACCATATTGATACCTATATTTGTGAATTAATTATTAATCATATCTGCTTTATATTTTTAAATATTTATATGTTCATTACTGTCATTAGTGATAGAGATATTTTTCCATTTGTTTAGGCTTCTTTATACGATCTGAGATACCACTTATGACTTTCCAGAAGTTTGGTCCAGATTGTGTGATTTTATATTTATAATATTCGTTTTTTTTTTAATTGAATTTATTTCTGTAATTTTTGTAATGATTTTCAAGCTCAGGAGAGTAATTTTTTCTTAATTGCTTTTTCAGTCAATCTCTTTGTTTAATGGAAGAAATTAAACCCAAAGTAATCCATGGTTTTATTTTCGTTATTTTATATTTTCTTGCTTTTATTTCTGTAGTAGTAGTTAAAATTATTATTTAGTTTATAAAAAAATGTCACAAGCTAGTTGTGGCTCATTATTAGTGTTTAATACATCATTTCATTTTTGATTACTTAAAAAAGATTTTTTAACTTTTCAGAATAGGGTTTTCCCACTAATTTTATTTTAACAATTTGTGTCGTGAAAATGATATAATAAAACATTTTATTAATTTACAACAATTTACTTTTCTAATAAGAATTATTTCTAAGAAAATATCGCTAAAACAACTTGCTGATAATTTCACTGCTTTTTAAAACGGGCATTTTTACGCGCCAGAATTACGTATCCACCCGGAAATCCAAGGAGATTATGGATATAATTAGTTTGTAATAGATTCTAACTCTGTGTTAAAGAAAGCTTTCCTCTAAAACTTCTCAGAATTTCAATTTGTAATTCTTGTACTGTGATTGGTCTATAGCAGTGGGCGTGTAAATATTGGCCAATCCAGAATCCAAATGCCGCACAAGTTATTCGTGAAAGCGTCGGACGTTAATATTCTGTACTGTAGTTTAGGTTTAGTCTTCACTGACATTACACATCAGATGACTAACCTAAAACGTTAAATTTATATTTTTATGTTTGTATTGTTTGGAGTGAAAATATTGTTTTATCAGTTTCTGGTTTATGTTTTATTAATTCTACAATCAAAATGGAATCAAGTGGAAGAGGGATATGTTAAAGGTGCCGCTGATAATTTACCTAAAGTAGAAAAGTGCCGAGTGCTGTCAATAAATAGAGGTTATGTTATGTTAACAGAAACCAAGATTAATAAACAATCTTAAACAGAGACAATATATTTTAGAAAGTTGTTTTGAGCTTTAATGAAAATGTGGTCAATAGTCGATTTTTGTTTTGTTTGTTACTCTGGTGGATTTGTTTATATAGAGAATAGAACTGTTTGAACTTAATATGTTTAAATAACTGTTAGTTTCGTTGGCCTGTTTTTTTAATAAATTATTATTTATGTCACCTACATATACCTAAACTTTGTTTTTGTATACTGTTAAAATATATTTCTAAATCGTTTAGATGTTGTAAAAGGCTGTCAAACCTATTTTATTTTACATCTGGTAATGTCTCATATTTTGGTCCAAAGAATTTACCCTTGAACTATGGCCTATTGTTAATAGTACCAATAATAATGATAATACGTTTATTGCTTACCCCAAAAAAAAGATTATAAAAATATATTCACATATATAATGTATAGGGCAAACAAAAGCCCAAATGTTAGGTATAATACCAATTCTGCCAATATCATTTATTCGGAAAAAATATGCAATACTTTTGTAAAGTTCATTGAAATATATTTCGATTAACCAACACTTAATATAGTCAAATGTGCTTTTAGAGGGTGGAATATTAAAACATAATATTTTTAGTCGCAAACTCCTCTATAAGATCCTTATCTTACTATAAGGAATGTAACCAGACTGCAACCAACAGCTACTCTCCGGGCTATGTGCCCCGCCGAGTGCTTAATTACAAGTTACAAGTCTGACGCGTTAAGTATAATAATTGGAGGATTTTATAGAGGAGTTTGCGACTAAAAATGTTATGTTTTAATATTCCGCCCTCTAAAAGCACATTTGAACTATACTAAGCCCAGTCAGGCTATTTATTTTTCGATTGCAACAGACACTGGACCGCTAGATGGTGCCTGCTGACTATTTAATATGTCTCTATCCTAAAGATACCGAAATGTACCAAATGGTCATGGGATCTTCGTGTCGGTCATCACATGCCTACCTTGCACTGACGAGAGCCAATAGCTCGAAACTGCAGTCTGCAAGTGGTGTGGCACGGCCGGCATGAGAGCTCCTTTAAGTAGGATCGGTCTTTCGGCTGGTGTTTGTTGCAATCGAAGCATTAGCATTTTCATGGTAATATGCAATTATTACACTTAAGAGGATATTTGTCCCACACTCCTAGGGTATGACTCTCCGCGGGGTGAGAGACGAAGACGTATTAAAATTATAGTAAAGACCGCCTTCCAAGGTCAGGTGCCAGGTTCTTTCGGACGATTCCGCTATACATTCATAACAACGTACAAGTCCGTAATAAATATATTGCACAATAGAGTTGTTGGTTTGCGTTTTCAATTTTATCTTTTTCTCCTCTCATCTGGCTTTAGGTTGGTTACCCTCAAATGTTGTAATTAATTTTAGCCCACATCCCTATGTCCAATAATTTTCATTTGTATATTCTTGGTGAAAATACAAGAAAAAATTCGATAATTTCAAAGTTCAAGATGGCGGTTTTAAAATGGCGGACGTTTGAAAGGGCTGACACAGCAAAGCCCAGCACAAACCGCAAGACCTAGCTAAGAAGGGATTTTTGAAATTCTACACCTACGCGGTAAAATGTATGTGACAAAGAGAAATAAATAAAATTTGGCCCGTATTGCTAAGGAAGAAGTTTGATATATATTTAGTGAAAAATATACAGGGTGAACATCTTAATAATATAAGTGAGGATAATATTTGACATATAGTTGATATAATTATTATAATACTGTGAGAGGGATTTTTTCACTATACACGGATATTGGGTGTGTGTCCCTTGTCTCTAAATGTGTAGCCCCCTCCCACACAAGGCTCTTCTAGAACCTTCCGGGATAAAGGGGGTCGTAATTACCTGTGGTGTTATTTATTTATTTATTTATTTAATTGCAAAAAAGAAGAAGCTTTCTTAACTTTTAATAAATAATATACTCAAAAATTGAAGGTAGCGGTTTCAAAATGGCTGACGTTTCAAATATGTTTTCCGATTTTAATCAAAATCAGTATCCTGGGGTATATAGAATTGTTTGATATGAACATGAACTCAGTTTTTACAAATAGCAGATTCAAAATACAGATAATAAAGAGGAATTTTAATTTTCGCGGTTTTATTTAATAAAGTGCCACCATAGTATATGGGGGAGGAGCATACATAAATGTAGTGACAGGTAGTTGAATATTGATTACAAAACGGCTAATGCCTAAAAAGTGTAAAATAAAATATTTAAGAAAAATTTCTAAAGGCAAGGTTTTAGCATATACATTAAAAACTAGAAATTAATGTTTTTAACTATCACAGTAGATTCAGGCTTATATACAGTCAAAATAAAAACATAGGCAATTAAGAAAATGCCAAAATTTTCTGAACAGAGACAGTAAAATATTCCGTACAATACGCTTGCAACGCCCCATGCTTTTATTTTAAACACATAACAGCCTTAAAGTGTTGTGATAGTTAAAAATATTATTGTCTATAAATTTTTAGTGAAAGCATTTGTCTTTAAAAAGGTTTTTCAAATATCGTCTGCATCTGATTTCTTTATTAATTATAAATACAGATACGTCAAATAAAAAAGGTAAACCCACAATAAATAAAACCACGCTAACTATTCAACAGTGTTATATTGTAGAAAATTACAAAACTTTTTAAAACCATCATTGAGATTCAAAATATGTAAATAATAAATGAAGTGGATAGAAAAAGATTACTTAAAAAATGTAATTATTAGAAAGTAACGAAGTAATCATTTCATCATTTTTTTAAATTCTATAGATTTAGCGTCTTTGACATTTATAATGTAATCAGAATTTCTAATTTTCATGTTTTTGCTATGTCTGGGATAAATGATTTCAGACAATAAAGACAATATAAACACCACAGAAATTAGACAACCCCTAATTCCAGAAGCCCGAGGCTTGTGCGGAAGGGGGTTACACATTGAAGAAACGCAGACATACAACCATTTCCTCCGACAGTGCCGGAGCCAGGATTCGAACCCGGTGGCACGATACCCGTATGATTAATCGCGATTGCCACCTCGCGCCTTAACCCACGCGGCTACCGGCCAGACAATATAATGAAAATGAATTAATTCAGGAACCATTTTTGTCTTAAAAGATGCAGAAAAATTATATGTTAATATATTATAATATGTTAATAAATTTTTTGTTGTCCACACTCCGAAATACAGCTTTTTAATAACATGCCTTCTATTTTAAATTGTCTGTCATTGAAGAATGTCTTTGCAGTACAGAGCCATCTACATTCTAACATATTAATAAATGATCTGATCGAAAACTGAAGCAATTTACACATTCTAGCAATTGACTTCTGGAGAACTCAAATACCTATATTATTTTCAAAATATTACTCAGAATCTTGATATGAATGTTCAAGTGGATGTAATTTATACAGATTTTTCCAAAGCTTTTGATCGGTTAGATCATGGTATCTTACTTCAAAAGCTTGAAAAAGTTGGATTGTCTCTACCACTGATTAACCTATTTAAATCATATTTATCTAATAGAACTCAGTTCGTTGAATGTCGCGGATTTATGTCAAATGAATTTTCTGTATCTTCGGGAGTGCCTCAAGGCTCCATTCTTGGTCCACTTCTCTTCGTAATATTCATCAATGATATTGTGGAGAATCTTGATGTACACTTTTTATTGTACGCTGACGACATAAAAATATTCTGCTCAATAAATAATATTTCTGATTGCCTAAAATTGCAAAATAATCTTAGTAAATTAGATGAATGGTGTGTATCAAATAATCTCCCCCTGAATGCTGCAAAGTGCAATATTGTAACTTTCTCTCGAAAAATTTCACCTATTTGTTTCAATTATATCTTGGACAATGTCACCTTAAATCGGTTGGACTCGATTAAAGATCTAGGAGTTACATTTGATAACAAATTATCATTCACCCTGCATGTAAATGAAATTACTAAGATTGGCTACAGAAATCTAGGTTTTGTTATAAGGAACTCTCAAGGTTTCACCGACGTGCAGGTATTAATGCTACTTTTTAATGCATTTGTGAAATCTAAACTTGAGTATGCTGCTGTAATATGGCAACCAGGTTATAACGTTCACGCTGAAAGCTTGGAGAATATTCAACGGCGTTTTTTAAAGTTTTTATCTTTTAAAATGGATGGCCAGTACCCTCATGTTGGAATACCTCAGCAGAACTTATTAAACAGATTTTCTGTATTGAGTTTGCAAGACCGTAGAAAAACGCAGTCCTTGATTTTTCTAAATAAATTAATAAATAACAAAATTGATTGTCCCCAACTTTTAGAGCAACTTAACTTCCATATTCCTAGAGTCGGGACTCGTCGCTGGTGTACATTTTATCTGAGTACTCCGCGGTCAAACATGTTAAAATTTTCCCCCCTTTTCTTTATGTGTGAAAACTGCAATAACCTGCAGGACAGTCTGGATATATTCAATTGTAATTACAGGTCTTTAAAAAAAGTGTATTTATCGAATTAATCGTATTATGAATTGTGTTTATTTTGTTGCCAATGCTGTTTTGGACATTTCGTGATTATTATTTATCTGTATATTTATAGTAATTATTGTTGTATGTTCCCATCCGTTAATTGGTTTAAGTACTGTTGGATGGTGTAAAACTAAAATAAAAAAAAAATAAAAATAAAAATTACACCTGGGAGTTTCCATTGGTGCATCCTGTATATTTAGTCAATGCCTATTGTTAGTCTTATTTGGTCTATTTACGACTCGAAACTATAATTTTCCTCTAGAATGTACTATTGCGGTCGAATTGAAGTAATCGATTTTTTATCAAGTGGGATGTTTTTTAAAAAAAAGTCTGTTGAAGATAGGAATTTTTATATCAGTCATGTCAAATAAATTATTTTTTCTACTTCCATCTTTAAAATGGCGTTTATCGTATACGTTTCCATGACGCTAAATAATCCTTTAAACACGCTTTCGACAAACCGTGACTTCGTGCATTTTAGTCACGGGCTGAACTTAGCAACGAGATATTAGTCACGGCTGAGGTTAATTCTAGATATTTTAATGGCAAAAATCAAGTTAGTTTTCCGTAATTCTTGTCATCAATCTGTCAAAATAAATCGACGCGTTGTGACAAGAGACAAGTAATTTTGTATTTTTTGGAAAAAAATGAGCCTAAACGACAGTGAAAGTGAAGAAGATGTTTTCATTAGTACTCCGCCAGAAATTACTCAAGCAGCGGCATCGGCAACTGCTAGTTTGCTGCCAGAAAAATCTAAAAGTCAATACGAACGTGCATATAAACTTTTCCAAGATTGGCGCCAAGAAAACCAAACAAATTCATTTTCTGAGAATGTATTACTTGCTTATTTCCAAAATTTGTCGAAAAAGATGAAACCGTCCTCTTTGTGGGCAATCTATTCAATGCTGCGGACGACAATTAATCTAAAAAACAATGTTGATATTAGCAAGTACCCCAAATTGTGCGCATTTCTGAAGCGTAAATCAGACGGTTACAGACCTAAAAAGTCGAAAATATTGACACCCCAGCAAATTAGAGAATTCATCTGCTCCAGACGAAGAATACCTATTTACAAAGGTAATAGTATAAAACCAAATTAAATAAAAATAAACAAAATTATAAATACTTTAGGTAGGGTTACTTTTTGGAATAATGGGAGCTTGTCGGCGGGAAGAATTGACGAAAATTCAAACAAATGATGTTGAAAAACTTAACTCGGCCCTTTTAGTTCACATTCCTGACACGAAAACAAAAACGGAACGTCAGTATGTTATTGGAGGTAATTTCTATCATATATGCAAGAAATACATGGAACTTCGACCTCCAAACCTGACAAGTACTACCCGATTTTTCTTAAACTACCAGCGAGGAAAATGTAGAAAACAGCCAATTGGAATTAATAAATTTGGCAGCCTCTCTAGCGTAGTAGCAAAATTCTTAAAATTACTTTATACTGGTCATTGCCTAAGAAGGTCTTCAGCGACGATTTTGGTGGACTCGGGTGCGGACATCACAGCATTAAAGCGTCATGGAGGGTGGCGATCCACAGCTGTTGCAGAGAGTTATATTGACCACTCGTTAAACAATAAAATTGAGACCGCTACTAAAATCATGAACACTGTTCAAAATAATGCAATGCAAAAAAATAAAGAGAATATTGATATTGCAATTGCTCAAAGTTCAAGCATTGATAAAAATGAAAGTGAACCATGTATTAGCTTCAATTCAAATCATGAAGCAAATTTAACACAGTTCGATGGAACGCATTTAGGAAAATCACTTAGTTTTTTTAGCAATTGCCAAAATGTTTCCAATGTAACCATTAATATACACAATAAGTAGAACAATAGTTTAGTAATTTTTACTGTTACCATGTTATTGATACGTTAATAAATGAAATATTAAAATAACTTCCAAATTTTTTATTTAGATATTTGCTGTCGTAGAAAAAGTATAGTATGCAACACGTTTTATAAACTTGTTAGTCACTCATTTTATTAAACACTCGCTCCGCTACGCGTCGCTCGCGATTAATAAAACTCGTGACTAAAATGACGTTTATAAAACTAGTTACATAATATACTATTAACAAGAAATCATTGGTGGGTATCACACAATGACATTGACACTAATAAAAATAATAAAATATATTATGATTGATGCGTCACTGGTCAGAACCATATTTACAACGGGTAAATCAGTCGATGACTTTTTTTCGGTTGCAATAATACGTAAGTCTGTAAAATTTCGTCAGTTGCTCAAAACTGATTCTCGAGTTACCATACAGACAGAATTATAGCGAGAGAATTTCCAAGAAGATAATAACCGCTGTTAGCCTATATATAATATCGTTTAAATATGTTCTACCTGTTGAATTCATAATATATATTAGACTTTTTTACGTTTAGCTGAAACCGCAGTCTATATTTTTTCCTTTACGATAGTCCATAGTTCGATCTAACTACATAACTCAAAAATGAAAAATGAATAAAATGTTCAATTTTAAATATCTGCAATTTCACCACCGTTTTATTAAAATATAACGCACGAAACACCACAATAATAAAATAAAAAACGTCCTTCCTGAAACTGATCACATCACCACCCATATTTTTTTACAAATAGAGTTAGGAGAGTGTTAGTAGCTAACGACGTCAATGAGGGCACCACTTTCCACTTATAAAATATCTCATATTTGCTAGCAAGACGCCTTAAGTCTGTGCATAGAATAACAAAATACAATAATGTTTTTTACTAAAATGTATTTTTTTTTAATTACACAAAGCTTCAATCTAATCCCGTCTTGTGGCAGAATTAATTCATTTTGTCATTAAATATACGTTTTGAAGCGTACAAAATCAGCCATAATCACCTTTTTTCCCTAAATTCAATCTTATAAAATAATCAGTAACTATGAGAAAATTTAAAAAATGTAACACGGGAGCATAAAAGCTTAATTCTTTCCAGTACATTTTGTTTGATATTTCTATCTTAGTTATTTACATAGAAATTAGGTATTTTCTGATACTCGTTAATACATCTTGTGAGAAGGGCAAATATCCTCTTAACGCGCCAGGCTTGTAACTTGTAATTCAGCGCCCGTCGGGCACATAGCCCGGAGAGTAGCTGTTGGTTGCAGTCTGGTTACATTCCTTATAGTAAAATAAGGATTTTATAGAGGAGTTTGCGACTAAAAATATTATGTTTTAACACTTAATATGTATATGGTTAAAATCGATCAGCCCATGTCAATAAAATAACACAACTAACAATTTTTTAAAACAACAAACAACTCACGTAAATATTGATAGGTGAATATGTTGGTACCCAGTAGGTTAAATTTCAGATGATATAAAGTTCAGTTTAGCTCAATTATTCTTAAAATATCTGACTTATTAAATATTACCAACTAAATAAAAAATTCAAATAATTTTTTAGGTAGGTTTAGCTGTTTGATGAAGTTCCTTGAATTGTAACTCTAAGATTCCATGTGAGGCATGGACCCTCTTGAAAAATATATTTTCCAATAACCACAAAAATTTCATTGCATATGAGTGTTGCGTAAGTGACTTATCTACAAAAGTATGTGGCCCCAGAGATGAATAAAGTATTATTATTATTATTATAGTCAATTGTACATAAAGAGTTCAGAGAAATCCACTGGGACTCAGGGTGTTCGGGTGCCAAAATCGTTAAAACCGTTTTAGAAAATAAAAAATTAATTATCTTAACTTTACTCCCGCTGCCTCCGTCAATGCTATCTATAGGAGTAACGAATTATACCATCTCATACTAGAGTTAATATAAGGGAATATCTATGTGTTATATTAAATTTGATCAAAATCATTGGAGCCATTTTTAAGTAAAAACATATTTTACATATTTGTGTCGGTTTCTAGGTTTAACTCCCCCCACATTTGAGCTAGGGCCGATTTTACGATTTCATCTCGAGGGGTGGCTGCATTGATTGCTCACAAAATTTGAGCAAAACCAACAAAAACGATAGTTGATAAATAATGCATACCTGATTACTTTACCTCTAAGATAATATGGTTTAATACGAGAGTAGCGACCTTCGTTTTGAATTCTGATTTTCAAATTAGTAGTGGGATTTATAGGTCGAGTGGGGAAATCAACAACACTAATTGAATTTTATGCCGACGTTTCGAAAAATTTATTTTTTCATGTTCAACGTTCACTGCAATTTTTAAAACACAATTATTTTCTTGTATATTAAACAAAGTTGTACTTAAAGTACTTACATTCATAATGTTATAATATATGATTTGCAGGAAACAACTACTAAGCGGGCAAATACCCCGACCTGCACTGAATTACACCTTACAAATCATGAAAGAATGGTAACCAATATCATTTGTCAATTCCCTGACCAGACATAGACCGGTATCGAACTTATTAGTTCTCATCAGTATGCCATAGCTCATGGAACAGACAAATGATAATGGCCAACCTGCTAGTTTTATATAAACTATAGTAAATTGAGCAGTGATGAGAGGTATAGTAGCAATTGACCATTTGAGAGGTTTCACTTACCTCTCATCACTACTCAATTTACTATAGTTTGTATAAAACTAGCAGGTTGGCCGTTATCATTTGTCTTTTCCATGGCCTGTGGTATACTGATGAGAACTAATAAGTTCGATACCGGTCTATGTCTGGTCAGGGAATTGACAAATGATATTGCCATTCTTTCATGATTTGTAAGGTGTAATTCATTGCAGGTCGGGGTATTTGCCCGCTGATTAGTTGTTTCCTGCAAATCATATATTATAACAGTAGGTTAAGTCCACCTAGGACGCCGTCGCCGTTCTCAGGTACTTGCAGAATCGCAAGTCGCTATACGACCATGGAGACATCTATGGTGTATAGTAGCAATTGGCCATTTGAGAGGTTTCACTTACCTCTCATCACTATTCATAATGTTTGTGTCTAAAATACAGGAGTTTGTTACGAAACACGATCCCATAATTATTTCAAATAAATTTAAAATAGTTAAAATACTTTTTTAGTAAAAGGTTAAAACTTATTGATAAGAGTAGGACAATACATTACACGTTAAAATAATTATTATAGTAATGAGTGCCTTTGGTGAAATCAACCTGCGATATGATAGCTAGTGGTGGGGGTGTAGAATGCATCGCACACAAAGAAATATGTAGGTACACAAAAACAATTGGAATATTATTATATTTACGTATTTAAATTACTATTATGCTATAAAATACTAAAATATATAGAATTTAGACTTTTTATATCTGTGCTTTTATTCACGCTGTTTTTATTTCTTAAATATCTATCATTTCTAAAAGTAATCTTCTTTAAGTTACTTTTTGCACCTAACATTCTACAGTTATCAAAATCAAAAATGTGTTCAGGTTTCTGTAGAATATGTTCCACTAATGCTATATGAGTAATTTTATTAATATTTTTCGATGTTTTTACGTCATATTCATGTTCTTTAATGCAATCTTTAAGATATCTCTTTGTCTGGCCCATGTAGACACTATTACAACCGGTATGGTTGCAACTGATTTTATACACTACATTTAATTCTTCTAATTTGGGTGTGTGAGGTTTTAGTCTTGTATAGTACTGCGAAATTGTATTTTTTAAATTGTTGTAAGTTATAGTATGTCTTTATTAGCAAGGGCACGTGATAATTTTACCGAAAGTGAGTTGATGTATGGAATTTTAAAATATGTTTTTTAACTTTTGTTACTACGTTGTTATTGGATTCGCCTGTATTATGTGTTACTTCAGTTCAATAAGTTTTAACCTTTTGTTAAAAAAGCATTTAAGTTATTTTAAATTTATTTGAAATAATTATAAAATCGTGTTTCGTGACAAACTTCTGTATTTTAGACACAAACAACATTATGAATGTAAGTAATTTAAGTACAACTTCGTTTAATATACAAGAAAATAATTGTGTTTTAAAAATCGCAGTGAGCCTTGAAGATGGAAAATAAATTTTTCGAAACGTCAGCATAAAATTCAATAGATGTTGTTGATTTTCTCACTCTACCTATAATCAATCCTACTATTAATTCGAAAATAAGATGGTTTATTTCCAAGTAGTTACAAATGGCTGGATGAACTCAAAATGTTGGTGTCAAATTAACACACATTAACCACAAAAATATCATCTTCAATCCAGAGAACAATATACCTCAAATATTATTGATTTTCTGGTTCATATAATAAATCTCTTTATGGTTGTTTAATACAATAAATTGATTTACTAAGGGTTAGTAAATGGTAAATACATATAGACGTACAGTCAGATTTGCCCCATTTTTTTTTATAAACAACGACCAAAGCCGGAAAATTCAGTTTTCGGGCCGAACAATTTTCCAATTCCGCTTTAAAAAAGTTGTATTTGTAAAAGTTGTGGGTATTGAAGAGATCTTTAATTTCATTTTTTATGCGCTAAAATTATAAAATAAATAACTTATCGAGATAATGGAGAAAAACTCTTTTTTGCATTATTTTATAGATTTTAACAACTTTTGCAATAAAAGCAGTAAGTGACACATAACATCTTGGTGATGAGGCCATTATGGGTCTTTATAAGTGTACGAAATTTCAGCCAGATCGGTTTGATAATTTATGAATAATTGCATTTGTTTCTCTCAGAGAGCGTTGTTTAAACAATCGTCATAAGGAAGACAATGGATCTAGAGATGTTTAACAAAGTGGAATCGATTCTTCAAAGGTAGAACTACAAAGTAAATTTTACAATATCTCGGCTTCTAGACAACGCAGAACCTTCATTTTTTTAATCTGGTGTAACTCGACAAAATATTAACAACTGGCTAATTATCATTGCCCTGGAATATTGGGAAATGTTGAAAAAATCTACTTGTTTATTACCCATACTTTATTTTCAACGTGAATGCTAAAATTTTACAATAAATCTTTTACTTTTCCTTCAATTTTATTCTAAACTATTTATTTTTTATAGTCTAATTATTTTATAAATTAATGAAACAGCCGTTTGGACGTAATAAAATATTTTCGAATTAAACATTAAAATTACTGATTTTATTCTGTGCACTATATTTATTTCCTTTATATACTTATTTTATTCGCATCAAATTATTATTAAATAATATTGTTAATAAAAATTGTTATTAATAAATGTAACACAAAAAAAAATGTTTGAATGAAATATAAAAATGATTGATCTTTTTAGTTCTTCGATTTATATGAATTTTCTTGCGATAAATTTGTTATAATTGATATTCATTATTATTGTTTTTAATGCAATAATTTTTTATTGTTACAATCGTCTTAAAAATCAATTGTATTATAAATGTATTTGAAAAAAGAAAAGTTAAAATCTTTTATTTTCATTTAAAATAACAGTACACAAATGCTGGAAATAAAGCCAGTTTCCAGCATTATTGCATTAAAAATAATAATAATGAATATCATTTATAACAAATTTAATGCAAAGAAAATCCATATAAATCAGAGAACAAAAAAGATCAATCATTTTTATATTTCATTCAAAAATTATGAAATTTCGCACACTTATAAAGATCCATAATGGCCTCGTCACCAAGATGTTATGTGTCACTTACTGCTTTTATTGCAAAAGTTATTAATATCTAAAAAATAGTGCAAATAGAGGGTATTTCTTCATTATCTTGATAATTTATTTATCGATTTTAACCCAAAAAAATTTAAGGTCTTTTTAATACCTACAACTTTTACTAACACAACTTTTCTCGAAGACGTAATTGGAATATTATGCCGCCTGAAAACTGAATTTTCCAACTTTGGCCGTTGTTTATAAAAAAAAATAGGGAAATCTGACTGTACGTCTTTACGATTTATCATTTACTAAACCCGCCTCCCCCCCCCCCCCCATATGAGCTACAACCTTCACATACCTGTAATAAATTAAATCCACTGTTTTCTTCTATAGACTGGAGTATCTGTTGTTAAACTCTTATTAAAAAAGTTATCAATCCAAAAAAAACACCAAATTCCTTCACCTCTACAAACGTTCGTTTTTAGCTAGATCCGCAACGAAGTATTCACGGGCGGTAAAATTAGGTTGCTCAAATCGCCTTCTAATAATTACCTTGTAAATTACATTGTTCGCAAAGCGATTAAATTTTAAAATCGCCCTTTAGAACTTGTTATGCTACTACTATTACTACTAATACATATCTTTGAAAAATACTGGCACGTCGCAAGCATGCATTTTGTAAAGATATAGATAGAAAAATCAATAGGTCACACGCACTTATTAGGATATATTGTTACACATGAATAATAATAAAAAGTTTTTTCTTACCAATAAACTTAAAATAAGCGAAATGTATCTGTAAGTTAACATGGCGTAGTATATCAGTCCAAATTTCAGTAAATTTTAGTCCGCAAATTCGATTGAAAACAGAACAGGAGAGAACAACTTACAACACTCGACTGTATAAAAGATGGTTCATAAAAATATTTGCTGATAGCCCCTTCCACCACTAAAATAAATCCCATATTAGCACAATAAGAGTGTTTGGTAAAGGGCATCAAGGTATATCATAAATTTCTCATTTACCTAATATAATAGATATTCCACAAAATTGATATTTCTATTACCTGTTACCTACCTGTTTTACCCATTGTTATGAATGAAAGCGTAGTAAGTACTGAATAAAATTTGTATTAGGCGTTGTATACTAAGTACACCCGATAAACTCGTAGTGGCCAGCGTGCACCTTTTACAGTCATGACAATTAAATAAAAATGATCCAAACAACTATGATCTAAAACAAGAATACATCACATATATGAATAAATTAACGCAGCTAATAAAGAAAACTAAGTATAATTTTTGTAAAACTTAAATACAAAAAAGTAAAGATAGCACAAAAGCATTATGGGAAACAGTAAACTATAAAATAAAAATTCTAACAGGCAAGATGAAAATAATCCAAATAAGAAATCAGCAAACTGAAATCATCAGAGATAAAGTTGAAATATGTAATACATATACATTTAATGATAATTTTATCAATATAGGAAAAATATTTGCTAACAAAATAAAAAGAAATGAAAACTACAATGAAAAAGAGTGAGTGCAAACTTGCATGCCATATTTCTTTATCCTTGCGCCGATTCCGAAATAAAGGAATATATATTACGACTGAAAAATAAAAAAATTATATATAGAAAAATATTTTTCAAAAAGACCTTTTATTGAAATGCTCTAAAAAGTAGAAAATAAACTTTGAAGTAAATCAAACCCAGCATTTTGTTAAATTACATAATTTTCCTTATGATATAAAAGCTTGTCGCGATATTTTCCTGTGTAAAGGAGATTGCTCGCGACAAGCTTTTATATCATAAAAAAATTATATTATGTAACGAAATGCTGGGGTTGATTTATTTCAAAGTTTATTTTCTACTTTTCAGAGCATTTAAATAAAAGCTTTTTTAAAAATATTTTTTTATATAATTTTATTTTTTACTTTTTAGTCTTTTCATATGCTGTAATCCCCAGCTATCGATTTTGAGACGAATCGGATCATAAACGGTAAAGTCGTCCGCCATCTTGAACTAAATTTTTGACCATCTTGAAAACCCCCAGATATCGATTTTGAGTGGAATCGGACCATGAGCGATAAAGTCGTCCGCCATCTTGAAGTGGCCATCCTGAACTTAATTTTTGACTAGAAATTCGTAATCGGTGAACCCGAAAACCCCCAGATATCGATTTTGATCCATTTGGACCATAAATGACAAAAATCGTCCGCCATATTGGCGCCGCCATTTTGAATTTCTAAATTTTTACCAAGAATTCATAATTGGCAATCTCGAAAACCCCCATATATCGATTTTGAGTCGGATCGGATCGTAAATGATAAAGTCATCCGCCATCTTGAAGTCGCCATCCTGAACTAAATTTTTGACTAAAAATTCGTAATCGGCGAACCCGAAAACCCCAGATATCGATTTTGATCGATTTGGATCATAGATAATAAAAGCCGTCCGCCATATTGGCGCCGCCATTTAGAATTCCTAAATTTTGACCAAATATTCATAGTTGGCGATCTCGAAAACCCCAGATATTGATTTTGAGTCGAATCGGATCATAAACGATAAAGTCGTCTGCCACCTTGAAGCCGCCATCTTGTTTTTTTCTTATATGGAAATGTTAAAGTATATTGTCATCGGACTTATACACATGTGCAAAATCTCAAAGCTCTAGCTTAATTAGAACTAATCGAAATTTTGATTGCAAGATTTGACCGAAACAAACTAACTAACAAACATTGCAAGTTTAATAGAAGCTTTTTAAAAAAGCTCCTGGATTTGATAAAATTAAATCCGAAACCATTAACGAAATAGCCCAATATATTTGGTTGTGTGGTTGTCTGTTTTTCCAAAAATTTCCAAAAGTGTCTTCTATAAAACCAACTTATAAAGCGGGAGATAAATTTAATTCTTTAAATTACAGGCATATATGGCTGATTATTTCTTTTATGTGTCAAATCGAATTTTTTAACCAATCACAATATTTGAAATTCCTTAGAAACGAGGAATATCAGTGGCTATTTGGAACTCTACATAGCAACGGGAAACATCAGCGGATATTATAAAGACCCATAATGGCCTCATCACCAAGATGTTATGTGTCACTTACTGCTTTTATTGCAAAAGTTGTTAAAATCTATAAAATAGTGCAAAAAAGTGTTTTTCTCCATTATCTCGATAATTTATTTATTTTATAATTTTAGCGCATAAAAAATGAAATTAAAGATCTCTTCAATACCCACAACTTTTACAAATATAACTTTTTTAAAGCGGAATTGGAAAATTGTTCGGCCCGAAAACTGAATTTTCCGGCTTTGGTCGTTGTTTATAAAAAAAAAGTGGGGCAAATCTGACTGTACGTCTATATGTATTTACCATTTACTAACCCTTAGTAAATCAATTTATTGTATTAAACAACCATAAAGAGATTTATTATATGAACCAGAAAATCAATAATATTTGAGGTATATTGTTCTCTGGATTGAAGATGATATTTTTGTGGTTAATGTGTGTTAATTTGACACCAACATTTTGAGTTCATCCAGCCATTTGTAACTACTTGGAAATAAACCATCTTATTTTCGAATTAATAGTAGGATTGATTATAGGTAGAGTGAGAAAATCAACAACATCTATTGAATTTTATGCTGACGTTTCGAAAAATGTATTTTCCATCTTCAAGGCTCACTGCGATTTTTAAAACACAATTATTTTCTTGTATATTAAACGAAGTTGTACTTAAATTACTTACATTCAGAATGTTGTTTGTGTCTAAAATACAGAAGTTTGTCACGAAACACGATTTTATAATTATTTCAAAGAAATTTAAAATAACTTAAATGCTTTTTTAACAAAAGGTTAAAACTTATTGAACTGAAGTAACACATAATACAGGCGAATCCAATAACAACGTAGTAACAAAAGTTAAAAAACATATTTTAAAATTCCATACATCAACTCACTTTCGGTAAAATTATCACGTGCCCTTGCTAATAAAGACATTACTATAACTTATAACAATTTAAAAAATACAATTTCGCAGTACTATACAAGACTAAAACCTCACACACCCAAATTAGAAGAATTAAATGTAGTGTATGAAATCAGTTGCAACCACACCGGTTGTAATAGTGTCTACATGGGCCAGACAAAGAGATATCTTAAAGATAGCATTAAAGAACATGAATATGACGTAAAAACATCGAAAAATATTAATAAAATTACTCATATAGCATTAGTGGAACATATTCTACAGAAACCTGAACACATTTTTGATTTTGATAACTGTAGAATTTTAGGTGCAAAAAGTAACTTTAAAAAAGATTACTTTTAGAAATGATAGATATTTAAGAAATAAAAACAGCGTGAATAAAAGCACACGATATAAAAAGTCTAAATTCTATATATTTTAGTATTTTATAGCATAATAGTAATTTAAATACGTAAATATAATAATATTCCAATTGTTTTTGTGTACCTACATATTTCTTTGTGTGCGATGCATTCTACACCCCCGCCACTAGCTATCATATCGCAGGTTGATTTCACCAAAGGCACTCATTACTATAATAATTATTTTAACGTGTAATGTATATTTTATTTTACAATTATTTAGATACCCGACGCGTTACAAATTGCTATTGCAGCGAAAAGTGACGAGCGGCTGATGTAATACCCATGCTGAGACCAATATTAAGATTATAATAAATAAGGTTATCATAACTCTCCAAAAACGACTAAGTTAATTTTCCATCTTTATACCTTTCGGTTTTAACAAATTAATTTGTTATTTTATTATGTACTCATATTTTAAGTATATGTACAGGAAACTACTGAACAAAGCCTGTTTAAGATTAATCATATATACAAAATAAAAAACACCGATTTTCTGAAGAAAAGAAATGAAATTAAATTTTTGTAATATTTACAAGGAAAAATATTTACAAATTTACACTATTTACAAAGTCTCGTTAAAAACATGCTTAATTATCGTGCTCCAAAACTTCACTAATTATCCGTATAAAAACTAATTTATCTCTTGAAATAGATTCGTAGATTTTCGTACATATATTTATGTGTATGAGGGGTATCATTAAATGCTCTTATGTCTGTCATGTGCGCCATTAATGTGGAATTCTGAGTTTTAAATTTTAAAAAATTTTGCGCAGTTTGTGAAAAGAGGCCACTGGTGTATACCTATTAGATTCTGTTAGTAATCTAAGGATTTTATTCTGTGTCCTCTGTAATCTATTACACTGCGCATCTGAAATGGTATTCCAAGACGCGCTTGCATAGGTGAGGATAGGTTTTAGGATGACTTTATAAATACATAACTTGTTATCCTTAGTTAATTTGCTCCTTTTGTTGACTAATGGATACAGTCGACTTAAGGCAGCATACGTACTGTTTATTACTCGTTATGTGGGGTCCGAAGCGCAGTGTCGTAGCTAGGGTTACCCCCATGTACTTGGCCGCGCTCTTTTCCCCTATAACTTTATTGTTAATTTTGAGTTTATTAAATGTTTTAATATTTGTGAATTTCCTGTAAAAATTGATTATTTCTGTTTTATCGAGATTAATGTTAATTTTCCATTTTTATACCTTATTTTTTGGGTCGCTATTTCAGCATAAAAAGAACGCTCATAAATAATCGTATCATCCGCGTATAATAGAATATTAGTTGAATTGTATGTCGGCGTATCTGATAGCCCCCTGCGGGACGCCAGCAGACATTTTTTTAACCGAAGAAAAGGCGTTATTAATATTTATCGTGATATGTCTGTCAAACACATAACTTTTTATTAAAGCAATTAGATAATCAGGAAATTCACAATTTTTTTTAAGTTTATCTAAAAGACTATTAAACCAAACTGAATCATGTTTTTTCTATATCTATAAGTAACATCGCGTTCCAATTCTTCTTGTTGTAGGCTAACAACGTGTCCTGCGCCACTTTGGATATGGCAAGGGTAGTACTGTGTCCCTCGCGAAAACCAAATTGGATATTAGGCAATATTTTCTTTTTATTTATATATTTACTAATTAAGTTTAAAATAATTTTATCAGTAGTCTGATCGATAGCCGAGTGGGTTAAGGCGCGAGGTGGCAATCTCGATTAATCACACGGACATCGCACCACCGGGTTCGAATCCTGGCTCTGGCACTGGCACTGTTGGAGGAAATGGCTGTATGTCCGCGTTTTTTCAATGTGTAACCCCCTTCCGTACAAGCCCTGGCTTCTGGAATTGGGGATTGTCTAATTTCTGTGATGTTTATTTATTTATTTATTATTTATTTATAGTTACCTTCGATAAGGTATTTAAAAGGGAAATAGGACGATAACTGGCAGAGAGGTGGGGAGGTTTATGAGGTTTAAGGATAGGGATAATTATAGCTAATTTCCAAGCTCCCGGATAGTATTGCGATTTTAAAATTGCATTTACTATATATGTCGCTTGTACTAAACATTTATTAGGTAAATTTTTTAGCAATAAATTGTGAATCCCGGGAGCTTTATTATTAGGTAATGTTTTAATAATTTTTTTAATGTCTGAAGAACTTGTTATTAGTTTTTGTAATTTATGAGGAGGGATATAGTACCTGTCCTGTATCGTGAGTACGTATTGTCTGATTCTGTCGTGTTTTTCTGTTTTATTCGGTGTCGTAGTGTTTGTCTGTTGGAGGTAGTTTGCGAATACCTCCGCCTTGCTCAGGTCGGAGTAGTAAGGCACTCCGTCCCGAACAAGGGTAATCATCCCTGTGACTTGTCAGCCTCGTTTTGATTGTCTCTTGTAAATCCCGTAGTCTAAATCTGTCGAGATCCTTCCTGTTCTTTGCCAGTTCCTTTTTATCTTGTTTTTAAACTTTATCAGGCTCAGAATGTCAGGAGGAATGATTTCCGTCCGAGGTTTAAGTGTCATCTTTTTTGTTGTCTTGTCACGTGCAAGTTGTATTATTTGTGTTAGTCGTGAAACTTCGTTGTCGATGTCCCGTGGTGTCTCAATATTATTATTTAACTGTAACTTGTCGTTAAGTATTTGTTTGTATTTTTTCCAGTTTGTCGTCCTGTAATTGTATGTCTGTTTGTAACTCGTGTTTACGTCAGTCGTTGGTAGGGAAAAGGAAACGGGATTATGATCGCTGGAAAGGAATGGGAGGGAATTAGGGATGATAGGGTGCAAACAATTTTTTATAAGAATAATGTCCAAAGTGGTGGGGGACATTTTGTTAGCCGGAAAGTGCGTAGGAGTATCGGGCGCAATGATAGCAATTTGCTCATTATCCGAGAAGTTCTCTAACATATTGCTATTGACTTATGTATTGCGTTCAGGTCTCCCGCAACAATTACCACGTTATGAGTGAATAATTGTGCCATTTCTTCATGTAGGATTTTATGGCTTGGGGAGTTATATACCCCCCCAATGACCGTATTATCCTGCAGTTTAATAAACACATTATCAATCGGACAATCTGTTGAGGGGGGAGGGAGGAATGTGATGTTCTTTTTTACGAACATAACCACTCCCCCCCCCCCTCGATTATACGTCCTGTCTTTCCTTACGATGTTATAATTATACAATTTAACCTTATGTTTCGATTTCAGTTTGGTTTCTACTGATATAAATATATCTATATTTTTAGAAATAATAACTTGAAACGTTTCAGTTAATTTGTTAAATAATCCGTTGCTGTTCTAACAAATTGTTTTAAGCATTAACGAGGAGCAGCAGTAGGCAGCTTTCAGTGAGAACCTGAAGAGAGTACAACCAGTGGCGTAACTAGAAATTTTAGTCCCTTAAGCAAAATTGTATTTGGGCCCCCTTCCCGCGAGCGAAACGAGCGCAAAAAAATTCGCCGCAGGCAAAATTTTCTTAAATTATCAAGGTCATGCGTTTTACAAGCCCAGAAAACCCCAGAAAAATTGTAACTTGCCCCTAACATAACGCACACATGGGTCCAAAACAAAAAGCATTAAAATTTTTTAAATTTATTTAATGCATTTTAAAAAGTCAACATTATTATATAAAAGTTCTAAAAATAAAAAATAATCCTCAAAATTAACAAAAAATTTAAAAAGTAACAAAATAAACATATTGTTTATAATAAAAAATATAAAAACAGTAACATATATTTTCCATACATTATGTTCTGCAATATTTACTTTCAAATCTACATGAAATTTACTTTTCTACTTTTCATAGCTGCAAAATTTTTAATTAATTCTGTTGTGTCCAAATTATCAGCTTCATCTCCTTCAATGGAAATTAAAGATAAATAATTTAACCGTTCCTGATGCATTGCATTTCTTAAATAATTTTTTATAATCTTTAATTTACTAAAAGTTCTTTCTGTTGTTGCCGACGTTACGGGCAAAGTTAAATACAAAATTAGTGCTGTAGTAACATCTTTGAAATTACATGTTAAATTATAATATTTTATTATTAATAATTCAGCAAATTCTCTTACAGTTGTAATTTTATTTAGATGCTCTTTGAAAAAGCTGCTTGAAACAATTTGTACAAGTTGAATCGGAAAATTTGTACTTAAGTCATTGCTATAAATTTTTTGTAAATTTTCTGCAAAAGTTACAATATTTTCTTCGGTTAGCGTTAATAACTTTACAGGATTTAGAAAATAAAAATTATCAACAATTTTTTGCATTGCATTGAATCTACTTTTAATTTGGACTATACTAACGTCTAAAATTTTGAAAAATACTTTTATTCTAAAATTATCTTCGGCTTTATTAAACGTGACATAATGTTCCTGTTCTTGTTCCTGTTCGTCAAAAAAATTTTTTGGTACGGATATTCTTTTTTCTATAAAATTATCCGGAACTCCCCATTTATCAGCAGTTTTTTTAGCTTCATTTTTACATTCATTAAAAGATTCTCTCAGTTTAATTAATGCTTCAGTAGTTGTCTTTAATGCAATTGATGCTTTTTCCAAATCTATTTCTTTAGATTGTAATAATTTTGAGGTAATATTAACTTCATTTAATAATTTAAATAAAAATGTGCAAAGAAACACAAACTGGAAATTGGTCATCATGTTTTTAATTCTTTTTGCTTCATTGCGTTCTTCTTTCTTGGTGCTTTTTAATGCTATTTCTGTTTCTGTTAAAGCCTTTAATATGTCAACGTACCTTAGTTTAACAGCCAATAGTGATGTAACACGTCCTGACCATCTTGTGGGATTTAATCTTTTGATTGTAGTTGTTGATTCTTCTGTGAATGAAGCCAACGTTTCCCATCTATTTAAACTATAGCCAAAAAAGTTATATATGCTTCCAAGATTGACAAAAAAGTGTCAGCTTCCTTTGAATTTTTAATGCAGTCATTTATTACCAAGTTTAGATTATGAGATGCACAATGCACATATTCGGCATTTGGTTGAATTTCTCGAATTTTTTGTTGTACACCATTATATAGACCACTCATTACATTTGCCCCGTCAAAACCTTGACCTCTACATTTGTTCAAATCTATTTTGTGCTTTTGAAGCAATTCATAAATTGTATTCGTTATACCAGTAGCTGAACGATCATTTATTACTAAGTAACCCAAAAATGTTTCTCTAATTTTAATACTAATTGGAATGTCTTCTGAGTTTCTTTCAATATCTATATATCTATAAACATGGCTTAATTGATCTACTTTGTTAATATCTTGAGTAGTATCCATTATAATTGCATAAAATGGAGCAGATTTAATATCTTCAACCAGTTTTTTTTCCAAATATATTCCAATTGTATTAATTAGTTCGTTTTGAATTGTTGGGCTTAAGTATCTAATTTGCCCTTTTCCTTTATTTAATACTTCCTTCATTACCAAATCATACCTGGATAAGAGTTTTACTTCTTGCAAAAAAACTCCATTAAAATTATATCCAAAATTTTCTCTATGTCCTCGAAATGGTAATGAATTTTTCGCTAGCAAAATCGTTATATTCACCAATCTTTCAAGAACTTGTCTCCAAAAGTTAGTTTCAGACCTAATTTTATTTTCAAGATCTTTGTCTATTGTATTGTTTTTCTTGCATCGTTCGTATATACAGCAAGCATTAATATGCGCACGGGAATTTTCGTGAACCGATATTTTTAATGACAGATTTTTCCAAGTCCTTATTCCTTCTGTCCAGTTACTTGACGATGAAAAGAGCCAACACGGATTACAATACACAACATCTAAACCAGCCGAATAACACAACCATGTTCTATTAATATAACCATAAGCAGTTTTCACTTTATAATAGTTTTCTGAGAATGATCTGTTGTCTTGATTTACATCTTTTGGAAAAGGACCATTTGGCTTGCATGGCTCTAAACTAATTACTAACTGTTTAATTTTATAAGTTAGTTCTGAGTTTTTTAGTGATTCAAACACTGTTTCTTTGCATAGGCATACACTTCTTTCTTCTAATTCTGAACTTTCTGTTACTAATTCTTGATCACTTTTTCTTTCTTTTTCTTCTATTTCATGTGATGTTTTGGGAATATATTCTGATTCTGACTCTGATGTCTCTGATATACTCGTACTCGTAGTAGCAATTTCATTTTCAACTTGAATAACTTCATTTTCATCTTGACGAGCGAAAAAAGATGAAATTTTTGGTATTTTATTTAATCTCTCTTGGATTTCTTTTGCGCGTCTTCGTTTTGCAGCTCCGCTTGTTTTGCTATAATTTTTATCAGCCATTTTGTATGTCTATGTAGTCTATTAAATAAATATTATTTTGGTCAGTTTAGTATATAATAATATAGTATATGTTGTTCTGTGATAGTGTAGTGATTAAAAACAGGCCAAACAGCGTAACAATAATAGCCCCCGGTTTACGGCACGCCGACAACTAGACAACTACGCAACTGTAGACTTGCACAAACTTGTGCTGTGCGGCACAGCACAGCTGTGCGCGCTAGAAAAAAGCCCGCATTTTTCAAATATTGAAAACAAAATTATTTAATAACAATTTCTGGATATTTTGTGTAAAAATTTCTAGGCATAGTAAATATAAATTTTTTTTAGTATCTTTAAACGTAGGCCCCGAGGGGCCCCTTGAGTCCCCCGGGCCCCTAAGCTGTGCTTAACCGCGCTTAATGCTAGTTACGCCACTGAGTACAACTATTATTTGCATTGCGTCATTGACATTCTCTAGTGTATTATTTAGGTGTGCCACGACGGCAATGGTTTCTATTAAGCTTATTTTGTTATTAAGCCGGTCAAATTCGCGCATTAAATCGTTGAAATCATTGGGCATAACATCAGCATTTTTGCTTCATGTTGTCTTCTTATTTGCGTAATCGGTGGTTGGTTTGGGGATCGGATATCTGCTTGTTTATTCTCGTTCTGAGCGGATTGCATTCTATGTTCCCAAGCGTTTACAGTTGGTGGAGGCGCTGGGACGAATTCTGGTTTGGTGGTTTGAATGTTATTTTCGAGTTGTTGTAGTCTGAATTTGTACACTGGGCAACATGTATTGCATGCGGTGTGTTCTCCGCCGCAATTAGCACACTTGTGTGCGGTTTGAGGTTCCTTTTTGCAATCATGTGTCCCGTGGCCTTCTGCACACTTTACACACCTCGGATGTGTAATATTTGGTTTTGATAATTGGAACGTAGGAAGTAAATCACGATATCCAACAATATATGGTTTATTGACAAACGACATAAACTTTACACGTGGTACATACATTGATTTAATTTTAACTACTCTGCAATGGCTGGCACGAGACTGCTTACCGCTTGCGCACCAGTGGCATCATTAACAAACGTTATGCAACCCACAATACGTGTCCTGTGCGTATGGTGCGTTGCCTACTCATAATATCTTTTTTTTTAAACATACTATTCTACAACACAAGTACAGCCATAATTAAATTTACATATACATTTAAGTCAACTTGGTAATCGAAAATTGCTTAAAATTGTTACAAATTTAGTCTATCAGGTTGTTTGATAGTTCTTCCTGAGTAAGAGGACTTATTTCTTATAGTGAGAGTTTCAGACTCCGAACTAGAGTTTAGACTATTGTATTCACTCTCCTCTGAAGTTCTATCAAAATTCCTTCGCTACAACTTAACGCTATATCACTTTGATCACTAAGCACCTCATCCCCGCTGCTTGAGGTTTCTACCTCCACATTGTTTTCTGATTCTGCGGGATTATCACTATTACTTTCTATAAACACTTTAGGTGCGACTGAAGTGGTACGAAGGTTTTCCGACCTCACGGTGCTTTTTACATTTACATTCAGATTTTTGCTTTTGTTAAGTTTTATAAATTTACGATTCGTTACATAAATGGCGCTATTTGCAACTTTAACTGAATACGATCTGTCTCTATTTTTTTTACAATAATGGCAGGAGTCCAGATCGCATTTGGTCTCAGTTGTACAAACACATTGTCTCCCGCTACTAAAGGTTTTAATTTTTGGACCCCTTTTCTCTTAAAATATTTTTGTTGTAATTCTTGGTTTTGTCGGATTCTGCTATTAATCTTTCCGATATTTATCACCCTGGGTTTTAAATTTACGTTACTGAGAGGTAATATGGATCGAAGGTGTCTAGGCATTAAAATTTGTGCAGGGGAAAAATTATCAACGACTGGCATGTTGCGATATTGCAGCAATGCTTTATAGAGATCCCTGTTATCTTCAGCTACTTTCCGAAAGAGTTGTTTGGCAGTTTTGACATGGCGCTCAACCATCCCATTAGCTGCACTATGGTATGGACTTGATAATGAATGCTAAAATTCCCATTCCCAAGAAAATCTCTTAAATGCCTTAGAAGTGAACTGAAGTCCCCCGTCAGATACAACAGTGAGGGGTACTCCATGACGAGCAAAAATAAGTTTCATGACATTTATTACTGAAACACTCGGCGTATCTTTGCTCAATGTTTCAATTTCAATATATTTGGAGTAATAATCAATTAATAGTAAGTATTTAACCCCTTTTAGTTCAAATAAATCGCAACCCACCTTATTTCAAGGTATTTTTGGGATAAAGTGTAGATCCAGAGGTTCTGATTTTTGCGAATTTGCATATTTATTGCACAAAAAACAGTTTTCAATTAATTGTTTTATTTCGTTTTTCATATTAGGCCAAAATACCGATTCCTGAGCTAGTTTTGTGCATTTATTTATTCCCATGTGACTGTAGTGTATTCTATTTAATATTACTCGCCTCATATTGCTTGGTACAACCATTGCTTGACCTTTAAAGACTATATCATTCATTATTGTGAGTTCATCTCTAAACTTTGAATATGCATTTATTTTATCATCAATTTTCTTATTATTATGGGGCCAACCATCCGTAATAATTTTTTTTAACTCTATTAATTCGCTATCATTATTTGCATTTTTTTGAAATTCTTTTAATTTCTTTTCCGTGACGTTAATTTGTGAAATTATTAAACACACTTGACAGGCTCAAGTTCTTTATCAAAATCATCAATTATATGTTATTTGATATAAGGCTCTCGACAAGGCGTCTGCGATATGTAATTGAGATCCTTTCTTATATCTCAACTCGATATCATACTTTTGTATTTGCAAGAGCATACGCTGCAAACGAGCAGGCGATTTATTTAAAGTTTTTTTGAAAATGGCTAATAAGGGCTGATGGTCAGTTTCAATTATGATCCTTTTTCCAAAGATAAATTGATACAACCTATCTAAACCGAAACAAATTGCGAGCAATTCTTTCTCAATTTGGGCGTAACGAGTTTGACACTCTGTAAGGGCTCTGCTAGCATAAGCGTAAGGCAAGTTCTCCTGAAGTAGGACGGCCCCCAAACCTGACTTGGAACTATCGACAGATATGGTACTTTGTTTATTTATATCAAACATTTGGAGTACGGGCCTGGACATCAATATGTCTTTAATTTTTTGAAATGCAACGTCATGCGGTTTTCCCCAATGGAATTCCACATCTTTTTTTATTAAATCGCGTAAGCAGGTGGTTTCCGACGAAAAATTTGGTATGAATTTACTTAGATATGTGAGCATTCTCAATAAACGTTGGACATCCTGCTTCCAAACCGGTTTAGTAAATTTTTGAATGGCCTCAATTTTAGATTTAGATGTATCAGGCTCGACACCCTGTTTTGAAAAAATATGACCCATATATTTAGTTTTTTTAACCCTAAATTTGCATTTAGATTTGTTGAATTTAATGCTGTTTAGTTTAGCTAGAGCTGAGACTTCCTCGATGGTAGGAATTTGTGGCAATACTCACGTTTAATGCAATCATTTAGGACTTTCATGTCCATGCA
Organism: Leptura quadrifasciata; assembly: GCA_963675555.1. NCBI lineage: Eukaryota > Metazoa > Arthropoda > Insecta > Coleoptera > Cerambycidae > Leptura > Leptura quadrifasciata. The sequence continues at coordinate 74,557,054 of OY776680.1, forward strand.
AATTCTTAACGAAGAGTCCGGTTTTTTACAATAACCAGACCGTGCAGCCAATCGGATGATCTACCCTTTCAATAATTTTTTGCTTGACCAGACTGTCCAGAGCTTCCTTTAATTTGGGCATCAGGGGTAATGGCACCCTTCCGATGGGTTGGACCACAGGTTTGACATCCTCTTTTGATTTGATGTGATATGGTTTGTCCAAACAGCCAATTCCCTCAAACGTATCTTGAAAATCATTTAATAGATTACTGTATTCGGGATTAATTTGACTTATTGTTTCAACTTTTTTTATCAAATTTAATTTGATGCACGCCTCTAACCCTAAGATGCGCTGCGTCTCAAAGTGTACAATGTAGAATTCTAAATTATGCCATTTATTTTTAAAGCAATTAATTTTATATGTTCCCAACACCTTCAAATTGTCACCCGTATAAGCTTTTAAAACCTGTGTTCTTTATTTTATTTTTTGAAAACCCAGGCTGACAAATGCCGACATTTACCATGGCCCCAGAGTCTATTTTAAATTTTATGTACTTATCATTTATTTTTACCGCTATATGCCACTGTTTATGTTCAGAATCGTGATCATCCACCGACCCTATAAACAAGTGTGGCTCGTCAACATCATTTTTTATTTCATATACTTGCTTATTTTTATATTTAGCCTGAATGTGGCGAGACGTGTTTTTATAATTCGTATTGCCTTCTGACTTTCTGTAATTAGAATTGTACTGAGAATTATGTGAATTTTTCTTTTTGTAGCAAGCATCTGCAAAGTGATTTTTTAAGTTACAAAAAGAACACGTCTTACCAAAAGCTGGACACTTGTTTATTGGGTGGGTTTTGGTACATTTTTTACAAGAATTAATTATTTTAAGCGTGTAAACTTCACTTTGATATGCTGTCGAGGAGGATTCCATCGCTGACGTTCTCATGGCTGTGGCCTCTATAACTTTGCACAGTTGAATAGCATCGTCCAGAGATAAGGAATCATCTTCTAACAGGCATTGTCTCATGACTGTGTTCTTCTTCAGTTCTGTTACGTATTGTTCGAAAGTCTGCTCCGGATTCTGTTTATATGAAAAAAATTGATACCTTTCGTATGACAGATTTTCTTTTAGAAGAAAATGTGTTTCAAACTTTTGAAGAAGTACCTTTAAATTATTTTTCTCATCGTCCTGGAAGCCAACAGTCTTTAATTGCATGAGTAATTTCTATGTTTTTCTGTAAATTTCATAAAACAAGATAATTAACATATATTTAGCTAATAAAAATTTGCATTTTCATTCAGAAAAAAATGGAGAAGTGGCTTTCAAAGATTGATGTTCCTTTTGACAAAATAAATGCCTCATCCAGATTGTCCTCAGATCACTTTCAGCAAAACTGTTTCAGGGAAGGAAATTATAAAATACTGAAAGACGATGCAGTACCAACAGTATTTTGTGTTCGCAAATCTGCATGCTGTTACTGCAAAGAAAAGCGCAGTCATGCAATTAATAATATAATATAATTTTTATAGGTCCTAGATGCGTATTCACCGATGGATTCATTATCAAAGAATATTGATTAAAGGGTATTTTAAAATATTTGTATGCAATAACGCAATAAATATCTATTGCCGTCGTGAAACTGCTTGCGAGAGCTGATGAAACAACAGTGTTCACTCAGTGGCCCAATAAAATAAAATGGATATAGCTACAATACAATATTTAAAGGGAATAATAGAAGAAGCAAACAAAAACCAAACAAAAGAAATACAAGACAGTATAAACGACCTTAAAAGTGAAATACACGAAATAAATAATACGATTTATCAAGAAATAGAGAAAAGGAAGGAAATCGAAGAAAAATACGAACAGCTAAAAATTAAACACGATCTTCTGGAGAAACAAACAAGGCGGAATAACATTATAATATTCGGCCTAAACTATAATCCGAATAAAAATTTAAAAAGTGCAGAAGCAAAGAAAACCTTGTTGAATTACACATTAAATAAATTGGATCATCTCCTTGGCGTGCAAACAAATCCTACTGAAATTAATGATATTTTTAGCATCGGTAATCAGGAAGCTAATAAACCAATTCTAATAAAATTCTGTTCCCTAATAAAAAAACAAGAAATCTTAAGAAGCTGCAATAAACTTAGAGGCACCGAGGTAAGAATTGCAGAAGACCTGAACCCAGAAGAAAGAAAGACACATCAAATTTTATACAAACATCTGAAAGTAGCTAGACAAGCAAACAATCTAGCTTACATAAAAGGAGATCAACTTTTCATCAATAGAAAGCCATATAGTGTAGAAGACCTAAACCAGCTAGAGAATAGTCAAGAAGATAATTTAAACCAAAATATAAGCGACGAAAACTTAAATTCAATAGACGAAGAACAAGAAGAGGAAAATAATATTAATCAGCAAAAGATAATTCAAGAGGCAAATATTCATTCACACCCATTGGACACGGAGCAGAAAAGCGACGATAAGCAAAGTGCAGACAAAACAACAGCGAAGAAAATACGAAGAATTGCACCACAAACCAACACCACCGCCAGCGCCAAAAGTGAAAGAAGTGATAGACCAAAAAGAACACAAACCATTAAGTAAGTTATTTTAACCTTTAAAGAAAAAGAATGAATACATAGGAGACTTTCAAGCAAATACAACAAAAATTTTCTCAAAAGATGATACACCTAACTGCAAAAAAAAAAATTGTTGAACGAGGAATCATCTCGTATCGTATATAGGTACATATATGTATATATAGTAACTGTGAACGATCCATGCTTTTGATGGAAGTCTGAAGGACGTGTTTTTCTGCTCGAAAAACTTAGAAAAATTAAAAAAAATAGGAAAAAGAAAAAATTAATTTTCTTTTTCCTCAACCTTTTCTAAATACTAAATAAAAATATTTCGTTCACAAAATTTTTAGGGTTCAAAGTGACTGTTTCAGACGGAGATTAATGAATAAATCATACTTACTGTCGTTTATGCTTAACTGCGGCTCTGATGGTATCAATTGGAAGACGTCGTAACACTATAAATCTAACACTGTCTGTTTAACACTCTCTTAAAATTAAATCTGAAAGGGAAATTTTGTTAGAAAACACAAGTAAAAGACAATATAAAGTTCAAAAAATGTATATTAAATCTTTAAAAAATTTATGTTTTTACACAACTTCTTCAGTGAAAATGTTAACAAACAATGGTCTGACCCGTGTACAACACATGGTGAGGAACGGGACGATTCATACGGTACCAACTACCATCCAATATGCAGTTTGAAAAGCTAACGATGCACAAAAAGATTCAAGGAACAGTTCATGTAACTGAAATTTTGGTGGGCTTATGCTTGCCTGTCTTTATAAACGTATTTATTAATTCACATAAATTTTGGTCGCTCCTCGGAGCTTAAAATTGCTTGAAGCGTATCTACTTCGTTTGTATTATGCAATAACAATTTTTACGTTCAGGCAAGGCAAATCCCATGCACGTGTGAGTACATGGTATAGATACTTTTTTGACTCCGAATCACTGAGGAACCGGTTTAGGGCAAACCCCGTCAAAACGCATCATTTCCCCGTCAAATCCGACTGCTAGGAAATGATGGGGGTCCCATGTCGCTAAGGGCTATTTTCGCTATAACTTCCGATATACTTTGGATAGTCGTTGGACTAACTTGTCCTCATATTCAACACTTCGTAAGAGTTGCAGTGCTTGACAACGTGGATTCGTAAAAGGGTTTTTAATCTTGGAAATTTGGAAGTTCAAGTCCAATTTTAGAATACTTTCCAAAATTGGGTGGTCGGGGCGACATTACGTCCCTGTGCAGCGACATTTACTACACTTACCAAATTAACGCTCCTCGAAGAGTTAGCGAAAATTTGGCATAAAAAACGCTCCGAAGAGCAAAAATATATTTCCAAGAATTAAAAACCTCCTCCACGGCGTTTTTACGTGAAGCACGCTTTTCTTACGAAATATTTCCTAAGTCGGATTTCGTTACAACGTCGAAAAGTATATCGGGGTTATAGCGTTCTTTAACACTCCCCTCCTTTCCGTGAATCTTTTTGTGTAACGTTTTGGTAAATTGTTTGGTTGAAAATAAAATGGATCATTGGATGTAGTCTCCCATGTGTTGTATTCGGTTATCGTTCAGACCGGCCTATCTGAACAAAACATAGATGCAAATCTAAAAAATGGTGATAATTTGAACATATATCGATGCATAGCATTCGATTGAATTATTGAACATTATGTTTCAAAAATGGCATAAAAAAAGAAAAAATCGAAAATCCTCAGATTCTCGATGACACAACACAAACACTTTCGACGCACTTATCTTTCTTAGTGTTCTTCCACTAATGCGGGCTTGCGTCTGCTCCTCCTCGTGTCTATGCCTCGTCGATCACCTTCGGTGTCGAACTGCCTTCTGGAACAGCTTAGGTGGTCCTCGGACTGCTTGCTCCAGCTATACATTGGTTCTGCTCGGTTTATATGAAACAATAAAACAAAATTTTAGTAAAATGTTTGTTTAGATCCCGTCTGGGGATCTGCGACCGATAACATATCGTCGTCTTTGAGAATAGGAACACTGAATTTTGTTGACTTATATTGGTTGAAATGGTTTCCGAGTAGTTAAAAAATCTCTTCTTGGGAGAAATCTGCGACAGAATCTGCATCCGTCGGATCGTTGCATCTGCCCCTCCAGCAGACGTGGCGGCATCTCGCCCTTGAGTTGCTAGACTCGTCTGAATCGCGCTCTGCGTCAGAGTTGTCGTCTTTCCATGCCGTGCCAATGGAACATTTGTTTGGACCCTTTGGGTCGGACTCTGCTTACAGATGAATGTTTAATAACATTTGATGACTTAGAAAAAATTATAAAAAATACCAACTCTGCCGGACACGGTCAGAGTTGCTGCAGTGAATTTTGAAGATTTGTATTTGGATACAATATCCTCAGATGAAAATAACTTGTAAAAAATGCATAAAAAATACCAACTTTTGCCTGACACGACAAGAAGTTGGTATGGAAATTTTGATATAAAATAAACCTAGCACTAAGTTAAAACTTAGCCTAGGTTGAAAATATAATGGAATCAGAAGTAGGAATGCTTTGGACTTTTTGAACTGCTTTCGCCTAAATGAGGCTCGTCGGCAGGTACATGAACTGCTTTCACCTCATCGTGGTCCGTCAGCAGGCCCATGAGCGGCTTTCACCTTATTGTGGTCCGTCAGCAGGCACATGAGCGGCTTTCACCTGATTGTGGTCCGTCGGCAGGCACATGTATTGTGCTCCTGTCTGCTCGGACTGCGGGACCCTCGCGAATTCTTGACCTGATTGAGAGGTAGTGTCGTCGAGGAATGTGTCGTCTGGACTGTCCTCCTCTTCCTCAGATGAATTCAATTATTGGGCTGCGGGACTCCCGCGAGTTCTTGCACTCATGAAGAGACAGTTTCGTCGAGGAATGTGTCGTCTGGACTATCCTCCTCTTCATTAGATGATTTGGTATTCAACGTTTAGTTGTTTGTGTAGAGCTGATCGCAAATCATTGACATGGATCTTTGTAATTATATTCCACTTCTGATCAATATACATGGCATAAAATAAAAAAAATTGTTTTAAAATTATTCGTTAGGAAGATCGTCTAACGTGAGTTGCTTCTGCCTTGGTTCGGCCGTTGCGCCGGGGATCTTGCAGATGGACCCTGGCCTGGGTCTCTGGCCCCTCGAAAGTTTCCCGGTCTCCTGTTGAGATGCGGGTTATTCGGGCATTGGCTATGGAAGTGCCACTGCACTGTGTCTGTACAGTATCGGCACGGGGTTGCCGGTCGGTCGGGTACTCGGAATTTCCCCGATCCGCCATTAAAATTGGTTTGCCTGCGGTCAGGATTCACTGATCCGCTTGATAAATTAGGCATAAAAAAAGGACGACCAGGCGCTCTGCCTGGACCGTCCTGTCGAGATACGTCCTCTCGGAAATGCACCCTCGGTGCTGTCGGAGTTGGGCTTCCATTGCTCCTTATACTTGAATTTTGTGGACTGATGTGTCCCGGCTCTCGATAGTAAGACGCGCGGGACAGACGTTGATCAATAAGCTGGATTAGCGACGTCTGTTCGTCAGCTGAATCCCGCTCGACGTTAGTAGCCGCTGCTATTAACATTTCGGTGTTTGAAATTAGGTTGCTTCTCAAGCGTGACCTAATTTCTGGACGCAGTTGGTCCATGATTACCCGAGCTCTGATGGCTTCGGATTTAAAGGGATCAATACGATCGAAAAGACAGGTTTTCCTTGTGATAAACACTGCCGTGTCGTCTAAAGACGTTTGCTTGACGGCATACAGTTGAGCAATAGCTCGTGACTGTATGTCGGGAGAATTAAATCTCGTAAGGAATCTTTCCTTGAATAAGGCATACGAAGTAGTCAACGTCCTAAATTGTTCGGACCATCGTTGAGCTTCGCCCTTGAGTTGGCCGGTTACGTTATGGAGGCGATCATAGTCGTGGCTTATGCGAGCTCTGTCGAAAAATTCCTCCATAATTTTCAGAAATGCTTCTGGATCTTCATGATCAAGCCCATGGAACGTCACGTTCGGACATCTTTGTCTCTCATGGGGCGTACAGGTCGACACGTTCTGTATCGCCTGCACGAAGCCCTCTGCCATTTTCAGAAACATACTCTCCATCGAAGCAGTTTGTGGCTGTGAAGCTGATAAATTAACATTGTCTCCCTCCGGAAACAGTCGCTGTGGTTCTATCCCTCTAGAACCGTCGTCGACGAGCGGTGCGGTGACTCGCTCATAAAATTCTCTTGGGGTCGACCCCTCGGAGTCTTCCGCCATGAATGAGAAAGGATTTGTTGGGTTTGGGGACGGCATGGTCCCTGCTCGGGCGCCATGTGAACGATCCATGCTTTTGATGGAAGTCTGAAGGACGTGTTTTCTGCTCGAAAAACTTAGAAAAATTAAAAAAAATAGGAAAAAGAAAAAATTAATTTTCTTTTTCCTCAACCTTTTCTAAATACTAAATAAAAATATTTCGTTCACAAAATTTTTAGGGTTCAAAGTGACTGTTTCAGACGGAGATTAATGAATAAATCATACTTACTGTCGTTTATGCTTAACTGCGGCTCTGATGGTATCAATTGGAAGACGTCGTAACACTATAAATCTAACACTGTCTGTTTAACACTCTCTTAAAATTAAATCTGAAAGGGAAATTTTGTTAGAAAACACAAGTAAAAGACAATATAAAGTTCAAAAAATGTATATTAAATCTTTAAAAAATTTATGTTTTTACACAACTTCTTCAGTGAAAATGTTAACAAACAATGGTCTGACCCGTGTACAACACATGGTGAGGAACGGGACGATTCATACGGTACCAACTACCATCCAATATGCAGTTTGAAAAGCTAACGATGCACAAAAAGATTCAAGGAACAGTTCATGTAACTGAAATTTTGGTGGGCTTATGCTTGCCTGTCTTTATAAACGTATTTATTAATTCACATAAATTTTGGTCGCTCCTCGGAGCTTAAAATTGCTTGAAGCGTATCTACTTCGTTTGTATTATGCAATAACAATTTTTACGTTCAGGCAAGGCAAATCCCATGCACGTGTGAGTACATGGTATAGATACTTTTTTGACTCCGAATCACTGAGGAACCGGTTTAGGGCAAACCCCGTCAAAACGCATCATTTCCCCGTCAAATCCGACTGCTAGGAAATGATGGGGGTCCCATGTCGCTAAGGGCTATTTTCGCTATAACTTCCGATATACTTTGGATAGTCGTTGGACTAACTTGTCCTCATATTCAACACTTCGTAAGAGTTGCAGTGCTTGACAACGTGGATTCGTAAAAGGGTTTTTAATCTTGGAAATTTGGAAGTTCAAGTCCAATTTTAGAATACTTTCCAAAATTGGGTGGTCGGGGCGACATTACGTCCCTGTGCAGCGACATTTACTACACTTACCAAATTAACGCTCCTCGAAGAGTTAGCGAAAATTTGGCATAAAAAACGCTCCGAAGAGCAAAAATATATTTCCAAGAATTAAAAACCTCCTCCACGGCGTTTTTACGTGAAGCACGCTTTTCTTACGAAATATTTCCTAAGTCGGATTTCGTTACAACGTCGAAAAGTATATCGGGGTTATAGCGTTCTTTAACATAACCACTTAATATTAGTAGAACTGTATTTTTCCTATGAAAGACTAAATATATTGTTGCATATTATTATACAGGATGTTGCATCATGAGAGGGACATAGCTTAATAGGAGGTAGAGAACATCAGTGGTAACCGGAACCTCCCATAGAAATGTCTCATTGGGCCTTCATTACGAAGTTACAGGGTGTTAAATAATTTTTGGCCAAACCTGTTTTTTGTCATAACTTTGACAGGAAATGAAATAACGGATTCATATTTGGTACGGCTAATGTACTAACGAGCCCCAAGAGGTACATGTATAAAAAAAAATATATCCAGGTCCGGACTCACTATAATTTATGTTTCTTCTTTGCATCAATAAAACATCACCCTGTATATAGTTTTTTGAAATTTCGATACGATATTCGAAAAGAGCAAGAAAAAACAAACAAAATGGCCTATTTCATTTTTTTGTTACACCTTCGTGGTTATCTAAATACGTTGTTAAATGCGCAAGAAAATGGATTACAGAACCCTATTAAATGAGAGGCACGTGAAATAAATAGTTTTATAACTAAAATTTGCAAAAATTCTATTGAGCCTAGGTGGTCTGGGTGAATCCTAATTCCGGCACGTTTTAAAGATCCATTTTGGTAAAAAACTGTGGTCCTAATAAGTAATCGGGTATGAAATAACAAAATTTTTAATCAATCACAGTAGGCTTGTTCAAAGTGACAGATAATAAAAAGAAATCTCCTAAACAGTTGAATAATTGTTTGTTAGTAATTTAATGTGTCAATAATCCGCATTTAGTTAGTGAAAACTTGTGAAAATATTTTAACTATGCCAGTAAAATTTACAAACGTGGAATATGCTGACATAATATTCATCTATGGTTTCTGTAATGGAAATGGTAGGTCGGCGGAAAGAGAATATCGACTGCGTTTTCCTGGTTGTCGATGCCCTAATCATAAAACCTTTAGTACGGTGTTCCAGTATGCAAGACAACACGGAAAGTTTCCTACTTCTGCAGTTGTGGAGCGTGTTTTACAACAAGGTGTGCAGGAACAAAACAATATTATAAACGTAGTTCAAGAAATCCCAAATATGAGCACTAGACGAATCAGTTTGGCAACTGGTATTCCTCATTGGCGAGTATGGAGAACCCTAAAAAGAGAACGTTACCATCCATATCATATCCATGGCATTTTGTCATTGGTTGTCTAACCATCGCCCAGTCATTTACAGAACCTTATTTACGGATGAGGCACAATTTACAAGGGATGGAGTAAACAATTCACGAAATAATCATAAATGGGCACAGGAAAACCCACATGCGGTACGCCAACGCCGTTCGCAACACAGGTTTTCTGTAAATGTTTGGGTCGGACTTGTGAATAGACATTTGATAGGGCCACATTTTTTTGAAGAAAGATTGAATGGTGAAATTTACTTTGATTTTCTTCAAAACATTTTACCGAATATGTTAGAAAATATCGGTATAAGAGGCATGTTGTTTCAGCATGATGGGGCCCCACCACATTTTAACCTTCAAGTAAGAGAACACTTAAACAATGTGTATCCTAATAGATGGATTGGACGCGGGGGTCCACATGAATGGCCACCAAGATCTCCTGATTGTAACCCTTGTGATTACTTTTTATGGGGCCACTTAAAAAACGAGGTTTATAGCATTGAAATTGAAAGTAGACAACATTTATTCCAGCGCATCGTTACAACCTGCGACGAAATACGGAATAATCCAGAAATGATACGTCGAGCAATTGGTGACCTTTCTAAACGCGCAAGAAAATGCACAGAATGTGGGGGAGGACATTTTGAAAATTTACTTTAGTGCCAATTACGTTTTATTTTTAAACACATTTAGTTATTGTTTTGTTATTTATTGTTAATTGAATGGAAAATATTTTATTTATTTAGATTTTAGTTTGTTCTCTTTTCCAATTTTTATTAAGTATAAAATGTTGATGATTTTCTTGATCAAAGTAACTGGTTGCTTAGGCCTAAATGGTTTAAATTATCTGTCACTTTTATTCTTTGAACAAGTCTACTGTGATTGATTAAAAATTTTGCTATTTCATACCCGATTACTTATTAGGACCACAGTTTTTTACCAAAATAGACCTTTAAAACGTGCCGGAATTAGGATTCACCCAGACCACCTAGGCTCAATAGAATTTTTGCAAATTTTAGTTATAAAACTATTTATTTCACGTGCCTCTCATTTAATAGGGTTCTGTAATCCATTTTCTTGCACATTTAACAACGTATTTAAATAACCACGAAGGTGTAACAAAAAAATGAAATAGGCCATTTTGTTTGTTTTTCTTGCTCTTTTCGAATATCGTATCGAAATTTCAAAAAATGCATACAGGGTGATGTTTTATTGATGCAAAGAAGAAACAGAAATTATAGTGAGTCCGGACCTGGATATATATTTTTTATACATGTACCTCTTGGGGCTCGTTAGTACATTAGCCGTACCAAATATGAATCCGTTATTTCATTCCCTGTCAAAGTTATGACAAAAAACAGGTTTGGCCAAAAATTATTTAACACCCTGTAACTTCGTAATGAAGGCCCAATGAGACATTTCTATGGGAGGTTCCGGTTACCACTGATGTTCTCTACCTCCTATTAAGCTATGTCCCTCTCATGATGCAACACCCTGTATAGACAACAAAATATAAATCAAAAGAATATAAAACAATGGATCAATACCTCAGAGACTATGAATACACACCAATTAGTAGCCGCATAGTAAAAGCAGAAAATCTTGACCAAATCTTAAATGAAAAATCAAAGAATAATCTTAACTTGTTGCACTTAAATATCGGAAGCATTGCTAAACACTTTGACGAATTGAAAATATTCTTAAGTCAATTCACAACAGAGTTTGATGTTATAACTTTGACAGAGACTTGGCAACAAATACATGACATAAATTATTATAATCTAGATGGCTATGAAACTTTATACAATTATGGGAAATTGAATCAAAACGATGGTGTGATTGTATTTATTAGAAATTCAATAAATTATAAAGTAGAAATATTAAATATTGACGAATGTAAGGTAATAAAAAATACGTTTCAATATAAGGGGAAAAACATTATACTAATCTCAATATATAGGTCACCTTCCACCTGTCCTAAACAATTTATAATGAGTTTAAAACATTATTTAGACGCAATTTGTCAAGAAAATATCGACTATAATATGATCGTGGGAGACATTAATATAAACATTTTAGATGACAATGAGGATAGCAATGAATACCTTAATATAATGAGTGAATATAATTTCCAATCTGCTATTAACACATTTACAGGGTAATAGCCGATCATGCATTGATCACCTTTTCATTAGAACATCTCAGACTTTAGATAACTGCACTCCGGTGGTTATCGAAATAAATCTAACAGATCATTATGCAATCGTACTTAATGCGCGGATAAACTGTTCAGAAGAAGGTAATGTTGTGCAAAAAAATACTTACAAAATCACTGATCATAAAAAACTTAAAACCATTGCTGAACAAATTGAATGGGATTTTTTTTATAATATTGAAGATTTAAACGAAGCAACGGGTTAGTTAATTAACACTATAAGTAACTGCATAGACAAATGTACTAAAGTCATAGCAAATACACACAAAAACCGCAAATTAAAATCCTGGATTACAAAAGGGTTGGTAACATCTATAAACAAAAGAGATAAGCTCCATCGGGACCTAAAAAAAGACCCTAACAATTTACAGCTAAAAAATGAATTCATTAATTATAGAAATAGGCTAAATGAATTAATTAAATCAGTCAAAAGTAATTATTATAAAAAACAACTTGAAAAGAATAAAAACAATGCAAAGAATATCTGGAATATTGTCAAAGAGTACAATAATAAAGTAACTACCAGTACAAAAATTAAAGAGGTAAAAGGTGCTGAGGGAGAAGTAATTACAGATAGCTTAACTATATCTAATTCATACAACTCTTTCTTCACGGATATTGGTGAAAATCTTGCTAACAAAATTAAAAAAGTACAGTACAAAGAAACTAAGGCTCCAACATCTTTCTCGTTCTTTTTAAAACCTACTAATAAAAATGAAATTTGCGACATCATCAGAAATCTGAAAAATTGTAAAGCTCCGGGTATTGACGGAATTCGAGCTGAAATATTAAAAGAAATAATAGAATATATCTCAGAGCCAATAGCTTATTTAATTAACAAGATATTCACAAAAAGTATTTGTCCAACAGCATTTAAAATTAGCATTGTCAAGCCGCTATTCAAAAATGGTGATAAAACAGAAATAACAAATTATAGACCAGTGTCTCTTATAACTAACCTTACAAAAATTTTCGAAAAAGTTTTGAAACTGAGAATTGATACATATATTAAAAAGTTTAAACTTATATCGCAAATGCAATTCGGCTTTAAGGAAAAATGTTCCACACAAGATGCTATATCATGCCTAACTACCAAAATTTATGAAGCTCTAGATGCTAGTAAACCTGCTCTATGCATATTTTTAGATCTAACTAAGGCGTTTGATTCAGTTAGTCATTCAAAATTACTAGACTCGTTAGAAGATATAGGTATTAGGGAACTTATTTAGGTTTAATTAAGAGTTACCTTACCGCAAGAGTACAATTTGTGGAGGTAAATTCTGTTAGAAGCGAGGTGCGAACTATAAAATACGGGGTGCCTCAAGGCACACTTTTGGGCCCCTTACTTTTTAGTATATATGTTAATAACCTTTTCGGCCTCAAAATCGAGGGAACCATAATTGGATTCGCGGACGACACTGCAATTTTTTATCAAGGTAGTTCCTGGGACAAAATAAAAGAGGATGCTGAAAGAGACCTGATTATTCTTATAGAGTGGTTTGATTATAAACTTCTTACAATAAATTTTAAGAAAAGCAAATATTTGCCCTTCTCTTGCGATAAAAGAGGACTACCCAATTTTGCAACACTCAAAATAAATAGTAATGACTCTACTTCAGAAATTATTGGTGATGATACAATACCACACAAAATAAAATACTTAGACTTTTACTTAACGCCGACCGTTACACATCGATCGCTGAATTACATGAGAGGGCCGCCGTCCCCCTCATGAGGCAGTACATTGACGACGTCGCCCAAAAATTCTTCTCAACCAAAATTCAGCGATCGATATTGACACGTGATTTGACCAACATACGTCGACATAACGATACTCTACACGCACACCGTTTACTACACCAAAACTTACCCATCTATGACACACGTGACTGACGTTGAACAATTACTTAAAACTGTTAACACACATACCCCTCATTCAATCCTACCTCATTCCCTCCCCTTTTCTCCCTTTTTTTGTTTTTCCTTTAATTGTATAATCACCAGAATAATTTTTAATTTAAACAGAATTTATCTCTTATTTTTCCTCTTAACTTTGTGTACAAATATTAACTAAGAAAAATTTTACTTCACTTTTATTTTAATTTGACATATAGAATTATTTTTAATTTTCTTGGACAACACACACAATGTTGAAACAGGTTTTTTAGTTCATTTTCCTGTATAATAACAAACAAAACGTTAATCTCTCTCAACAAAATAACTTTAATCTCATTTGAAAATTGCATCGCAGATAAAAACTCAGAAATCTATAAAACTAATGGAAAATAGAAAAATTTAAACCACTACTTGAAATTTCGGAAGGAGTAATCAATTTCCCGGCACAACACCAGCCACCCTAACTTCTAAAGAGGAAACTCTATTACTAGATAGGTTAAGATTATACAGCACGTAGTGCAGGGTTATAACAACATCTAAATAGGGAAAAATGATATAAACGAAATATAATGTACATAAAAAATTCAATAAAAGATTTTTAATTGGTAATTGGTGATGATACAATAAAATGCCTAGGCATTACAATCGATAAACATCTAAGGTGGGAACAGCACATTAACTTAGTTGCTCAAGCAGTCCGATCATTACTATTTAAATTTAAAAATATGAGGGCTATTTTAGATATTAATTACTTAAAAATGATATATTATGCCTTAGTGGAATCCAGGTTATCATACGGAATCATTGCATGGGGTAGTGCCGTCTACTGCAACATAAAAAAATTAGAAATAATACAAAAGAAATTATTAAAAATAATGTTATATAAAAGTAATACTTACCCATCTGATGGACTTTATAAAAATGCAAGGCTGTTAGATTTGAGACAGTTATTCTTTCTATATTTGAGCATATTCCAATATAAAAATAAACACACATTACAAAGAATTGATCATTTGCATGACACGAGATACAGAAGTGAAAAGTATAAAACCCCCATTAGTAAAAAAAATATTGGTCAACGCAACCACCACTATCTAGCTCCAAGGTTATTTAATCATTTGCCATCTGAAATATCTAATATTAGGTCTCAACATATTCAAAACAAAAACTAAGCGATTTCTGTTAAACAGCAATAGATCAATGATAAAAACTTTAATTGAAATGAAATAACGTCATCAACCACAAATTTTATTACTTTACAGTCGATACAATTAAATGTACTCAATGTGTATATAGGTATATGTATGAAAATATCTGTGTGTGTATATATAGGTATGAATGTATATATGTCGTTTACTTTGTATGGTAGAGATTCAATTATCTAAAGTGCATGTAAATGAGTTAATTAATTAATTATTAGGTCCTCTAATTTCTATTATACCCATTTTATTATACTAATAGCTAAAAGTGAATGCAAATAAGGCAAATATCCCACGGGCAGTCTAAGACTTTGTGGGTTATTCAGTTTATTTGTAAACCCTTATCAATTTAATCATGATGCTAATTGTACGATTATTGTAAGATTTGTAGTATAATTTTAAGGCATTTTAATGTATTGTGGATTTTAAAGCATTGTGAATTTTTTGTTTTTATTATGCAAATAAACTATTTTATTATTATTGTTTCTAATGAATTTTTAATATTAATTTTAATTTAATTTATTATCCTCAGAACTACAAGTTCTTAATGACAACAATTTTAGACTTAAGTAATTTTGTGTGACAAGAAAAAATTAAAATGATTCAAAAACTGTGTAATAAAATGAAATTGTAAATAAATAATTACTTAATGTAATAAATTACGTACTGCAGTACTGACATGTTTTCAATACTTGAATAAATCTTTGTTGTCGAAAACGATTTTTTATTATCTATTTCTCATACCCGCAAATACAGTTCGTCATAAAAATAATTTATATAATACGCATTACTTATTCATTTTGCAAATGGAATTATAAATATTTGTTTAAAGTTTACTAAAAGTTCATTCATATTGAAGAAAAATATGCATATCAGAAAAGATAATATTGTTAAAAGTTGTATTCATAATTATAATAATATAGACCGAAAATGAGTAAAATAATAACAAAATTTAAGAACTGCACTTATATTAAAAAAATAGATAATATTTATAGTCCATGAAAAAGTTGCAGAAATATACTTAAAACACAAAAGTTCTGCGATAGGGATGAAACATGGATACCCCCCCGTTTTTGAGGGCGCTGAATACGATGGTTTTTAATGTTAATGTCGAAATCCCCTTAAAAATCCTGATCCAACAAACTCCCACAAGCGCATTGTAAGGAAATATGAAAAGGGATTGGCTTTAGAGATGGACGGTAGGGGAGAATGAATATTACCATCGTACTGAACACCCTCGAAAACGGAGATTAACAAATTCTCATGCATTTTGATTTTTAGGAAAATATATTAGTATTAGAGGAGGGGGTAGTTTCAACTCCGGGGGTGGATAAGATAATTTCATACGGCTTACCCGAATTCTACCCAAAAAACCGATCCGCATGATTACCATGGAAAAGAAATCTAAATAGGGGTGGTTTCTCGAGTTTACGGGTAGTTGCTGAGGGGTGAGAATCTTAAAAATACCACCACCGTGTTCAGCATCCTCGAAAACGGGGGTTACCCATGTTTCATTCCTGTTGCAGAACTTTTGGGGTTTTAAAAACTTTTTCATGGACTCTATTACCTGCGGCTTTTAAATTTTATTTATTATATAGATAAGTGTATATAGTATATAGATGGTAAATGAATAAAATAATAACAAAATTAAAGAACTGTCATGGAAAACACACTTATATTCATCATCATGTGCGTAGAAACAATCGGAACTATTTGAATTGGGCAGGCACGGTGACGCGTTCAAGCGCCGGGCGCTGATTGGGTAAAAGTTAGTAGGCAACCTCCCTCATGTTTACTAATCTTGGGCAAAGAGAGCCTACTCGTATGCGATATCCAGTTATACATATCAGTGTAAATGTGCGATCCATCTTTTTTATTATATTTTTCAAAAATGAATATTAAATTTTCACAAAGAAGGGTTCAAAACGACTGTTTCAGACGGAGAATAAATAAAATCTATACTTACTGTTCGTTTATGCTTAACTGCTTCACTGGTGGTACCAACTGGACGTCGTAACACTATAAATCTAACTCAGTAAATACTGACATTTTCTTAAATTTAAACCTGAAAAGGAATTTTGAAAACACAAGAAAAAGACAATATAAAGTTAAAAAAAATGTATATTAAATTTCTTTAAAAAATCATGTTTCACAAAAACGTTCAAGAAAAATGTATTGACAAATTATAGTCAGGCCCGTGTAAAACACATAGTGAGGAACGGAACGACTCATAATGTACCAACTACCATCCAATGTGCGGTTGATAGCTAACGATTACACAGAAAGATTAAAAAAAAGTTCAATGTTTATATATTTTTGGTGGGCTTTTGCTTGCCTGTCTGTTTACGTATTATCAGTTCAATAGTAATTTGGTTCGCTCCTCGGAGCTTAAAAATGCTTGAATCAATCGCATTGATTTTGAATTATATTGTGGCAATTAAATATTCATACGTTCAGGCAAGGCGGTCCCATGCAGATCTGAGTACATGGTAAAGATACTTTTCTGACACCGAATCACTGAGGAACCGGTTTAGGGCAAATCCCGTTAAAATACATCATTTTCCCATCAAAATCGACTGCTAGAAAATGAATGGTCACCCTTGTGGCTAAAGGCTATTTTCGCTAAATCTCTCGAAATACTTTGACTAGAGACTGGATTAACTTGTCCTTGTTTTTATTGCGTGTTTTATGTGTCGGGAACTTATTACTTCAACTATAGGTACATATTAACATATTGGTCAGGTTAGGTTAAGTAAGATTTAGTCAGTGTCAGTTTTGTTTGGCGAGTGGGAAAATAGGGAAATATCATCGGGGAACATTCCCCAAATTTTCTCGATTTATATTTACCCAGCCACTGAGAAAATTCTCGACTCACATCACTGGCGAGGAACACCGAGGCGGGACGAGAGCTCTCATCTACATAGTGAACTCTATAATTGGGTGCTTTCCATTTACCGACACAAATCAACACGAGTCGACTCGTGTCGCCGAAAGTGCTTTCCATTTGAAAAGAAGGGAACGTTTGAACAAACGAACGAAGCAAATATATTGTTCCATCCTGCCTTCTCTTTATCAAAAATTATAATAATTTAAAATAAAGGGGAGGACAAGAGAACTAACGACTAGCCGATCTGTTGGGGAGAGCTGGGTTCGTGGGTTCTATTTAGAGGTTCAGAGGTTAAACCAGAAATTCCTCTTAATTATCCGGCCGTACCAATTTGTTTTATGACCTAGAAGGGTATGGGTTTAAAAAGATGAAGTTTTTAGGCGCCACCCGCAAAAATAAAGATTTGAAGATCACCCTTTTTAAGTCATAAAACAGATCGATGCGGGTTGATCCAAAAGAAATGCCTGGCAATAATTTACAAGTAAATTAATGATAAAAAATGTTCAATTTATTTTCAAATAGAATTTTCGAACTACATAACTACATATAAAATTGATATTGATATTTAAAGAAATAAATTTGTCATACACTAAATTATATAAAGTAGTGTGAAAAATAGTAATTATAATAAAATCATACAAAGAAAAAAAATTATTAGCAAATCAGTGATGAATGTAAAATTTATTGAATAGTCATAAAAAATTGAAAAGTGAATCTCACCACCTTTTACATGGATAGGGTGAGGCTCCTAGGACACCTTGGAAATGTCTCTAGCTATTGCCCCCGAGACCCCGTTGCGAAAGATGTCAGGTACCTATTTTCTACCGCTAAAGTTCTGGGTATTCACGGAAAATTCTGGACAAAACTTAATAGTTGAGGTGGGTAGAGATATGCCCCAGTCTATGAATGGTCTGCGGTGCTGCTGATAAAGGCTATGCATACCACTATCCCGAAGATTGGGAATAATTTAAACAAATTGGTGAAATTTGAGTTGAAACTTTTCTAAAGTCTTCATAAACTTCGTGAAAATAATTCATTTAATGTATTGTGACATAATTCGTAACATTTGTTTAGTTACATTAATTTTAACTCTCGAAATTTCTTCTTAATTTCGAAATTTCTACTAAATTTCGGCAGAACTCTAGCGTTAGGGACAAAAGAAATTTTTTTTATTAGGCATGTGCACTGAAATATTGGTTATGTTTTATAAAAATACAAAAAATTTAATTTACTAAAAAATATTATTCTTAGCGTGATAATATTAATACATCTAGGATAAATAATTAGTAAAATTACCTCTTCTCTTGTTAGTCACTCGGATGTACGCGGATAGATCAAAATTATATTTATTAAAATATAGATTACTATCTCGCACGAGATTATCAAGTTTTCACTGCCGTATCAGAAAGCAAGATAGATTAAGTCGAACATATCTGTCCCAAGAAACCTCCTATAGTGGTCACTTTCCACTAAATTTCCGGTCAGGTTGAAACCAAAAATATATTAAATAAATAAATTCCCTAACCAACGGAAAATAAGTACCTACTTTTCTTGATCTAGATAAGATATTGACTACTCCTTAACAAAGAAACAATTACTAATTACGGCATGATTGAAAATTATTTATATTTTAAATAAATTTAAGAAATGTAAAAGCTAAACACAAATTGACATTGAAACTAAAAAAATGTTCGACATTCATTCCTAATACTCTGTATATGATCTTTTATGAATTTAGTTATTTCGCTTTATCAACTTAGCGTTCGTGAATGAACATCGGTGACATATACATAGTAAAATACTGAATTCTGTTGGTAGCATCTATCTAGGTATCTCAATATTATCATATTAACATTAACAGCTGATGGCCATATGGATCTAAAATGATATTAGTTAGGTTAAATATAAATAAATAAATTGAAACCAATGTATATTTACAATAGCAAAAAGATAAGTAACAATTGCTACTCAACAAGGTAGGCTAAGACTAAATGAATGATGTTAATTGCTTTATTAAATGTCTAAAATTATGTAAACACAGGTAACCTAATATTTCAGTGTCATAATTAATTTTCCATAATAATTAAGTATCCTTAAACTAAGTTGGTCTTGCATAAAGGAAACTCGTGGTCCACAGGTAGAAACACTGCCAATAGCTACAGCATTACAAAGAAAATTTTAGTAAAATTATAAATATTGTTATACAAAGGTAAATATGAACAAAATATTAGTGATTAACAATATAAAAGGTTTAGATTAACTCAGGATGACTAATATCCTATTAGTGGTGTGCATGTCCGCATACAGGGTTTATCGAAATTATGCTATCTTTGTGTGTTATTGATATAAATTCGAAAAAATCGTAGCTTGAACGCTGCAATATAGTGGAGAGATAATGCAAAGCCTGATTGAAGAAAATGAAGGTAGGTGAAAAATGTGATTATTTGCAGTAATATATAGGTATTAGACCCGTAGATTTTAGTTATTTATTTTTCACGAAACTACTACAGTCTAGTGAGCGTTCCATTTACCCTTGTGGTGAGAGTCGACGCTAGTCGACACGAGTCGACATAGGAGTCGGTGGGAGTCGTGTAAATGGAAAGCACCCATTAACATAGCGTTCACTGCATCTACACTCGTACTCGGCCTGTCTCGGTCCCCGGCGAGAGTGTACATCAGCCGCCATAATGATTATTCAATAAGAAGTCCCAGTGATTATTGTAGCACAGACTACCAGACTGGCAACTCAATGTAAAATTTTTGTCCAGAAATCTATCGTTGTCTCTCTCCGATTTTCGGAAGCTAAATTCAGAGGGCGCCACAATTGCAGACGCGGGAGATTTGACCATTTGTTTAATTTAACTTACAGTTTATGAACATATTTGACATTTAAAATTTGTGATCAAAGTGCAATGCCGTTCCATGCTTAATCTTTGATCACAAATTTCAATGTCAAATACGCCATATTATATATATACTATAGGAAATTAAAAGTCAAATTTGTAATACATCATAGAACTTTATTTTGTCAGACATAAATAAACATGCAATAAAAAGTATGACAAAGGAAAAATACATAGTAAAAAATACACACATCCTTAACCTAAATAGATACTTTAAAAATTACATGTATTTTTATGTGGTCGAGTGGAAGAGCAGCTTTGCTGAACTCCGCCACAAATAAAGACAGTTTATTATTATTATTAATATTTAAGGCACTTTTGTTTTATTATATTCAATTAAATTATCAATATCAAGAGAACCATATTTATATTTTATAATAACTCTCTTGCTGATTTCCTTTCGTGTGCATTTATTAATTGTAGTAAATACTCGCCTTGCAACCTCTTACATGATAACAATGTTCTCCAAATTCGAATTTTCAGTGATGACGAGGTTAGTACCTCAATAAAAAAAATTCAAGGCAGACATGACTACAGTGGCCGGATTCTAAGTTCCTATCGTATCGAATTGATACGATAGCAATGAATTTCAAACACGTGTCATTTGAAATTCTAAGTTGCTTTAGAGTAAACTGTTATAATATCGTAAGACTGAATCGATAACTTCTTTGGTATCGAGCGTATCCTGTCGATTAAGAGTTAAAAAAATAGTAAACTTAGAACCACTAGTATCGTATCGACTTGATACGATAGCAACTTAGAATCCCGCCGCTGGACCTGATGAAATATGTGTTTATTATAAGAGTTTGTGCTAACATTTTTTACAAATCTCTTTGTATAATTTGTAATTTAATTCTAAGTACCGAAACATTTCCCAGATAAATAGAAACAATCTAGAATTTGTATGTATTCTTTCATCTGCCTTTTTTGAAATTACCTTAAACATAACTTTCTTCCTTGGGGTTGTATCTTCGATGAACGATCAACTGGAGTACTTGGCACAGTACTAGATGTTTCTGGATGCGGGTTTTCTAATTCCTCATTGTGTGCAGAAGAAACACGAAGACCACGTGATGTCGATGGTAGACATATATCTTCTTTGGGTTCCTCGACCTGTATGGATACAGGTGTACAATCCCTCATGGATACTGGGTAGGAACTGCATTTCTATTGCAATCGGTATCATTTGACTATGAAGTGCTTATTACAAATTCCAAGATGGCGTATAGTATTTTCTGACACTTTCATTCCCATTAAGTCCTGCCACATTTCCGATCTGAAAACGATAATATTTATTTATTTATTTGAAGTAGATACTGCGGTAAGGCAGAACAATAATTTAAAGTAATCTTACGATATTTAGAAATATATATTGCACTGTGCAAAAACCAAAAACTGAAAACAAAGACTGGAGCAAATGCACACTTACTTATGAAGGTTCCTGGGAAAATAGTGCAATTTTTGCACATCAACTTCTTCAGTTCCACAAACAATGCAGAAGGCAGAAGACATTTTAAGAAATAATCTGTAAAATGCAATATTATATATTACTGTAATCCAATGTATATTTGCACAATAACACTCACCTAACTCCTCTTTGGAAATCGAAATTTTTAAAAGGCATTAAAAACTACGTATTAAGGTCTATTCTGTAAGGCAAAAGTTAAAATCTAAAGGAACTTTAAAATTTTAACCATTCTAAATGTGATTTGGTATTCTGCAACAGATAAAGTTAAAATTTAACGGGATGTTAAAATTTTAACCACGCTGATTATGCTTTGGTATTCTGTAAAACATTTTTTTTGTTGAAATCTTTAACCTGCTCCAGTAAATTCATCAGTTAAAACATTATTTTTAGCGGTGGGTGAACAGTACCCCTTAAAATTTAATTTTGATGGTTTACTACATCTTTTAATAGTTGACAGCACAGAAAATGAATTACAAACGTAACTCAAGTAAATACATATACCCCATTTCTAATAAATATTTCAGTAATAGACAAATGTTTTAATAGTATATGAGAACAGAACCTCACTTTACGTCTGCTTTCAAAAAAATATATAAACACTTACATATATACACCTATATCTAAATCTATATTTTTCTTATGGGCATATAACTAAGATATTTTTCATTAATATTCTTAATAGTTAATAGTCTTTACTATGTACATACTTCGATATGCGATGTAAAGCAACGACAGGCGCGGTTAGTACTTGGATTGGTGACCATTCCAACGGAAACCGCGTTCTCGCCTCACACATCTTCCAGCGGCTTGTATATCAGTGTATGCGCGGAAGCTATACAACCTTAGGCGAGGGTTGTATAGGAGATATACCATCCTTCGGAGGGGATGTAAAGCCGTCGGTCCCTTGTCTATTAAATGTTAGGCAAGTAAAAGATCCCTACTCTTCTTAAGGGAAGAGGTTCGGCAAAATTCCTGGTTGGGGGTAGTTCGTCTACAGGCGTCGGTGATAGGCCTCAGTAGCGGAAATAGGCCGACGTTAAATAAATGTATATAAAAAAAAAAAATTAATATTATTTTACAGTAGAGAATTTCGAATCCGGCAATGAGAATTACGAGACATGAGTAATCCCTTTAATAACCCAAAAGAGATGTTTCTTAAACTGTTCAGATTTGATAAATATTGCTACCAAGAACTGATAAATAGTATAGGGCTATATATAAATCAACTACATAGCCAAACAAGAAAACAAACACATCTGCGAATTTTGGCAGGATTGTACTTTTTTGATCAAGGGAGTTACCAGATAGCTACTGGTCATAGATATTCAATTGTCCAGAGCCAACCAGCTGTCAGTAGGTGCATAGCTAAGTTTCTGATGTTATAACCGAACGTCTTCTTATTACCTGGATTAAATTTCCAAGTTCAATTGAAGCCAGACAAGCCTCAAACCGGGGATTAGCGAAAATAACTGCATCATTCTCTCACCTTATTGGTGCAGTAGATGGTACATAAATACGAATAATAGCACCAAGTGCAAATCATCCAATAAATCCTGGACAACCTTACTATTGCCGGAAGAATTTTTATGCCATTAATACTCAAATTATTAGAGATTCTGTGAATGATACGGCTATCTGGATGACGTCTGTAAATTTTCTTTGCCAACTGATTCCAATGAATCTTCGTCTTCATCAATTCCGGCTTCTGGTACAGAAATACCTTCAATGACTATTTTCGCAGACACTACTACAATTCGCTCTTCTAGGGCCATCAGGTATTTATATTTCTTTGTTGGGCCCCCACCTGTGCCCACCTCGTAGTAGTGCAGTATTCTGGCATTCTTTCGAATGTTGGTCAATAATTCATTAAAAGTCTGCAAATCATTACAAACTATTTTGTTTTTTAAACAAATTTGTGTCAAGTTAGATAATTATGCTCCGCACTTACCTCTCTCCACTGTTTTGCTCGTTTACTGGGACCCTCAAGCCTATTTAACTTGTCCGCCAGAAAGCAACAACAAACTTCATACTTGGCGGTGTTAGTTTATCTTTATTTAAAAAAAATTGTTTTTCTCCATATAATTGATCATATTTTTGTTGTACTTTTGTCACCCTTGGGCCCCGCGATTTTTCGACTCGTATTTTGCATCACAAAAGACAAATAAAAAAACGACCACAAGATGATAATAACTTATTGACAATTGACGGCTGCTGAAATGATTTTAAACTTCCTCTCGGCGATTTGTTGAGTGCATTTGCAACTACAGCTGGGTCTATTATGCCTACTTATACGGATATGCACGACTATTTTAGAGGCTTCCTCTAAATTGCATTTTTTAACGGTTAGGTTAAATTTGAAGTTGTAGAATATGAAAAAAGGTTAAAAACATAAATGTAACGCCCTGTTAAATTATAACTTTTACCTTACAGAATAGACCTTAATCTATGTTAAAAAGTCAAGTTTCTGCAAAAATACTATCACCAGCACAACACAATCACAGTACACAATAAATAACAATGGATGACGTTTGACGTGACAAACAACTGACAAATGACCTTTGCGTTAAGAGCGACATCTGAATTTGGCTTCTATTGCCTCGACCTTGACCAGACAAATTTCTCAGGGAAGTTGCCAGTCTGGTAATCTGTGATAGTAGTGATGGGTCGTTCACAAACGAGTCGTCGTGGTGGCCGTCGTGGCCCAAGGATGTAGTTTACTATTTTTGATCGTGGCCGTGGTGGCAGTACGAACTCGTATATCGTATCGTACAATAGGAGCTTAGTGTGTGTTAAGTATATATGATAATAAAATAAAATTGCAACAGTAAAAAAAAAACGGATGATCCTCATTAATAATATAAAATTAAATAAATTATGAACTTAATATTTATTTGAACAAAAGTAAGAATGGATCTAATTTGGGTAGGTAGAACCTACTTATCTCAACTAAAACAAATTATAAATTCATATTTAAAAAGAGTACCTTTGACACTTTTTCACCTTTTAATTTGTTTCGTCTGTCTGTGATAGTTTGGCCGGCCTTTGAAAATATTCTTTCATTTGGAACAGAAGTACCAACCACACATAAGTAAACGTTTTCTCATAATTTCGTATAATTTTGGATATACATTTTTCCTCTCAATCCACCACGTTAATGAATCTAAAGACCTTGGTAACAGGGGTTCTTCCAAATACTTTTCCACCTCTATAACTCCGGCAGCTGTAGCATTTAGATTTGCAATTAAATTTGACACGGTAGTATCAAAGGCATCCCAAATACGGGATTTTTTTGTTTGGATTTTGACAGTTTCATCTTGTATAATACTTATTATTGGTTTTTATGCAACGTTTATCTGTGTAGCATGTGAAATTAAATTTTGTTTTGCCGTTTCAAAGGCTTGATTGTCAGAAATCCATGCTTTTTAAAACGTGGGTCCAACAACGTAGCTTCAAAAAATTTTTTGTTAAATTGAACATTAATGAATCTTTTATTTAATGACAGTAACAAAGATTCCGTAAGTTTTTTTTGTTTCTTCTGCCAGATTAGTGTTGTCCTTTAAGTACTTCTTCAAATATTTGTTGAGAGCATCATTAAATAAAATTATTTTGTAGACAGTCACTTGTTTTTCGCTGCTAATTTCTTCAGTTACTTCCTTAAACATTTTTTAAACTTTGCAACAGCTTTCTGTAACTCCTATATCAGAATTTGTTAGATTGTTAAGTTGCGGGCAATTAATTGCTACTACTGGTATGAACTTTCTTTGATTTCGAGAATTCGTACGAACATATCATAGGGTAAACCACCCAATGATTGGTACTTTAAGGACATTCCAACTTTGGGTTGGAGACTTCAGTATTCATTTGCAAAGTGAAATATTTAATTTTCGGGTAGTTGTATTCCCAAATATTTAAATTTCTTATACATTTGGCAAAAATGTTATTAGAGTCGTCAATTGTAAATGAAAAATAAAACTTTTTGAAAAAGGCAGTTATTCCAGTTATTGGCATTTTCTTCTAATTATTGGCATCCAGTAATTAGCACATGGCTAATAGTTGACACCCATTGATTGGCATATATAAAATATTGTCTATGGCTAACTTAAATTTAAAAAAACTACAACGTGTACCCACTTAGATTAAAATATTTTTATTGGATTTAGAAGATAACTAATAATCAGAACAAATTCATTTTAATACTAAACATGTTTTGCAAGTAAAAAATTCTTTATATAAACCAAATTTTTGAAGACATTTAGTATGATATGTTCTTGAGCATTTTTGGCATTTAATACCAAAGTTTGATAACGACAGATTCTCTGTGCAAGTGAAGCATAAACCTTTATTAATAATATAATTATTTTTTGGTGGCGAATTAGATAACCTAACATATGGTACTATCTTATTATTAGCATGAAACAAATTTCTAATGTGAGTTCCTTCTCTTGGTGGCTCCCTAGTATACATTTCTACAAATTCTTTAGGGCCATTAATTTCACTATTCTCTTCCTCACATACTTTTTCTATGTTATTTTCTGAACATTCTTGCAACATTTTAGGTTCAAGATTTTCCTTCTCTTCTCTATTTTCACCTGTCGCATTGCCATCTTGTTCATTACTTTTGGTGTGATTACTTTCAT
Organism: Leptura quadrifasciata; assembly: GCA_963675555.1. Lineage (NCBI taxonomy): Eukaryota > Metazoa > Arthropoda > Insecta > Coleoptera > Cerambycidae > Leptura > Leptura quadrifasciata. The sequence continues at coordinate 74,583,598 of OY776680.1, forward strand.
GCTTTAAATCTGTTTGTACTTCTTCAAGCATAACATTTTGTGATATTAGATCTGCTTGTTTATTAATTACTAAGGTTGCAGATCTTTTCTTGGTCTTCGAAGGAACGGTGGTCTTGGAAGTTTTAGTCGTTTTTCCTCTCATAGTTTTTGCCTTTGAGTTTAAAAGTCTTTTAGCTTTATTTTCTATTTTTATCCGCTCCTTCTCGAGTTTCTCTCGTTCCTTTTCCTCAAAATGTTTTTTCCAACCGGACGAAGAAACTACGAAGCTTGTTCTCTCGGTTTCACGAGTCCCTTTTCTCTCTGGGGTTTTCGGCCATGGCAAGCACTCCTTAAGATTAATATTGCTGATAGTATCGTATGTCCTACTAGATGTGCTCGGCTCTTCAGTGTTTACCGATATAGGTACAGTATCTACATTACTTGACAATTTGTCCTGGTTTTGTGTATTTATTGTATTAATACTGAGTGTATCATTGTCTAAGAAAATAATGGGCATCTCTTCTAATTCTTTTGATAATATACAAATTTCGTTTTCCACTGTACGGTCCAGTAGATTTTTAGCCAATTCAACATTCAGCTTAAAACTTGCTACATCAGCCGGCTGTAGGATTCTTGTAGCATTTGGGTATAAAGCTATTAATACTATTTCAAGACGACTACATAATTGGCTCAATTCGTATGTTAGGTGACTTTTATGCCCACCTACAAAGACAATTATGGGAAATTTCACGTTCTGCTTTACTAAATAAGGATGAAATATGTTGGCTATATAATCGTGGAAGATTTCGGCCTTCATCCAACCTTTCTCAGTTATACCTATCCCCCATCCATCTGGAACACTCTCTGCAATATTTTTGGGTAACCGTTTGTAAGCATATACAATCATGGGCGGAGCAGTTACTCCAGAGGCCGAAAAGGTGAACATCACAGTAATATTTGTCTTTGATGGACCTTGTTCTATTTGGTATACATTTTTGGCACCCCTGGGAGCAATGACCGTATCTTCTTTAGGGCATAATGTAAAATACGTTTCGTCACAATTATTATTATTAGCCGTTACTCGAGTCCGAGTATAAAAATGTTACAGTCGATAAATTGTGTACAATAAAAAACAAGTAAAAGGTGTAGTCCATTGTAATTCCCATTCATCTACGGTGCACACGACTATGGCTATAGAGGCCAATTCGGGAGAGCACATGTCGACCGCAGTCAGGACAAACATAGACCTGGTTAGGTCTTGGATTCGGCCTTCTTGCAGCAACATTTCCTTGATAGCTGGCGACAACCCCTCGCCATTCGGTTCTGTCCGCTGCAAGTTGTTCCCATTGCTCGTCTGCAATACCGCAGGATTTTAGATTTTCATGGAGAGCGTCTTTGAACCTCTTTCGTTGACCGCCACGCCTTCTTCTACCGCTTAGCAATTCACCATAAAGTGTACATTTAGGAAGGCGGTTATCATGCATGCGATGAACGTGACCTGCCCATCTTAGGCGCGCTCTTGAAATAAGCACCTCAATTGGAAGGCTGTTTACTCTCCTGAGTACTTCCACGTTTGATATGTGATGGAACCAACGGATTTTCATCATACTTCTGAGGTGTCTTTGCTGAAAACGTTCTAATTCTTTCACATGACGACGGTAAGTGACCCAGCTTTCACATCCATATAGCAGTGTTGGAATGACAACTGCTCTGTAGATAACTGCTCTGTAGACAGCCATTTTCGTTGACAAAGCAAGGTCGTGGTTGTCAAATACTCTCTCTCTCTAAGTCCCCAGAGTGCTCTAGATGCAGCGTTAATTCTATTGCGAATCTCGCTGTCCATGTTTGCTTTGTCATTAACAACGTTGCCTAAGTAATTGAACTGATCCACCACTTCAAGAGAATTTCCGTTAAGTGTAATGTCTATTTGGTTCACTTGATGAGGAGTTGACATAATCTTAGTCTTTCCAATGTTGATTTTAAGTCCTAAGGAATCATAGCTCTGGGCATACACATCTAAAAGTTCTTGAAGTTCAAGACTGTTGAAATAGTCCTTTTCTTTTAAATAGTGCTCGATAGTTTTGAACCATTTCCTTATATCGGCCTCCGAAATGTTTCCACTTGCATTTGTTACAGCTTCAGGAGTTCTGTTAGTTAATGTTTTGTGGCGGCGTAAAAAGCACTGATATCAGTGTTCGACTGGCAAATTATTTTTAAACGGGTTGGGCCGTGGATATTTATCAAGGAATTTCTTGACGGAGGCTTGAATGTCATCCCTTCTTTTTGGGAATCCTTTTTTGTAACTTTCTATGATCCAGCTTTCCAGTAAATTTTCTTCTTCTGAAGTTAAATAAGTATTTGGGCCATGCTCCACCTTTTTAAAGTTCTCACTTAAGCGAAATTGTAGCGTAGCCCTTGGTATCCCATATTTTATTGCCGCTCTCTGTTTAGGCATACCATTATTTATGTCTTGCAAAGCCAGTTGCAGACTTTCTTCTGTATAGCTTTTGACATATCTCTTTTTTTGTCACTTTCGGCATATTTCTTGAATCTAAAAATGTAAGTGCCAATTACTAAATTTTAATGAATTAACCAAATCCTAGTTATTGGTACTGCTGCCAATAATTAGAACCATTAGAACCATTTAGACCAATTGTTGGCACTCGTAAAAATTAGGTTATTTTAGTAAAATAACTTAAAGTTACATTAAAAAACATCTACATAATCTATGTAGATGTAGCACATACACAGAAATGACAATAACAATGAAATTCTAAGTTAAAATTGGAAGACTCACATGCACTTCTAACATAAACCGCCATATTGAACGTGCGCACTCTGCTGTGATAGTATTTGCTTCGATGACGTTGTCAGCTTTTGCAAGCAAGCAGCAATTTAATCAAATTAGTTAGAAATCCAGAAATATTTTAAATATTTAACAAAAAAGTTGTTGTGCCAATAACTGGGATGATGCCAACAATTGGGTGGTTTACCCTACGTAGAATTCCACCTTGTTATTACGTCCTGTTTAACATTTAACATCGGCTTTCCCATTTGACGTTGCATTGATTTTAATTTTTCACATGCTTGAGGACCTTCTAAAAAATTCTACAATCTTTTAACTTTATGTCTGTGATTTTGAATTTCCTCTAAACCAGTTTATACAATCAAATTCAGAGTGTGAGCAAAGCACGGAATGTGTTTCCAGCCCGTTTTTTTAATTGCAGCAGTAATATTTGCAACATTGTCGTTGACAACGGCAACTATTTTTTTTGTCTATCTTCCACTCACGAACTATTCTTTGCAATTCTACGCAGAGGTTATTCGCGGTATGGCTTTCGGAATAAGTATAACAGTCTAATAAAAACGTATCCAATTTATTAGTCTGATTTATAAAATGAGCAGTAATCGCTATATAACTCTCATTTGTTATAGAAGTCCGTCAAGCATAGTGCTTGAGCCTCCAAAATCTTGTTTGTAACTTCTTCCTTTAACATATTATAATATTGAGGTATTAAAACTTTTCGATACAGTTTTTCTAGTAGGCAATTGGTATCCAGGATTTAATTCATGAAATAGATTTTTAAAATGGGTACTTTCTGCCAGTTGAAATGGTAAATAATTTTTCACAATTGCTGTCACTAAACATTTATTAATGTCGTCTCGTTTTTTATTACTAACGGGCTTGCAAAAATATTGTCCTAACGTTTTTTGTTTTTTTGCGGGCGGTCCACCGTGTGTTTGTTCATTTTCATTTCCCGAAGTTGACGGCACAATGCATTGATGTCGGGCGAGATGTCGGGTTCATTTCCAAATTTGTATTCTCAGCATTCTGAAGTGGTCGTCTTTCCTGCAAATTTTCTATAGTATTAAGGGTGTTTGCTCTTTAGATGTCTTGTTAAATTAAGTGTTGAGCCTGTTCAATTGTATTACTTTTTACTTGTTTTATTCTGTTTTACTTTTAATTAAACACTTATTCTGTGGATAAACGTAACCGCGTTTTATTCTTACAACATACATCAACTACTCTACTTTATATATTAGCTCAGCCATCTAGGTGACACAAAACAAACTAAACATAGAACAAGCATAGAAAATAGCATAGAAACATATTCAGAAAAAACTTAATACTATACATTTGGTACAGTAACCCATAGAGGGCAGATCCAACCTGAAATTCTTTATTACTCAACAGAGCCCCGTTTATAAGACAATATTTGCGAACAAAAATTACATTTGGTTTACATTCCGAGGTTTTTGAAAAATAGGACCAAACATTATTCTTTCTTCTAGAGTCCCTATCTGAAACCGTTCTTAAACGTAATACGTAGTATAATTATTATTATGCAACGCGCCACGATCCTTTACAACTGCGAACAAAATAACATCAATAAAAACTAAGTAAGATAAGAGTTAACCACATGCTTGTTGTATTTATGCGTGTGAGATTTTATATTATAATAATATTTACCATCGCTCTATAGCTCGAAGCTCGTGGCCAAAAATGTGTGCCGTATGCACAATTACGTGCGTGAGCTGTGCTTACTAGTTGATATCAGTGTTACCAGAATGAAAATACAGGAATGTACCAACAAAGTAAATAAAACGTACTAGATTTTAAGAAATTGTACTAGTTCAAGAACTGTACCAACCTTAGGAAAGAAAGGTAACAACAATACGCGGGAATTATAAATTCAAACTAGGTTTAATCAATGTTTTTATTAAAATAAAAATAATTTTAGAAAATTCTATCCACATTACATATTATAAACATGAGAACAAATAAACAATAAGAAAACGCCATTAATTAACATTGTTTTATTGATTAAAATAGGACTCGTAATACAAGTATATAGAACAACGTCAACAGTTTCCTTGCAACTACAAAAAATTGCAAGAAAAACTACAAAAAATACTATAAACTACAAACTACAACTACAGAAGGCTGCAAAAACAGCAGACAAACAAACAATGAAATGTAAATACGAAGTATAAAAAACAAATACTGAAAAAAGTAAGAAAATGTGTAAAAACAAATATTCCAAGTATAGTACATGTGATATAAGAAACTAAATGTCAGGATTAAGAAATACGAGTTTTTAAATATAAATAAACGAAAAACTATTTGTCATAGAAGTTCAAACATCAAATTCAGAACAATCCAAGTACTCTGAAATGGAGTAAAAAACATTATTTAATAGCAAACTTTTTACAGCTCTTTTAAATAAATAAACGTTTGATATTTCTTTAATAAAATTGGGTAGTTTATTGAACAACTTAATAGACATGATGGTGGGTCCTTTGGCAACCATAGCTAAACGGTGTTGCGGTAAGCTAATGTTATTATTCAGCCTTAAATCGTAGTGCTCAAAGCCATCTCTCTTTTGAATAAAATTATTAGGGCTAGTTTTAACGGAAACGACACAGTTTAGTACATACAAACTTGTAACTGTAAGTATACCTAATTCTTTAAAAAAGTTGTCTACAAGAATATTGGGGTGATTTAAAAGTTATTGTTCGTATGATTTTCTTTTGCATGACTAAAATGTCTTTTACTCTCGAGGAGTTTCCCCAGCAAATAATTCCATAGTTTAAACACGCATGTACATAAGCAAAATAATACAATTTTAGCAGTTCAACACTAACTTTTGATCTTAGCTGCCATAAAACAAAGCAGTGCGTGGAAAGTTTTTTTGTTATCCCGCCTGTATGATAATACCAAGATAATAGAGAATCAACCTGCAATCCAAGAAATTTGGTAACTTCACTCTGTTCAATAGATTTGTTATCAATTTTTACAAGGAGACTTTTGTTTAACTCACGAGTAGCGAAAACTATCAGTTCTGAATTTAAGTTGTTTAAAACCAAACCATTGCAATATTTCTGCATAGAGATAACAATATCATTTGCAGTTTTACTAATTCTGCTAAAATCATCACCAGTGACAGCAGCAGCCGTATCATCTGCAAATAATGAGATGTAACAATTTGTTAATGGCTCAGCAATATCATTGATGAAAACAATAAAAAGTAACGGCCCCAGGATACTCCCCTGAGGCATGCCGGTAGTACTAGAAGCGAGTTCATTTGATCTATATGTTGAACCGTCATCTGATAATCTGACCTCTTGTGTCCTATTACAAAGATAAGATTTTAACCAACTTAATGCTGTTCCGCGTATACCATAATTATAACATTTGTCTAGAAGAAGCGCATGATCTATGGTATCAAACGCACGTTTTAGATCGAAAAATATACAAGCAGTAGTTTTTAGTTTAGAAATTGTACAAGGATAGTACTGCATGTTGAGTGGAAAGACCCTTTCTAAAACCAAATTGATGATTAGAGGCCCTACAATATAATCAACAACTCTGCTCAGCAGAGAACATGGTATCTCATCAAAGCCAGAGGAGTCCTTGGCCGAGATGGACTTGATTATATCATATACTTCATATGTTGTTACTGGAGATAAAAGTAACGATTTCCCATTGATCTTAGACCTAGTATTATAGGCAAGAGGCAAGTTATTTGTTAACATTTGAATAGACGATACAAAGTATTTATTAAAATAATCAGCTGACATACTAAAATCTTTTATATGATTACCATCTACATCGGAAAAGTGATCAGGAAGCCTTTTTTTACTTTTGATATTAGATTCATTTTTTATAAGGACCAGGCGGTTTTTGATTTATTTTGTGAACGGAAAAGTAGACTAGACTATCGTGGTAGTTTTTCCTTGGTACCTCAATCTGTTTTTTATGGTTGGCTTTAATTATTTTGTACCTTTCAAATACTGTCTCGTTGTTATTTCTTTTGTAAATTTTAAATAAGTCTCTCAAAAACTTTCCTTGATTAATTATAGTGGCATCTATCCATGGTTTATGACTAAAAGTAGTGGTACTCTTTGTTATTACTCTACATTTTTCTAGAGGAAATGCCTTGAGACAAAGTTCAGTGAATGTTGATAAAAAGGTATTAAATTTGTGCTCGAATCCATCCATGGTTGCCAGATACGACCAATCTACATTTGAGAGTAATTGTTTAAAATTATCCAAATTTTTTTCTTTAATAAAAAATCTCTTAAACCTGACAGTTTCTTCACTATTTGAATCGGAATAAATGAAAGAGGTACATTGCATAAAATGATCCGATATATCGGAATAAATAATTTTTGAAGTTAATACTGAGGTATCAATATTTGAAAAAATATTATCAATAATACTTTTTGAATTATTACATATGTGAGTATATTCATTAATTGTTTTATGGAAACCAAAAGTTAAAAAAACATTTACTAGGTCTTCAGCATTCTTATCGTGAGCAGAAATATTAAAAATTCGCATTGAAGTCGCCACACATGAATGCCTGGCTACTTAGATTTAGAGATCTATTTAATAAGTCCTCCAAAGACGACAAGAAGAGTGAAAAATCAGACGACGGAGGCCTGTAAAAGCAACCTATCACTAAACATAACTTATTAATGATAATTTCAGTAAGAGCATATTCAAAATGCTTTTCTATTTTTTTACAAGCAACAGCTTTTATTTTATAATTTATGTAATTTCTTACGAAAATAGCTACACCTCCGCCTTTCATATCTACTCTACAAAAAAAGTCTGTTAGGATGTAGGGCTTTAAACTAATATGAACTATTTCTTCTTTACTACACCATGTTTCGGATACACATACCACTGCCGGAAAGTCCATCGTTGCTAGTAGCAGGCTCAAATCTTCAGACTTATTACGGATACTCCTTACATTGATATGGCAAACATCCAAATTCTTTTCCTTATATTCATTGACGTCCAGTTCCTTGGTCACGTTATTAGTTTCAGATCGATTTAATTCATCAACATTCGTTAATTTCTTCGATTCGCCGAGGCTCGCTCTGAAAAATTTTCATTCTTCGGTTCCCTGGGAAAAAGATACCTGTTTACATGGGAGCCCTTGAGCCATATTTGAGGATCATAAACATTTTTAACATGTTCAATAGGAAAACTAACTATAAAGGACCTTGTCTGTTCCGTTGAATTTTATTCTTTACAGCTAAAATTTATATCCGGAGCTGATTTTTTTAAGAACTTCACTAGATCGTTTGTATTAGTGCCGGGGTCCATACATGTAAGTATCCTAACTTAGGAACAGTTTTAATAGATCTATCAGTGTTTGATCCGATCACAGGTTTACGCAGTTTAGTAGCGGTGGCGGGCCTGCGCTTGGATTCAGTGACCGCCATTGCTTCGTTTACTGCTTTATTCACTTGAGTCAACGTGATCTTAGAACTACTAGAGTTTCCTGCTACACTGGCATATGATTTATTGCTCCTCGGTGAACGTTGTATGCGATCATCAATAGGTTGGTGAATCGATTGATTACTAGATGTCAATTGTACTGCCGATTTAATGAGTGGGTTGGTTACTGTATTATAATTTAAATTAGGTTCTGAGGATTCACTAGAAGATGGCATTGAATTTTTGTTTACATTGTTTTGCATATTGGTATGTTTTTTTTTTTACATTTATTTAACGTCGGCCTATTTCCGCTACTGAGGCCTAACACCGACGCCTGTAGACGAGCTACCCCCAACCAGGAATTTTGCCGAACCTCTTCCCTTAAGAAGAGTAGGGATCTTTTACTTGCCTAACATTTAACAGACAAGGGACCGACGGCTTTACATCCCCTCCGAAGGATGGTATATCTCCTATGCAACCCTCGCCTAAGGTTGTATAGCTTCCGCGCATACACTGATATACAAACCGCTGGAAGATGTGTGAGGCGAGGACGCGGCCTTCGTTGTGAACACGAACGGGAACCTAGGTTTGATATTTGGGGTCCACGACGGGTGTCGTGAACACGGATACGTCACTGGTTGACCCTCAAGGTCAGAAAGATAAAAGATTTGGGCTGGCTAGCTTGGTCTGAGACTACTAGAGTTCGCTCGTGCACTTAATTTGTTTTGAAGTAGGTTGGGGTGGTATGTCCTTAAACGGAAGGATTCGGCCGATATGTACACCCTGTATGAGAGCAGAGCGTAAAATTTGCTTTTTTATTTCTTGGTGAGGGTCCAAAGCTTCACCCTGTATAAGCTTTCTCAGCTAAAATTCCCTTTCTGGGATTCTGGAGTAGGGCCTACTTGAGCACCCTGTATATTCGTTGGTTGAATAAACACACTTGGTTTTATAACGAATTTACAAATATTTATTTAGTTAAAAAACAGAGTCGTTTGATTTGGTTTTGTAAAAATTAACAAATTTTCTTTTTGGTAACTTGTCGACACGTAGAATTTTGCCTTTAATCGTAGCGTGGGTTGTTATAATTTTTATCAGATCGAAGAAGTTAATACACTATATACTAATGTCGCGAAGACGGATTTTATTCACTTAAAACTATGGCCGCGTAGGCGTTAAACAAAAAATTAGCACTTGGCTTTTATTCACTAAAACTAAAACACCGATTTTTTACTAGGGGAGTCCTAGGAAGAGGCACGGGTACACTTTGGGTTTCGTTACTTAGCCGGAAAACACTACTTTGGGTTTAGGCTCTGTGGCGACCAAAGGGCAACGCGGGAAGTAAGAACTTAATCGTAGATACCGGAAACACAACTTAACGGAGCCTCGGCACGCTTCTCCTTTTATACTAAGCACGGGGCACGACGTAGCCGAGAGCTGGATGAAAGCTGGATGGGAATTTAAAACGGAACCGGCCATTCATTTGGGCGAGGATTGCGAAATATTGCGTAATGTTGTGCAATACTTTTTGAAATTTATGAATTTTGAAATAAAAGTTACATGACTGAATGGGCCGTGAAAAATGCAATTTACTAATATAAGAATGTTATGGGAATCTATTTTTATTTAGGAATTATCGAAGATAACTGTGAATATGACCGCGGTCTGGAAATTGCCCCGTAAGGTAGCGTTGATAGTTCGATTTTAAAATTTAATTAAGACTGTATTTTAAGCGTTACGCTTGAGGCTGGGTGTGGTCATAATAAATTATTTAGGGTAATGAAGTGAAGTTGGCGACGGGTTGCCAGCATGAAAAGGGAAATAGTAAATTTGACTTAGGGTCTTGAATGAAAGGAAAGTTGAATATATAATATTAAAATGAAGATAGGAACGAGTGACCAGCAACTCACGGGAACATGTAAACTGGTCTGGATGTAAAAAGATTAACTCATGGGCGGTTCGTAAAGATGATTTAAAGGGGTTTTGAGATAATGTGGGAAAATTGAAATTGACGTTGAAATTAGTATACGGGGGCTTGTCAAAAGTGTGACGAATGAAATTAAATTTGAATAAACAGAGATTGGGAGAGTAAATAGTTAATGTTTGAAGATGTTGAGGGGGCTGTATTTTTGAAGTGAGTATTTTGTAATATTTTTTTGATAATTTGATGGAATGAGGTGTTTTAGCTAAGTTTATGATAGAATTTGGATTACAGTGAATTATCGAATGTATCTTGATTTTATTAGATTTTTCTGTTGTCAAATGTGGTTTTTCTGTGTGCAAGGTGTCTTAGGGACTTTTTTTATGGTATTTGCCAGGTGGGCCTGGGCAAATGATTTATTTGACTATTTTTAGTAATTTTTTGGGCGGCCATATTGGCGCTAAGGGGAATATACTACAACAGTTGGAACGGTCACCCATTCCAAGTACTAACCGCACCTTACGTTGCTTTACATCGCATATCGAAGTATGTACATAGTAAAGACGCACCCACGCTCGCCCCTTGGTATGTTTTAATAATTCGATAATGTATTCCTGAGCTTCTAAGCGTTTTTCCATATGCAGTATGTTTTGTTTGAAAAGATTTATTTCATTAGCCAAAGATTCCTTACTTACTTTGTTTTTTACACATTGAATTCTGTTGCATTCTTGATCACTGCAGTTGAGGTTGACAAGGTCGTCTGCTTTATCAACATTCTTCTGTTTATCACAAATAACTTTGAAAAAACTCATTTAACACAGGATTTGCACTGATTTGCTCACTAATATTTTTGTGAACAAGAATGTTTATAATGTCCTTTTTATTTATTTTATTCAATTCACTTATTAACAAGTCAGTTTCCGCGGCCATCTTGAATAAAACAAAATAACATTTTAAATTAATACCTAGAAATTAAAACAATTTCTAACATAAACAACATTCATAGGCACAGTAAAATACATCAGTAAAATAAAGCTTTAAGGTGAGAATGTCCAAGAGAGAGAGGTCCGATAGAGAAATATTTACTGTTTTTGACCATAACTTCTTATTTTAAAACACATATTGTAAACAAACTATAATACTACCTAAGTAGAACTGTAACAAGAGTAGTGTTATAAACTTTCACTCAATAATTTCAAATATATGCGAAATTTTTAGATTTAAATTTAGGAAATACGAAAATCGACGTAATTTTTAAAATTAAATCTAATTATTTTGCAAAGAACTGAAATTATTTAGTAAAAATTCATATACTACACCTGTCATAGTTCTACTTAGGTAGACTTATACCTTTTTTACCAATATATGTATTTAAAAAAAAGTTATGGCCAAAAACAATAAATATTTCCTTATCGGGTCTCTCTCTCTTCGGGTCTATTCCCACCTTAATTTTCCGTGTTCTAGTAGACTAAAAATCAGTTTACCTACCCATTTTCATTTATACTGTAAATTGCACTTGTTTTTAATAGGTTTGCAGAAGGGTTCCATGTAATGCAGTTCATATGCGTGTCTTGTAAGAGAGATTTACAATGTAATAGAAAGTTGCAAGTTTGGACAGAAAGAGAATTTCACACTTAATTAAAGTTAGGTCAAATGTGCTTTTAAAGGGCGGAATATTAAACATAATATTTTTAGTTCAAATGTGCTTTTAGAGGGCGGAATATTAAACATAATATTTTTAGTCGCAAACTCCTCTATAAATCCTTATTTTACTATAAGGAACCTAACCAGACTGCAACCAACAGCTACTCTCCGGGCTATGTGCCCCGCCGAGCGCTGAATTACAATAGCAACATGTAAAACAGCCAGCAGGCGCCATCTAGCGGTCGGTCGTCGCATACCTACCTTGCACTGACGAGAGCCAACAGCTCGAAACTGCAGTCTGCAAGTGGTGTGTGACGACTGGCAAGGGAGCTCCTTTAAGTAGGATCAGTCTTTCGGCTGGTGTTTGTTGCAATCGAAGCATTAGCGTTTTGATGGTAATATGCAATTATTACACTTAACGCGCCAGATTTGTAACTTTGGTTGCAGTCTGGTTACTTTCCTTATAGTAAGATAAGGATTTATAGAGGAGTTTGCGACTAAAAATATTATGTTTAATTAAAGTTAATTGTGAAAAAATTCGTTCAACACTGGCACTTGAATGAGGAAAACAAAGTATGTCACAAATAAATTTTGATAAATTTGGAAACATTATTTGATTAACAGAATTTTTCATCGTTATAATAGTAAACCAAAATTTTTCAAAATCTGATTGATCAATGTTATTTGTTACTTCTGTAGGCAAATCCGCCAATTGTCGAAATTCACTACTAATTTGTTCTACATTTTCTTCGGTAGTAATGCAACTGAATTGTTTTATTAAGGGAACGAGACTTTGTGTACCACTAAGTACTAACCTAGGATTTAAAACATCAAAATTTTTATAATTTACAGTAAAATTTTGAAATCTGTTTTTTATTTGGCATGCTAATTCCATATAATAATCTTGACATTTTTTGCGGAAAGCTTGTAGTTCAACTTCACTTATGCCGATATCTGAAATGTACATGTCACATTTTGCACCAAAATATATTTTATCTAACAAGAATTCTTGCACCTTTTTGGGATCAATTTCCTTTAGGTATTACATTTGTCGATGTATAATTTGTTCATATAATTTTTTGTTATATTTTTAAACAGAGAAGTAGGTAATTCTAAAATTTAATAAATATAATTTTGAAGCTTCTGATTGGAATTCCAAGTTAATCTGGTTTACTAAGGGTAACACATACGCTAAAAATAATAAATATAACTTATAAATTGGATTGCTAGGAGCATTCAATAAAGTTGCAGTTGACTGCAAATTATTTTCAACTACCGCTAATGTAAAAAAGGGTATTAACGATGGCCATAACAAGGACTTTATTTTCGAAACCACTCGAATTAGTTTCGTATACGAATTTTACGTACTTTCGGGTAAAAAGTTAAATAATTTATTTTCGAAATGTGCGAATACATACTTATACGAATATTTGCAGCCGAATTACATCGCACGGATGAATCTAAAAGAAACCTGATTTTATCATACGAAAAGTAAGAGAAATATAAGGGAAATGTCGAGGACAAAGAAACATAACTTACAAATTATTATTCCTATTTTAGAAGGTGAATGATTTGTGTCGCAAAATGGCATTAAATGAAATAATAAATATCGCAGGTTTAGCTGCCCTCGAGGAAGCAGAAATTCTAGCAGAGAGGCGACGAAGAATTTATGATTTTGTGGATCCTTTCGAGGATTTAAGTGGTAATCAATTCATAAAAATATATCGACTATCAAAGCCCCTGGTTTTAAACCTTATCGATTTACTGAATCCGTTCATGGAAGCTTCTACAAGAATAGGATCTTTAAGTAATGCCCGAAAAGTAAGTTTCTACATTTGTTAATCATATACACTTAGGCATATTTTCTTTTATAGTTTATACTTCAATTTCATATAAGACTTACTCTTTAATTTACCACCTACAGATTTTGAATAATTTGTACATTTTTATTGTAGGTTTTAACGGCACTTCGTTTTTTTGCAAGTGGAAGTTATCAAATAGATATCGGAAGAAATATTAGCCATGTTATAAGTCAAACTTCTGTGAGCAATGCTATTAAAGAAGTAACAGACGGTCTAAATAGACCTGAAATATTCAATGAATATATTAGGATGCCTCGTACCTTGGATGAACTGAAAACTGTGCGGAACAGGTTAAAGCCAATATATAATATTGTAATAAATATATGACATTAATATATACCTAATATATTTCAGTTTTTACCAGATGCATTACTTTCCGGGTACCATTGGATGTGTTGATTGTACTCACATTGCTATTTATCCTCTGCATATTCAAGACCCTGTAATGCCAGAAGCTATTTATGTTAATAGGAAAGGGTATAATTCAATAAATGTACAATTAGTAAGTATTGACATACTTAAATTGATGCAAGCAGTGTATTAGCAATGAAAATTATTTTGTAGATTTGTGATGCCAATTTAAAAATATCTAATATATGTGCGAGATACCCAGGGAGTACACATGATAGCTATATCTGGGATAACAGCAATGCATTACAGTATATGCGAACTTTACATGGAAATGGACACACATCTTTTTTTCTCTTAGGTAAAAACCTATAGTACTTTGTAGTCTAGTGAAGATTTTGTCAGATTAAAATGTTGGAAAATTGTAGGTAGTTTCAGAATTTGCCGTTATTGTCATTCTTGATGCTGTATTTAAAATAGGTCAGTTGTGTGGTAGCAAAATTTTATGTTTACAAAATTAAAATGAGAATAATTTGTGATCATCTACAATGTTTATAATACTACATAATAATATACTGACTATTCTGTTAGAAATAATTTTCGTACTAGCATTGAACATGAAACAGTTAATTGGGACCATTATTTTCTTTGTCATATATAGGGAAATCTCTCATGAAAATTATGTCAAACTTAAATATTTACATTTACGAATATGCAGTTTAATTATATATTTACGAAACACATCTTAATTCTCGTGGTTTTATTAAAAAAATTAATTTAGGTACCTACTTAATTTATCAAATAATGGTAATGACTGCAATATGAGAAATAAGGTCTCACGTATAAGTTTGGGATGCTTGGAATTATAAAATGCAAGTAATCTATACAGGGTGTGCATTAAAGGAATGGGTGAAATTTCCAACATTAGATTACATGAGTAAAAATAAATCAATACAAGTTAATGTATCATAGTAACATATTGCTTCCTTAAAACATTATAGCCTTTTCGAAGTTTTTCGGAAAGCCTAAAAATAAAATTATTTTAACTGTAGATTATAATAAATCTCAAGAAACCTTCATTCATCAAATTCTTAATTAGAGGTCCATTTTTTAATGAACACCCTGTGTGTACAATTAATGGATACTCTCTTATATTCTGAATAACTTGAAAATGATGATTTAGGTGACTCAGGTTATACTCTGAGACCGTGGATGCTAACACCTATTCTAAATGCCCAACCAAACACACCCCAGGAATCTTATAATGAACGGCATATGAGTACCAGGTCACTAATTGAAAGGTGCAATGGTCTGCTCAAGATGAGATTTAGATGTCTTCTTAAGCACCGTGTTCTGCATTATACCCCAGAAAGGGCAGCAAAAATTATAAACAGTTGTGCAATTTTGCATAATATATGTATTGAAAATAACTTACCTCCAGTTGAATTATAAGATGAAGATCATTACATGAATATAGACTTAGGGATGTATGATGAACGAAATTTTGAGAACAGGATGAACGTAGGTGGGTATAGAGTAAATCCAGAATTAGTTGCAGGAAGAAGACAACAAGGAATAATTATAAATCACTTTGTTTAGATTATTAAACTGTTTTTTTTTTCATTACTGTGAATACCTGTCAATTTTTGAGAGGTAGATTCCTTTCTGAAAAACAATAAAAATTCAAGTCAGCAGGTGTCCGAAAATGCTTCCTGCAGCAGTTACGTCTCTCCGCAGATAGCCTCTAAAAATAGTTTCTATTTAAAATGATGAGATTTGGTACATGGGGTTTCCCCAATAAGAAATCTCTTATTAAAAATAGCCCATGTTCCAAATCTCATTGCTGCAGCTCAAAGAGTTTCAGAGATATGAAATAAGAATGGCTTTTTGGGGGACATCTTCCAAGAGGCATAGCTTTCTCAGGAAGCATTTTTGGACATGTTAACTTGAAATTTTATTATTTTTGAGTGAGGAATTTTCATCCCTCAAAATTCAGACAGTATTCCTGGACACCTTGTATAACATGTTAAATTTTTAATAATGTGAATAAAATGTTTTAATAACTTTAACCAGTCTATTTATTTTTACTACACTATTATTAATAATGATTAACAATGTAAAATAAATCACAAAATATATTTCAGTCAATAATAAAACTAAATATTGCATTTTACAGCACTTCGAATACTACATACAACGATTGGTAATCTGTGCTACATAGTACAATAAATATGCAAAATAAACATTCTTAATTTTTATATAACAAAAAATAAATATATTAATACTTATAATATAAAATAAATAAAACGATATATTTCAGTTAATAATGAAACTAAATATCACATTTTACAGCACTTCAAATAATATATGGTACAACACATATGCAAAATAAACATTTTTAATTTTTATAAAACAAAAGATAAATATATTATATGTAACAAAACAATACTCTCTACAGCTATTATTTGGTAAGTGTACATGCTTTAATACTTTAAATAAATAATTAACCACATTACTTTCAAAATGCAGATATATGTCAACAGAAGATAGGGATAATACAAAAATGCCTTGTTTAGACTATATGAAAATGAAGATTTGTCACAAGAAGGCTTCAGCTATCCTTTCCAAGGCAGTGGCAATTCTGCTTTTCACTGCTATATCTTCTCGATAGAGGTTTAGCTTTTCATTTAAATATTTTTCTTTCTGTACAATTTTTTGTTTAGTCAACTCTGCTAACTTGTCTGTTGCTGTAATGGTATGTTCTAGTCTTTTCACTCGCACACATTTCTTTTTATTGGAATTCGATGTGTTTGGCAGAGGGTCTTGATGAGAATATTTCACATGTCCCACATCAATAGACACAGAAGGAGTATTTTCTTTATCGTTTTCATCTACTAAATGCAAACGTTCTGGAATTAGTTGGCTTTCATTTTGTAACGAGGTGCATTCATCTACTGAGGTGGAAAAATAATCATGTTCCATATCCACAGTAACTAGCTCCTCTTCAAAAACTGCTTCAGATTCCGAAATATTTGGATGGCCTGTAAGAGCAACTGGTCCCAAAAGACTTACAATTTTTTCTTCTGTGTCTGTTAACACACTGCAAATGGGTGGACCACCTCCAGTTCCCCCCTGGTGATTTTTTATTAAGGAATTTTTTTTTTTTGGCATTCAACTTTAAATCCTGCTAAGTCTGTAAATTAAATTACAGCTTAAATAAAGTAAGTAAAATTTAGGCTCTTTGTATTTATTATTATATCTATTAATTAATCTGACAGAAATGCGACTTATGAGAAAAAGTGATCTGCGTAATTAAGTAAGTAAAATAAACAGATACCCTAGGTACTTACTTTTCGCCATAATTTCCAATCTTTATTAGCTCCAGGCATTGCATTTAGTGTCTGCGTTATATTCATCCAAAGAGCTTGGGCGTCCTTAAACGTAAAACTATTACTAAACTTGCCACTTTTGAGATGTGGATGCTTTTCTATAAATTCTACCAACTCTTTTTTTTGGTCGGCAGTTAAGTTTCCGATACGTTTATCGGTTGATTTAAGCATCTCACGTTCTATTTATTAAGTTTATGATCCAGCAAGATTATAATTTGTTGCAACACAATTACTAATCACATAAAATAATATAAAAACATAACCTAGATTTTAGAAATTTTTGTTAGATTAATGTGGTTATACTGTCATTGTACAACGTTGTCACGTTCATCATGCGAATATTATTATCACACGAAAGGTTTCATTCGCAGAGGGTTTGAAAATAGTAACTTAATCCTTTACACGAAATAATTTCGTGCAATATTGATCGTGTACGAATATGTTCGATTATATTTGAAAATAAGGCCCCAGTAGTATTCTGTTGACAACCTGTTCGAGCGACAGCCAACGAGTTTGGCTTGGACGTAAAAGCTTTTTTGGTTTTAAATTTATAAATTCTTGATATTCTTTGAATTCTTTAAGGCGTTTTGAACTATGACAAAAATATGAATATAAATCTCTAGTGAAGTCTTCAATTTGCTTTGGTAACTTCAAAGCGGCTGCTGATGCACACAAAGCAGTCGAATGACATACACATCCAATTACAAATATATTTTCATTAATTTTTTGTCTTAACCTGGCTTGTACTTACTCCGGATAGATTTCCAGACATCACAGATCCATTATCCGCTGCGAAACCAATTAAATTCGAAAGTGGTAAATTACATTTTTCTAACGTACTGACTATTCCATTTGTAATGGTTTCAGCATTACATTGCCTCATTTCGATCAGATCTAGAAAATGGTCTTGTACTTTTAGTTCTTTTATATTTGCAAAACGTATAACCATAGCCAAACACTTTTTCGTAGAGATATCTGTGGTTTCGTCTACTATGATAGAAAACTTTTGACTTTTAAGTACATCAAAATTCCCACTAAACTCAGTAGTAGTGAAAGCATTAAAAGCAGCGGTCTTTGTACGAGCACATTTTATATTTTTTTAAATTTTAGAGTCATGACCTCTGATGCCATAAATTTTGGAAGGTGGTCCATTATAGCAAACGGAAGATTATGTTCCGCAATGAACATAACCATTTTCAGCTCAGCTTTTTTTATTTCATTTGACATAGCAGGGGTCCTTTTTTTTTCTATGTAATTTGTTAATGGAGCCAATTTTCCAGCTTTCACTTTTGAAGAATGATAATTTGATTTTTCATGTCTTTTTAAAGTTCGATTTATAAACTATTCCGCTGCAGTTGCAGTTGGAGTTGCCGCAGCAGTATCAGTTGCAGTTCACGAAAATTCGTCATTTATAAACTCTTGCTGCTGTTGACGTCGAACGGGTTGAAAACTACAATTTCATTGGCTATCCGCTGGTAATTCCGCAGCGGTTGCCGTTCAAGATAAAAGTTGGTTATCTACCTGCGGAATATGAACTGCAACCGCAGCGGCAGCGGACTTTATAAATGGAAACATTCGTTTCGTATTCTTCATAAACACTACAGGTGCGGCAACTGCAACTGTAACCGCTGCGGCTAGTTTATAAATTCACCTTAAATGCACTATCCGCCAGCCATATACTTTCCTTTTCCTTCTTCAGTTCCAACCAATCGAATTTCTCCTTCCACGATTGACGGAACTTTTGTTTGTACAACTTTTTTCGCTTTGCTGCTGATGGTTCATTCAACTCTTCATAAATCGAATCCAAATCGCCATCATTAACCTACAATTCCTCATTTTCGGTCTCATAAAAATGTTCGAGTGGGGCCTCGTCCAAGAATGTTTCTATTTCTGAAGAGCTGATGTCCTCCTCGACTTCGATAATCTTCATCCTTTTGGTTTTGATTTTGAATAACAAACCTTCAAAAATATAAATATGAGGCACAAACTCATTAGGTACATTGAGATAACGACTTACGTATCTAATTTAGTTTGTCTTGACATGATATAATGGCAAAATACTAAAATTTAAAAGATGTAAACGTAAATATTCAAGTCTCACGTAATTTAGTTTTGTCTTTTGTCGTTAATTGACAGAACAAAGAAAATTTCAAATTTTGAAAATTGACAGTAAAGATTAACGAATAATGATTAACTTCTTCTTCTTTATATGTCACACAAACATGATATATATTACTCATATTTTAGGTACTTTAATTTTTTAAGAACACAGTTTTATTTTTTAAATAAGTTCTCATAGTTTTTCTTTGTCTTATATTAGTTTATATTAAATAAAAAAGGAAAGAGAATGCATCCTAAGAGAGTACTAAAAATTGTACTATTTTGATGAATATTTTAGAAATCGTACTAAAAATGTGATTGTAACACTAACGTACTAAAAAATATGCAAATGTACTAAATCTAGTACAATTGTACCAGGAGCATGTTCAGGAAAGACGCCGGTCAATGGAGTAGTATCAGCTGACGTCACAACCGAGCCTGTTGATCTAACTTTAATTTTGTGTTTTATTTGTGTTTTGTAACCAACGTGTTTTTTTCCGTACTGTCAACAGGTTTTTATTTTCGAAATGGTGAGTTAATTTTAGCAACTAGGATTGTTAAATTCATTGAAATTTGATCTATACACTTCATTTCAGGAGTCACCAAATTATATTTTTAAGTTAGAGTATATTAATGGCGTTGATCCATATAGTTTAAAAGTGGCAGATTTGACAGCATCTTTAGATGATATCCCAAAGATTTCTAAAAGTGTGGTGATGGATTATTTATTATTTCGAACGAGCCCTATGACCAATGATGAAGTTAGAGCATGTAAAAGATTAGATGCCTGTAAATGGATAGAATCTCTGGGGGCAAAAAAAATTAGCAAACGATATCTCATTGTTGGTAAAGTAAGTGTAGATCTGTATGAAATTTAACGTTTATTATCAAAGTATATTACTTTTGTCTGCAATGTTTAATCACAAATTACTGTTTTTCAAGCATTAGAATATTATTAAAATGGGTTAAGGATGAATGTAACTTTTGTTTTAGGTTCGGCATTCTCAGAGACTGTCAGAAGCAACATTTAAGCCTTGGATTGTTGTATGAGGATACGTCTGTGACGGATGTATTGGCTTATTGAATAGAACTCAGTAACAAGAACATTGATATGGCTGTAGTATTAAAAAACAAGGCCAGATGCTTAGAGTATTCAGTGCGCTTTGGCATTTCACAAAGATTTTTATGAAATCTATACGTTTGTAAATTATGCAGTTATGATATTTAAAAAGTTAATGGCTTTATATAATGTATACACAGATGTATGTTTCCTAAGTTTACATGTAGAATATGTTAATAAAAACAACAAAACCACTATGTATTGCTACAAAATAAAGTATTTTGCTCCATGCTGTGATATTGAAAATCCAACGAAGTTTCTCAAAAAGTTAGGGTTTTATTTTTCATTCTTCCATGTATTTTGCATTGTTTAGTACACTCAGTTTAAAATCTGATTTGATCTTAAAACTTACCTTCATTTATCAACCCAAAACTATGTCTATTCGCACGTTACTGGAGGAGGATGTAATTAATAACCATATAACTACATATTCAATCAGTTTTATTTGTGTTATTAACAATACTTTTTTGCACAAGTCAATATAATAGAATACTTGTTAAAATAATATGTAAAGCGTACTAAAAAAGAACGTTACATATCACCTTAAGAACAATCTACACTTTAAGTGAAATCTTAAGAACATTTATGCATCCTATTTTGACTAAATAGGCAAATTCACTGTCAACATTGCAATATCTTATAAATGATGTAAAAACTATCGCATAGGTACCCATAACAAAATGTTTGGAACATATTCTTGCATTTTTTATTTTCGATTCGAGAAAATCATCTTTACAGAACGCTGCTGGGCCGAGTACGTATTTCTATTCTTGCAAGCTCTACTTGTCGTCTGGTTTGAGCAGATGGAAATCCCAAAAATCTAACTGTTCTTTTTCGATTCCATTGATTAGTGCACACAACAACAGCCGTCGTCGACATTCTGTTTCTAAAATGGTAACAAATTCAAACTCATTAGAAACTTTTGAGCTTGAAGTACAACCCTGCCAAAAATGCTCATAGAAACAGATAAAAATAAAGCTACACTGAGAAAAAAATTTAGTAGGGGCAAGTGAAAATTTAATTATAGCAGCTAAAAAGTTTCATACTATATGGGACAGGTAAACGGGTTAATTGTGATGGGTAAATGAAGATTTCTAAAACTGATGACTTGCCGCAGGTGAACAACTTTAATTGGAAATAATTCGAATATTTTAATAGTGATAAGTGGTTTACTGCTGGAGTCACTAAACTATGTTTTAGTGGTATTGAACTTTTCATAGGGTAAATTAAATTATTTTTCGAGGTAGGTAACAATAAGTAAGCATTGCAGCCGCTATGATTAAACTGTTGACTTATTCTTATTAATATGTTGGCATATCATTATAAAATACTACACTTGTCTTAATTTAAGTATTCACTTGCGAATATTAAAGTATGCTAATTAAGAATAAGAGGCAAATATACATTTTACTTACCTTTATTGAACTAATTCACTTGTGACTAGTAAAAAATTACCTAGAATAGGTAATTCAGTCACTTGGTGTGATGATACCACCACGCGAGTTATCTTTGAAGCCCCGACGGGCAAATTGTTTTAAATGAAGGCTCGCTTACCAAAGTAATAGTTGTCTTGGTGAGTGAGCCTCTATTTAAAACAATATGCCGAGACTTCAATGACATCTCACATTGTGGTATCGTTACTGCAGCATGGTATGCTGGGCAAATACAGCTGTTGATGTAAGATTTTAGGGTATCTCGTATTTTAACTTTTGGAAAACGAGCCAATGTAGATTTTGTCTGTAAAATATTTATTTTATCAGGCCATTTAACTTTGAAAAATGTGTACATTTATTACGTTCTAAATTTAAAGAAAAATTGAAAAATACCACGCAGTAACAGGGACTTTTTAATAAATGTTTCAGATAATTTTACTTTGCGTTTAGGAAACATTACTTTGCAAGTTTAAAATAGAGGTTAGTAAAAAGTATTGTCTCGAATTTGATTTGGGTCTTATTTTCCAAAGTGAAGATACGGTACACCTTAAAACTTTTATAAAGGGTACAGGAAAAATGATTCAGAATATATGTATAACAGATTTATTAAATAAGTCTTAAATAAAATAATCGACATAAGTATCATGATGGCGGACAAAGATAGCATAATAAATAAGCAAATGCAATAGAAAATATAAATACAATAATAATTATCTACCTTCAAATCTGTCTATATAGTTTGATAAATTCTCCGTATTTAATAATTTGTAAAAATTCATTTTATAGGTACATTTAAATATTCAAACTAAGGCACAAAGCACATACACCATAGACCATACACCCAGCGTATTACACAGGCAGCTAATGGCGGGGCAGTACAGTGGATAGTCTCGGAATGCCTCGGATAGATTCGGAACGCCGAGGTAGGATTTAATTGTCGAGTTCATTTGCAGCAGGTAACCGTTTGTTTGTCATAAAACAAGAGTGCAATTGTGGTAGATATATCTTCACTTACCGGAGTAAAATTATTTCAGAAATATTAGTTTAATAACAATAAGTGACTGTCTTACTATATCAGGTGTGCAAGTGAACTTCAAAATCTGGCGTACTAAGTTATTAATTATAGAAAAATTGTTCATTTGCGACAGCATGCATGTCACGTTCAGAAATCTCGATTTTCTTGCCATTATTGTTAGAGATACTAGTAGCAGGCAAAAAAGTACTTGTACTAATTAAACTTTTTTCAGCAACATAGTTTAATTGGACGAGTTTTCTCAGTGTATAAGGTTGTATGAGACCGATAACATTTTTTGAACGAAATTAATCGATTTCACATACAAGTCATATTAATAACCATAAAAATCCCAAGAGATATTCTTCCTCAGTATGATGGGAAGTCGTTGTGCAATAGAATGGCATAGAAACTCATATGTAAAACTGTTTCATCATCTACATAGATCCTCTTCATAAAGTATATATTTTAAATTACTTTCGAGATATTTCTATATGCCATTTTTGGCAGGGAATTAATAATATTGTCAGAAAATATAAATTTTACAGCAATGGATATTAATCTTTTATAAAACCATCAATATTAGTAAATAGAAATTACTACTACCTAACCTATTATATTCTATCTCAATATTGGCTTATACCAAATCTATGAATACATACATTAAATGAATATTTAAACAAATAAGTCATACAATATACCTACTTAACAATAAAAACCGAAAAACTAAATTATTAGCGTTATTAATGCTTATATTTACAATTTACGATTTAACAGGGATGTTAACATACCTGACAACAAATTTTTCTTTTCCAATAATAGCAGTGATACGATATGTATCGAAAGTTTTCACACTAGGCTTTTAAAAAAACCTTAATAAATGTCTCCACACAAATTTGTTATTAAAATTATGCACCACTAATTTTAAAATCGATCACAAACTAAGACTTGCCCTTATGTCAAATTCTTCAACAATCCACTTAACCGTTTTCAGGCTGTCAAATGATGACGTCACTGATACTACTCCATTGTCAACCAAAATTTACCCGTTCAGAAACGTTGCTCGGTAGAAAATCTAAGCGTTCAGTAAGTCGGTGTGTTTTGTCGGATGTCTAACTTTTTACCCAGCTAAAAATTTGGATAGAAATTCTCCCGCAGGCGCATTAGCACCTATAGGTCGCGTGCGCGTGACGTCACAACGTTTGACAGATCCCAGCCCTTAGGAAAAACAAACCGAAATTCGTTAAACGGTTTAGTGAATTGTTCGTAATATTTGTGTTTTTGTGGATATTTATCGTACAAAATGCCAAGTTTTTGCTGTGTTGTGAATTGTGGGAGTGTAGCAACCCAAAATAAACTTAGTTTTTTCATAATATCATCCGCATATGGCTTGAAGCAAGTTTGGTTAAGAGGCGTCAAATGTGGTTGCAATAAAATTAAATATGCAAATGTGTGTTCCAAGCATTTTGTTAGTGGTGAGTTATTACAATATAAAGAATTTGTTTTTAATTAAGGTTCGTGTTGCAGGTAAAAGTGCCGATCTACATGATCAAAACAACCCAGATTGGGTACCATCTCTCCACATGGGATACAAATTGAAACCCAGATACGAAAGTGCTCGGGACTTAAGAATCGCAGCTAGAGCAAACAATAAACAGGACATGGTAAAATTAGAAATTTATGTTGGTTTGATTGTTTTTAAGAAATATTTTTTGTTAGTGCACATTTTTCTTATGTAGTAGGTATCGTAATGTATATTATCTAAATAATCAGTCTATGATTTTGAAAGTTGAGTATAGGAATAGCCATGGGGCTAAATTTTACTTAGTGTATATATATCTAAATATAACATACTCTTTTTATTTCATATATTGACATTTTATTCAATAAAGTTGTTTATTATCATTGTTGTATTATTATATGCCTGTAAATTAATTTGTTTACGTGTAAGTGAAAACAAAACAAAATGTTGCTTACAATATACAATTATTTATTATCACAAGGTTCGATTACTGTTCGTAAGAAGGACCAAGAAGAAACTTAACGAAAGGTATAATTAATTCCATATCATAAGAAAAATACATAATATATTGATAGTGTCACTCTTACTGTTCAGAAATAAATATCTAAAACGAAATATACAATAACTATTTGTGACAGTCAAGAAACTTACGAGAGATAAATATAAACATCTAATATCACACATCTCACTATAAAAATAAATCCATAAGAACTAAATATATTTGTCACAACCAAAAAGTTTAACGAAAGGTAAGTATGAACATCTATATCGTAACAAAAAAAAAAACATGCTAATACTATATGAAAAGTCACTCACACTTACCGTATAAAAATAAATATAATATGTAAGGCTAAATTTACAAAAATAATAAGTAACGTTATGTTGGAAATTTTATTCTGACACTGCTGTGACATAATTCCATAAACACTAAAGGACTTGAATACTGTACTCGATGTGCGATTGGCCAATCATCTAGAGATGATTAAAAACTTTTTAAACAGTTGTAGACAGTATTAATATGGTTGGCAAAATGTATATTATTAAGTAAGTAGAGTATTCGAGTGTAATGTTGAACAGATATGATATTTATGGGAACTACGTCCGAGGAACACTTTTCACCTAGACCGGCTACACAATCACAATGATTGCTCAGTATGGAACCATCTGGATCGGTAATAATCCATGGAATCAATGGCTTCTGCTGAAGACGTTGAGACTGTGTAACCTGAAAAACGAATAATGCCTGTTATATTGAGCTACAATATAAAATATACAGATATTACGTATCATAAAAGTCCCTGTTAACGTTCAGCCAAATTTTCCATAACTAGACTAAGCTGTGACATGATCTGAGTTAAATATTTTAGACGAAACTTTTGTACTTAGTGGCTGGCAAACTAAATGTTAAACAGAAATTAGCAAACGTTCAGGAATGTTGACTATCCGTTTAAAAAAAAATTGGCATCTAACATGAATATTTTCTGGTCACTAACAATGCTTTAGAAGCTTTAAAATGATCATAAATTAATCCTTATTTAATAAACAAAAACACTGTTCAATTTATGATAATTAAAAGCAGTAATCAAGTTCAAAATAGTTTTTGCGATTCAAAAATTGAAATAAGTATATATGGTTCATTTTTTCTCTCTCTCTCTCTCTCTAATAATTATAATAGTAATACATTTGTTGGAGCAGGTACTTGGCAGCGGAAAGAGTGGAATTAAACAATTCAAGAGAAAATGAAATGTGGTTTTTAATAACTTTAGGCACATGGAGAACAACACACACAGCTCCACGTTTTTACTACAGCTATTACTGCCAACCTGACATTTTTTTAGGTTGCCAACTTACTAAAAACTAAATGAAAGATTTCCCATTGTTTCTGCAACACACCCCCTCAATGGTAAATCTTCTAACTTTGTATTTTACTTATTCTAATTATTTTAGACCTAAACTATTACAAAATTTGCTGTGTAGAGTAACATTCAATGGTTTTGTGAACACATCAGCAAGTTGCTCATTAGATCTAATATATTTTAATAAAATGATGTTTTGTTTTATTTTATCCCTGACAAAATGAAAACGTATATCTACATGTTTTAACCTTTTGCGAAATTCAGGGTTTTTACAAACTTTAATAGCCGATTGATTATCTTCAAAAATAGTAACAATTTCGTAATCTTCCTGAATTTTAAAATCAAATAACAGATAACGAAGCCAGCATGCTTCACTTACTGCAAGACTAAGTGCTACGTACTCAGCTTCAGTGGACGATAGGGCCACTGTTGACTGTTTTCTCGATGCCCATGATACAGTGCATCCAAATACTTTGAAAATATATCCTGTTGTGGACTTACGGTCTATCCTATCGCCTGCCCAATCTGAGTCTCCATATCCTACTATAATACTTAGATTTCACTTTTTGTGAAGACCAAGCTTAATTCTAAAGTACCCTGTATGTATCTGAGTACTCGTTTTAATGCCTGCCATAAACTTAAACTTGCACATGATTGATATCTACTTAGAATACTTAAAGAAATGCATAGATCTGGGCGAGAACAAAGCATGGCATACATTAATGAACCAATAAGAATTCTACACCTCTTTTTAATCTCTAAATTTTCAGAACTTTCTCTTTTCAGCATATCATGCTTAAAATTCACTTCCATAGGGGTTTTTGAGGGCTTACAATTTTGCATGTTGAATTTTTTCAAAATTTCTTTTAAATAATTGGTCTGATTTATTGTAATTTTACCCTCTTGCACATTCTGTGAGATAACCATACCCAAAAAATGTTTGACCTTGCCCGGATCTTTCATTTTAACATTTTGACTTAAGATATACTTTATTTTTGTTACCTCATCATCGTTTGTTCCTCCTAATAAGAGATCATCAACATATATCAAAATATAAATCTTAACATTTTGAGTAACCCTAACATATAAACAATATTCATATTCAGAACGTGAAAATGACAAAGATACCATCAGCTCATGAAATTTCTGATTCCAGTTTTTAGGAGAACATTTTAACCCATATAAGGACTTTCTTAGCTTGCAAATTGTACCTCCCAGCAAACATTTATGGAAGGCAATTAGAAGGCCCTGTACTCTGACCCCGGTATTGGCCGGTACGGTAAATCAGCGGCTGTCAACGTCTGAGGGGTACCTATAGGAGACTCCGGCCGGCATCAGGGTCCATACATTTGTGCTAGCATTCTACACATTGGGCCACTACTGGCCCACAACTACAAAATATGCAAGCCCTATTGCGGCTAATCTACTTTTGGCCCACTGATATTAACCCTGTATTCTATTACTGGCCCGTCAACATCCCAGTAAATATTTAACAAAGGCAATTTGCGGGTGTTATGCCTGCAAATTGTACAAGGCAAATCCATGGTTGCCGATACCGGAGGAATATTTATAGAAAATTAAGGCCAACATCAAGATCCATACGTACCTGCCACAGTAGACTCAACACTGTATATAATACTACGACCACCTCTAGTCTCGGTCTATACCCACAATACCACACATCTTCAGCACTGGGTCCAGTAGAATATTTGCACAACACTAAATTTGAGAGTAATGCACATAGGTCCAATACATTGTACTCGTCATGGACAAGTCTGTGGCTGCTGTTATATATTAAAAAATATCATATCCACAGGAATAATATGCAGCATTATTCATTTACTGATAAATTATGCTGTCTCAAAAACTCATAATGTAAACTGTGGACATGTAATTACACAAATAAAACAGATTATTATTTATACATCTAATAGAAATTAACTAATAAAAACGGTGAATTAATGCTATTAGCTGTTTAATGGAATATTTTGTTTTTTTAGCTTATTTTGTATTCTCATTAGCTCCTTATCTGTTTTAGTTAAGGATTGGTCCCAGATTGTCCGCAAATATAAAAATAATAAAATGTTATAATCACCATATATAACCATTTGGTGAGTTTTAATAATACTTACGGTTCTGATTTTATAATTATTTTTAAAAATAAAACAAAAGATCAAGAAAATGTCAATAACTACAAAAACTTTTTAACCAAGGGCGACAATTGAGAACCTTTTAATCAATAGTGCTTCTTACATGACACAATTTCAGGCAGAAATATCAGTATAATGCTCAAGATAAATGTTCTTGTCATGAATAAGTTTCATTTGAAAGTAAAAAGCAAGAGTTTTTATAGTTCGCATGTGTATCAATATATACAAAATGTTATTGCTGTACCTACTATGAAAAAATCAATTAGAAAATATTTACAGGCAACTTAACATTTTTTATTAGAAAAATATAACATACTTTCAAATAAAATAAAATTCAAATTTTATAAAATAAATAATATAGGTACTTAAAATCTTATTCTGATAAAAAAATATATTTGTATTCTATAATCCCATATATCCTATGATTCACTTCTTAGTTGGTATGGTCTTCATTCTCATTAGGTCTAGTTTGTTTCTCACGTCGTTTGTCCCTGCCACCATTCCTGTCATATGCAGTTCTAAACCATACTTTTATAACGTTTTCTATTCCCTTCTCAGTAGCGTTCCTCGTCAAAGGATTTCTTCTCACAATTGCTACAAGTATTTAAAAATACATGTATTTAATGAAAAATTAAACTCCCTAAAGATAATTACTAATTACGTACTATTATTGCGACCGATTAAAAAGTAGTTGACTGATTTCTCCGTTGTAAACATGGTTCTATCCCCTGACCGCGAATTTACTTAATTATTTGTTAGTTTTTTTTTCTTAAAAAAGTTAAACACGACCCCCGCCAATGATTTCTTATCAAAATAATTTGATTTAACTGACGTGAAAACAAATACTATTTTTTTCAAAAAAACATACAATTAACTTGATAAAAAAATCGATTACTGTTTATCGGCCGCAATAGCACTTATACCTACATTCTGTAAATATTAACTTACAATACTGAAAAGTGTTTTATATAATATATGGAAGGCCCCTGATTAAAACACATTGTATAAAATATTTTCATATTTACCTAAAATTAACTTTAAAATATTTTTGTACTTCATAAAATATGTCTTGTTTCCTCTTCCTGACCAATTGCACTTTAGTGCCAGTTCATGGGCAATTATTTTTGGCAGCAACCTTCTGACACCATCTACAATATCTTTTCCGCCTACCGTTTGGAATGCAGCATACTAAAAAAATATAAGTACATGTTCACTTACAACTGTAAGTAGCTAATTATATTATATTGCTGGTAGCTCGACTTAATGAAAATTAGACATTTTTTTGCGTAACTTACCACACTATTAAAAACTTCTGAGTCCGTAAGTCGATTGTTGAAATCAACCAGCTCAATTTCTGAAGATAAAGGAAAATTTTTTATGTGCGGATTTTCCTCAGATACTTCCACCATTGATGACTGTTGAAGTAATTGCGTCAAATATTTTATGTCTCCTGAGACAACTTCCACTTTTGTTAAAAGTTCCCTTACTAAAACTACAAAAAAAAAATATGTATTTTTACATTTCCAAAATACAGTATGAAAAAAATATACCTTCAGTTTTTTGACAATACGTATTATATATTATATACATTATATATATATTATATTATTGTTACAATTTAGCACCTTATCAGATTCTACGTTCGTTAAAGTTCTATTCATATCAAATACAGTAGGTTGCGTTCGAGGTTGAGTTTCATTTTTGTCACTTGCAATGGCATTAGGTAAATTTAACGTTTTTTCTGAATTAAGTTTTTTATTTGTAGTATTAGTATTACCCAAAGATTTCTTCGATATATATATATTTTTTTTTTTTTAATTTATAGGTTATAATAACAGTAATAACACCGCCTTCTAAAGTAAAAGTAGCTATGCAAGTATGCAACCCTGATTTTGACAGAGGCGAAAAAGGTACATTCAGTTTTATCAAGATTTCCTTATTATCATTATATCAGTTAGGCATTTACATATTACTTGTAGGTTGTTATTCATAGATAGATTCTTTTGTATTATTCATTTGATTTGATAATGAGTCACGTCATAACCTAACTAAACAAGCAGTAATTTGTCGCAAAACAATAACAAATTAAATACGTAGTAACAACAGAACGTTCGGTAATTGATTTTTTGTAGTTTAATTTAAAAGATGTACTTACTTATTTATGTTCTCGAGAGTCACAGCCATATTACACGAAACTTCCAAGCGCTTACAAAACACAAAAACGAATAAAAATGGCTACGGCCAGCGACACCCCCACCACAGACTGCCAGAGACAACCCAAAGCATAAAAATGTACTAACGGTACTACCAATACACGAAGTGTATCGTGTACCAATATCAAAAATATTTCATTCCCTTTATTTTTGTAAATGACGATGAAATCGGCCACTGACGCTGAAATTTTCTTGAGATGATGAATTAACTAGTTTGATAGTAATATAAACGGGCCATACTGACTGTCCAGCATCGATTCTTTATTTCATAACGAGTATTATTACATTTTAACAACCAAAAAGCCCTAAATAAAGAATATATATTTTGTAGAGCCTTTGCCCCGCCCGTACTGGATAAGCATATGTTATTGTTAACCAGCAAAAGAATACTTGTTACGGGCCGGCATAAAATATTTATAGGTACGCCTTTATATAAAATCCCTGCAAAGACCCAGTACTTGACCTAAATATGAAATCCAAATTACTTTTGGCAGGCATATTAAAAACACTTTGCCGTTACTAGATTGCCTTGGCCAGCATTTAGCCCGAATTGTCAGTACAGGGCCGGAAGGCGGCCACACTTCCAATGTTTGCTGGGCTTCTTTTTCTTTAAAACCCTTTGGTAGTGATACATAAACATCATCTTTTATGTCTCCATTTAGGAAAGCACTGCAAACATCTAATTGATATACATTAATTCCAAGGTTGTTACATAAAGCTAAGAAAATTCTTACTGAGCTTAGTTTAGTTACAGGACTATAAATATCTGAAAATAACACACCGGTTTGTTGAAAACTTCTGGCCACTAAACGTGCTTTGTATTTACTCACTCTCCCACTTTCGTCTTTTTCCTTTTAAATACCCACTTACACTCAATGACCTTTTTATTACCTGCGCTTTCAACACACACCCACGTATCGTTCTCTTCCAACGCACAGACCTCGTCCTCCATAGCTTCTTTCCACTTTTTCCATTCATTACTAGCCATCGCTTCATCATATGTGTCGGGTTCACCCTCCTCGCGGATTGTTATCAAACTAATGTCAGAGTCAAGTTCATAATCGTCAAATCTGGAAGGTCTGCTCACATTTCTTCTTAAATTATACCTCAAATTCTCGTTATCACCTGAATCATCGTCGTCACTTTCAGGAGTTGCATACTCATCATTTTCTTCATTTATCTCTTCAGGTTCCGAGTTGCTTTCTGTATCATTTGGTATCATAAACTTTTCGAATGGGTTCTGTGTGCTTTGCTGAACTGCACTAGTCTTTTCAGGTAAGAATATGACATCTCTGCAAATCTCGACTTTATTATTTTCTGGTAGGTATAAAGATTCTCAACCCTTTTACCTCATCACTGTAACCTATGAATATTCCTAACCTATTTTTTGAGTCCCATTTCAATCTGATCTCTTTTGGAACGTGTGTAGACACTTTAGACCCAAAACTATTAAAATAGTTGCAATTTATATCCTTTTTATACCATAATTCATACGGAGTCTTCTTTGGTACTGAACTTGTACCCGTTCGGTTAATAACGTAGACAGCGGTGTTTACTGCCTCCGCCCAAAATATCTTGTCCATCCCCTGTATCATAGTACGGGCTGCCTCCACCAGTGTGCGTATCTCACGCTCAGCCCTACCATTTTGTTGAGGGGTGTATACCACCGAACGTTGATGACGTATTCCTCTATTTTCTAAAGTTATTTTCAATTCCTGGTTCATAAATTCCAGACCATTATCGGTTCTCAAAACCTTCATTTTACTTCCAGTTTCTCTCTCAACCAAGGAGATATACTTTTCTATGTTTGCTTTTACTTCTGATTTATGTTTCATGAAATACACGTATCGGTATGATGAAAAGTCATCTTTCAATATCAAAAAATAACGTGCACCACCCAATGATTCAGTTTCCATTGGCCCACACACATCGGCATGTACCAATTCTAAAGGTTCACTCGCTCTAGAGTTGCTATTTTCGAATAGTTTTCATTGTCAATGAAATCTATTTTGTTTCTTGTCAAAAACTACTTACCATGCTTGATATTTTGATGAACAAGACGATTGTGCCAAACACTTAAACTTTCAATTGTTTTTACCGCATGACATTCTAACACATCAACCGAACAGCTGATTTCCTCGTTAGTACGTTCCGCAACACATACCGAGTTCGTTTTACCAGAGTATGTTCTATCATTCACTTGCACGAAGTCCATTTTATACAGTTTATTTTGGCGTGTTGCTAATGCCCGAACTTTACCGTTTTTGTCAATAAACTCGCACTTGTCACTGTCAGTGGTCATTAAATACCCTTTATCCAAGGCACATCCTACAGAAAACAGGTTAAATTTCAGATCAGGTACGTACAAAACATCAGACAATATTGTCTTTATCAGTTCTTGTCCGTTAAATGCCCACAAAATAACTTTACCGATGCCTTTCACTTCCAGTATATTTCCATCACCTACTCGCACTTTTCTGTCTCTTTTCACCATTTTTATACTGTCAAACAGCTTTAAGTTCCAGCACATGTGTTCGCTTGCCCCTGTATCCATGCACCATTCTTCTGAACCTTGCTTTTCCGATGCAATAAAGGCGTTTACATCAGGTGATTTATTGCTGTCCTTGTTCACCCCGGACTTGGTCCCTTCTTTATTTTCTTCTCTTTTCTTTCGGAACCAGCATTCAGTATATTCATGTCCTGTCCTTTTACAGTATGTGCATTTCTTCGCTTCATTCTTGGAATTTTCTTTCTTTCTAAAACAATTCTTAGCATAGTGACCTGGCTTGTGGCAAATATAACATTTGAACTTGGCATTACCACCCCCTTTTTGGTTGGTATCTTTTAATTTCGAAGCGCTTGCCAGTGCTGTGCTTTCCTCTCTAGATTTGCTTCTCTCTTCTTCAATTAGCAATCTTGATGTTAATTCTTCCAGTGTTTGATTTTCTGAAGGAACTGATTCCCATGCAGACCTAAAATGTTTGTATTGCTCAGGCAAAGACATTATAATTTTTGTCATAATCATTTTATCAGACAAATCTTCTCAAGCTTGTTTTAATTTACTCTTTATCTCTTCTATCTGTGCAATGTAACTAGAGATGGTGTTGTCACCAAATTCCATTAAAAAGAACCTCTGTTGGAAAAGGTGAACACTTACTACTGATTCTTTGTCGTATACTGACTTTAATTTGGTCCACATGTCTTTGGATGTCTCGCATGATAATAAATGAGTTAACGGCCCTTGTTCCATCCTGGTAACTAATAATTCCTGTGCTTTCGCATCCTCTTTTTCCCATTTGGCTATTGCTTCTTCCCCTGATAAGGGTTTTCTTTTGGTTCCTGATATTATGTCGAAAAGGCCTCTCCCCTTCAACATTACCGTTGTTTGAAATTTCCACACTACCCAATTTTCTCCGTTTAGCTTAAATGTCGGTATCACTTGATTATCTGTCATCCTGTTTTTTTTAATATTTTTTAATTTCTATTTCTCTTCTGGAAACTTCTCTTTGACAGATCAAAAAAAAGAGCGCCAACCGAAGATAACCTTCCTTTTCACTTTCCACAAAATAACAAATTTATTTGCAATTTACACGGGTCTGGGCACATAACCTGTTGGAGCAGCTACTTGGCAGCGGAAAGAGTGGAATTAAACAATTCAAGAGAAAATGAAATGTGGTTTTTAATAACTTTAGGCACATGGAAAACAACACACACAGCTCTACGTTTTTACTACAGCTACTACTGCCAACCTGGCATTTTTTTAGGTTGCCAACTTACCAAAAACTAAATGAAAGATTTCCCATTGTTTCTGCAACAACATTATTCATTATTATGCCAAGAAATTGTATTTAGAGCTAAATCATTGATAAATAATTCTTACCTTTGCAACAAGTTTTTTATTGTAAATTCCTTGCAAAAAAGCTCATTCGCCCAGCCACAAAAAACTGGTTGTAAGCTTCAAGACTTTTGAACGCCTTAAACTCATCCTTTGTATATGCACTTCTTTCAAAAACTAAATAATTAACAATATCACCATGTGCAATATCGTCGCCTTAATTGTAAAACCTTATAACTCCATTTGAGCAAATTTTACAGGAGATATAAAAAAACTCATTATTTGCTATGGTTTGTTTATAAAATGTATGAACTTCAATTTTAAGTATTTATATAGGCTTAGAATTGATATTCTTTATTTATTTTCGTCAAATATCAATTTGAAGAAAAATACAGGGAGTTATGTGGTTTTACATCTTAAAGAGAAAATGCAATTTGGAAATATACGTTCTACTATAAAGTAAAATCATGTATTATTTATAATATTATTTATTAAAAGAGCAAACTGAACAAAATCTAATACATATTTCTATGGAAAATAAAATAAAAATTTTTAAAAAACATAAAATTATCAACATAAATAAAATTCTCGTATAACAAATAATATAAAAATAGACAGTTTTAGTTTATAAATTATAAGGTTCCTAAATTAATAGTGACTAATAATGAGGAATAGCATCATAGTATGCATGAAAGTCTTTTTCTAGGGACGGTTTTAACAACTGCAGATCATCAAACTTCTTCTTCTTTATTTTAAGTCTGTCACTGTAAAGATTCGGTGTAATATTATTAATTTTTCTGACAGGTAATTCACTCCAGTCGTCTGGATATCGTAGCTTATAAAATATTTTACCATTAGGATTATATTGTAAAGCCCTTAAGTCTGTCACAACTGTGTCATCTGAAACTCTGCCTGGCCGTATAGATTTATAATACTGAATTTGATCAAAGTTTTTGAAAAATGAGTAATTCAGGTATTGAACTCTGTACGGTCTTGGTGATTTACGAGTTTCTAAGCAAACATTTATGTAGTCTGCAGGAACATTAATTTTCCTGTTTTTTAGCCGACGTTCAATGCAGGAGTGCATTGAGTCTGCTTCCATCTGAGTATGGCCCTTTTCGAGATATTTCTGTTCAATAATGACATTATTCAATACAGCAATATTTAGAAGTGAGTTAGCTAAAGTAGCGTTCCTATTTTGGTAGGAGCATCCATCGCTGTAGATAATAATTTTTTTCTCTTCAGAATCAAATGGTAATAATTTGCCAATAAAATCTGACATAATTGATGAAAATTCTTGTGCAGTAAGTGCCCCTTCACTTTCATTCCATAGGTAACACACACCATCTTTGGTATGTAAATCATACAGTGTGAAGTTGTGTACAATCAGTTTTGTTTTATAATATAAACTTGACACGGTAGACATTGGGGATAATAGTACTGACTGTAGATCCATTGTGTATACAATATTTTGACCATCTTTATCTCTTTGCTTTTCTGCCCTAGCTTCAGTTTTCTTTTGCTGATGAATAAGATAAATATCTTCTTTCAAGTTCTTTGTTTGAAATGCGACGCAAATATCGCATTCGTCTTTTTTCGGACGAAATAAACTGAGATTTTTATCCTCGAATGTATGCAAAAACTTGGCAATAGATAAAGGTTTTTCATTTTTTGTTTTGCACCAATCACTTACATAAAATGCATAGAGCTGGCTTTTGGATTTCCATAGCGGCTCGAGATAGAGCTTTTTTGATGTCGCGCGACAATAATGTGATTCCATTATTGGTAAACTCGAGAAAAACTCTTCCATAGACTGTATACGGGGAATAAATGGTTTCTGTCGTAATTTATATTTTATATTATTTGGTTTCGTTTTCACTTGATTTTCTAAGGCGTACAAGTTCTCATCTTCAAATTCCTCTTCTTCTGCTATATTACAATTAACAAGGTTTTCCAGATTTCCTTCGGTATTTTTCCAATGTAACACAGTCCACTGACCTACTCCCAAAGTACCTAGGAACATTTTTTTGCATACTCTAATTCTGTCATGACTTTTCTTTAAATAATATTCAATGCTGTGTTTTCTTTTAGATTTACCTTCTTCTTTTCTATGTCTTATTCTTTTTGTTGGCTTTAGAGTAATTAGCATATTGCTATACATCCTTTTCTCTTCCCAGGACAGGTTCCAAAACAGTTTGAATATTTTCTCTCTGTCTGAATCAGTAATTAGTCCACATTTAATTTTAGTGGTTTTCTGCATATTGCAGCAGTTACATCTAGCTTTGAGGCACCTTTTTTCTTTTTGAACATCATATTTCCAATGTCCATTTACCTTTGTTCTACCCTTGTATGGCAAACCTTGTTCCCTATTTTGCTGGTGTTTACGGTATTGCCAGGTATTTTCGTCTACTTCATGCCGCTTTCGCCTTTTTCTTTTACTTGTGACCTCTTGAGTCATGTTGCCGCTGTCGTCTGAGTCACTATAACTTACAAGACGTACCTTGCTGATATTATCATTTTTATTAACTTCTTCCAATGAGTTTTCCGAGAGTGAAGTAATATCAGAAGACGGAAGTTCACTGGTTTCAAAATCTTCTAATATGAAATCTGAATCTTCATTACAAGAGTTGCTTGGCACCGATTCGTTAGGTTCATTGGTAATCGTTAAATCTGTATCATAATTGCATACTGTTTCCAAACTTGCAATGCGACCACTAGACAAATCAAGACAGTTGTGTTCTAAATTACTTTCACTCGTTAACATTGTTTCATTGTCTTTTAATTGATCACAACTGTCAGATACAATAACAATAGGGGTGTCCCAAATACTGGAAGGCACTTCTAAACAAGATTCCTCTAAATAGCACACTGAACTGTCACCTTCATTTTTATCATCAAAACTCTCATCAAAATTATAATTTTCATTATAAGACACACTGAAATTCTGAAATGTCCCTGGGGTATTATTAACAGTGACTGGCTCTGATTGCAAAGAAGTTTCTGGCTTGTTTGTTTCATCCGTCAGTGATTGCAAAGCTAGTTTTAAAATTTTCTCTCCTCGCGACATTCTGGAAATAAAAACACCCTGTAGGTTGTGATTTGTAAGAACATTATAATA
Organism: Leptura quadrifasciata; assembly: GCA_963675555.1. Classification (NCBI taxonomy): domain Eukaryota; kingdom Metazoa; phylum Arthropoda; class Insecta; order Coleoptera; family Cerambycidae; genus Leptura; species Leptura quadrifasciata. Next base: position 74,621,330 of record OY776680.1, read on the forward strand.
CCATTGGAGAAATATAAATTAGGAGGTCTATTTTCATCTCACAAGTAGTTTCTATAATAGAGATACAATTCACCAAACATTTAATAATGTTCTGCTTTAGTATACATTTCTTCTTCCATAATTAGAAGTTATATTAAAATTATCGAAGTATTATAAATGTGAAAACCATGTAACCCCAGAATGGGAAAATAATAATGCAATAATGTAAACCTTCTAACTACATTCATGCACTTGATATTATAATTATTTTAGCAGACATAATGTACTAAAAATAATAAATAATATTATGTAATTATCAAACCAGAAACTTACCTTTCAACTTAAATCACACAAATTTCTATTCAATTAAGTATTATTATCAGAAAGTGAAGAAAACACGGGTAAAATTAGCGCGCGCGATAATGTACACATAACCTACATTATTAGCTGGGGAAGCTGGAATAATGGAGTTGCACAGTTTACACTTTCCAAATCTACAGCCAGTGGAGTTGAATGGTTTACGTTCCACGCAAATGCAGATTACTACAATTTTCTTCGAAGTTGTGAATAATACAGTTGATTAGTCCAACAATGCTGCATCAGATGGTGCCATAATCTTAATTTTAATAAAAATGGGAGTTAGTCGGTATTACAATTAAGGCGACGATATTTGGAAATACCTCAATATCACTACTAAAGTCTTAATTTTTTCAAATATAAGGGTCTAAACCGATGGCACTAACTTTTTCTGCATACCTAACCTATACATCATGAGACAATTTCGTAAAATATAAACTCATCTCCATCTTAACAAAAAAAATGTACCCCACGAAATAATTTAGGATAGTTATGGATGTTAAATAATCCAAAATCAACTTTTAAAACACCACAAAAAGTGCAAAAAACACTTTACGACGAGGCGTTTAATATACGCATTACTCAATGACAGCTGTTTGTTTTTCCTAAGGGCTGAAAAGCTGTGTTGTCAACGCACGCGACCCATTATTTGCAAAACATAACCTCTGACTTTTCCTTTGGCGTAAACGTCACGGGCGCAGAGGCATTTTTTCAATAATTCTATTATTTTGCAGATTCGGTGATTTGTTTTGAAGAGGATAATAATACATGTGGTAGAAAACCCAAATAATAGGAAAGAATATCAGTACAAAATATCTAATTTACAGTAACTTTTCAGTTACTGTTCAACTTTTCTTACTAGCTCCTGAATTACTAGCCTTCGGAATCGTGGACTTGACATGAGCATATAAATTACTAACTTTCTTCCTCTTTTTATTCTCTTCCGATAGTTTTGGCGATTTTGATTTAATTCCAAGTGTGCTAGATTTTGTAGGAAGTTTAGCTGAACCAGGTTTGGCTGGTTTTTCAGCACCCACTGGAGTGGACGGGTTGGTTGGAAGACTTGAGACACTGATTGACCTGATTTTTGTGTTTACCGTCAAGCTAGGACTTGAAGCAGATTTAGGTCGCACATTGGTACTTCCCTTAATAATGAATGTAGTCTAAAAATAAACAAAAATAGATAAGAATGTGACATATTGTAATCCCGCTCTTAACGATTCTGCATAATAACAATATTTTAAATGTCTTATTTAATATAAATAAATCCTCAAAATCGTGAGGATTGGAACTACATTAATGATCACTCATATATTATTGAAAATTTATTGCTTTATAAATCATATTATTTGGATGTTTTAGTTTTCTGTCCTAAGATTATTAAATAATATTATTTTATTTAAATATTACTTATAACAGTTTTGCCTGTTATATTTAATGTACCCATTGTCTTTTTATTTATTGGTTTTCTTTATCATAAACATGATATAAAACATGTCAAACAGTGGAGTAAACAATGATTACATAGTACAAAATGTTATACTAATAGTTAAAATATGATAAAATAAAAAAAATTGTTTTATAGGACAAGACATGAAAGTGTGTGAATGTATAAATAAATAAATTACAGAGTTTTAGTAAATGTAAGTATATAAAAATTATATAGTTAAAAACAGGACACAAAATACGTTTGCATATATACATACTTAAAATTAGGAATTGAAAAATTCTTCGAGACTGTAGGAAGCATGTGCAGCCAGGTAACTCTTAAGATTTTTTTTAAAATGAAGTTTATTTCTAATAATTTTTAGTTCGTCAGGTATCTTATTATATATTTTTATAGAGGAGTACTGTGGAGATCTTTCAAACTTGCTACTGTGATGGAAATGTATGCTTAGCTGGCTGGCATGTCTAGTACTATAACTGTACTGGTCGTTATTTTTACAAAAAAGTTGTGAATTCATGTGAACAAATACAGCGCATTTTAGTATATATATACAACATACTGTTAATATTTTTTTGATTTTAAAAATGTCTCGACAGGACTCTCTATGCGTTAGATTAAATATTATACGCTTTTGAGAAACAAATACCCGATTTATTTCTACTGCTTTGCCCCATAACATTATGTTGTAAGAAATGTGTGAGTGAAACATTGCATAGTAACTCTCAAACAGAGTAGGTGCTGGAACAATTTGTTTTAATTTGAGTGGAGCATAGTATGAGCTATTTAATATCGTACAAATGTGATCAATTTGACAGTTCCACATGAGCTTAGAATCTAAGTAAGATCCCAGAAATTTTATATTTTTAGCAAAGCTATCTGGCGGTAAGTGTGTCACAGTGTTTTGAACTTCAACTTTCACCGTCTTATCCTTGTTTAAGATAAGACGGTTTGAATAACACCACTGATTCATTTCTTCATCTACTTGATTAATTGCTGTTAATAGGTCATTCGCTGTACTTGCCGACACTACAATAGAAGTGTCGTCAGCGAAGTTAATCATGTATCCTGAGGTTGTTAGATCATTGATATACAGAAGGAAGATCAGTGGTGCTAAAATTGGACCCTGCACTGCACCTATATTTATATCATATTTTTCTGAGTGCACGTTATTAATATTGACATAAAGTTGTCTGTGTGCTAAGAAAGATAAAATCCAATTTAATATGTTGCCTCTTATGCCTAATCTGTCTAATTTAAAGCTTATGAATTCAATATCAATGGTGTTGAATGCACGAGAGAGATCAAAGAATAGACCTGCCACACATTGGTTTCTATCTATTTTAGTTTGAATATATTGGAAAAAGTGATAAGAAGCTGACTCCATTGATCTCCCTTTCCCGAAACCGTGCTGGCTGTTTGACAATAAACTAAGTTTGTTGCAAAAATTCACAATCCTTTTGTACATAGCTTTTTCAAATATCTTGGAAAATATACTTAGAACAGAGATGGGTCTATATGTCCATGAGGTCACCTTTCTTATATATATAAGTATGATTTTTGCTAGTTTTAATAGTGATGGAAAACTTCCTAGTTGAACTGACTTATTAATTAATAACACCAGGGGATTTACTATTGCACTAGACACATATTTTAGAATTTTTACACACACACACCATCGTAACCACAAGATTTTTTTATTTGGTAGGTTAGTAATAATTGATTCAATTTCAGTAGCATCTACTGGGATGAAAAACATAGAGTTGATTTTAGTTTCAGTTGTAGTGCATTGATTCGATATGTTGTTGCCAAAGTGATCATCTAGTTTAGTTTGAGCTACTGTTGAAAAGTATTCACCGAATTTATTGCTGATTTCACTGCTGTTTTGGATGATTTTATTGTTTTCTCTAAGAGTAATGTTTTTTTGTTTTACATTTTTCCTAACTCCGTATTTACAATTTGCCATACTTTTTTTTTGTTTATTGTTGGCCTCTTCAATTAGTCTTGTATTAAAACTTTTTTTAATTATTAATTTTTTGTCTGTGTGAGTCAATTCCTTCCTTCCCACAATTCACTCTCTAGACTAGCCTTTAAATTTGACAGATTTTTATCATTTAGTTGTCTTCTCGTATAATCCTCTTTCTTGTGAGGCATTTTTCTATAAAATGAGTCGATTATTAGAACTTGTGCTAGGTGGTCCAAAATATGAGGGTTAAATGTTTTACAGGTAACTTTGTCATCAGGAAGATTAGCTGCCATATAATCAATCGAAGTTGCTATGATGTTTCCATTTTTGTTTAAAGTTAACCTTGTGGATTGCCCACAAATTTTTTTTAGGTCATATGAAGACAACAGATCTTGTAATAATTTGTGCCTGATAGAAGATTCTAGGCTATTGGTATTTAAGTCGCCACATAAAACGACTACAGATGATACTTTGAATGCTTTGGTAAAAATTTGAGACATCGATACTAGAAATGTATTCATATCTCCATTTGGTGGACGGTATACATTAATAAATGTTGTTTTTTGTTGTTTGTTGTTTAAAGTCAGTCCGCTGCACTCGATATGCATTTCTGTGGAGTGTTCTTTAATAAATTGAAGCTCCTTGACATGCATAGACTCTTTGCAGAATAATGGGACACCACCATGTGCTCTTGTCGGCCTACAGAAATATGATATGAGGCTGTAATTTGGGATAACAGCTTTGTCGATATTATCATGTGCAAGCCATGTTTCTGTTAAACATAGAATGTCAGGGTCGTGATCACTTGTTAGTAATTCAAGTTCATTTGTTTTATTAAAGAGGCTTTGAACATTTATACGTATTAGAATTATGTGTTTTTCGATTATACTGTGATTACTGGTATTTAGTCTAAATTGAGATTTGACAGGTTTGGATATAAAAAAGCCTGATTATTACTGCCTTTTGGATCACTAAAGGATTGCGTCAAGAATACACTTTCTTCAGACAAGTTAAGAATTTGTGCACATGTGTCCTTAGCTTCAGCAATATTTTGTTGTTTGGGCGAGATTCTATTAGCGTTGGCACTGTTTACATTACAATTTGAGAAGAGTTCATCGGTGTCCCCCGTAATTTTTAGCTCGGTTAGGTTTGAGTTCCTGATAGTTTCGATGTGTGAATTGTCCACGAAGTTCATATTTCGAAAGAGTTTTTGTTTAGCTGCATATGTTAGTTCTATTTTTTTGTTGGCATATCCTTCCCATTAGAAAATGTGATTGGGGTCAATGTATTTTACATTGTCAAAGTTACAAGCTTCGCTAGAAATAAGACTATTAAATTTGTAGCACAATTTATTTAAAATGGCCCTTCTATAAACGTAAGCTGCCCCTATTACAGCTACATTAATGTAATTTAGCTCTGCTAAAAGCTTGTGTAAGAACGTAGATTATTATGTATTAATAATTAATTATGTATTTATTAATTATTTTTTGGCTTACGAAAAAGTCATCAGATATTACAGAAATATATAAATATAAATAGAAAAAAAAAATAGTTACAAGAATATCACCCAGATAATATCTGTCAAATATTTATCTCAGCTATAGTAGGGCTTGCTTGCAAAGAACGGTTTTATATCTGTTTTGAATTTAGTTTTGACAGTATGCTTTTTATATTTATTATGGAGTTTATTGTAGGCCTTTATAATCATATAATAGGACCTTTGCCGTATAAAGATGTAGAATGTGCTGAAGAATCTAGAATTTAGACGGTTTCATAATATATTGGCATTTTCTGGGGTACTTAAATTTTCATTCATTCAAACGCCTAAAATTTACACAATAACAAGACTTTAATTCATACGATTTTCAAAAAATAATTGTATTGAATCCAATCCAATACCCACAACTCCACATGACTTCAATTCACCAAATAAGGTGCCATGGTCCATCAAATCGAACGCCTTTGTTAAGTCAAAATAAATGCATACCTATTGTTATATTTCTGGAGTCAATGGTCTCATAAATATTTTGTAATAATGCATCGAGTATGTATTGAAAATACTTCTGATCTGTCTACTGCCTGACGCCGGTGCTGCAGCATAGAATGAGAGAATAAGAGAGGATAGATTTTGTTCGATTGTATCCATATAATTTGTTGTTAGTTATGAAAATCATCTCGACTCCAACCTCTGTAATTATAATACAAACTTGAAACAGGACTTCGTCCGATTATGTGGAACTCTGTCCGACTTCAAGAGAGCCAATATTAAAATTCATTAAAAATTAGCCACCTTGATGATATCAAAATAGGGTCATAGTGAACGAAAAGCTGCTATATAAAAATAGAATATTTTTTCTAAAGTTGGTATTGAAGAAAATTAGTGTTACTTTCAGTTGAGAATTTTATTGTTTATACCACTGGATTCACTAATATCTCCATTGTTAGCTGATATAAGTAGAGTATTTCTAAATATATTACTTGAAGAAATCTGAAAGCAGAATTTGCTTGAAATAATAATAATAATTTTACTTGTATTTTCTTTTAAAATGTCATTTTCTTCTAAATAAATTGCCCTTCCTATATTATTCTTTTCATTAAAAATATACTTATTCCAATATATCTTAAAACACCAAGGATAAGTTTCAAAAATGACATTGCTATTTCACGACAATTTTTGGAAAAGAATTATGGATCAATTACCTCCTGCCTCTATGGGGGATAACACCTCCAGATTTCTAGTTGCTTCAAGTAAAGAGATAGCCTTCCTCAACAACCTTATAACTGTATCATTCTCCCGATTGTCTATAGTCCACCCGCTACTGCTTGCATCTTCATTATTACGAAATAGGCTCTAAGAAAATTGTGAGGTACAGAAAGAATGTTGTCTTAAATATTGGAGATATACAGACTGTCTATTTTACGAGGGCACATCAAATATCTCACTTAATATCTATTGTGGAAAAACAAAGTTTTAGAAACAGCTATCCCATTTTTTTGTGATCTATATTTCAGTAAAAAGAAATTTGAAATCCACTTTTGTGCTTAGTGGCTGGCAAACTAAATGTTACACAGAAATTAGCAAACGTTCAGGAATGTTGACTATCCGTTTAAAAAAAATTGGCATCTAACATGAATATTTTCTGGTCACTAACAATGCTTTAGAAGCTTTAAAATGATCATAAATTAATCCTTACTTAATAAACAAAAACACTGTTCAATTTATGATAATTTAAAGCAGTAATAGCAGTAATCAAGTTCAAAATAGTTTTTGCAATTCAAAAATTGATATATATATATATGGTTCATTTTTTCTCTCTCTCTCTCTAATAATTGTAATATTAATACATTATTCATTATTATGCCAAGAAATTGTATTTAGAGCTAAATCATTGATAAATAATTCTTACCTTTGCAACAAGTTTTTTGTTGTAAATTCCTTGCAAAAAAGCTCATTCGCCCAGCCACAAAAAACTGGTTGTAAGCTTCAAGACTTTTGAACGCCTTAAACTCATCCTTTGTATATGCACTTCTTTCAAAAACTAAAAGACAACATTCTTTCTGTACCTCACAATTTTCTCAGAGCCTATTTCGTAATAATGAAGATGCAAGCAGTAGCGGGTGGACTATAGACAATCGGGAGAATGATACAGTTATAAGGTTGTTGAGGAAGGCTATCTCTTTACTTGAAGCAACTAGAAGTCTGGAGATGTTATCTCCCATAGAGGCACCAAATACGAAAAAAGATATTAAGGAGGTAATTGATCCATAATTCTTTTCCAAAAATTGTCGTGAAATAGCAATGTCATTTTTGAAACTTGTCCTTGGTGTTTTAAGATATATTGGAATAAGTATATTTTTAATGAAAAGAATAATATAGGAAGGGCAATTTAATTAGAAGAAAATGACATTTTAAAAGAAAATACAAGTAAAATTATTATTATTATTTCAAGCATATACTGCTTTCAGATTTCTTCAAGTAATATATTTAGAAATACTCTACTTATATCAGCTAACAATGGAGATATTAGTGAATCCAGTGGTATAAACAATAAAATTCTCAACTGAAAGTAACACTAATTTTCTTCAATACCAACTTTAGAAAAAATATTCTATTTTTATATAGAAGCTCTTCGTTCACTATGACCCTATTTTGATATCATCAAGGTGGCTAATTTTTAATGAATTTTTATCTTGGCTCTCTTGAAGTCGGACAGAGTTCCACATAATCGGACGAAGTCCTGTTTCAAGTTTGTATTATAATTACAGACGTTGGAATCGAGATGATTTTCATAACTAACAACAAATTATATGGATACAATCGAACCAAATCTATCCTCTCTTATTCTCTCATTCTATGCTGCAGCACCGGCGTCAGGCAGTAGACAGATCAGAAGTATTTTCAATACATACTCGATGCATTACAAAATATTTATGAGACCATTGACTCCAGAAATATAACAATAGGTATGCATTTATTTTGACTTAACAAAGGCGTTCGATTTGATGGACCATGGCACCTTATTTGGTGAATTGAAGTCATGTGGAGTTGTGGGTATTAGATTGGATTCAATACAATTATTTTTAGAAAATCGTATGAATTAAAGTCTTGTTATTGTGTAAATTTTAGGCGTTTGAATGAATGAAAATTTAAGTACGCCAGAAAATGCCAATATATTATGAAACCGTCCAAATTCAATAGATTATTCAGCACATTCTACATCTTTATACGGCAAAGGTCCATATTATATGGTTATAAAGGCCTACAATAAACTCCATAATAAATATAAAAAGTATACTGTCAAACCTAATTTAAAACATATAAAACAGTTCTTTGCAAGCAAGCCCTACTATAGCTGAGATGAATATTTTACAGATATTATCTGGGTGATATTCTTGTAACTATTTTTTTTTCTATTTATATTTATATATTTCTGTAATATCTGATAACTTTTTCGTAAGCCAAAAAATAATTAATAAATACATAATTAATTATTAATACATAATAATCTACGTTCTTACACAAGCTTTTAGCAGAGCTAAATTACATTAATGTAGCTGTAATAGGGGCAGCTTACGTTTATAGAAGGGCCATTTTAAATAAATTGCGCTACAAATTTAATAGTCTTCTTTTTAGCGAAGCTTGTAACTTTGACAATGTAAAATACATTGACCCCAATCACATTTTCTAATGGGAAGGATATGCCAACAAAAAAATAGAACTAACATATGCAGCTAAACAAAAACTCTTTCGAAATATGAACTTCGTGGACAATTCACACAACGAAACTATCAGGAACTCAAACCTAACCGAGGTAAAAATTACGGAGGACACCGATGAACTCTTCTCAAATTGTAATGTAAACAGTGCCAACGCTAATAGAATCTCGCCCAAACAACAAAATATTGCTGAAGCTAAGGACACGTGCACAAATTCTTAACTTGTCTGAAGAAAGTGTATTCTTGACGCAATCCTTTAGTGATCCAAAAGGCAGTAATAATCAGGCTTTTTTATATCCAAACCTGTCAAATCTCAATTTAGGCTAAACACCAGTAATCACAGTATAATCGAAAAACACATAAAGCTAATACATATAAATGTTCAAAGCCTCTTTAATAAAACAAATGAACTTGAATTACTAACAAGTGGACACGACCCTGACATTCTATGTTTAACAGAAACATGGCTTGCACATGATAATATCGACAAAGCTGTTATCCCAAATTACAGCCTCATATCATATTTCTGTAGGCCGACAAGAGCACATGGTGGTGTCGCAATATTCTGCAAAGAGTCTATGCATGTCAAGGAGCTTCAATTTATTAAAGAACACTCCACAGAAATGCATATCGAGTGCAGCGGACTGACCTTAAACAACAAACAACAAAAAACAACATTTATTAATGTATACCGTCCACCAAATGGAGATATGAATACATTTCTAGTATCGATGTCTTAAATTTTTACCAAAGCATTCAAAGTATCATCTGTAGTCGTTTTATGTGGCGACTTAAATATCAATAGCCTAGAATCTTCTATCAGGCACAAATTATTACAAGATCTGTTGTCTTCATATGACCTAAAGAAATTTGTGGGCAACCCACAAGGTTAACTTTAAACAAAAATGGAAACATCATAGCAACTTCGATTGATTATATGGCAGCTAATCTTCCTGATGACAAAGTTACCTGTAAAACATTTAACCCTCATATTTTGGACCACCTAGCACAAGTTCTAATAATCGACTCATTTTATAGAAAAATGCCTCACAAGAAAGAGGATTATACGAGAAGACAACTAAATGATAAAAATCTGTCAAATTTAAAGGCTAGTCTAGAGAGTGAATTGTGGGAAGGAAGGAATAGACTCACACAGACAAAAAATTAATAATTAAAAAAGACTACACTACAGACTAATACAAGACTAATTGAAGAGGCCAACAATAAAACAAAAAAAGTATGGCAAATTGTAAATACGGAGTTAGGAAAAATGTAAAACAAAAAAACATTACTCTTAGAGAAAACAATAAAATCATCGAAAACAGCAATGAAGTCAGCAATAAATTCGGTGAATACTGTTCAACAGTAGCTCAAACTAAACTAGATGATCACTTTGGCAACAACATATCGAATCAATGCACTACAACTGAAACTAAAATCAACTCTACGTTTTTCATCCCAGTAGATGCTACTCAAATTGAGTCAATTATTACTAACCTACCAAATAAAAAATCTTGTGGTTACGATGGTGCGTGTAAAAATTCTAAAATATGTGTCCAGTGCAATAGTAAATCCCCTGGTGTTATTAATTAATAAGTCAGTTCAACTAGGAAGTTTTCCATCACTATTAAAACGAGCAAAAATCATACTTATATATAAGAAAGGTGACCTCATGGACATTCAGAACTATAGACCCATCTCTGTTCTAAGTATATTTTCTAAGATATTTGAAAAAGCTATGTACAAAAGGATTGTGAATTTTTGCAACAAACTTAGTTTATTGTCAAACAGCCAGCACGGTTTCCGGGAAGGGAGATCAATGGAGTCAGCTTCTTATCACTTTTTCCAATATATTCAAACTAAAATAGATAGAAACCAATGTGTGGCAGGTCTATTCTTTGATCTCCCTCGTGCATTCAACACCATTGATATTGAATTCATAAGCTTTAAATTAGACAGATTAGGCATAAGACGCAACATATTAAATTGGATTTTATCTTTCTTAGCACACAGACAACTTTATGTCAATATTAATAACGTGCACTCAGAAAAATATGATATAAATATAGGTGCAGTGCAGGGTCCAATTTTAGCACCACTGATCTTCCTTCTGTATATCAATGATCTAACAACCTCAGGATACATGATTAACTTCGCTGACGACACTTCTATTGTAGTGTCGGCAAGTACAGCGAATGACCTATTAACAGCAATTAATCAAGTAGATGAAAAAATGAATCAGTGGTGTTATTCAAACCGTCTTATCTTAAACAAGGATAAGACGGTGAAAGTTGAAGTTCAAAACACTGTGACACACTTACCGCCAGATAGCTTTGCCAAAAATATAAAATTTCTGGGATCTTACTTAGATTCTAAGCTCATGTGGAACTGTCAAATTGATCACATTTGTACGATACTAAATAGCTCATACTATGATCTACTCAAATTAAAACAAATTGTTCCAGCACCTACTCTGTTTGAGGGTTACTATGCAATGGTTCACTCACACATTTCTTACAACATAATGTTATGGGGCAAAGCAGTAGAAATAAATCGGGTATTTGTTTCTCAAAAGCGTATAATATTTAATCTAACGCATAGAGTCCTGTCGAGACATTTTTAAAATCCAAAAAATATTAACAGTATGTTGTATATATATATATATATATATATATATATATATATATATATATATATATATATATATATATATACTATATATATATACTAAAATGCCCTGTATTTGTTCACATGAATTCAAACTTTTTTGTAAAAATAAGGACCAGTACAGTTATAGTACTAGACATGCCAGCCAGCTAAGCATACATTTCCATCACAGTAGCAAGTTTGAAAGATCTCCACAGTCCTCGCTCTAAAAAAATATATAATAAGATACCTGACGAACTAAAAATTATTAGAAATAAACTTCATTTTAAGAAAAATCTTAAGAGTTACCTGGCTGCACATGCTTTCTACAGTCTCGAAGAATTTTGCAATTCCTAATTTTAAGTATGTATGTATGCAAACGTATTTTGTGTCCTGTTTTTAACTATATAATTTTTATATACTTACATATACTAAAACTCTGCAATTTATTTATTTATACATTCACACACTTTCATGTCTTGTCCTATAAAACAATTTTTTTTATTTTCTTATCATATTTTAACTATTAGTATAACATTTTGTACTATGTAATCATTGTTTACTCCACTGTTTGACATGTTTTATATCATGTTTATGATAAAGAAAACCAATAAATAAAAAGACAATGGGTACATTAAATATAACAGGCAAAACTGTTATAAGTAATATTTAAATAAAATAATATTATTTAATAATCTTAGGACAGAAAATTAAAACATCCAAATAATATGATTTATAAAGCAATAAATTTTCAATAATATATGAGTGATCATTAATGTAGTTCCAATCCTCACGATTTTGAGGATTTATTTATATTAAATAAGACATTTAAAATATTGTTATTATTCAGAATCGTTAGGAGCGGGATTACAATATGTCACATTCTTATCTATTTTTGTTTATTTTTAGACTACATTCATTATTAAGGGAAGTACCAATGTGCAACCTAAATCTGCTTCAAGTCCTAGATTGACGGTAAACACAAAATTCAGGTCAATTAGTGCCTCAAGACTTCCAACCAACCCGTCCACTCCAGTGGGTGCTGAAAAACCAGCCAAACCTGGTTCAGCTAAACTTCCTACAAAATCTAGCACACTTAGAATTAAATCAAAATCGCCAAAACTATCGGAAGAGAATAAAAAGAGGAAAAAAGTTAGTAATTTATATGCTCATGTCAAGTCCACGATTCCGAAGGCTAGTAATTCAGGAGCTAGTAAGAAAAGTTGAACTGTAACTGAAAAGTTACTGTAAATTAGATATTTTGTACTGATATTCTTTCCTATTATTTGAGTTTTCTACCACATGTATTATTATCCTCTTCAAAACAAACCACCGAATCTGCAAAATAATAGAATTATTGAAAAAATGTCTCTGCGCCCGTGACGTTTACGCCAAAGGAAAAGTCAGAGGTTATGTTTTGCAAATAATGAGTCGCGTGCGTTGACGTCACAGCTTTTCAGCCCTTAGGAAAAACAAACAGCTGTCATTGAGTAATGCGTATATTAAACGCCTCGTCGTAAAGTGTTTTTTGCACTTTTTGTGGTGTTTTTAAAGTTGATTTTGGATTATTTAACATCCATAACTATCCTAAATTATTTCGTGGGGTAAATTTTGTTTGTTAAGATGGAGATGAGTTTATATTTTACGAAATTGTCTCATGATGTATAGGTTAGGTATGCAGAAAAAGTTAGTGCCATCGGTTTAGACCCTTATATTTAAAAAAATGAAGACTTTAGTAATGATATTGAGGTATTTCCAAATATTGCACATGGTGATATTGTTAATTATTTAGTTTTTGAAAGAAGTGCATATACAAAGGATGAGTTTAAGGCGTTCAAAAGTCTTGGTCGAAAATCGGCCAATTGTCGACCATCTTCAAAGTGTTTATTGAATGAAAGAAAACGAGTTTTCAACCGTTTGGAAATTTTATATTACAATAGGTATCAAAAACATTATATTTTTTAATCTGTGTATTTACTAGGTGTATAAAAATATAGCGCATAGAAAAGAAAATGTATATAAAAAACGAAAATAAAATTCTTAAAATTTAAATACCTAACTGACACATTATTTTGTGCACCTACATATTTTAAACCATCACATATACTTCACGATCTAAGAGGCCATCAAGCACCTATTATACTAATACCTATAATAATAATACGTATTATGAAATTATGAACATGTGAAGCATACATAGTCTTTGGTAGCTACTTCTTCATATGTCATGCCACAAAACTCAGTACAGCGCAAGTGAAACCACTTTGGGCAATTGTCGCAGCCAATATTTTTTTCGTCATCTTCCTCTACATCACTAATCAGTTCTTCATCGCAAGCAGAACAATTAGTTTTTTCTTTTGGCAGTGGTGTTTCGTTTATCTTGTCTTCTTTTTGTTTTTATTATTTTTCTTTTGGAACTTTTTTTGCCTCTTTATGCTCTTTGGCTGCCTGTCTTTCTTCTTTTTTTCGTTTGGCATCGGCTAGTTTCTTATTTTTCATTTCGTCTATTTTTATATAATAATTTCTCCATTTTCCGGTTGAAATTGTTTCGCTGGTTTGTTGCCTTCTTAAGGGGTTCAGGGTATTTCAGATGACGCTCAAAGTTCGTGTATTCGTCAGAAAAGACGTTGATAGAATTGTGTTTATTGTCATCAATTAATTGCTCAATTTGAGATCCTGGTGGAACAAATGAAATTGAGTCAGTGAGTATCCCCTCTTTTGCGATTTGTTCAGTTATCAGCTCTTTTACAGTCTCCGTATTGCCATGAGTTAATTGTTGAATTGGAAATTCTGGCGATACGGATGAGGTTGAGTCAGATATCATCTCTTCTTCGATTTGTTCAGTTATCAGCTCTTTTACAGTCTCCGTATTGCCATGAGTTAATTGTTGAATTGGAAATTCTGGCGGTACAGATGAGGTTGAGTCAGATATCATATCTTCTTCGATTTGTTCAATTATTGGCACCCGTACAGTTTGTGTCTTGTCATGAGATAATTGCTGAATTTGAAATTCTGGTGGTATGGTCACAGTTAAAAGTCAGGTTCCATCTCCTCTTTTTCATTTTGTTCAGTAAGTAGATCTAGTAGTAGATCTGTTTCTTCAATTGCCGGCCCTGGTATTTCGAAAGTGGCAAGACTAGATACTTCTTCAACTTGCAAAATATTTTCGAGTGGTACAATTGTTACCGCTTCCATAGGTATAATATCACCTACTTCAACTATCCCCAAATTGTTACTGTTTACAACATTTAAATTTTCGTGTTGTTTTATTTCATTGAGTATAACATCAGAGTTAATTCCATATGTTGACAAATTTCCTTGAATTATTTTAATTACCTTCTCGGCCGCCCTATACTCATTAGAAGTTATTATGACTCCTTCTAGATTTTCATTTGTTCTGGTTTTCTTTTCTAAAACATTTTGAACACATTTACTATAATCCACGTTATCTGGAGATAACGGATATAGGCCACATTTCCTAAAGCCGTTTACGATATGCTGTTTCATCTTATAATTTTCTAGAGTTTCTTGAAATACTTTGCAGAAGTTGAGTTTTGTTACACAGCGTTGTACGTTCTCTGGTCGACTCTGCCACTTCCTTATCGTGTTCTTCCATTCCGACTTTAACGGCTTAAATACACTAACATCTGCAGGTTGTAGGATGTGTGTCGTGTTTGGAGGAAGTGCATATAGGATTATGCTATTACGTTCGCAAAATTCAGAAAGTGGCAGAGTCATATGGAATTTGTGCCCATCTACAAAAAGTATAATTGGTCGCTTTATTTGATTTTCCGTTAACCATCTATTAAAATCATTTGCTATAAACTCGTAAAATACCTCACTTTTCATCCACCCAGTGTCTGTTTTTCTCAATATCCAATTAGCTGGCATATTTTCAACAAGTGGAGGTCTAATATAAGGAAACACTACTAGTGGGGGTAAGATTAGTCCGCTGGCCGAAAAAACAATAAATACAGTTATATTTTCTTTTTCGTTGGATAGTTTGACTGTGTATAGGTTTTTCCACCCCTTCGGGACTAACAGTTTACCAGTTTTCGGACAAAGTGAAAATCCACTTTCGTCGCCATTGAAAATCCTACTAGGATCTTCAAAAATTTCTATAAGATTTTCTTCTTTCAAAAACTTTTTTA
Organism: Leptura quadrifasciata; assembly: GCA_963675555.1. Taxonomy (NCBI): domain Eukaryota; kingdom Metazoa; phylum Arthropoda; class Insecta; order Coleoptera; family Cerambycidae; genus Leptura; species Leptura quadrifasciata. Next base: position 74,637,090 of record OY776680.1, read on the forward strand.
GTTCAGTAAACCACGATCTAATATATTCTTCAGTAATTACCGCTCGCGCTTTGTTGATTCCTTCTGCTTCTCTCAAAGTAATTTGGGGGTGGCGTTTTAGAAAATTTGTATACCACTTTTGACCGGGTTTGCCGTTTTTAAACAGATGTGTCTTGCCGGTGTCTTTGGCAATTTTGACTACTGTGTCGATTAGATCACTCTTTTTAATTGGAAATCCACATTTAGCGATGTCTATAACCCATTGCGCAATTTTATTTTCAATTGCAATAGTTAATAGGGGTTCCGGGCCAGTTTTCATTCTACTTGCAGTAGATTTTCCCTGTATTCTGTCTATGAGAGTTGTTTTTGGAACACTAGATTCTCTGCTGGCCTGTCTTAATCCCATTCGGCCTTCTTTAATTTCGGTGAGAGCCTGTTCCAATGCTTCCGAGGAATACTGAAACATTAAACGCCTTTGTCTAGCATTTAAAGGTGTTTTCTTCATACCAATTTCTTTTTTTTTCTTGCCGGCCAGCTGTGAATTCAAACAGAGGAAGCATTGGTGGTCGAAATACGAAGCCGATTCTATACATTTCTCGTACATGCAAAATACAATATAAAAACCATATGGTCGTTAACTGGACATTAAATCCATTTCTCGACCACCTAAATAGCATTTTAAAATACGTTAGAGAGAAACAGAATTGAAGTGGTCGAAAACTAGCATGCTAATTCATAATATATTTTTCTATAACACGAAATAATGCAATGTAAAATATCTAAAACCAATAGGTTAAAAAGTGACAGAAGTAATTGATTTTAGCCTGTTCTCGACCATCCCGGTCGAAAACGGGATATTTCTTCATTTTATTGTCCAGTTAGCCGACCATATTTTTTTTACAAACAAAAGTCTAAATACTAACTTTTCTTGCGTGACAGAGAATAATAGTAAGTTTTTTAAGATATTTTTGCCCTAATTCCTTAAATTTATTGACAGTGCACTGTTTAAAAATATCATCGGCTAAGCTTAGTCTCAATTTGTCAAATTTACAATCATCAGCAATAATTTGTAGCTGAAACAATACTTGCTCTAATGCAATATCGTCGTTAATGATTTGTATTGTTTTTTGAGCGCTCAATTTTCTTTTACACCTAATCACCATCCTAAGAGATGTAGGTTTTATTTCAAATTGTAATGTGGGCATTTTAATACTCTCGTAATTGTTTAAAGTTTCGTAAACTTTGGGACTTGTAGGTAAATTTGTTATCCTGTTATTGTTTTGTTCAGGGTTCTTTGACCTTGACCGTGTAATTGTGAGAATATGAGATACGTTTCTATTAATGTCTTTAAGTTTATCTATATTTATTCTAGACAGCGCGTCAGCACATACGTTATTTTTATCTTTTACGTATTGAATTTCGAAATTGTACTCTTCTAGGTCAAGTCGCATTCTTGTGAGTTTTGATGTGGGATCTTTCATGGAAAATAAATAAATTAAAGGTCGATGATCAGTTTTTACAACAAATTTTGTACCGTATACATAACAATGAAAATATTTTATGGCCCAATGTACTGCTGTTAATTCTTTTAAAATTGTTGGTTTATGAATTTCTCCTTTCGTAAAACTACGTGAGGCGTAGGCTATTGGTAATTCGTTTCCAGAAAAAAAATGAGATAATAAGGCTCCACAGGCCCCACCTGAGGCATCAGTTGTTATTATAAAAGGCTTAGAGAAATCAGGATATTGTAATATTTGAGGAGATATTAATGATTTTTTAAGTGTTTCAAACAAATGTTGACATTCCGGTGTCCAAGTAAACTTTACATTTTTCCTTGTTAATTTATTTAATTAATAATAATTAATAAACGCGACGTATCGTTTTACCTCATCAGCAGTTTGTGGAATAGGATATTTGTTTATAATGTCATATTTAGAATCATCTGGTAAAATACCTTTGTCCGTTATTTTGTGACCTAAATATGTTACTTCATTTCTAAAGAACTTACATTTCTCGGGATTTAGTTTCAAATTATATTTTCTACAAGTTTCAAAAACTTTTTTTAAATTATTTAAATGATGATTTTCAGAACAACCAATTACTATTAAATCATCCATGTAAAGAAATGCCTTTTCAGGGGTGACATCATTCTTTGAAAACTATTGGGGCTGACTGACAGTCCAAAGGGTAATCTGGTAAACCTAAAAGATCCAGAGTCCACGCTGAAAGAAGTTATATTACGTGAGTTTTCTTGTAAGGGTATTTGGTGAAATCCTGAAATTAAATCTATTACTGAAAACCACTTGGCTCTACCAAACTGATCTAAAATGTCGTCGATACGAGGAAGAGGGAATTTGTCGGCTATTAATTTTTTGTTTAGCTGTCGAAAATCTACTACTAGACGCCATTTTTTTTTACCATCAGTAGACTTTTTGGATAATAATAGAACAGGACTATTGTATTCTGAAATTGACGGCTCTATTATATCGTTATCTAACATTTTTCCGATTTGATCATTAATTTCGTCTTTTTGTGCCCTAGGTGTTCTATAATTTTTTATATAAACCGGTTTATTATCTGTTAGCTTTAATTCCTGTTTGTAAAAATTATTTACAGTTAATTTATCTGATTTTAGTGCGAATATATCTGCAAACTGATTACATAATTGAATCACTTTATTTTTAACAAATTCTGGTATACCGTCGGTATTTAATTGTTTCATTAGATTTGGAAGTCGATCATTGTTTTCGGATTCAATGTTGTATACACGGAATTGATTCAAACTGAGGATTTCAAATTTGACATTTTTTAAAGTAACATTTTCAAATGTAATATTGATAATTTTAACTGTTGGACAATCTTTAGATATTATTGTTCTGGCTACAAAAACACCAGGGTGTATCTCCTTGTTTATCACTACAGCATCTTGAGGAAGCTGAGTTAGACTTTTTACTCGTCTTAGTACCTCGCATCTAGGCGGAACGAACAACCAATCCTCTTCAGGACCACTATAAATCGGAATAGTAATATGATTATTACCTAACCTAATAGTCATTGTCCAATTAGAATAGTCCAAATTGCATTTATATTTAGATATGAAATCTCTTCCCAAAATCGCATCAGAAGGTATAGGAAAATTTGAATCGACTATGTGAAATTTGTGTCGTATTTTGTAACCTTCAACAAAAATTTCAATTTCCGTGACGCCTAAAGACTTAATGACGCCTTCTGTTACACCTTTAATTTTACTGGGATTAGAAATATCTAGCATTTGATCTGGGTTAATTTTTCTTCTTTTAAAAATGGATATATCAGCGCCCGTGTCGAGCAAAAATGTGTTTTCTGAACCCGTCATTTTTGTTGAAAATATTACAAAATTCGAGAATGATAAATTAAAATTAAAAATGTTTACATTTCTTCCCCCTATCGAGCCTGTTGGGGGCTCGCTTCGTTTCCCGACTCTGTATTTATCCCAGCAGCCCTTACTGCCGTTGTACGATTGTTTCCTCGATAATTTCGCCTATCACTACCTATATTTTGCCTATTGTTATAATTAGCACGTCCGCGTCTACCTCGATCGTATCGCCTTCGAGCGTTATCATTATGATTATAATTTTGTCCACCGCGATTGTTACTGTAACGCCTGTAATTGTAACTTTGTCTAAAATGAAAAACATTAGACGTACTAGCTTGACTGTTATTACTAATATTAACAAATTTTGTAACAGCTTCTTGAACTGTGCCAAAAGTACCTGCTTCCATAACTAGTCGTGTTCTTTCCGAATTTGAATTAGTACTGAGGGATCTAACCACGTGTTCTGTAGAGTACCGACCCGCAACTTCGTAAGGTACACCTTCTCTTATAAATGCTCTTTTTAGGTTTTCAGCTAACGACTCGATTTCTGCGGCGTAGGTTACAGCATCCTTATGGTTCTGTTTCATGTTTAGTACTTTAGCTGTTAACGACTGAGAACTTTCGCCTTTAATCTCATTTTTTAAAGTATTTATTATACCTAAGAGAGAATTTTCCGTTGTTATTAAATCTCTAGCCTTGCCCGTTAGACGTGTTTTAACATAAGCGACGGCGTTAGCAGTATGGTCATTTGAATTAGTATCAAGTAGTGCCAATGCATCTAAAAAGGATTGTAGTTTATCGGGAGAACCGTCAAACTCCTGTGGCAAAATTTTGCTAGCTAAATTAAAAAATTCGACGTTCGTCATCGCCATTGCTAATGAATCTTCGTCCAACACAACGTCTTCGTCAAAAATCAAAATATCAATTAGTTCTATACAATTTGTAGGAACCTTATAATTAACGTTTAATAACTGAAATGCTCTAATTATTTTATCTCTAATTTTAAGAAAAACAGATTTAACTGCGCTTCTTTGCCTATTATCTAGGTTGGACCAATGGATACCAATATATTTAGTTGTATCATTAAATAACTGTACAAGAGTATCTCGAATATCTTGTCTAGTTAGATCGCTTTTAGGTACTTCCTTTTTTATGGCGCGTTTAGCTTGATTAACTACGTCCTCTTTATATTTAAGTAGATCTAGCTGAATCCGTTCCCAGTTGGTCGACATAGAAATTCAGAATAAGAAATGCAGACATTTAAAAGTAGCCTAAATATCTATCGGTACATAAACATCACTATAAATATAAGTCTAGGAAGGAAAACTTACAGTAGTTCTAGGTTATCCTTTATTTTAAAACTAATTTTGTTGTGTTTTTTCTTTAATCACCATAGTAGCGCACACTTTCACTAGTCACACAACACTCACTTAGTTTTTCATCACAAAATCTTCTGCTGGAATCTGCTGGAAGCCGGAACTTTCTGCTGGAGGCCGGAACTGGAGGCGAACCGGGGTGACTGTCTTCTAAGGATCCATACTGAGTGTTGAGGCTGCTAAGTTTCGCTTCACCTGTTTTTTTAAGTTTCTCCTGTACATTTTAAATACTTTTATGGCCAGGGAAACCACCATTAACGAAACTATAATATACAATATGATTTTCACGTCCTTTGTAACATTGTACTCTTGTTGTTGGACGATGAAGTTAGAATTGACTACTCCATTTTCTTCCAAATTTTGTGTAGTCGACTTCGTTTGACCCATTTTGATTGTTTAACTTTCATCTAATATAGAGTCGTAGACAAAACATTTGACTATTTAACATATAACTTTAAGTTTCATAGTTAATTTTTTTTCGCGCTGGCAGGATCGCCATGTAATAAAAACGCTGTTGGCTTTATAATGATTCTATATTCAATCAAAATTATATTAATTCATTACATTATAATTATTGCTAGGAAGTATCAAATTAGTCTACATCAACATTTTAATGACTGCGCAGTATGTTGACCTGTACTGTTAAAGTCCACAATTTGATTACCTATACATTTATTTATAATTACGAAATATCTAATGCTTGACTATGTATAATTATTAAGAAATATTCTAATATCTAAATTAACTAAGTATAAACCCTTACAGTAGAGTTCGTTTTTGTCATTATAAAGGCTTCCGGCCATTTAGAAAAAGTGTCTGATATCACCAAGATCATCTTACCTTGAAAAGGTCCCAGATAATCTGCGTGAATCCGTTCGAAAAATTGTTTACCTGATTCACACGGTATTATTTTAGATTTTTTTGGTTCCGGCCTAACTGACATACAAATTTTACAACTTTTTACAAATACTTCAATATCAGAATTCAATAGTGGCCACCAAAAATAAGCCCTTGCATTACATTTCATCTTAACCATCCCTTCATGCGTGCTATGTAGTTCCTTAAGTAAATGTTGTCTAAGTTTAATAGGTACGACAACGCGATAGCCCCACATCACTATTCCCTGTTCGATTGAAAGCTCCCCTTTTCTAGCAAAGTAAGCCTTTAATATCTCGTTCTCATTATGATTTGGAAAACCGTACCGAATAAAATTTATTACGCTACCTAATATTGGGTCTTTGCGAGTCTCGGATCTAATAATGCTAATATCGAGTGGAAGAAGGTTCTCCACGAAATTTAGATAGTCATAGCAATCGTCTCCCACATCGTTCTGCGTTACAGCCTCGGGCAACGGTAAACGTGACATAGCATCTGCCTTAACATTGTCTGAACCTTTTATATACCTGAAAGTGTAATCAAAATTTGAAAGGAATAATGACCAACGCTGTAAACGGCCAGCAGCCATCTGTGGTAAACTTTTCTTTTCACCAAACAAAGCCTGAAGGGGCTTATGGTCTGAAACTAATTCAAATTTTTAACCCACTAAAAACTGGTACAGCCTAAGAACAGACCAATAGATACTTAAGGCCTCCTTGTGTACCATGCTGTAATTTCTTTCAGACTTTGATAACACCCTTGACACAAAATAAACAGGCTTCTCAATACCATCCGGTTCTACGTGCATTAAGACTGCTCCTATTCCATAAAAACTCGAGTCACAAACTAATCTCAAAGGCTTGGTAGGATTATAATGCACTAAAATCTTATCAGAAGATATTTCTCTCTTAGCTATATCAAATGCAATCTCACAATCTTTTGTCCATTTGAAATCCTTATTTTTATTAATTAAATCATATAATGGTTTCAATTTAATTGACAAATTATCGATAAATTTAGAATAATAATTAACGAGACCCACAAAAGCCCGAACTTCTTGCACATTTTTTTGTTGTGGCGCTTCTAAAACTGCTTTTACTTTATCACTTTTCTTTTCCAAACCCTTCTCCGAGATACGGTGCCCCAAGTAGTCAATACTGTCCTTAAAGAACTCGCATTTCTTTAAATTTAAACGAAAGCCTACATTACGCAACCGAGTCAGCACTTCCCTTAAATTTTGTATGTGCTCCGCCTCTGACCTACCCGTTACGACTATATCATCTAAGAAATTAACTGTTCCCCTTGCCCCCTGCAGAACCTTTTCCACAATATGCTGAAAGATCGAACAAGCCGGTTTAGTACCATAAGGCAAGCGTTTTACCTTGAAAATGCCCTGTGTAGTACCCCATGTCAGCAATTCACTGGAGTCCTCATCAAGTTCTAGTTGGTTGTATGCATTTAAAAAGTCTAACTTACTAAATTGTTTCCCGCCCTGTAATGCAGCAAATATCTCCTCTATTCTCGGAAGAGGATGGTTTACATCTTTAAGGTAACGATTTACAGTAATTTTATATTTAGCACAAACCCTAACGCATTTACCATCGGCTTTCATTACAGGTACTAGTGGTGTACCCCACCTAGAGTTAGGAACCTTTTCGATGCATCCCGTACTTTCCAATTTATCTAATTCTGCTGCTACCTTTTCTTTAAAAGCAAATGGCACTGGCCTAGGCTTGTGAAAAATTGGTTTAACGTTTGACTCTATTTCTAGTCTAATTTTTTCGCCATTATACCTACCCAGCTCATTTTTAAATAAATCTTGAAACTCGCTTAGCAAGTCATCTAACGTGGAACTTAGGGCATTGACATTTTCATGTGAAACAAGCTTTACTTCTAAATTAAAACTTTTTAAAATATCTCTACCCATTAGAATTTTACTAGCCTTCCTAATAACAATAAAAGTACAAGTTTTCACAACATTAATCATCTCCACTTCCGCAATTATCTGGCCTACTGGTAACATAACCTGGCCATTATATGCTTTTAATTTTATCGATGTTGACTCTAGTACTAAATCAGGAAACTTAGTTTCAAATATAGAAAAAGGCATACATGAGACTCCTGCGCCTGTGTCCACCTCCATATCAACTTCAACCCGATTAATCAGCCTTAAAAATTATTGGTTATACATAATTTAAATTGTCCGTCACATTAAATGCATCAATAGTCTCTTCCGTAGAAAGTGCACCTTCCTCTTGAACATAGTAATTCCTTTCTTGCACACCTTTACACGCACTAGCAATATGGCCTTTCTGATTGCAATTTCTGCAGGTATAGGACTTAAATTTGCACAACTTAAAGTCATGGTCCGGTTTATTACAATGAAAACATTTGCTTACTTGCATATCCAGTTTACTACTTTTCCTCTCAGACTTTTCACGCTTCCATATGCCAGTGTCCTTTAAGTGAAAGACCTTGTCCACTTCGACACCCCTTGTATCCATGATAGCCGCTTCCTTATTAAGTGCAATTTCCAACAGATCTTTTAGCAGTTTTGAAGGTACCTCTTCGCACAAACGATCTAGTACCCGACCAGGCATCATTCCAGCTACAAATTTATTTTTTACAAACCCATCAAGGTTGGGGCCAAAACTACACTTTGCAGCAACTTGCTTTATCCTCACAAACCAATCTGATACCCGTTCACTGAGCCTTTGCTTTAGTCCATCGAACTCTATTCGTTTCCGAAACCCTGGAACCCTTGGACTGAACTGTTGGCTTAAATAGCTTGTTAAATTCTGATATGAGACTTCACTGGGCTTATTAGGTTCACAGATATTTTTTAATATTTGGTATACTTCCACTGAGAGAGAAGTCAACAGGACAGACAATTTTCTTGCCCCTTCGACTAAATTGGCCTCAAATAACTGCTCTAACCTCTCTTGAAATATTTCCCAGTCTTCTCCTAGTTTAAATTTATCAACAGTGGCACTTCCACCCGCATTAACTATCGTAATTGCTTGCTGTGGTTGATGGCCGGCGTCTGCTGCCGCACCATTCTCCTCTACGTTACTCATTTTGTTTATATGTAGGTACTATCAGAACAGATTTTCCGATAGATAGATAAAAGATAGATAGATAGATGAATAAATTTTTATCTAATTTATTCATCAATAAAGTTATACAAACATATAAACTTATCTGACTAGTCAAAAAAGAACAGTAATTTGCAGTAAAAGACAATTATAAACATTGAACAATTTAAAAACGTTTGTAATAGATACAGTGAAGCTACCATACGACGGCGAAACGTGCAGCAAAACACCAGAGAGAGAGATAGAGAGAGAAATGCATGTCACGCAACATACACCCCTCCCCCTGCCTCCCCGAGGCTTACCACACATCCCGCCATCGCACAATAATTTCACTTCACATACATAAACACACAGTTACACGCATACATATGTTAAACATTATTATTTGCAGACCTTTAGAGTGTCTCCGCAAGGAACACCAAAACATAAATTTAATAAACCATATAAGTATAGGTGAAAACAAACTTAAAAATTAAGGAACTCATCAACATCACAAAATGCATTATCACATAAAAATTTTAACATTTTATTCTTAAATGACACGTTGCTGCCGGTATCAATACATTGATTAATTTTGTTGAAAAATTTAATGCCGATGTGTCTTGGAGAATTTTCTCCTAGCGTAAGGCGGGACTACGGCTGATATAGGTTATCTCTGTTTCTTGTGTGATGTGTATGAATATCACTGTTTCTCGGGAATTCAGATTCGTTTTCTTTGATGAACATTATTATTTGGTAAATATATAAACTAGGCAAGATAAGTATTTGTAACTCTTTGAATAATGGTTTGCAGCTAGTTAAGGGGTGAGTTTTACACATAGCTCTTATAACCTTTTTTTGTTGTTGAAATGCTCTTTTAAAGTATGGAAAATTTCCCCAGAAAATGAGCCCATACTGTAATTGAGATGGAACCAATCCATAATAAAGAGTTTTCAGAGTGTTTATCCTGACAGTGTCTCTCAGATTCCTTATTATGTAGCAAATGGTGCTTAATTTTGAGCAAACCGTATTTATATGCATTTCTCATGTAAGTTTCTGATCTAAAGTAACACCCAAAAATTTAGTAGTTGTTGTACTCTGAATGGATTTGTTTGATATCTTCAGATATAGATCATAGTTTGTCACCACATTTTTTGGCAAAAAACGCATATAACACGTTTTATTTATATTTAAGTTTAGTCCATTCTCATTACAATAGCGACTCATTTCCTGTGATGCATTGTTACTGTCGATGACAATCTGTTCAATACAGTTATGAGACATTAGCATGTTTGTGTCATCCGCATAGAGAAGAAGTTGATTTGGAGTAATACATGTATTAGGTATGTCGTTGTCGTTGATGAAAATTATAAAAAACAGAGGTCCCAAAATCGAGCCTTGAGGCACCTCCAGATTTACATTTTTTGTCTCGGATTTAGCCCCGTCAACGATGGTGGTTTGCGTGCGGTTTTGTAAATAGGCAGCCCAGCTATATGGTGCACCTCGTACCCCAATGCCTTTTAATTTCATGAGTAGCAGATTGTGATCTACAGTATCAAATGCTCGACTTAAATCATAAAAAAGCCCTAGGACATGACTCTTGTTATTTAGTGCATTGTATATAAAATCTATGCAGTCTAATATGGCAGTATTGGTGGATTTACTTTTACGAAAACCATTTTGAACATTTGATATCAGATTAAAATTCTCTAAATAATTAGTTAGTCTTATGAAGTATGATGCTTCATAAATTTTAGCAATTTGACTTGGCATACATATAGCTCTATAGTTCATAATGTCCGTTTTGGGGCCTTTGTTTTTATATACAGGTATACATTTGGATTCTTTTAGGTTGGGGAATACACCAACTGAGAACGATAAAGTCTTTTACTGACTTCATCACTTTTCCGCTGATGTCGTCGATACCAGCAGCCGGTTTAAGAGTGGTTTTTCCAATTATTTCGTTTATTTCTTGTGGTGTCGTCGGTGTGAGAAAAAAACTGGTATATGCCTTTTCAATGTTGATGTTATAATTAGGTTTGGGATGGTTTGAAGTAACACTTATAAAGTAATCGCTGATAAAATTACTCTTCTCCGTGGCAGTTGATATCAGAATACCCTGGCCATCACGTATGTCTATGGATGATTGCTTTTTATTAACTGACTTGGATTCATTGATAATTTTCCAGGTGTCTCTCATTATGTTGTTGGAATTCATTAGACGCTGGTCGTTACATTGTTTCTTGTGTTGATCGATGCAGTTTTTATATATTAATTTAAATTGCATATACCTTTCAGTATAGGCTGGGTTATTTAACCGTTTTCTGATGCTGTTCATTTCACACAGTTGGTCATGCATCGACTTAATAGCAGGTGTAAACCACTTTTTTGTCTTGAATTTGTTTGGAGACCTCATTATAGGAAAAGCACAGTTGTAGTGGAATAGAAAAGTGCAATAGAATGCGTCAAACTTCTGTGAAAATGTGGAGGCTGTATACATTTCAATGCAGTTCTCAGCGGATAACAGATGTTGAAATCTTTCAATATTTGTGGCGTTGTAGTTTCTTCTGTAAGTATGATTTAATCTGCTATTTTTAGACAAAAGTAGTTGAAATGAGCATATTTGAAATGTATGGTCAGATATGAAAGACTCGTGGACTTCTTTGTTAATTACTGTTAGGTTTGAAAATATATCGTCGATACAGGTGGTACTATGGCTCGATATTCTTGTAGGTTCCTGAATGTGATTTGTGACGTTGTATTCAGCTAGTAAGTTTAGCAGCACACTTTTTTCAGAGCTGGTTTGTAGGAGATCTATGTTTATATCACCACAAATAAGGTAACAGTGTTTTGGGTTGTAGAGTCTGTGAAGAAGTAGTTCGAGTCAGCCTATGAATTCTTTAAAGTCACTGTCCGGTGTTCTATAAATTGCAATAATATAAATTGAATATTTACCATTTGGAGAAAGCATTTTTGCAGCACATACTTCAAAATGTCTTTCTTCTGCATCTTCTTTTGATGGTACACATGTGATTTTTAGGTCATCCTTTACATAAATAGATACTCCACCTCTTATTTGATTTGTGCGGCAGAAATAAGACACTAACTTAAAGTTTTCGATTTTGGTCACTTTTAATTCTTCCTCACTTAACCAATGTTCACTTAAGCACAGTATATCAACTTTATGGTGGGTCAAATGTATAGATAAACTGTCATGTTTTTGATTTACTAGTCCCTGTATATTAAAGTGCATTACGGTGGAAATTGCTATATTTACGTTAAAAAACATTAAGGTGAAGATATCCACAAAATTTCATCCACAAATGCTGACGTAGAGGAAATTCTATCCCACCAGTGTAGGGCGTGTAAGACGCTACGACATACGTGCACTATCATATTATGTTACGGCTTTGAAATTTTGCACATGTGTATAAGTCTCGTGACAATACACTTTAACATCTTCATATAAGAAAAAATGAGATGGCGGCTTCAAGATGGCGGACGACTTTACCGTTTACGATCCGATTCGACTCAAAATAGATATCTGGTAGTTTTCGAGATTACCAATTATGAATTCTTGGTCAAAATTCAGAAATTCAAAATGGCGGCGCCAATATGGCGGATGAATTTTGTCATTTATGGTCCAAATCGATCAATATTGATATCTGGGTTTTTCGGGTTCGCCGATTACGAATTTCCAGTAAAAAAAATTTGTTCAGGATGCCGATTTCAAGATGGCGGACGACTTTACCGTTTAAGATCCGATTCAACTCAAAATCGATATCTGGGGGTTTTCTAGGTCACGGATTATGAATTTTCAGTCAAAATAAAGAAATTCAAAATGGCGGCGCCAATATGGCCGACGACTTTTGTCATTTACATTCAAATAGATCAAAATTGATATCTGGGGGTTTTCGGGGTCGCGGATTACGAATTTCTAGTAAAAAATTTAGTTCAAGATGGCGGACGACTTTACCGTTTATGATCCGATTCGTCTCAAAATCGATATCTGAGGATTACAGCATATGAAAAGACTAAAAAGTAAAAAATAAAATGTAAAAAATATTTAAAAAAAGCTTCTATTTAAACGTTCTAAGAAGTAGAAAATAAACGTTGAAGCAAATCAAATCCATCATTTTGATGCATTATATAATTTGTTTATGATATAAACGCGAACAATCTCCTTTACACAGGAAAATCTGGCGACAATATATCATAAAAAAAATTATGTAATGTAACAAAATGATGAATTTGATTTACTTCAAAGTTTATTTTCTACTTTTTAGAGCATTTAAATAAAAGCTCTCTTAAAGAAATATTTTTTATATAATTTTTTACCATATTTCGAAGACAGCTTTATTATAAATTCCCAATTTTACCCCTATAAAAGTTTTCCTATAGTATTACATAGTCAATATATACATTAAAAAAATTTCTTCGTGACGAACGAGGCGAGCAAAGCATCTATTACATTGAATTTCAAATTTATTTTACTGTCAAATAAATAAAGATTGTTTCCCAAATTCCCAACTGTATCCCACCAAATTTTTCCTACAGTTTCCTGGGACCCTTATATACATTTGCCATACAAAACAATCCGTGACAAATGAGCCTTCATAGGTGAACAAATTGTTTAGTATATTGAATTTCAAATTTATTTTTACAGTAATACAAATAAAGATTTTTTCCAAATTCCCATTTGTACCCCCGCCAAATTTTTCCCACAGTTCCTTAAGACCCTTATGTACATTTTCCATACAAAAATAATCCGTGACAAACGAGCCTTCATAGGTGAACAAATTGTTTATTACATTGAAGTTCATATTTACTTCTACTCTCATAAAAATAAAGATTTCTTCCAAATTCCCATTTGTACCCCCACCAAATATTTCCCACAGTTTCTTAAGACCCTTATGTACATTTGCCATATAAAAATAATTCGTGACAAACGAGCCTTTATAGGTGAAGAAATCGTTTACTATATTGAATTTCAAATTTATTTTTACTGTCATATAAATAAAGATTTCTTCCAAATTCCCATTTGTACCCCCACCAAATATTTCCCACAGTTTCTTAAGACCCTTATGTACATTTGCCATACAAAAATAATCCGTGACAAACGAGCCTGCATAGGTGAACAAATTGTTTAGTACATTGAATTTCATATTTATTTTTACTGTTATAAAAACGAAGATTTCTTCCAAATTCCCATTTGTACCCCCACCAAATATTTTCTACAGTTTCTTAAGACCCTTATGTACATTTGCCATACAAAAATAATCCGTGACAAACGAGCCTTCATAGGTGAACAAATTGTTTAATACATTGAATTTCATATTTATTTCTACTGTTATATAAACGAAGATTTTTTCCAAATTCCCATTTGTACCCCCACCAAATTTTTCCTACAGTTTCTTAAGACCCTTATGTACATTTTCCATACAAAAATAATCCGTGACAAACGAGCCTTCATAGGTGAACAAATCGTTAATTACATTGAATTTCAAATTTATTTTTACAGTGATACAAATTAAGATTTTTTCCAAATTCCCATTTGTACCCCCACCAAATTTTTCCCACAGTTCCTTAAGGCCCTTGTGTACATTTTCCATACAAAAATAATCCGTGGCAAATGAGCCTTCATAGGTGAACAAATTGTTTATTACATTGAATTTCATATTTATTTGTACTCTCATAAAAATAAAGATTTCTTCCAAATTCCCATTTGTACCCCCACCAAATTTTTCCTACAGTTTCTTAAGACCCTTATGTACATTTGTCATTCCCAGCTGTACCTCAACATATTTTTCCCAGAGTTTTCTAATTTTTATGAGAGTAGAAATTAATATGAAATTCAATGTAATAAACGATTGGTTTACATATGAAGGATCGTTTGTCACGGATTATTTTTGTATGGCAAATGTATATAAAGGCCCAAGGAAACTCTAGGAAAAGTTTGTTGGGGGTACAACAGGGAATCTGGGAACAAATCATTATTTATATAACAGTAAAAATAAATTTGAAATTCAATGTAATAAATGATTTGTTCACTTATGAACGCCCGTTTGTCACGGATTATTTTTGTATGGCAAATATACATAAGGGTCTTAAGAAACTGTAGGAAATATTTGGTGGGGGTACAAATGGGAATTTGGAAGAAATCTTTATTTTTATGAGAGTAGAAATAAATATGAAATTCAATGTAATAAACAATTCGTTCATCTATGAAGGCTCGTTTGTCACGGATTATTTTTGTGTGGAAAATGTACATAAGGGTGTTAAGGAACTGTGGGAAGAATTTGGTGGGGGTACAAATGGGAATTTGGAAAAAATCTTTTTTGTGTTACTGTAAAAATAAATTTGAAATTCAATGTAATAAACGATTTGTTCACCTATGAAGGCTCGTTTGTCACGGATTAGTTTTGTATGGCAAATGCACATAAGGGTCTTAAGAAACTGTAGGAAAAATTTGGTGGGGGTACAAATGGGAGTTTGGAAAAAAATCTTAATTTTTATAACAGTAGAAATAAATATGAAATTCAATGTACTAAACAATTTGTTCACCTATGAAGGCTCGTTTGTCACGGATTATTTTTGTATGAAAAATGTACATAAGGGTCTTAAGGAACTGTAGGAAAAATTTGGTGGGGGTACAAATGGGAATTTGGAAAAAATCTTTATTTGTATTACTGTAAAAATAAATTTGAAATGCAATGCAATAAACGATATGTTCACCTATGAAAGATCGTTTGCCACTGATTACTTTTGTATGGCAAATGTACATAAGGGTCTTAAGAAATTGCGGGAAAAATTTGTTGGGGTACAACTGGGTATTTGGGAAAATATCTTTATTTATATGACAGTAAAAATAAGTTTGAAATTCATTGTAATAAACAATTTACTCGCGTATGAAGGCTCGTCTGTCACGGATTATTTTTGTATGGCAAATGTATATAAGGGTCCTAGGAAACTGTAGGAAAAATTTGGTGGGATACAGTTGGGAATTTGGGGAACAATCTTTATTTATTTGACAGTAAAATAAATTTGATATTCAATGTAATAGATGCTTTGTTCGCCTCGTTGTCACGAAGAAATTTTTTTAATGTATATATTGACTATGTAATACTATAGGAAAACTTTTATAGGGGTAAAATTGGGAATTTGTAATAAAGCTGTCTTCGAAATATTGTAAAAAATTATATAAAAAATATTTTTTTAAAAGGGCTTTTATTTAAATGCTCTAAAAAGTAGAAAATAAACTTTGAAGTAAATCAAATTCATCATTTTGTTACATTATATAATTTTTTTTTATGATATAAAAGCTTGTCGCCATATTTTTCTGTGTAAAGGAGATTGTTCGCGACAAGCTTTTATATCATAAACAAATTATATAGTGGATCAAAATGATGGATTTGATTTACTTCAACGTTTATTTTCTACTTCTTAGAACGTTTAAATAAAAGCTTTTTTTAAATATTTTTTTTACAAATTTTTACTTTTTAGTCTTTTCATATGCTGTAATCCTCAGATATCGATTTTGAGACGAATCGGATCATAAACTGTAAAGTCGTCCGCCATCTTGAACTAAATTTTTTACTATAAATTCGTAATCCGCGATCCCGAAAACCCTCAGATATCGATTTTGATCTATTTGAACGTAAATGACAAAAGTCGTCGGCCATATTGGCGCCGCCATTTTGAATTTCTTTATTTTGACTGAAAATTCATAATCCGTGACCTAGAAAACCCCCAGATATCGATTTTGAGTTGAATCGGATCTTAAACGGTAAAGTCGTCCGCCATCTTGAAATCGCCAATCTGAGTAAAATTTTT
Organism: Leptura quadrifasciata; assembly: GCA_963675555.1. Taxonomy (NCBI): domain Eukaryota; kingdom Metazoa; phylum Arthropoda; class Insecta; order Coleoptera; family Cerambycidae; genus Leptura; species Leptura quadrifasciata. The sequence continues at coordinate 74,653,583 of OY776680.1, forward strand.
TACTGGAAATTCGTAATCGGCGAACCCGAAAACCCCCATATATCAATATTGATATTTTGAAAATTTCTAAAGTTATACCTATTCATAAAGGTGGACCTATAACATCAAATAATTTCAGACCCATATCACTAACACCTATTATATCGAAGATATTTGAGACGGTATTAAAAATTCAAATTACCAAGCATTTTGAAAATAATAATTTATTCTATTGCTATCAGTTTGGGTTCAGACCACATAAATCCACAAATGACGCCATTATTCACCTTATCAATAATATAATTGATAAACAAGACATTGGAGAGTATGCCGGAGTAACTTTTTGTGACTTACAAAAGGCGTTTGATTGTGTGTCGCATTATATTCTACTGGATAAATTTAAGTATTACAAATTTAATAATACCAGTTATCAACTAATATCTTCATATCTTTCCAGCAGACAACAATACACATTTAAGGATGGAATCTGTTCTAACTTACGTAATGTTAAACACGGTGTCCCTCAAGGGTCGGTTCTGGGACCTATCCTTTTCTTGGTCTATATAAATGACCTAAGAAAAAGTGTTCCCAGTGCTGAGCTTATAACGTTTGCCGATGACACCACACTATTAACAGGGCACAAGGAGTTGAGCAAGGTTAGAGAGCTCATGTATGTTACACAATCTGCTGCCCAGGACTGGTTTATTGCTAACAGGTTAAATTTAAATGATAGTAAAACTTTTCATGTATTTTTCTCACATAGATCCACTTATGAGATTAGTAATCCGATTACTGTAAAGTTTTTAGGTGTTATGTTAGATCCGAAGTTGAATTGGGGACAGCATATTGAATTTTTATCCAAAAAGTTGTCAAAGAATATATTTGTAATAAGAAGCCTTTCGAAATTCGTTCCCAGACAGGTACTATTAACTGCTTATCATAGTTTGATAGTGTCTCAGATATCTTATAGTCTGATAAGTTGGGGTCATGCCCCTTGTACCTGTAGAATTTTTGGTCTCCAACGAAGGGCCATCCGTATTATTACCAATATGGATTATCAAGCAGATGTTAGACAGGCATTTGTCGACCTACAATTATTTACTTTTCCTTGTTTGTATATATACACCTGTCTCATGCATGTCAAAAAGTTCATGAACAATATACTACTCAAAAATCGCTACACGACCATAATAATCGTAACGGAAATGATATTAGAATGAGCTATTTAAGATTAAAATCTAGTAGGTATGGTCCTAATTATTACGGCCCCAAGTTTTTCAATAAATTACCTAATTCAATTAGATCTCTACCAGTTAATGTTTTTAAGAACTGCATTAAAAAATTCTTATTATCACAAGCCTTCTACACTATTAATGAATTTTTAGACTGCAATGTACCTGATACCATTTAACTTTAATATTTTAATATGTTTTTATTTATTTATTTTATTTATTGTATGTTTTCTGTTTTATATTTATATTTAGTTTTAATTGTACATTATTCCGATAGAATGTATATTATTATTTACATTGTATATCTGACGTGTGTAAAACATTCTTGTTACAAACACAAATAAATTATCTATCTATCTATCTATGTATCTATTGATCGATTTGGACCATAAATGACAAAATTAATCCGCCATATTGGCGCCGCTATTTTGAGTTTCTTTATTCTGACTGAAAATTCATAATCCGTGACCTAGAAAACCCCCAGATATCGATTTTGAGTTGAATCGGATCTTAAACGGTAAAGTCGTCTGCCATCTTGAAATCGCCATCCTGAACAAAATTTTTTACTGGAAATTCGTAATCGGCGAACCCGAAAACCCCCATATATCAATATTGATCGATTTGGACCATAAATGACAAAATTAATCCGCCATATTGGCGCCGCTATTTTGAGTTTCTTTATTCTGACTGAAAATTCATAATCCGTGACCTAGAAAACCCCCAGATATCGATTTTGAGTTGAATCGGATCTTAAACGGTAAAGTCGTCCGCCATCATGAAATCGGCATCCTGAACAAATTTTTTTTACTGGAAATTCGTAATCGGCGAACCCGAAAAACCCAGATATCAATATTGATCGATTTGGACCATAAATGACAAAATTCATCCGCCATATTGGCGCCGCCATTTTGAATTTCTGAATTTTGACCAAGAATTCATAATTGGGGATCTCGAAAACTCCCAGATATCTATTTTGAGTCGAATCTGATCGTAAACGGTAAAGTCGTCCGCCATTTTGAAGCGGCCATCTTGTTTTTTTCTTATATGAAGATGTTAAAATGTATTGTCACGAGACTTATACACGTGCAAAATTTCAAAGCCGAACATAATGTGATAGTGCACGTATGTCGTAGCGTCTTACACGCCCTACACTGGTGGGATAGAATTTCCTCTACGTCAGCATTTGTGGATGAAATTTTGTGGATATCTTCACCTTAATTAAAAAACTCTCATTTTGTTCTACGGTTGATCCATAACTACTTTCATGAATGTTTCTCCTGGTTGTTTTTTGATTGTCCAGAAAACGTTGTCCCTTGACGAAATCAAATCTTTCATATGCAACTCCCGTAGGCCAGAAAGATGTACTGTATACTAAATCCTTGACTTTGGGTCAACACCGACTAGAAAACATTTATTATTTTCTACTTTGAACCAGGTATTTAGTTTTTTTACTGATATTTTTTCATCTTCCAATTTGGATTTCTTTTTTATATATGCCACAACATTTTCTGTGCTTACAGCATCTTTCACTCTCGAGATAAAAAGCCATATCTTTTTTTCTTTAATGCTGGGCATTGGTCGGCCCTCAAACTCATTTTCAGTTGTTTCGTTGGTTCCAAGTTGCACTTTTTTCCTCCATTTCCTTTTTTAATTTTCTTGGTATCCGTCATCACTGTCATGTTATTCGTAGGCCTCCTGGATCCTATGTACACTCTGGTTCTCCTTCCCTTGATTTGGTTTAGTGGCGATAGCCACTTTCTGTACATTATTTTTGGTTTTGTTGGTGGTTTTTTTGACAATGTCCACATATGATTTCTGTTGATTTGTTTTGGATGGTTCAGATTTTGTGTTGGTTACATAGTGAGCATTTCCTTTATCAATAATTGTTTTTTCCCGTGATGGACTACTATTTCTATTTCTGTTCCATTGGTTTGCGGTCAGAAGGCGTACTAAATCAACATTGCTGTCTCGTATATTTTTGATTTCATTTTTTAGAGCTGTAATTTCATTCTGGTAGTTTAATTTCAATGTTTCAGTTGTTTGTTCTAAGGTCTGAGTAAATACTTCTTTAGATTTGTTAATTTCAAGCTCAATATCTCTTAATTTTTCAATAATAATGGTTTGTTCATAAAGGTTCCTCTTCAGTGTGTTGTTTTCAACTATTAGTTGATTATTTAATTGTTCTATCTTATTAGGAAGTGAGTTACAGTTTGGACAATAATATCGCAATTTTCTCTTTGTTAGTTCCATGACTCTCATTTCTGTAGGTGCGATTCCTGCACACAATTTACAGTAAGCCTTAGTACATTCATCACAAATTATTATTTGTTTCTGGTCCAAGTTTTTGCTTTTACATTCTTCATGGTTTATGCAATCCATTTTTTAAGTGTTTTTCAGTTGTTTAGATATGGTGTTCATTTTTTAGTTTTAAGAGACCAGTCCTGTTTTCAGATCCACAAAAAGAAAGAAAGAAAGCAAGACAGCTGATAACTTTTTAATTAGGATATATGTATAGTTTTTATGTGGATGAAAAACTTTCACTGATAGGTTATTAAATTCCCAGATCCTGGCTTGATTTATATTTATTGTTTATTAACACAAACTTAAATATTAGCAATTTTTTATATTCAGCATTCACCAGATTCTTAGGAGTAGTTTGATATAAAAATATATTTTTGATGTTCAGTAGTACCACTAATAAATGATTATTTATAACCACACACACACGCACTTACTGAATAAATTTACACAACACACAATATTTACACAATAAAAACAATACTCACTACTCTTTAGTCGTTTTCGCTCGTCGCTAAATTGTAATGTCTCTGATATGACTTACTAATTAAAACGCAACTCTCTAGGAAAAACGTTTTACTCAATACCTTTTTAATTCTCAGAACACATATGACATATATTTTGACAGACTCTTGTTAGTTATATTGCACCAAGTTTATGATGACAGTTCTACCAACTTCCATCTACTGCAATCTGCCTACATCTCGCGTGGCATATATTAAAATTAATTTGGTATGGTGGCATATTTCCCGTATCAATGTAAGGTGCGATACACCATTTCAAGTTGGGGTATGCCTTGTCTCCTATGATAAATTGATCGTTTTCGAAGTACTTTTGAACATCATGCACAACCTCTTTAAAAATGTCAGAGTTTCCAAAAACATGTATGTCGTTCACTGAACTAGGATATCCTGTAAAAACATCCAAAGATTTTCTTCTGCTATTACATATACCTTGTAATGTCATACCATAGAAACATTTGCGATTAATGTATGCTTCGTGGTTTTTATTTGGCGCCTTAATTTCAACATACATTCCATCTACTGCACCAATAATTCCCTTTATTCCTCCCATGCGACGAAATTCAATTTCATCACGACATGCCTCTTCTCCTGAAGGCCACTTTATTATTTTAAGAGCTATTTTATTTAGAGCCCTTATGACTCTCTCAAACGATACAAATAAACTTGACTTCCCCATATTGAAACGATTCGCAACGGACCTAAAATATATAAATAAACTTTAATTTAAATTCAAATCAACTTATTACTTTTACCTATAACTTTCAGGCGTTGCTAATAGCCATAAAACTGATAACAATTGTCTTTTGCCATCAATTTTTGGTCTACCTGCCACATTGTCATTACCTGATAAATCTTCTGCGATAGCTTCATACAACCATTCAACAGCAGTTCTTGTCATTCTAAAATGACTGAAACTCAGTCTCGGAACTATTTGTTATTGTTACTTCCAAAAAATTAGCAACGCGGCTTGGTACAGTTTTCTGCTTGCATGTCTTTTTTATCACTGAAGTTAAGATATTTTCCACTGCTTCAATTTCGTCGTCGTCAGACTCGGATGAATCAGAAAAGATTTGATTTAAAATAGTAATAACGCATGCATCCTCAAGATTCTCCATTACGACCAGAAAAAGAAATTCGTTGGATTACTTTCAACCTCAGGTTTCAACATCTCAACCTCAGTTATAAATGTGACTGTGACACTAACAGTGTTGCCACTCTCTCTCAAATTAGTGGAGTAAACTTCGGTTTCAAATAGTAGTAATATAAGAAAAATAGTAGTAGTCATTAGGCAACTCACTTAAGAAGTATTTGTATTGTAGGTTGCAGAACTTGTCTGGGTATTTGACAGCATAAAAATTTTAAATATTTTATTTCCACATAAACTAATTTCTCGTATTTCAAATATTTTACATGATACACTTTAGAAGAAAAAAACGGCCAAATATAAAACATTTATTTAAATAAAATACACTGTAAACTTAAAAATTAACAAAACATTTTATTTTTTAAAGTTTTTTAAGTAACCTTAGGGAAGGTTGAAACTCATAACAGCTTTTATTAAATAAAAGAGACTTAGCGTGCATAATTGAATCACATGTATCGACTTCTAAGCGATTCCTTTGCTTTGTCTTGATTAATGTCAGCTGAGAGAATATTCTTTCAGCCGCTGCAGATGAATGTGGAATCGCCATAATAGCCTTAATAACTTTAGATAAATTTGGGAACATGTACTCATCTAGAGCATTTTTCATATTCATTACATAATGACCAAAATTCCTCGAAACTGTTTTGTTTTCGATTTTGACAATCTGCTATGGAGCACACCAAACGATATTCAGTATTTAAATTTTCTATATCTACTTGCAATTGAGGAAAAAAATCCAATATTTTTATAATGGATAAATGTTCACCTGACAACACTTCTTTTGGAGAAAATTTGTTGACAAATAATAATAAGGGATCATTAAAGTCAATGCGTTTTTTAATCTGTTTACATAACTCGACATAGAAAGCTAGAGCATTAGTTCTAAATTTTGATAATTCATTTTTATCTATGTTGTCCTTATTAATCATTTGTTCAACTTTCGCCCCAAAGTACATATTTTCAATTTTTATAAAATTATGAGGATGTTCGACATTTATTTCATGAATTGCTATGTTATCTAGATAATTCTTTAATAAGAAATTTCGTAAAATAGTTTTGTAGAGTTCAAGCAGTCTTACTAACATAACATCAATTTTACAAGTCTCACCCTGAAATTCTTTGTTTAATGTATTAACAAAACCAAGGACATAAGATAGAAAATAAAAATAAACTTTATAAATGGGATTCCTTAAATTTTCCAATATTTGTGCTGTATTTCTGAGTTCTTCCGAATATACAAGATTTGTAAAATAGAGCGTAAGAGCATCCCACGATTGCAAAACTCTTTCAACTGCAGCCTGTAACAGAACGTTATATTAAATTTTACATTATCACCAAAATTTATTTGAAACGCTTACTTGTAATGACAACCATCTTGTTTGACTAAGTTTTAAGATTTTTAATGGTTTAATTTTTAAAAATTCTTGATACTCTACGAAACTTTCCACTTGTTTGGAGCTATTGGAAAAATGATTAATTGTGCTCCTTAAAAATTCTTCAATAGATTTGGGCAGTTTTTCAGCTGCTGCCGAGGCACATAAATGCATAGAATGACATATACAACCTATTACTATAATATTTGGATTTATCTCTCTGAATTTAGCTTGAACTCCCATTTTATTGCCCATCATAATGGATGCATTATCGGCAGCAAAACCGATCATGTTTTCAACAGGAATTGAATTATTGTTCAGGAGGTTTATTATTCCATTAAATAAGCCATTAGCCGTAGCATCCTCTACTTTTGCGAGCCCAAAAAAATTATCTCTAATAGATACATTGTCGAAAAATCTAATTAGGACAACTAAAGACTTCTGTGTCGATATATCCGTAGTTTCATCAATAATTAGGCTGTACAGTTTGTTTATATTTAATCGTTCTTTCAACTCAAAGAGTGATTCATCTGCCAATTGATTTTTTGTCAGGTAACATGCCTTCGTTCTAGAAATTTTTAAAGCCTTTGCAATATTTGAATCGGGACATACCGACGCTATCAATTTCGGGGTAATACTAAAGGAGAACGGAAACCTCGAATTTTTGCGTGATTTTTTCAGGATACCCTATTTTGGGGTCGTAGAACACGAATCCGAAATTAGTTTTGCGTGCATACGAGCCGTTTGTTCAAAAAAAATTTTTGAAAATTTTTCTTATGACACGCACTTTTTCATGCGCTAATTTATACACCAACAGCACTTGTATATCGTTTTTTTCCTTATTAAGATCACACTATGGCCTTTATAGAACAATAAACCCTTCACTTATGGCAGAAAACTCATTTTCTTTTACATAAAAATAAAAAAAATGTTTGTAAAACATCACAAAACAGCTACTCAAAACTATACAACTGTCAATCCGATGCGCATGCATTTACAAAGTTGTATCTAAAATACCGACACCGACCAATATCACAATGCTTTAACGCCATCTACCCCAGATTTAATACGGTGCTAAATTACTATTATATATCCCTTGCCCTTCATGACACGTTCGCGCCCGTCGACGCTTCGAAAGTGTCTTGAAGGGCAAGGGATATATAATAGTACTTAGCATCTTATTAAATCTGGGGCAGACGGCGTTAAGTATTATTTATAAACATACATATCCTTTTGCCCTTCAAGGCGCTAATATGTGTACTTAGCGCCGTCTGCCCCAGATTTAATAAGGTGCCAAGTACTATTATATATATCCCTTGCCCTTCAAGACACTTTCGAAGCGTCGACGGGCGCGAACGTGTCTTGAAGGGCAAGGGATATGTATGTTTATAAATAATACTTAGCGCCGTCTGCCCCAAATTTAATAAGGTGCTAAGTACTATTATATATCCCTTGCCCTTCAAGGCACGTTCGCGCAAAGTGTCTTGAAGGGCAAGGGATATATAATAGTACTTATCACCTTATTAAATCTGGGGCAGACGGCGTTTAGTATTATTTATAAACATATATATCCCTTTCTAAGCGTCGACTGGTCACGAATGTGTTTGGAAAAGTAACGTCGCATATGTCTTTCAACACTAAAAATGAATTAGTTCAACCCACTAACTTTCAATTCTTTGTGCCTTTAGACACCAAACCTTACACATGCGCAAACAACGCATGCAAATATTTGTAATCAAATCAAATGACAGATGGAGGTTAATCTAATACAGTTTCTGTGAATAAAATTCTGATTTTTATACAAAAGAAAGTGAGTTTTCTGCCATAAGTGAAGGGTTTATTGTTCTATAAAGGACATAGTGTGAGCTTAATAAGGAAAAAGACGATATACAAGTGCTGTTGGTGTATAAATTAGTGCATGAAAAAGTGCATCATAAGAGAAATTTTCAAAAATTTTTTTTTGGGAAACGGTTCGTATGCACGCAAAACTAATTTCAGATTCGTATTCTACGACCCCAAAATAGGGTATCCTGAAAAAATCACCCAAAAATTCGAGGTTTCCGTTCTCCTTTAGTATTACCAATTTCGGTAAATGATCCATTAACATGAATGGCAGGTTATGTTCATGCAAGAAAACAAGAAGTTTTATTTCTGATGCCTTTGTAGAATTCTTAATTAACGATCTTGTTGTATCAACAAATGAGTTTATTTTGGGTGTTGATTTTAAAACATTTTGTCTATGACAGTGTGTTGCACTTTGGAAATGCTTTAAAAGATGATTATAGTTGCAAGATAATCCTTTATCGCAAATTTTGCAGAATGCTTTTTTCCCTTTACATTCTAATCCTTGAAACTTCTCATACCAGGTTTCTCTGAATTTCTGATCATATTTTTTCTTCTTATTTTGAGGTTGATCATTTTTATCATTTTCTAAATCAGATCTTGAATGACTATTATTGTAATTATTTGAAGTCCATGCAACGGCCACAGGTTCTGTCGGCCGCGGAGGCGAAGGCGTCTTCTTTCTTTTTCTTATGAGAAACCTAAAATGATCATAAACTATAAACATAATACAATAAACTGAATTTCAGGAAATTTTAAATTATAATTTAAATATTAATGATAATAATTTAAATATTAATGGTACCAATAATAAAACATGAATAACCTACTTACCTCTCCATAAGTCCATAATCCAAAGCACAAAATAGACAAAATAATTTAGAAAATAACTGACAACGAGCAGTTAAGAGTCTCAAGATGTCTACTATTTGACATTTTACATAAATTTCAGAACGTACGTCGGGCGAAGACATCTGTGCTCTGTGCTGTGATGTACGTTTTTGAACTACTATCGAGTAGAACTACTAAACTTCACCAACATAAGATTTTTATTAAGATTTTCTTAATAAAATCATCTATATTAATATAGCTTTATTTTATAATCTAAATAACAAGTAGGAGTAGAAATCATCTATTGCGGAGTAGGGGAGCAAAATATTATCTAAAGGAGTAAATCTGCTCCGAATGGAGTAACTTTGGCAACGCTGGACACTAATATATCTTATCTATGACACTAATTACAGTGACAGAGCACGTGAGAGTCCAACAAAAACACCCGTTCACTAACTACAAAGCCGTATGAAATAACCCCTTGGTAATAATCATCTTGCCCGGCGTCTTTCCTGAACATGCTCCAGTTCTGGCTGCACTGGTTGATATAAAACGTGCTATTTAAGTACGCCGGCGCCGTTCAAATGAACGGCTCTTGATGAACGGCTCATCTGAGTGAGCTGAACGAAGTGAGCCGCTCAGTTAAAATAGGTGAGCGATCCATTACTAGATTATAGTAAATGCGTCCAGTGCGGCAGTGCGTCGAACAATTTTAAGAGTAACCATGTGGTAAGTAAGTATTAAATTTAGTATTTTGTGCTGAACATTATATACTCTATTTTTGCTTCTATTTCTTCTGTTTCTCTCCTTGATATTCAGTTTGTTTCGACTGACAGACGAAATTTAAGAATCATATGTAATTATATACCTACCAACAAATAAAATCATAAATTTTTTGTCATTAGTTTTGAGTAGTTTATCTATCACTATGAGTTATTTTACTCTTAAGTCTTATGCTAATTTAGCACATCTTAAATTCAATTGAACTAAAGAAGACTAAGGGAAGTTAAGTTTATGATCAAATAGAGCTATAGTTACTTTCAAATATAATTAAAATAAGATCGTCTTCTGAAACCTACACAACTACACAGTTGTCGATAGAGATATACCGTGGGAGTCAATGCGGATCGTGAATTTTAAATTTAGTTCAAGAAGGTTCAAATATTTAATGCGCATTGGCGTAAACCATTTATCGTTGTTTTTACATCTAATGAACATATCGAAGATGAGACAGATAATAGCTAAACGCTACCAAGTACCTATTACATTCTAATTATAATGTGTTATGTAACAAGGCGCAAATAAAATCTCCCTATCAGCTTGACAAATATAGTGAATGCAAAAAATCGCCTACACGGTTGCTCACATTGGGTCATCTAGATTGTCGGTTAAAACACTTAATCGACTTAACCTCAAAAAGTTTAAATCATTTTATTTTCGTTTTTACATTTCAATTTGAGTGTTTTTGGAAATTATGGAGTGCAACATCAGGTTCATTCGAGGGTTCGTTAAAAGTGAGTGTAGATAAGAAGAAAGTCTAACAAAAAATTCGTAAGATTGTTTGACAAAAGCATATATCCAACAAAATCTAGAGCTAACACAGAAAATGGCAAGAGAGCGAAACGTCTGTGGCGAAACTATTAAAATGAAGAAAGATGTTGAATGTTTTCTTAAAAACTAAATTGGAGGAATTGTCATGGAAAAACCATGTTTTCAACTACTTGGGTAAGTAACTTAAAACTTTATTGCCAGCGAGATTGCCAGCTATCATGCTGAATTCAGGTGGTGCAATTAATTAGAACAATCAGAATGATATTAAAAATACACTGTGATGGAATCCTAATAAATTTGTTTTATTGTATAATTGAGAGCAATTTATTAAACCTGTCGCAAGATGTTAATGCAGGTACCTTTCAAGAATCATTGGATCGAAACGTATTTTTGCCTATTAGTTCCACCGAAGCTTCAGAGTAATAAAATGCAACAGTAGTCATGATTTAGATTTAAAGTTGCCGTTTGAGGTTATGTGAAATATTCCTCATACGTTTGCTATGTGCCTGAACCAATAATTTTACTAGCCCAGGGAACATATTCAGCTCCACCGTCAATTTATAATTAGCACATAAACGTAATGAACTATCTGCTTTGATTACTGGGTACTAATGGTGTAATGTATTCAAATATTTGTTGACATCTAAGCCATGCACCTCATTCCTCATCTGTTAGTTAGCGCACCTGCGCATAAGCGCATCAATAGAGTTCAGAAGTTGTAAATAAAATGTCAAGTTGTATATGTAATGTGTGTGTTACTATCTCAAAGTTTCACCACCTTAATTATTTAATTAACGTATAAGTTGTACGTTACATTGGCGAAGAGTAAAAGGCTAATTCTTTGCGTGATATCTAGACGTCTCTGCATAAATCTTTCAAACCACTTTCTACTTATCTTGAAAGTCTTTTCTTCCATATTTTCCTTCCACTCTGCCTGCTAGGTTTCTGGCACATATGGCATGGTTATGGCAAAGCAGTATTTTGAATTACAAACGCAATTTTTTGTATTTTGCTCTTGCTTCACCCAAAAACTATTTGTAGTATGTTAGACTTTAAAAAATTTATAGAAGGTGCTGATAACAGCTTAAAAATAAAAATCGCATCAGGTAAAGTACCTTTTCTGTGGAAATATTGAAAATATTATTAGAAAAACTTGTTCAGAATTAAAAAACTATGGTGTACCAAATTATAGAACTAAATATATATAGGTATGTTAGAATGAATGTGAAATAAAAGTTAAATTATTAAAATACAGCCACGATCTAGACAATTCGGTACACAAGGCCATTCTGACCGTTCGCCCGGGGTGACAGCCGTCACCGCTGTCCCCTCTCTTGACTACCATAGCCCACATCTTTATTATTCTCTGATTTATAGGCTTTGTCATCAATATACTGTTTGCGTTAACACGGCCAAACTGACCTGTCTTTCGTTCTCGAAATACCTTGCGTAACATTCATTTTATATAAAACGAAATTTATTACCATACAAAACAAATAAACAAAACAAAATTATCTCAAAAAAAAAAAAATGAATAACAGATAGCAACATCTTCAAATATTAAGTGATTTCACCACCTTCCTTGGAGTTCTCACTCGTCGTCAGTCATCATTGACCTCGACATCGGAGCCTTCTTGATTGGCTTCTGTAAAACAAACATTTCGGTGTAGCTATCAACACAAAATGTTTTTCAGATTTTAACAAAATCTGTCAGCACCTCAATTATTGAAAAATGAAAATTAAACTCTCAGAATTTTAACAATATTCCCCCAGCATATAATTACTGAAAAATAAAATCTATGCTCCTGGGAATTTGACAGTATACTTCCATCAGCATTTCAATCATCGAAAAATAAAATCTATGCTCCTAGGATTTTAACAATATCCTTCCAGCATTTTAGTCATTGAAAAATAAAATCTATGCTCCGAGGATTTTAACAATATCCTTCCAGCATTTTCTTAATGAAGATAGAACAGATAGCTAACACAGACCATCCTAACTAGTAACTACTAGAATGACTTACCATCGTCTGATAACAAGGATTCATCTGACCATTCTCCAGCCCATAATTTAATTCGGTCCTTCGGGACGATCAAAGGGCCACGTTTGAACTTTTTGTTTTCTACCTTGAAGCGGTCTCCTTGCAGCAATTCTATAATCTTATAAGGACCTCTGAACTGCGGTTCCAACTTTGCGGCTCTGGCGTTGGTTTTAGGTATAAAAACGTAGTCGCCTAGTTTGTATTGAATGTTGTTTCGACACTTTTTGTCAAAGCGTAATTTCCGTGCGACAACGTTCTGCATTATCTTTTCGTATGCAAGGATACGGTTTCGTTCAATATTTATAGTTTTTGGCATATTAGGAACTAAATCAAGTAATCCCTGCATGGGAGCGTTATTAGCGCCGACACCTATCAAGAGGCGCAGTGGAGTAAAACCCGTCGATTTCTTAATAGTTGAATTCAACGTGAGTTAGATTTTTCGTCCATTCTGACACTTTATTAATTTCAGTTGCTAGCATTCTAACAACTGTGGACACATATCTTTCGATTTGTCCGTTAGCCCTGGATGCACCAGTTGCAATCATATGATGCTCCGAGACATGTAGTGATTTGAACAATTTGCCAATTTCTTTATCAGAAAAATTTATCCTTCTATCAGTAATAACTAGAGAAGGTGTTCCGAATAACGTTAAATGTGTTTGCAACTTGCTTAGCATTTCACGACCTGTCAAATTTTTCAATGGAATTAGAAGGATGTGCTTTGTAAAACTATCAATGAGGAGCAAAATATGTTTGTAACCGTCTTTGGTTACCTTGAATGGACCAACCCAATCTGCGTGAAGTGTTTGGAAAGGAACCGGCCGTTTGTCTATAGAGTGCAGGAAGCCTTGTTTCGGCCCTGATAGTTTCTTGCTTGAAACACATATTAGACAATGGGAAATATATTTTTTGACAAAAGCACTCATTCGAGGAAACCAAAATTGTTTCTGAATTTTATTTAAAGTTTTGTCGACGCCAACATGGCATTGATCATCATGATACAAACGTAATAAGCCATATCGACTTTTCTTAGGTATGTAATACCGATAAGTTACTAAATCATTACTTTTAATTTTACGACATAAAAGAGAATTCTTCATTACAAAATCGGAAATAAGTGATTCCCCAGCATTCACCTTCTCTATTAACTTTTGGGTTTCGGAATCGTTTGTTTGTTCAACCTGTAACCAAGAACCCTCACTAATCACATTTACTTCGTGCGTATCTAAAGGCGGATTTCTACTTAGATAGTCGACGTGTTGCACATATTTTCCCTTACGGTATTCAATATCAAACTGAAAATCTTGCAAATAAATCCACCAGCGAGCAACTCGAGGGACAAAGTCTTTTTTGTGAGCTGTTGCCTTGATGGCATTACAGTCTGTATCTAATTTAAACTTTATTCCCAGTAAATAAACGCGGAAAAATTTAATGGCGTTTACTGCGGCCATTGTCTCCAACTCATACGAGTGATACTTAGATTCATCCGGGGTGGTTCTTTTGCTATAGTAAGCAACGATGCGCAGTCCAGAATCATGTCTCTGAAAAAGTATTGCGCCATAACCTATCGAGCTAGTGTCACTGTGTAACTCGGTAGGTAAATGTGGGTCAAATATTGCTAATAAAGGACGGTTACTTAGGTAATTTATAGCGATATTTTGTTCCTCTCCCCAATTCCAAGGTATATTTTTTTTTGTTAATTTTGTTATGCATGCGGTTTTACTAGCAAATTCTGGGACAAATTTACGGAAGTAACCTGCCAGTCCCATAAATTGTTGCACCTGGCGCACACTTGTAGGAATGGGTGAATTCATTAAAGCCTCAATTTTCCTTTCACTTGGCCTTATGCCTTCATCTGATACGTTGCGTTCTAGGTATTCCGTACTTGTCTCAAAAAATTGGCATTTTTTAATGTTCAAAGAAAATCAACTTTTATTTAATGCGTCTAAAACAAGTTCAAGCGATTTTAAACCGTCCGCTACGTCAACAGTAGGTATTAAAATATCATCAAGATAAACGAGAGCAATGCTGTCTTTAAGAGAAGCGAGTGCCTGATTTATTGCTCTTTGAAACACAGCTGGTGCATTTGCAAGGCCGAAAGGCATTCTTAAATACTCATAGTGCCCATCGGGCGTCCCAAAAGCCGCTTTAGAAATTGACTCCTCCGCAATGGGAATTTGGTGAAAACCCGATGCCATATCTAACGTAATAAAGTATTTACCTTTACCAAGATGATCCAATTGATCATCGATTAATGGGAGAGGAAATCGATCTTTTATTGTAATGCGGTTCAAAGCTCTAAAATCAACGCAAAGCCTGTCACTTCCATCACGTTTTTTTAACAAGAATGACTGGACTTGCAAAAGGTGATTTACTTTCCCGTACTATTTTATTTCTTAACAGATCATCAATTATAGAACGCACTTTCTCTTTCAGTAACTGATAAATGATATGGGCGATAATTAACAACTGAATCGTTTTTTAAATCTATTTTTAGCTCCGCCGTATTAATACAGTGAACAGCATTTCCAGTCGTAATCATATCATCATATTTCTTTAATAATTTAGTCAACTTATTATGGTCGCTTTCATTGAGAGTGTTTATACCAGCATTTTTATACAGCTCACTGCTAGACAAAATACTCGACATTACATAAACATTAGGCGTCACAAGTCGGTCAATTCGATTTAGGCGCGTACCACTGTTATCAGTGACTATGGTGATGTCATCGTATTGTACAGCATTTTTACCTATAATTGCATCATAATCTAAGTCAACATCACTAACAAGAAAGAGAATTAACTCGATAGACACATTCTCACATTCTACTGTCGCATATGTTTTCCCATAAGTGGTAATGTATCCAGAACCTAAACCCTTTAAACGTGAAATATAAGGTTCAATGTGACAACCGATCGACGATGCGGTCCGCTCAGGCATAAGTGAACAAGATGACCCAGTATCTATTAGGCAATGCACGGAAGTACCCCTAATTATGACTAAAGTTGATTCACTCGAGAGGCCCTCCCCTGAGCAGCAGTTAATTTTTGTGCTATTATTCCGGTCGGCACGTTGTTTAGCCCAACAAGACTCGATTTCATGCCCCATTTTCTTGCAAAAACTGCAGAGTTTATGAACTTTATTTTGACCTTGAGTCTCACTTTGGCGACTTGGAGTCACATTGCGGCGAGCATTTTCTGTTGTTTTTTTTACAATTAGATTTTATGTGACCGAACTCACCACATGTAAAGCATCGTTTAGTGCCTTTAAATGTGGTGCCACTAGTACCAGGAGAAACATGTTCTAATTCTAAAGAACGCTTACGATAATTTTTTGAGTAGCCAGATAGCAAAGCTATCAATTCACTAGTTGTTTTTAAATTGCTATTTAACGCTCCCATTCTAATAGGAATTTCTTTAATATCACCAATTACGAGCTCAACTAGCTCGTCTTCAGAAAATTTAATTTTTGTTCGGTTAAATAACAAAATTTTCTCCCTTGCATACTCACAGTAAGAGCCAAACGTGTCGCTGGTCAACATTACAGCATTCTTCAACTTCTCGGCCAAATTTCTTTTCGCTGGGAACAAGTCGGTAATTTCAGCTTTGAATGTTTCCCAGTCTCGGTGTTCAGGCTCCCAATTTTCGAACCAAGAATGGGCATCTCCTCTCAAAACATTTCCAGCTCGAGCTACCATTTCTCGTGAATTCCAATTAAAATCACTTCCCAATTGTTCTATTTCACTGCACCAACCAACTGCACCTGAATTGAACCGCACAGGATCATAAACTGGTAGCGCAATGTCAGCGGCATTATGACGCAGTGCACTAAGGGACTCTTGCATTTTTTTTAAAGAGTCCAATGAAAGCTTGTTGCGCTTCGGGATCCATAGTTTGATGTGGGTGTAGGCATAACCCACTTCTGATGTTAGAATGAATGTGAAATATAAATTAAATTATTAAAATACAGCCACGATCTAGACAATTCGGTACTCAAGACAATTCTGACCGTTCACCCGGGGTGACAGCCTTCACCGCTGTCCCCTCTCTTGACTACCATAGCCCACGTCTTTAGTATGCTCTGATTTATAGGCTTTGTCATCAATATACTGTTTGCGCTAACAGGTATGTATTGCTATGATATCCGCGATGGCGGTAAACAATATATCACAGTAAATAATTTCTAACTTAAATCTCAGTCGTAAGTTCGGACCATTGAAATTAAACACAATTCTAGAAAACACACAGCAATAAAACAAATTCAAATCAAATGGAGTATTGTGAGAACAATAAAATACGATATACATAAAAGATTAAATAAGATTCCCTATTTAGCTGAACTATAAATACGATGCTAAAAATGAAGGAAGGAAATCCACCCCCAGAGGAAGTAAGAAGCCTTACCAGCTGGTGCAAGAGAAAGAACAAACCCTACATAGTAGGTGGTGATGCTAATGCATGTCATTATATGTGGGGTAACACAGATACTGTGAGCACCTATTTGAATATTTGTTCGCTAACAACATCAACATCATCAACAAAGGTAATGAACCCACCTTTTTGAATGCGGTCAGGAAAGAGGTTCTAGATGTAACTTTCGCAGATCCACTCATAACTGATTTGCAAAATTGGCATGTTGCAGATGAGCCCTCCATGTCGGATCACAGACACATACAATTTGACTTGGAGGCGGCTGTAACAAGCCTCGGGGAATGTAGAATACCCAGACTGACGGACTGGAGTGTTTATAAAGAACACTTGAAGGCGGAGGTTGAAGGCGTAACACATTCATCGACACAATAGAGGAATTAGATATAGCCTGATATCAACTACAAAATATCATGACATCATGTTATGAAAAAAATTATCCCATTAAAAAACGGGCAGTCCATAGAGATGTGCCCTGGTAGAATAGGGATCTCAACCGTCTCAGATCTGAGACCAGGAAAGCTTTTAACATAGACAAAAACACTGGAAACTGGAAGGACTACAAAAAAGCCCTTACAGAGTACGACAAAGAATTGAGAAGGTCTAAAAGAAGATCATGGAGACGGTTCTGCGAAGGGATAGATGAACTAGCCCCAGCAATCCGCTTACAAAAAGTCCTTGCAAAAGACCACTCAAATGGAATAGGGCTACACAAAAAGCCCAATGGTAAGCACACAGAGAGTCAGCAGGAAAACATAAGGGTGCTTTTAGACACTCATTTCCCAGGCTCTCGCATAATTCAGGGTGAATTTCTACAGGACTACCTGGATGAGGATGCTCATCGTCTTACCAGAGAAGGACGACGCTTGGCTAGAAAAATGTTCACCCACAACAAAATTAAATGGGCGGTATCAACCTTTAAACCCTTTAAATCACCGGACAGAGATGGCATCTTCCCTGCCCTACTTCAACACGAAATTGAGGAGCTTGTCCCATGCCTGAGAAGTATATTTATAGCAAGCTATACACAGGGGTATATTCCCCAAGCTTGGAGGGAAGTTAAGGTGGCGTTTATTCCGAAAATAAGCAGACATCCACCAGACGAGCCTAAGTCATATCGCCCCATTAGCTTAACCTCATGTCTCCTAAAAACAATGGAGAAACTTTTAAATCAACACATTAGAAGCGAAATCCTTATAGGAAAACTGCTTCACGCAAAACAATTTGCCTATCAACCTGGCAAATCAACAATAAATGCTCTACATTGCCTGGTTCAAGGCATTGAAAAGACATTTACAGCAAAATAAGTGGCTATGTGTGCTTTCGTATATATAGAGGGTGCTTTTGACAACACGCCTATGAATCCATACAAAAAGCCATGGAAAAAAGGGGAATACAGTCACCATGCTCAAAAGCAGAATTATTACCACAAGTGTGTGGGATGAGTCGGCTACGGTGACTGCAGGCAGGGGTTGTCCACAAGGTGGAGTCCTACCACACTTGCTGTGGTCAATGGTGGTCGATGATCTCCTACATAAAATGAATAATTCAGGCTTCAACGTCCAGGGATATGCAGATGACCTGGTCGTCACTGTGAGAGGCAAAAATGAGGTCATGATTTCCAACCTCGTGCAAATTGCCTTAAATATAATATCCAAATGGTGCTCGTCAGAGGGGCTCAATGTCAATCCGAGCAAAACAACTATTGTCCCGTTCACTAAAAGGAGAAAATTCAATCTTAGAACTCCTGTACTGAATGGAACGATAATAAATCTTTCCACACCGAGGGAGACTTTAGCATTTTATTAATATAATTAAATTAGCAAACAACGCACACGCTTGGTTGATAGATAAGACATGACTAACTTCCGATCATCCAGTCGTGCCAACCATTCAAACTCGATATAACTGCTTAAGCCTAGCTTACATAATATTATAGGTTTCCCCCTTTCTTAGTTTACAAATACCTTTTTTTATAAGTCTAGTTTACAGGGTGGTTTACTTATTCTACCTGATCTAGTTATAGTTTCACTTGCACTAGGGGCACTTGTCTTTTCGGTTTCTAAAACTTTCTCTATTTCACTTTGTGTAATGTCACTATTAGGTTTGGTCTTTTCCATAGTACCGTTTGGTTCTAGCATAGGTTCAGCATCAGGTTCTTTATTGTCGTATTTATTGTTTACCTGAATGCTTGGATTCTCTTGACTTTCACGTGGCACTTGATTCTTTACAAACAATTCATTACTTAAGTTTGGTTTGATACTATCTACGTGTACAAATTTAATTTGTTCTTTTATTTGAACTAGATAAGTACTATGACTTAGGATTTTCTTAATTTTACCTAATTCCCACACTTTAGTTTGAACATTTTTAACATATACACTTTCATCAACTTTAAACAATTTAATTTTTCTAATAATGTCATTCTGGAAATCATAACTTTTGTGACTTTGAACATTCGGTTTAATGAGGTCAAATCTGGTTCGTGGTCTTACTTTAAAAATACTCTCAGCAGGTGATAATCCTGTGACAGTAGATGGTGTATTTCTATATGTAAATAGAAAACTTGCTAGTTTGCTTTTTAATTTTGTTTCAGATATTTCTCCTTTGTTTTCAAAAAATAATGATTTTTCTAAACCCTTTTTAATAGTCTGTACTCCTCTTTCAGCACTACCATTGCTCTGTGGATGATAAGGTGGTGATTTAACTGGTTTTATACCATTGGCTTGACAAAA
This sequence comes from Leptura quadrifasciata, assembly GCA_963675555.1. Lineage (NCBI taxonomy): Eukaryota > Metazoa > Arthropoda > Insecta > Coleoptera > Cerambycidae > Leptura > Leptura quadrifasciata. The sequence goes on from OY776680.1 coordinate 74,673,562, forward strand.
GACAATAAATTCTGTAGAACTAAAAGGAGGACCTTTATCTGACACTAATTCTATAGGCAATCCAAAAATTGAGAATATTTCCTTTAATTTATTAACTGTTTCTTTTGCTGATGTTCCCTTTTCCATTAGTTTTACATCTACCCGCTTTGATTTGTTATCAACTAATATCAGAAATGTATGGTTATGTTTATGAAAGAAGTCAATATTAACTTTAAAGAAATTTATAGGTGCAGATGGCCATGGTAAAAGTCCACTATTATTTGTAAAATTTTGTGTCTGTTGACACACTTCACAAGACTGAATAAATTTTTCAACATCATCATTCATTCCAGGCCACCAACAATATTGTTATGTGCTGCCCTCTAACAAGGAAAGATGTGATTAAGTTCATGTTCAAAGTTTTCCTCAGAAGCTTAGTTACTTCCCTGACTAGTAGGGTGGCGCCGTCTATGAGCCAATTGACGAACAATCATCTATTACATGGTAGAAAACTATGGAGAATTCTAGAAAAGAGTTCTAGAAGGATTCCAAGTGTGTATATAAAGAGGTGACTCCAGCAGATGGGGGAACAGTTCAGTTGAGTGAAGTATGCAGTTCAGTGAAGTAAACAGACAAGAGAGTTTTTAGGTTAGACAAGAATTGACAAGTTTAAGAAGAAAAGTAAAGTGCTTAGTGTTTTAAAAGTAGTGAAATTATATTAGATTAAGTTATTATTAGTTGTGTGATTTTAAAGTATTTGCTAGTGTAATTTTAGTGATTAAATAAATCAGTGGTTAGTAAAAATTCTTGTTGCAAGTTATTTGGAATCCACAAAGTGTTTACTGAAAATTGTAAGAACGTAACAATTGGTGTCAGAAGCGGGATTGCAACAGAATTTCTGAAGAATTCGACGAAGTTCCATAGTGTTCTATTTGGAAACCACTGGAGATAGCGAAGTGAGTCGAACTGGAAAGTGATATAGACATTAGACGAGACTTATTTGTGCTACTGTGAAGAAATTTCTGCAACATTCTGTTTAGAAATTAGTGTAGTTTTATTTAAGTGCTTTCAACTGAGAAGTGATATAGACTTTAAATAAAATTTGACTTGTACCTGGCAAAGACTTGTTAGTGTTATTTGTTAGTTTTTGAATGGAAACAAGAAGTATGGCTGCTGAAAAACAAATGCAAGACATGTTCGCCGCATTTAGAAAAATGATGTTAGAAGAAAAAGAAGAACAAGAAAAACGACGTCAAGAAGAAAAAGAGGAGCAAGAAAAACGACGTCAAGAAGAAAAGGAAGAGCAAGAGAAACGACGCCAAGAGGAAAAAGAAGAACAAGAGAGACGTCAAGAAGAACAAGAAAGACGACGTCAGAAAGAAAAACTAGAAGAAAAAGAAGAACAAGAAAGACGCCGTCAGGAGGAAAAAGAAGAACAAGAAAGACGACGTCTGGAAGAAAAAGAAGAACAAGAGAAACGTGAAGAAGAATTAAGGAAAATTATACAGGGGCAACAAGATGTTATCCTTTCGGCAACTGAAGACCTCAAAAGTGAAATTAAAGAGGATATGGGCAACATAAAGACTGAAATATGTGATGTCAAAGGAAAAGTAAATAAGGTTGAAGAGGAAGTATCTGAAGTCAAAGGAAAAGTTACTGGCGTTGAACAAAAAGTTACTGGCGTTGAAGGGAAAGTTACCGATATAGAAGGAAAATTTCGTGCAGTTGAAGGAGAGGTAGAACGACTTAAGCGACTGTTAAGAGAACAAGGAGGCCAGCTGGTATTATCATCGTCAGGTCCTCGATTACAACCGCCTTCCTTTGATGGTCAAACTTCTTGGTCAACCTATAAAAGACAATTTGAGGCAGCGGCATACGCAAACAATTGGAGTAATGAAGACAAAGCTATGGCATTGGTGCTAGCATTAAGGGGCCAAGCCTCAGAGTTGCTCCAGAGTATCCCAGTGACGCAGCAACGGGATTTTAAAGTTTTGGAAGCTGCACTAGATCTAAGATATGGCGACCAACACCTCGCCCAGGTATACAGGACTCAGCTCAAATCACGCACACAAAAGGCTGGGGAAACTTTACAAGATTTTGAAGCAGCTGTTGAGCGACTGACATACCTGGCTTACCCGGATGCACCCAAAGAATTCCAGGAACAATTAACAGTTGGTACTTTCATCGATGGCATAAGAGATGAGGAGATCAGGCGAGTCCTTAGATTATCTCGAGATAAGACTGGCAGCGAAGCCTTGATCCATGCCCTCGAAGTTGAAGCCGCTTATAAAGAGACTCCACGTCCGAGAGTACGAGCCATGAAGGTAGAAGAGGACCATTTAGAAAAATCAAATATGGAATCTTTGATGGCTGACATACACAAAATGATAAGCCAGTTGATGACAAAACCAGATGCTCCAAGGAAGCAGGAAAGAGAGCAGAACGATGAACAGCCAAGGAAGGTGATTCGTTGTTATAAGTGCGGCAAACCAGGGCATATTAAGCGAAACTGTCGGCAGCGGAGTCCTGAGCGAGTAAATGCCGCAATGACTGAAGAGCCGCAGGAAAACTAAAAATAGCCAGCACTTTGGGGGCTGTGCTGGCTGGTGAACACGGTGCCCCCAGAGAGATACGGGTTTCCCAGATTAGAAGAGTCCCGAGTAGTCTGCTTTTGGATGGCTATGTAAACAAAAGGAGATGTATCTTCACTATCGACACAGGTGCCACGTCGTCAATAGTGCGGCCCGGATTTTTATCAGGAATAAAAGTTGATAAAAGCCAAAATGGATTGGTCGTTCGAACAGCCACAGGAGACAGGGTAAGGGTTCATGGAGAAGTTGACCTAGATCTGCAGTTTGGACGCCTGTGCTTTAGTCATAGGGTTATTGTGGCTGACATCACGGATGATTTCATTTTGGGGCTGGATGTTATGGGAGTACAAGATCAATTTGTACTTGACGTGGTAGAACGAGTTCTAAAGATTGGAAATGAAGAATTTATTTTGTCAACAGCAAATGACCGATTTCAAAAAGTGAGGCTACTGACGGCTCAGACAATCAAGATTCCTGCCCGTTCAGAACAAATAATCGAGGCCATTCTGGAAGGAAACTCTGGTGGATACCGTGTTGGCCTTGTTGAAAACGATGATTCAATTAAGACAGAAAATGTAGTCTTAGCAAGAACTCTAACCCGGACAAAAGACAGAATTCCAATTAGAGTGGCTAATTTAAATTCCCACTCGGTAACTTTTAAGGAAGGTGAGGCAATAGGATCCTACGAACCAGTCCAGTGGATAGCAAGGTGCGAGGAACAAGGGGAGAAATGTTCGCCAACCAGCGTAGACAGGGAAGTTGTGACTTTGTTGAGTACCCAGTTTGAACACCTATCTGAGGATGAACGTAGAGAGGCAATCAAGTTTTTGGAAAAAGAAAGTACGGTATTTGCCAAAAACACAGACATCCTCACGAAAACTGATATAGTACAGCATCGGATAGACACTGGTGATTCAGCCGCCATCCGCCAACAACCTAGGAGGTTGCCACTAGCTAAACAGGAAGAAGCTGCTGCGATGGTTCAAAAGATGCTACAAGATGGAGTAATTGAGGAATCAACCAGTCCCTGGTCATCACCGGTAGTTTTAGTTGCCAAGAAGGACGGGACTTTGAGATTTTGTGTCGACTACCGGAAGCTGAATGATGTTACAAAGAAAGACAGCTATCCACTACCACGAATTGACGATACATTAAGTACACTGGCAGGGTCACGATGGTTTTCAACTCTAGACCTTCGAAGTGGGTATTGGCAGGTGGGACTTCACCCTGACGACAAGGAAAAGACTGCCTTCTCAACAGGTAGTGGTTTATATCAATTCACCGTGATGCCTTTTGGACTTTGCAATGCGCCAGCTACTTTTGAAAGATTGATGGAATTTGTACTCCGAGGACTAACTTGGAAGACGTGCTTAGTTTATCTTGATGACGTAATGGTTATGGGACGAAACTTCAGGGAACATTTGGAAAATCTTCAAGAAGTATTTGGGAGAATCAGAAATGCACACCTAAAGTTGAATCCAAAGAAGTGTCTACTATTCCAAAAAGAAGTGAAATTCCTTGGACATGTCGTATCTTCGGAGGGAATACAGACAGACCCGGACAAGATCTCTGCCGTGCGTGATTGGCCAAGACCTTCAAATGTACATGAATTAAGTAAGTAAGTAAGTAAGTAAGTAAGTAATTTTATTCAAAGATAGATTGGAGTATACAATTACATTTTAACAATTTATTTACTTAAGAAAGTCAGTGGTACACCTAAATCAAATGTAGATTTGTTTGTGGACCACTGATATATTATATATGTTACACAACTAAGTAATTATATTTTCTTAATCATCTTAATTTCCATTTTCTATGATCAATACACAAATAGTAGTAGAGGGGGGGGGGGGGGATAAAAAGAGAAGACCTCACTGAAGACGCAGAGAGGGTTCGCAGAAACAGAACATGTACAAGGGGTATACAGAAAGGTAAGACCAATCGCACATAGAGTAATACTTATATAAAATGTGAATATCGCGTATTTATAGAACTGCCTCAAATAGCAAACTGTTTTGAAAAAGATATTTTTTTGTTTCAATTTTGTACTTTTTGTATCCTTTTATTTCTCTTATTTTTACAGGAAGGCAGTTGAATAATTTGTAACCCTGGAAAAATACAAAACGTTGTGAATGTGATTTGTTCATTTTGGGAAGTATAACTTTTTTATTTTCCTTGAATCTAGTTATGTAATTAATGGGTTTACTATATTTGTCCTCTAGTTTAAATATCCATAACAAACAGTGGTATATGTAAATATTTCTGATGTTAAATAAACCTGTCTCTTTATACAATTGCTCACTTGGGAATAAGAACGGTTTTCTGAATAATATTTTGATTATCGAGTTTTGTGCTACTTGGAGAATGTTTGAGGCATTTTTGTACAAACCACCCCAGACTACAATGCCGTAATTTAGAATAGACTCTACAAGGGAATTGTAAATAATTAATAAGTTTTTTTTTGTCAAGATCTCTCTTAACTGGTAAAATTTATGAGTGACTTGTTTAATTCTTGAAGCAATATATGAAACATGTTCCTTCCATTTTAAGTATTGATCGACAATTATACCCAGATATTTGATTTTTTCGACTTTTTGAATGTCTGGACACTGACATTTTTGATTCGTTAAGCAGTTAGTTGTATGTAATTTTAAATTGTTCTTTTGTGGTTGATCATCGGACGTTATAGTAAAAGCTAAAAATTTTGATTTTTCTGTATTTAGACTTAATAAATTTGTAGTTAACCACTCATTTACCAGTTTTAAGTTTGTTTCTGCCTTTTCATACACTTCAGTCCATGTTTCTCCTACAAACGTTATGGCAGTGTCATCTGCGTAAGAGATTATGTGTCCTGCGAGATTTTTTATGGAGGCTATATCGTTTATGTAGACTAAGAACAGTACTGGACCTAATATTGTTCCTTGTGGAACGCCCATATTAATGGTTTCATAATCACTAAGAACATCGTCTACTCTTGTTCTCTGTTTTCTGTCCTTGAGATAATTTTTAAAAATATTTAAAGCAGGACCTCGCACACCAATATTTTCAAGTTTTTTTAGTAAAACAGTATGGGACACGGTGTCAAAGGCCTTAGCTAGGTCTAAAAAGACAGTAAGACATTTTTTATTTTCATCAAGGGTGGTGACTATGTTTTTTGTGAGATCCAGTATAGCATGCTCGGTGCTAATGCCAGTTTGAAACCCATATTGGTTAGGTGATATTAGCCCGTGTTTTGCTAAATAGCTTACTAATCTATTTTTTAGGCATAATTCTAGAATTTTTGAGAAATTATTGATTAAAGAAATTGGTCTGTAATTTGTTACGTTTAATTTATCACCTGATTTATAAACTGGGACCACAATAGATTCTTTCCAACTGTTTGGAATAACTTCCGTTTGGAATATTAAATTTAATAAATGCAAAAGTGGCGTTAGTATTTGTTTGTGAATGGACTTTATTATAAAGTTAGATATGCCATCTGGGCCAGTTGATAATTTATTTTTTAATTTCGATATCGATATAACAATTTCATTTTTAGTTACAGGTTGTAAGAATATAGATTGTGCTTGTGTATTGTTTAGTTTAGGTTCACTATTGTTTATTCTATTTATTTTACTTAACATTTTTGCCCCAATATTAACAAAAAACCTATTAAAAGTATTTGCCTTCTTTTTGCTGTCTGTTATTATATCATTTGTTTGAGGATCTGTGATGTCTGGAAGTAAGTTAGATTTTTTTTTGCTTTCCGAGTTTGACGCTTCATTTATTACTTTCCAGATTTGTTTGTAATTTTTATGCGCTTCTAAAATTTTACTTGTATAGTAGTTATTTTTTGTTTTTTTTATTAGTTTATTTAACCTATTTCTATATTCATTGTACTCTACTTTTAACTCTTGAGAATAGTTTTTTATTAATCTTCTTTTAAGAGAGTCTCTGTGCTTTATCGAGTTAATAAGTCCAATTGTTATCCATGGCTTTATTTTATAGGATCTATTTTTTAATTTTATTACATCAGTTGACCTATCTACTGCTGATTTAAGTATATTCATGAAGTTATTATATGCCTCCTCAGTATTATTTTTGTCCACTACTTTACACCACGTTTCGCTTCGTAATATATTTTTCAGTTTATTGTAATTTATTTTGTTTATTTCTTTAAGGTTTTTTGTTGTCTTGTAGTCATTGTGTTCGAACTGTACCGATAAGAATAATGTATAATGGTCTGTAATGTTGGTTTGAAATATTAATGGTTTTATGTTCACTTTATACTGTAAGTTAATATATTTGTTTTCTTGTCTAATAAATATGTGATCTATTGCACTAGTTGTACTATTTGTGACCCTTGTTGGAGTGTTTATGTATGAGATATAGCCCGCTGTTGTTAACATGTTCAGGTAATTAATTATATCATTGTCAAATTTGTTTAGGATATTTAAGTTTATATCACCAATAAAAATGTCAATTTGCTCTTTTTTTAAATTTTGCAGATAGTTTGACAATTCTGTTAGGTATAATTGTTGATCTGTAGAAGGTGGACGATATGATGCTGTTAAACCGAATTTTACATTATTGTAAATGAAAGTCATTCTCATCAATTTACTTTCAGTTAGAGGTATTGTCTGAGTGTCAGCTATTATACAGTTTTTAATATAAATTACGACCCCATCGTTTTGATTATATGTAGAGTTATTATAATAGGCATTAAAATTTGGAATGTTAAAAGCACTTACCGATTCAATTTTCCATACTTCAGAGAGAATGATAATGTCAATATTTTTTATTTGAAAACTTTCTAAATATATAAGCAACTCCTCAAAGTTTTTATTAATACTACGTATGTTTAAATGCAAAATGTTTATTTTTTGTTCCCCCTGTATGTCCTGCAAACCCTCACTTACTTCTCTATAAATCCTTGTTTTCACTTCCCCGTCCTCCTCTAAAATGTTGAATAATTCATGAATCATAATCTAAAAAATAGACTAAGTAATAAATAATGAGCAAAGGAAATCCGACTAAGAAGATTAAGGATACTAATATAAATAAGGCCGATTTAAAAATTCGCTCATGCTTATTTAATAAAGTAGCATAAAATGTAATTTAAATTATTTTACAACTTTTTACAAAAAAAAAAATTAGTTTAAGTAACAAATAATTAACCAAAAAATGTCCCTACACCAACTAGTATATAAAGCAGGCAAGAATAAAACAAAAGAAATGTAATGCTATTATATCCGTTTGAAAGACAAAAGTATTTTATGTTGTTAAATGTTGCAAATCAGCAGAGTTTCGAATTTTGTATTTCACATTGTTAATATTCACAAAAACATTTCCATCAGATGTATAAACAGATTTCTTGTTGCCAATTATAGACTGGGCTTCCCTGAAAAGTGTTAGACGACTTTTTATAAGGTCCTCAGTAATAAAAATATGACTTCCTTTTAAATTACGCCGATTTTTCATAATTATATTCCGCTGATGAAAATTATAAAAGCATACAATTACGGGTCTTTCCTTTTGTGTGCTATTATTTCCAGTATTATTTTTCTTCCCTATTCTGTAGCATTTAGTAATTGAGTCAATGGGAATTTGAACATTCATCTTATCATTCAACGTTTTTATGACTTTTTCATTTATTTTTTCCTCAGCTTCTTCTGGTATACCAAATATGCACACATTTTTTTGCTTTTCGTTTTGTTGAAGAATTTCACATTTTGTTTCCAGTGTATTCATTTTTTCTTCATATGTTTTGATTTTTTTTTCAAGGTTGCTTATTTTTTCCATATATGTTTTAATGATAGTACTCATAAATACTTCATCTTGGAACAGCTCCTTTATTGTTTCTTTTATAACATTTTTCATGTCACCAGTGTTTTTAGGTGCCATCTTATATTATGTATGCAGTAGCACTAATGGAATAATTGTTGTCCTTTTTTTCCTTCGTGTTTATTTTACTACTTTACACTTTTTTAAACTTAGTTAAATAGGTTTTATTACGAAGCTTTCTTGGCCTCTGCACTTATTATAGACGTTTTGTGGAAGGATTTGCGGATATAGCAAAGCCACTACACCAGCTAACGGAGGAGAAAGTTAAATATCAGTGGACACCGGAGTGTGAAACATCATGGAAGAAGCTGAAAGCAGCGTTATGCAGTAGTCCTGTGCTAGCATGTCCCCAACAAAAGGGCCTCTATATTCTTGACACGGATGCTAGCAACTCCGCAATTGGATGTGTACTATCTCAAGTCCAAAATGGAGAGGAAAAAGTAATCGAGTATTTCAGTAAGGTACTGTCCAAACCAGAGAGGAATTATTGTGTAACAAGGAAGGAACTATTGGCCATTGTTAAGTCCGTGGACCATTTTCACAAGTACCTCTATGGCCAACATTTCAAAATCAGGACCGACCATGCTGCATTAAAATGGCTACTGCAGCTGAAAACTCCAGAAGGTCACCTGGCTCGCTGGATAGAAAGACTGCAGCAATATGACCTCACAATCGAACATCGACCTGGAAAGTCTCATAAAAATGCAGATGCTCTGTCAAGAAGACCGTGCAAAGATGACTGCAAGCACTGCTATCGGGTTGAAAAAGCACAGGGCACGGTAATAGTAAACACAGTTCAGGTAGATGTTCCAGATGATTGGACAAAGGAAGTTCTAAGACGAGAACAAATGGATGACAGCGTAATTGGTCCTATATTAAGGGCAAAAGAAAAAGGAACGCGACCGGAATGGAAGGATGTTTCGGATAAAAGTGTGGAGCTGAAGGCATTGTGGGCACAATGGGACTCCCTTAAGGTTATAGATGGGCTATTAAAGAGAGCATGGGAAAGTCCAGATGGGAAGGAAGTTACCATGCGTCTGGTGATACCCAGCTGTCGGATCCCAAAAGTACTTCAGGAAATACATGATGGAGTGTCCGGGGGACATTTTGGTATGAATAAGACATTGGCTAAAGTACGGGATCGATTTTATTGGATAAATAGCCGTCAAGATGTGGAAGCTTGGTGCCGCAAATGCAAGGCTTGTGCAGCTACCAAAGGGCCACAGACGAAGAGCAGGGGCCAAATGAAGCAATATAACGTCGGAGCTCCTTTTGAGAGGATTGCTATAGATGTAGCGGGCCCATTCCCAGTGACAGATGATGGGAATAAATACATCCTGGTCGCTATGGACTATTTTAGTAAATGGCCGGAAGCCTATGCCATTCCGAATCAGGAAGCAGTTACTGTTGCTCGAGTTTTGGTGGATAACCTTGTATGCCGATTTGGTGTACCCCTGGAGCTACATTCCGATCAAGGGAGAAACTTTGAGTTGGGGGTATTTCAGAAAATTTGTGAGTTGCTGGGCATTCACAAGACTCGGACAACCCCTCTTCATCCCCAGTCAGATGGAATGGTGGAACGACATAATAAAACCATGAAGGAACATCTTTCTAAGGTAGTTCACAAGAACCAGCGAGATTGGGATCGACATATACCATTTTTCTTAATGGCATACAGGGCTGCCATTCATGAGACGACTAAACAGACACCGGCTCGTGTAATATTTGGGCACGAGATCAGACTGCCATGTGATTTGATGTTTGGTACACCAGATAAGAAGCCACTGTCCGTGGATGACTACGCAGACGAAGTTAGTCAACAGCTGAGGAATGTCCACGAATTGGTTCGAAACCAAGTTAGCATAGCTAGTGACAGAATGAAGGCTCGCTATGACCGGAAGGGAACGTCAGCAGGATTCAAGGAGGGCGATCTGGTTTGGCTATATAACCCACAGCGAAAGAAGGGAAAATCTCCGAAGCTTCACCCACCCTGGGAAGGACCGTATTCAGTCATCACTCGGATCAATGACGTTGTTTACCGAATTCAACGTAGTAAGAAGTCCAAGATGAAGATCGTGCACTTGGATAGGTTGGCGAAGTATGAAGTATGTTGGGGAATCTGAATTGCCTGACCGGGACGTTCAGGCTTAAGGAGGGGGCAGTGTTATGTGCTGCCCTCTAACAAGGAAAGATGTGATTAAGTTCATGTTCAAAGTTTTCCTCAGAAGCTTAGTTACTTCCCTGAGTAGTAGGGTGGCGCCGTCTATGAGCCAATTGACGAACAATCATCTATTACATGGTAGAAAACTATGGAGAATTCTAGAAAAGAGTTCTAGAAGGATTCCAAGTGTGTATATAAAGAGGTGACTCCAGCAGATGGGGGAACAGTTCAGTTGAGTGAAGTATGCAGTTCAGTGAAGTAAACAGACAAGAGAGTTTTTAGGTTAGACAAGAATTGACAAGTTTAAGAAGAAAAGTAAAGTGCTTAGTGTTTTAAAAGTAGTGAAATTATATTAGATTAAGTTATTATTAGTTGTGTGATTTTTAAGTATTTGCTAGTGTAATTTTAGTGATTAAATAAATCAGTGGTTAGTAAAAATTCTTGTTGCAAGTTATTTGGAATCCACAAAGTGTTTACTGAAAATTGTAAGAACGTAACAATATGATCTTAGCAACATTTTGGTTCTAACTATACCTATATGTTCTTCATGAAACAATTTCAATATTTTCATACGTAATGATTTTGGAATTACTACTTTATTTCCCCATATTAAGCAATTTTGTTCTACTGACAACTCGTTATGCTTTTGATAATAAGGTTTAAAATCATCTCCTGCGACATAACCCGGTCAACCAGTGATTGTTAGATCAATTACTTTTGTTATTAACATATCAGTCTTTGACACTTTTGCAATATCATTATAATTCAAAGGAATATTATCTATGAGACTAAATGAATATAATTCTTCCGGTACTTCTGTACTATTCCTTAACGGTAAACGTGAAAGAGCGTCTGCATTTGCTATTTGACTACCTTTTTTATATAATATTTGATAGTTATAGCCAGATAAGGTAATTGCCCAACGGGTAAGTCTTGCAGGTGACGTAGTCGGTATTTGTTTTTTTTCTCCAAATAAAAACTGTAATGGTTGATGATCGCTTATTAAAATAAACTTACGACCGAATATGAATTTATGAAATTTTTTTAAACCGTACATTATGGCCAAGGCCTCTCGTTCAATATTTGAATACTTCTGCTCAGTTGGTGAGAGCGTACTAGAAGCAAATAGTACTGGTCTATCTTCCCCCTGAATCTTATGACTTAAAACCGAACCTACCCCATAACTGCTCGAATCGCAGGTAATGTAAATAGGTAATTGTGGGTTAAAATGGGTAAGTACTTGATTTGATAACAATAAGTCTTTGCTTAGATTGAATGCTTCTTCGCATTGCTTAGTCCACTTAAATTGATTATTTATTTTACACAGATCATATAATGGCTTTAGTTTGGTAGACAACATTGGTATGAATTTAGAATAGTAGTTTAGTAATCCTAGGTAAGACTTAAGTTGTGTTATGTTTTGAGGTGAGGGTGTATTTTTTATACAGTTTACCTTTTCATTAGTCGGGTGTATACCATCTGCCCATATAATGTGTCCCAAAAACTCGCTACTATTTTTAAAAAATTTACATTTCGTTGTATTCACCTTAACATTATATTCTTGTAAGCGCTTTAATACATTACACACACTTTGATAACATTCTTCTAACGTAGACCCATATACTAATGTATCATCTAAGTAACAACTTACATTTGGTAACCCAGCTAAAATTGCATCCATAACCGACTGAAAAATGCCTGGCGCTGAACTTACACCATACATTAATCTATTAAATCTGTATAACCCCAGATGGGTATTTATAGTTAATAATTCTTTAGATTTTTCCCCTATCTCTAATTGTTGATAAGCACCTTTCAGATCTATAACTGTAAAATATTTATTACCACTAAGTTTTGCGAATATCTCTTCGGGTAATGGCAGCACACAGTGGTCGGTTTCAATTACCTGGTTTAAAGTGCGCTTAAAATTGACACATATTCTTATCTCATTCACATTCTTTTTTGGAACTACCACGATAGGACTTGCCCAATTACTAAAATTTACTTTTGTTAACGTTCCTGACTCAACCATTTTCTGTAATTCTGATTCTACTTTAGGTTTCAATGCGAATGGCATGCTATATGCCCTATGAAAAATAGGTTTTGCATTTTCTTTCAAATTTAATTCAATTTTGTACTTTTTTATACATGCGCTTGGTTCATCCGTAAAAATACTTGGGAATATCCTTTTAATTTCCGAGACTAACTGCATTTTTATTTCGTTTTCTGAACCCTGATTTGACATTTGTTTAGACTGACTAACCAATTATAATTGACTATTATTATTTTGCTTTTTATCTAATTTGACATTTGACACTTTTGTATGATTTCGAGCATGACTTTCATCAGACGACAATACTTTAGATTTCCAGTCTGGGTTAAAAATACTCAACCAATTTCTACCTAACAGTGGTACAAATTTTCTCTCACTATCTAAAATGACTAATGGTAACAGATAACGTTTAGTTTTAAACATGACATTTACATTAATTTGCCCTACAATTTTAACATGTTCTCCGGTGACTACCTTTAACTTAAAATTGACATTATTCAACTTAATATTCTTAAAATACCTGATATAATCACTTATATGTATGACTGACTTACAGGCTCCACTGTCTACTTCCATGCCTAACTCTTGACTTTCGATTAAAGTGGCGACTCTCATTGACTTCATTTTCATCATGGTGTAACTTCCCTAAAAATCCCAGTTCTAAGGAATCTTCCTCTGTATCTGATTGACGTGGACTACTGTCATCGTCTACTTGATGAACATTATGACCCTTATTGCATACACGACTTGTGTGTCCCTTCTTTTTGCATAGGAAACACTCCCATTCTTTTGCTGGACATGTGTTTGGATCATGTTGTCTTTTACACCTTCGACAGGGCTTCCATTTTTGATAAGACTGACTAGGTGACATATTACCACTTTTACTTGATGACGGTTCCTGTTGACTTAGGTGATAATTGTCGGGACGTTTTGACTGACTAAATCCTTTGTTCACTTTTTTAAATTGTAATTTTGCGATAGCACCTGCCGTTCCTTGCACCAATTTACTTTGATTCTCTGCTGTTTCAAGGCTTAACGCCAGTTTGCAAGCGTCTTTAAATGTAAGAGTTTCTGGTTCGCTAAGTAATTTTTGTTGAACGCTGGCACTGACAACCCCACATACAAGTTTGTCACGCAATGCTTGGTCTAGGAAGGTTTCAAATTTGCAATACTTCGACAAATCCTTGATGATACTTATGTATTGACTGACACTCTCATTTACATCTTGTTTCCTGTTGTGAAACTTGTACCTCTCGACTATGACACTGGTAACTGGTTTGAATTTATTTTTTAGAACTAATACTAATTCATCATAGCTCTTCTCTGTAGGCTTGGCTGGAAATAGCTCAGTTTTCAAAATATTGTATGTTTTCGCTCCAAGTAAGGTAATCAAATTAGGAACTTTCAATTCAGCGGCTACAGCATTTACCAAAAAATATTGTTGTAATCTTTCTTCCCATGATTCGAAACTTTCATGTGCCTCATTGTATTCTTCAAATTTTACCATGATGGCGGTTACGAACGACTCTACTCTGGACTGACTGACTAAAACAACTGACAGACACTTTTTCGTTGCTTTATTCGAATTCCGATTATGACTAATGACTCGATCCACTTCTCGTCGCCAATTAATGCTATGTATTTCAATAAAACACCGAGGGAGACTTTAGCATTTTATTAATATAATTAAATTAGCAAACAACGCACACGCTTGGTTGATAGATAAGACATGACTAACTTCTGATCATCCAGTCGTGCCAACCATTCAAACTCGATATAACTGCTTAAGCCTAGCTTACATAATATTATAGGTGGGTTTACACTACAGACCAAACCCACTGATTCAATGCCAATCAAACAAGACTTTGACTGCCCATTTGAAGTGCTAATTGAAAGTCGTCAGACAAGCAAGATAGAGCACTGCGATTGGAACAAGGGTCACTTATCTGGTATACAGATGGATCTAAGATGGCTGAAGGGGTAGGAGTGGGAGTAGCAGGGCCGAATTTTAGGCTATCGACAGCCTTCGGTAACACCCCAACCATCTTTCAGGCAGAAATTTATGCTATAGATTTGTGTGGTGCCCAGGTATGCCTAAATAAAGACATCCGAAGGGCAAAGATCTATATACTATCAGCCAGGCAGCACTAAAGGCTCTAAGGTCTTATATGTGAGTCTAACATTGCCTGGGGATGTAGACAATCCCTGAAGTACCTGGCTAATAACAACAAGGTTACCTTGATATGGGTGCCAGGGCATGAGGGAGTACAAGGAAACGAAGTTGCTGATAGCCTTGCAAAAAAAGGAGCTGAAGCAGCGTTCATTGGACCCGAACTATTTTGTGGCCTAGCTAAGGGACATACAACGGAGGAGATCCAAGAACGGGAAAAGGACCAGAAAAAGTCCTACTGGAGGAATACTCCAGGCCAAAGACAAGCGAAAAAGTTTATAACTTATTCGGCAAAGAATGCCACAAGGCTTCTCGAACTTGAAAAGTCCAAATTAAGGTTAATTACAGGTCTTCTAACTGGCCACTGCCCCTTGAGATATCATCTCAAGAACATGGGCAAGGCAGTAGACAATAAATGCAGATATTGCGATACTGCAATTGAAACTGTGGAACACATACTTTGCGAATGCAAGGGGTTGGTTTGGCATATACCTGGATCTTGAGGTCCTTAATGACCATCTGATTTTACGAATACGGCTTTGCGCCGCTCGCGACGCCATCTTGAAAAAATGGCGCATGAAATTAGAAAATTAGCCATATATCCCTTACCGTATGTTTTTGGAATTATTGGAAAAATACTTCTATTCAAAATTATTCCTTATAAAATTATCTACAATTTAGCTCTACTATTTTTTTGTACGATCAATATTTACAGAGATATAGCTTCTCAAATTCGGGAAAAAAATAAAGTTTTGTGTTAACGAACAACAATAGCAAGAATACCTTCATTACGAAGTGGCACCATTTCCTTTGTCATTATTCACGGAACAAGGTATGTGAAAGGGAATAAAATCCTCGTTGTATGCTGTCTTTGAGGCCATTAAGCACACTACCGACACGAGGATCCTTGGACTATTTGGTACATCTCGGTATCGTTAGGATAGCAACATGCAAAATAATCAGCAGGTGCTATCTAGTGGTCCAGTGTCTGTTGCAATCGAAAAATAAATAGCCTGACTGGGCTTAGCTAGTTCAAATGTGCTTTTAGAGAGCAGAATATTGAAACATAATATTTTTTAGTCGCAAACTCCTCTGTAAAATCCTTATTTTAGTATAAGGAACGTTACCAGACTGCAACCAACAGCTACTCTCCGGGATATGTGCCCCGCCGAGTGCTGAATTACAAGTTACAAGCCTGGCGCGTTAAGTGTAATAATTGATGACCTAAGTTGATAAAGAGGTTATGTCACAAAATTGAAATGTTGAGTAAATCGCAATAACGCGTTTTCAACTGGAACTTTTTTGGTTGTTAATAATGGATAGCACCCTGTTGTAGAGGTATGTTAGTGAAACTTTTATTTTCTATACCTTATGGTTAGATTCAATGGTATTTTAATGAAAAAAAATTGACTTTTGTGTACATGACACCTTTATCCACTGAACGTGAAATCAAAACAGGTTTGTGCTGATGTAAATAAAAGAGGCATATATTTTCTAAAATATTTATTTTTGTTATACAAACAAATGATTAAAAAAGGAAAACGTTAGTTTGTCCTTCTCCTCCTCTTCTTCTTTGGAGTGTTAATGTTTCTTGTTAAAGTTCGTCATAAAACCATATGTACTCTTCTTTAACAAATTTAAGTTGCTCCTGCAAATTTGCCATTTTCTCGACACTCAGCCCGTTTTTTCTGCAAACCTTGTAGGGGAGGCACATTGGCACATTTCAAACGTTTATAATTTTAAAAAATAGATACTTCGTATAAACAATTGAGTAAATGCTGTTTTAAGTTATATAGTCTATTTGGCTTCCCATACAGAACAATTCATTTGAATTAGACATACAGTTTTGTTTATTTTAAGGTTTCATATTGTTTCTGCAAACGTTTAAAAGTGCCCCACCTGTGGGGCAAATTGAAACTGTAGATGGGGCACATTGGGATCTGTATAATATTAATGGAAAATATATTTTAGAGGGAAGTATTTATTACACCAAAATATAAAATATAAATTTAACATTTGAATAAAACGCAATTCTTAATAAAAAAAAAGTAAACAACTATTACCATTAGCTTCAACTGGACAAACTTTAATAAATACCTAAAAACAAAAACAAAGCAAATAATTCTTAGATTAAAATTTACTCAGGGTTGTAACTAGCTAAATTAATTTCAAATTTTTTTTGTTGAATTGACTCGATTACTTCCTCCAGTGTTTTTTGGCTTTGGCAACTTAAGCTCTATTTGGTCAAATTCGGTGAGAGACTTGTCTGGAATATCAGGAAAGACAAATCCATTTCTACGCTTCCTTAGAAAATTAATCATGTATTCTCCTTCTTTTGTAACTTCTTCAACCTGACCAACATAATATCTTACTGTTTTCTTTGTGGAAAATCTAATCAAGACAAAATCTTCTTGGAAAATATTTGGCAACCCAGTCTCTTCATTTCGCAATGGTTCAGTTGTTATTTGCATAAACTCATCCTCTGACTCTTGTCTTTCAAGTTCACTGAGTCCTTCGGAATCCTCATCTTCTTCATAGATTATCCTATCTTCTTGTTTGGACAATTTAGTCCTCTTTGCACCTTTTTCAAAAATTTTTGTAGTTATCTTATTTTTTTTCTCTTCGTGTAATTTATTTTCCAATTCAATTCTTTCTTTCTCGGGTGTATCAGTTAAAATCCTAGACTTTCCCCTCCTGCTTCTTTTATTGGTGTTCTTTCTAGGTAGTGCCTTCGGGAAAGGGCGCACTTGTTCTGGAGAGATTAACAGAAGCGATGGGTCCGATTTAGTCGATGAACTGCTACAGGTTCCAACACCTTCTAATAACCTAGATCGGTGAACATTTTGATCCTCTGGTGTTTTTGTTTCTGCCTCTAAAGATACTAGATCATTTTGGTCTATGTTATTATTATTTTCTGTAACAATGTCTTTAGTCTCATTTAAGCGACGATCTGTTATTTGAGATGGTGCAAGTGATGATTCAGGATACACATTTCTATTAAACGGGACAATCCCAGTATTCTTAAATCCCGAGCATATGTTATGTGGGTTAAACGATTGATAATAAGCCTCACTTGTTAAGGAGGCAATATCATAAATTGAAATTGTCCTTCCGGGATGATTGATCATCCAATCATTAAAAGCAATTTTCAGTTTTTCCTTCAATGGTGCGTAACATGTCACATCAAGAGGTTGCATCCTGTGTGTGCAATGCGGAGGAAATGTTACAAAAACGATTCTATTTTCTCTACAAAAGTTGATAGTCTCGATACCAGCATGGGATTCGTGATTGTCTAAAACAATAAGAATTGGGTCTTCCTTTGTACATTTGGTATGCTTCTGGATATGCTTCACAACATTTATAAATAATTCTTGCGTCATCCAACCAGATTTATTTGCTAGACCCAGGCTTCCGGCAGGTGCTCCATTGAGAAATATTTCCTTGTATCTCACCCTTGGAAATATATATGCAGGTGGAACAGTATTTCCTAGAGAGTTAATGATACCACAAAATGTCACCAACTCTCCACGTTCTGCAGATACTGCTTGCCCAACTTGTTTAATTACTTTTTCAGCGATCACCAGGGGCGTGTCTAACACTGTTGTAACTCCTGTTTCGTCCAGATTGTAGATTCTTGAGAGATCGATCTTATATTTTTTTATAGCAGCTTCTAAATTATCAAAGAATTCGGTCACGTTATGTTTATTAAAACTGGTTATTCTAGAAAGGCTGGTCTTTTCTGGTTTTCGTAGAGACAACCGAGCATGCCTTTTCATGAAACTTCTCATCCACTCTTTTCCAGCGCAGTGATTTGTATTCCAGCTTTCTGGATATTTCAGTTTTAAAGTTCTAGCATAATCGAAAGCCAATTTTCTCGCTTGTCTATATGTTAGCCCATACTGAAGTCTCGAGCTTGTCTTTAAATATTCACATAGTTCATTTTCCTGATTTTTATCAAATACTTGATAAGAACTGTATTTTGAATTAAATTTATATTCAGTAATGACTGCGCCTTGAGAATCATTATTTTCAGACATTTCTCGGTGTTTCTTTAACCTATTCATAACAGTAGAGGGTGTTACTCCATGTGCTTTTGCGGAATTACGAATCGACAGACTTTTATTTAAAACATCGTTTAAGGCATTGGCGACTGTTCTTTCTGATATAGCTGCCCGGTTAGTCTTACGAATATATGTCCGAACCATTGTTGAACCTAGAAAATGTTATACTGTATACCCACAGGAACCTTTAATGTGGGGCAGATTGGAACATTCAAATGTGCCCCGTCTTAAGTGTTTCATTCTGCCCCACTTTCCCAAAAGCAGAGTTAAATATTAAAACTTTTTAAGGTTATATATAAAACGGAATGTCAATGGGGCAATTTAAAGCTAATATTATAGTATTATCACATGCCTATTGACGATATAATATAATTTTGGTTAAAATGGAAAATCACTCACCAAATTGAAAGTCTCATTCTTGAAAAAAACGATCAAAATGAATAAAGTTTTATTATTTCGGAAGCGGTCGAGAACACAGAGCTGACACTAACGTCAAAGAAGAAGACCTATAGTGACATCTATGTGACCCAGTCTCTACTGAAAATTTAAAAATAGCGCGCGGTTAATTCAAATGTACCATTGTGCCCCATGTACAAATGCGCCCCCCACTCCCCTAAGTGTTATTTAACCCCTTAAAACCTTATGTGAATTTTTTTTTTAAATCCACCTCTAAAAAAGGTGTAAATTCATCCAAAGATATCTTGTACAAATAGTAACCAAACTGTTCAACTTGGATCCACTTAACAGTGTCGCGAAAGCAAATTTTTTGTAAGAGTGAATTTTTTTCTTTCTTGAACAAATGTATTTACCGAGAAGCTCTTCAAACTTACAAAAAAAATGTTCCATATCGAGACACATGCTGTCCTTGGCGATTGCTTGCTGAATCAGCTCTCTATACTGATCTGGAGTATAGATGTTTTTGTATTTTCTAATAACCTTCTCAATACGCCCAAAATCTCTGTCTGAATCTAGGTAGCTGTGGCCAATTTCGGGAAACTTGTGCTCAATAATTTTAAAAAGATGATTTAAAATTAAGTATTCATATAGGCAAATGAGGTGTATGTTTTTATTTTGGCCACCGCACGAATCTGACCAAATAATGACATGATCGATTTCGGGATCACGTTCTTTAAGCAGTTTACAAAATCAAAATAAACAACTTGCAATTTCGTTACTGCCCCTGTTGGCTACATCCTCAGTCCAATTAAAAAAGTACGACTTGCGCCCCGAATGAGTGACTCAATGCACTCCGAAATTGTACAGCCACATTTGTCTTAAATAAAATGCCTTAGATGTGGACAATTTAGGCAGAGGCATCGTTTGTTGCAAGTCCATACTAATGTAACACACATTTTTCTTAACCGCCGGTTTTTGTCTGTCTATTGCTGACGTTCGAAAGCAAATTTGTAATTATCTGTGCTCTGTTGTGGTCCCACCAGCATCGCATACACTACACGTATCGCTTTTAGGATGTCCGCAAGATAGATTGGAACTGCGTTACAAAAATATGACGGTACATAGATCGTTTAACCATAAATCTGTCGTCAACTTTATTCTCCTTAGAATGTTCTAGATACATCTGATGGAGCCGCGATATATATTAAGAATGGGGGATAAATACTTTTTATTCTGATTTTTGGTACGAGAGTAATGGGATTGTTCAGAAGGAAATTGCTTAATATAGTTTATAACGAAAGTCACTACATCGGCAGAAATTTTGTGGGGTTGATTAAGATGGTGTCCTTGTTTATGTGGCGATGGAGCAGACTTTCCACTTTTAAGCTGTCTTTGTATGATTTCAATTTTTTTATTTCCAATTTGGTAGAGTGAACAAAGTGCAACTTTGCAAACCGGTATTACCTGTTTATAGTATGTCACTGAATATGTAAACAAATGTTATTTTAGGACTTTCGTCATGGTTCGATGTCGAGCAATAGGTTTTATTATGATACTGTTAAACAGTGCACTATTTTTAGCATTAATATTTTGTTTATAAAACTGTTTTAATATGGCCTCTCTTACGTTAAGACTAAATTTAGTAGTACAGTTTAATCTACATTTAGCTTTGCATAATACCCCATCTTTGATTGTTTTTGCTGGCACAATGCGTCCAGTTTGTGACTTATATTCCTCCTCTCTTTCTCTGGATATTGCAGCTTTCTTTCTTTGCCATTGCTCTGTGTGGCGCGTCCTTTTTCTACAAACTTTATCTTTGGGCTGAAATTTTTTTTCGTTTTTCTATAGTCTCTACATTGACAGTAATATTATTACTATCAGCAGTGATATGAACGCTACTTATGTTACTTGTTAAGTTGTTCCCATGTTCTTCAAGTATTCTTCTGTATTTTTCTCTCATTAATTCCATTTCCACAAATTTCGTGGACATCTTTATTCTTTCCGATGATTTCATTATGAGTATCTTCTGCATTTTTAATGCAAATTTCTTCTTTAGTTTCAAAAATGTTTTTTTAGCAATGTCTCTTTTTTGATAGAAAGTACTACTTCCCTCAACTTCAGGTAAACGGTTCATATCTACATCTTCCGTTTCCAAATCTACATCTTCCGCTCCCAAATCTACATCTTCCGTTTCCTCAAAACTTCTTAACTCTTCATCTGTATCTTCATGATCGCCATCAGAAGGAATATATTCACTATTTGAAGAAACTTCCTCATCCTCACTACTTTCTGTTATATCTGCAAGCAAAAGCATTGTTAGTTCACCCTGCATAACTAAAATATTTGATACATACCACTATAATCCACATAAGTAGAGATATCCTTCACATATTCACGACTTGTACTAGGCTGGTGAATATTATCACTAGTATTGTCCTGCAGTATAATATCCTTATTTGTCTTAGTTTGATGAGCCCCTTGTATTGTTAATCCATGCTTTTGGGCACTGGTACTAATTTTTGTATCATAATCACACGTCAAATCTATTTAAAAAAGAAGAGTTAAAGCTTAACTTATTTAAAAGGTTATAATATATTTATTATATTATCGTTTACAGAAGAATTTTCCTTGTTTTGGCGTTCTTTTAACAATAATAAAATACGTTTTCCTCTACGTTCCATCATAAAAGTATTATATTATGAAAACAATTAACACTAGTAAAGCTACAGCACGCAAAACACAACCTAACATCAGAGTTCTTACTGTAAGAATAAAAACATAACCTTAAATTATTTTGCATGGTTGACGTTTGACTCTAACAAACTTACCATTCTGGAGTGGATAGAGGGGCTATGTTACCATAACCCCTTTATGAACTACAAACTTTGGTTTGCTAATGTGACATAACTCCTTTATCAAGTGGAACAGTATCAGAAAATAAATAATATCCTTATTTGTCTTAGTTTGATGAGCCCCTTGTATTGTTAATCCATGCTTTTGGGCACTGGTACTATTTTTTGTATCATAATCACACGTCAAATCTATTTAAAAAAGAAGAGTTAAAGCTTAACTTATTTAAAAGGTTACAATATATTTATTATATTATCGTTTACAGAAGAATTTTCCTTGTTTTGGCGTTCTTTTAACAATAATAAAATACGTTTTCCTCTACGTTCCATCATAAAAGTATTATAATATGAAAATAATTAACACTAGTAAAGCTACAGCACGCAAAACACAACCTAACATCAGAGTTCTTACTGTAAGAATAAAAACATAACCTTAAATTATTTTGCATGGTTGACGTTTGACTCTAACAAACTTACCATTCTGGAGTGGATAGAGGGGCTATGTTACCATAACCCCTTTATCAACTACAAACTTTGGTTTGCTAATGTGACATAACTCCTTTATCAAGTGGAACAGTATCAGAAAATAAATAATTGTGATTTACTAAAAGTTAGGTTTATACCTGGGGTATACAAAAAGGTAACAAACTCATTTTTTTGGAAAATGCGACATAACCCCTTTATCAACTTAGGTCTTCAACTGTCACTTCCTATTTCTTTTAAAAATATCCTTACTTGATTAATTTTTATTTTTGACTCCTTGTCACTGTTTTTTTCATCTTTGTCGCCATAAATGTAACAGATTGGCCAAATAAAGGAAGATTAGTGTGTAAATAACTATCAGAAAACAGAAACGCTGTCAATTACTTTTATTATTCTCGTACTGAATATGGCGGGCTACTCAAAATATACTGTAAAAGGGACGTTTATTCTTAAATGAAAGAGTTGATGCCTTAGAACAGGCTCTTAAAAATGATACGCATAGAATATCTGGGTTAACAGAAGTGCAAGAATCTGAATCAGTTACAAAGCAAGCCATTCAGTATTTTACAACCAAATTGGGTGTTGCCAGCCAGACTGCGGGTTTTAGTAGTATTTATCGCATTGGTCGTTATGACACAAAAGATACTTTAGTCTGTTATTTCATCTACTATCAAGGAAAAATAGTTTTTCCTTAGAATGTCCAAAATTTGTGCTTCCGTGATAGTTTCTAACTTGTTTATCACTGTTTGTGTTGCTTTGGTGCTTTTCAGTTCGCAATTGTGGAATTGGAAAAAATTTCTGCCATAACTTGAATCTAATTTTTGGAGAGTGCTTTGATCTGGTGGTTAAAAATAATATATTGTGATTTGGACGGGTTTATTTTGGCACGCCATTTGTTACACCATACCATGATTGCATTTAGAAGTCTTTGCAGTTCCTCTATTATTTTAATTAACTTATCGTTGTGTCTTACTAATATGGTGTCATCTGCATATTGCAAAATATACAGATTTGGATTAGTGTAATTTTCTAGTTCAGACAAAATATCATGGCAGTATAAACATTGTATAGCATAGGTGAAAGGGGAGAGCCCTGCGGTACTCCTTGTTGGGGTGTAAAATATTGAGAGAATTTTTTATTTATTTTCACTTGTAGCTTATGTTGGATTAAATAATCTCTTAGTAGATGAATAAGGTATCTTAGCCACATCAGTTTATATAATCATCCGGCATGCCAGACACTAAGGAAAGCCTTATTTATGTCAAGGAATGTAACAGCACTTTGTTCTCCCATAAGTTTCGAGGTTTGGATATTCGATGTTATTATTGTTAGAGGGGAGTTGTGGAAGTCTTTTCTTTGAGAGAGAGAGAGAGAGAGAGAGAGAGAGAAATATACTTTATTGTCCAAAGAAATAATCTAATTGACAAAGTTATTAGATACAAATAATTTTGGCAAGATAAATACTACAAACACATAAAAATATGGATATATAAAGATACAAGATATAAACACTATTGTTTAGTCATTAAAGTAGTTATACCTACATATAGACAAATATATACATATAATAATAATAATATATAAATATGTACATATTTCGATAAAATAAATGTTATAAATATCAATAATATAAAATATGTAGAAATATGAAAGAACAACACATGTTACATTCTATCATTGTAGTATTCCTGTAAGTTATAATAGGGCCTATCAATTAGCCAATCTTTTACCGCTTTTCTGAAAAGTTTCAGAGAAGATATATTTTTTAGGGATACTGGTAAATGGTTATAAATTTTTTTACTGCCATAAATTATCGAATTTCTTGTAAGGCTTGAAGTAGGAATGAATAGGCAATTGAATATTATTAATTTGGCGGGTATTATAGTGGTTATCAGGCAAGTCAAATACATTTTTATTTTTATGAATTGTACACACAGTTTCATGTATAAATATTGAAATTACTGTTAAGATTTTATGAGAGACGAAGAGCGGCTTACATGGGTCTCTAAAACGTGATTTAGAAATATATCTTAACGATCTTTTTTGTAAAATAAGTATACTGCTTAGTAGTTGCTGACTGCATGATCCCCAAAATGGAATACTATATCTTAAATGGGCTTCTATTAGGGCAAAATAGGGAGTAACTCAGATCGTTAGATATTATGCGAATTGCATAACATCCCTTAGCTAGTTTCTTATTTAGGTTCGTTATATGTTCATTAAAGTTTAATTTATTATCGATATACAATCCTAGAAACTTTACATAAGTTCTAGTTTCAAGTGTATTGCTATCTAAGGGAATGTATTCTAAATTGCATCCAAAAGTTACCACGTTGGTCTTGGTTATATTAAGAGCAAGCAGATTCGCATCGCACCATTTTTTTACCAATTGTATGTCAGAGCATATTACTTCATGTAATATGTCTAGGTCTTTATTGTGCCATAAAATTGTTGTATCGTCAGCAAAAAGAGTGAAACTACCTGTTACCTCTTTAAAACCAAATTGATATTTGGGGAGGATATATTTTCCAATGGATTGAGGTAACCTTTTATAAATAATTTTTTCAAAATTTTTACCTAATAATGGCAGGATCCTAGTTTTCTACTTTACCGTGGTTAACGTTTGGTTTTGGAATGGTGATAATTATGCCCTATTTCCATTCAGGAGGAAAGTATGGATTGTTTAGGCAGAATTCATAAATTTTTATTATACATAGATGGATGTCATTGTTGAGGAATCCTCAATTTTATTACCCATAATTTAGTACAATTAGTCCCAAATTTACTTAAATGTAAAATCTACATTTTTACCTAGAAGGTTTTATTGGGTATTTACCTAATTTGTATATATTTATATTGTAAAGATTTTGTCTACATATACCCTTTATTTGTACTTTCTCTATCAATTAGGTTTCCCAAATTATAGTAGACGCCCTATGTTAGGTAGGTAGGCAGGCTCCATAAGTTAGGTAGCATTTAAAGAATTGAAACCGGACCACTTACTTGCTTACTTTTTAGTCACTTTATTTACACACTTCAAACATTTACTTTACTCACATAGTGTTGCTATTTTAAATTTAAATTCCGCGCATTAACCCGTCCCCAGAGAGGTCCTCTCGAGTGGTGGCGAAAACGGCCGAATCGACGACTAACGAAGACTTTTGGCGGGAACGCAGTTATGTGCAGGTCAGAACGTGACAAGACATGAAGTTTTTGAAGTTGTAGTTGTAATTAGTATAATAGTGGTTCCCGGTTGGCTTTGTTGCGAATAAGGGGCTTTCAATAGCAGGATAGTGGCCCCCTGGAGTATCAATCGTCCTGGTGCCAGGTCAGAAATTATCAGAAACGAAATTGCCAGGTGAGTGGAAATTGTTTGGTGGATGCCCGCATTGGATAGATTTAATTTAAGAAATGTTTATAATAGCAACACATAGTGCTGTTAACATCATCAGTCCAAACAGCTATTGTTCATCATATTGTACATATTTGTAAATATATATCCGTTAAGTGTAATAGTGCTTTTCTACCATAACACACATCAATCCATGGTCCTTCGAACACATAAAAAAAACGTTTTCATTTCAAAAGAAGGGTTAAGTAAATATTAGCCCAACATCATAATGGAGGTTTCTAACAATCTGTTTTGTTACTGGTGCTGTGTTTTTCCTTTGTTTATAATCTTAAAGTACTCTTCTTCAATTGCCTGTCTGTCTTGAAAGGGAAGTATAGTTATTGCTTTTCTCGACGTAGAGATAGTTGGTGTCCGTATTGCAGCATTAAACTTTTTTAAATGATTCTTAGTTGCCTCATGATGGCCTAGATTGAATCTTGAACCTGAGAGAAAAACATGGCATACTGTACAGTACATTTGGCCATTTACGTTATCGAGCCAACTGTATTGCTTTTGCCAATCTTCCCTAAACCGTTGCTTGTATTGTTTTGTTTGTTATAATTATTACTATTAGCATGGCCGTTGTCTTCACTAGACATTATGTCAATCTCATCACTAACAACTTTACCTTCCCAGTCACTTTCAGTATCATACGTTCAGGTCAGGAGGGTCCTTTTCGGGCATATTGTCTGAAAGTTATTTGTGGCATTCTACGAATATTCTTTCCTATTATTTGGGTTTTCTACCACATGTACTATTATCCTCTTCAAAACAAATCACCGAATCTACAAAATAATAGAATTATTGGAAAAAATAGCCTCTGCGCCCGTGACGTTTACGCCAAAGGAAAAGTCAGAGGTTATGTTTTGCAAATAATATAAATCGGAATAAACACAAAAATAATGTATTTTGCTGACGTTTCGGAAAGTAATCTCTTTCCGTTTTCAAAGCTATTTTTTGAAGAACTCTTATTTTGCTGTGTATGTCAAATACACAGCTTTAAGATTCTGTTTATGTTATTTCCATAGATACTTACTACTTACACAGAACATAGAATTGATGATATTTTTTAGATAATGTTGAGTTTGTTAAGTTCTTCTTTTAACATTGGTAGCCAGGTTGTACAAATATCTACAGAACAATTCGATACGCACTTATCTTCATTTAATAAGATTATTGCTGATTCTTTAATTTTTCTTTTTTTGGTATCTGTTTCTTTTGTTAAAATTTTTGCCGAGTCCCAGTTTTGTCCCAGTTCGGGCGTTTTGATTATGAGGTACGGGTAAGTATTTGATAAAGAGGTTAGGCACCTATAGAAATGTGACGCGCTATGAAGTATTTACCCAATTAAAACTATTTTACCATTCAAAAGATACACTAAAAGTAAATCATATGCAAAAGGGGCCAGTAAAATATTTGCTTTTTTCCATAATTTTTACCTCCAGGTGAATTACGTCTGCCAGGGAAATGACATAACTCCAGGGGAAATAATTTTCTAAACAGGGTAATTACGCTCTTAGCATCTTTATTCAGAATAACCATTATAGAAAAAATTTAAAAAAACATTTATTTCAAAGTAGCATATATTACAGTGATACAGACTCAAAATGTTTAAATTATCTATTTTCTGGCATTATCATGTTCAAATTGCCACAATAAACATACAAAGTCTTTAAATAATCACTGGGTATTACCAAAGATAAATACTTTTCTCCTAACAAAAGAAAGAAAACTTTTATTAATAAAATAACACTTTCATATATGAACCATGTCAACGTAAAAAATATTCTTATTTACTAAAACATAGAATTTACTTTCTTATAGGCTATAAGGGAAATATCAAAATTGTGAAAATATTACGTGATCACTAACACAGATGTTACCCAATTTAGCGAACAACTACAGAGAAATCAATAACAAAATTTCTTTTGAAACTCTGGAACATACTCGGTCTATACAATTTTTTACTTGGTAATATTATTTGTATTTGCCATATTCTATTCAGTCGTCTAAATGCAAAACCCGACAAGTCCATTGAAATATTCGCTATTAAACAACTAAAAGACAAACTTAACTCTGACTATCTATTGCCTGTATATTATGCTCTGTTCTACTCAGCCATTGGCTATAATATCGTCGTATGGGGTAGATCCACCCACATGGAGAGAGTGTTTATCCTACAAAAACGTGTTATTAGATTAATATATAACCTTGATAGTCGTACCTCCTGTAGAGAAATCTTTAAGGAGAAAAATATCTTAACAATCGCTTGTGTTTATATAATAAAATGTCTATTATACAGTTATGACAACAAAAGTAAATTTCCATCACATGCTGACATGCACAACTATAATACTAGGAATAAAACCAATATCTGCCAAAACCAACACCATCATTCCTTTCATGAAAAATCGCCTCTCTATTCAAGCTTTTAAATGTATAATCTGCTTCCTGTGGATTTCAGGAGCTTACCTGTTCAAGCTTTTAAGAAGAAGCTAAAAAACTATCTAGCAAATAATGCATTCTATACCATTGGGGAGTTTGTTCTAAAATTACGAACGGACAAAAATATAACCTTCTAGTATTTTTAATCTAATCATTTTATCTTTTAATGTAGCTTTTTATGAATATTTACCAATGTATGTATATTTTATAGTTTTTATTTATATATTTTTATCTGTGTTTTAACTTTTGTATGTAATGTTGTGTGACTTATCTTATCTACAAATGTATGTGGCCCCAGAGATGAATTATTATGAAGTATGAAGTATTATTATTATTATTATTAATAAATTTTGGAAAATCGCAAAAAATTTATGCAGTTTATTTTTTCCTGTAATCACGTATAACTTAAAACATGATATTTATTTAGTGATTTGTACATCTAAAAAGTGGTCCCCGAAAATCTGTTATAGTCTGGTTTGATTTAATTTAAGATCAAAGTTTTGACATGTCTGGTTTTGCATGTTAAGAGCGGTGACATGTCGGGTTTTGACGAGAAATTGTTGCTTAAAATGTCAGAAATTATGAATACACAAACAATTTTGGTATTTCTTTAATTAAAAAAATACATATTAGCATGGGCATTAAACCAGCTAGTAATAAAAAAATAAAAAAATTTCAAATATCAAAATTTAAATTTTTTTCTAAACAGAATATCTCTGTATTAACATCATCAGTGTCATTTTCCTCCTCTAACACCTGTTGTATTGTATTGTTAGCTTCTTTTGAGGTGGATGCCACAGGATCCTCATTGAACACATTCTTCAAAAATGACAACACACTATCATTTCGCCAATGACATCCATAATGTTTTTCAATCAATTTACTGATACTGGTCTTTTTATCTGGTTTCAGTGGCACACCAATATTCACAACCTTTGGTTTAATTAGCAACTTTCTTCCTCTTTTCAGCAACGATTTATTTGTACTAATATTATTCTTATAGAAACTTTCTCCTCTTACTGCATAACCGTTTTGAGTTTTTGAAATTATAATGCGTTTAGACATTTGCAATTTAAAATGCCACTACGCAGGTTTTTTCATAATTATCTGGACTTTTGATTTCCAGTCCAGTGTTGGAGCATCAACTCCCAATTTGTAGACTCTTCCCCAGTTTTCTATGATTTTAAGGTACTGTTCTTGACTCGTAACTTCAGCTGTCTTTTTTATAACTTTTTCGATTTGTCCAAAAAGCCTGTCTGGAGGAATGTAGGAGTGTCCTACAACAGGAAATATTATTTCAACTTTTTCTATGCCTGGGGGACTCTCATTTAGCAGCCAATTTGATAACATTCCCATAACAATGGAATTTTTATTTTGTGCACCGCAGCCATCACAAAAAAAGCGAACTTTTGTAGGGTCACTAAATTCAAATGTTGTGAGAGTATGGTGAACTGCTGATGCTATTTCATTGGACCCCCTTTGATGATCCAGTTCAGTCCATACGTACGACCTGACTGTAGTTGGATTTAATTTTCCTTTGGAATTCCCTTGGACTATTGCAAAGTGGTAAAAGTTCAGTTGCATGCTAAAATAGGCAGCCTGATCTGGGATTTTTGGTAGTGCCAAGTTTTTTGGCAATCAAAGCTAAATGTTACAACCTGATAATCATTTTCGTTTTCCTTCAAAAGCTCATAAAAGCAGTTTGCTCGAATTTTGTGAATTCTCTGAAGAACCATTAACTTATTTATGGTATCAGCATCATCTGATGCTTTCTTTAATTTGTCTTTAAATTGAAGGCACGTCGAACATAAGTCAGTTTTTGATGTACCGAAACCAACATTGTATTGTTACGTGCTTACAATTTTCAGTAAACACTCCGGATTCGAATAACTTGCAACAAGAATTTTCACAAACCACTGATTTATTTAATCACTAAAATTACACTAGTAAATACTTAAAAATCACACAACTAATAATAACAATCTAATATGAATTCACTACTTTTAAAACACTATGTACTTTTCTTCCTAAACTTGACAACTTTATCTAACCTAAAAACTGTGTATTGCCTACTTCACTCAACTGAACTCTTCTTCTACAAACTGTCTCTGTAACCAGAACTGTACTGGATACTGAACTGTTCCTTATCCTTCACTAAACTGTACTGTTCCCACATCTGCTGGCTTCACCTCTTTATATACCCACTTGGAATGTCCAGAATATCATTGTAGAACTTTCCAGAAGATACTGGAATTCTCTCATTTTCTTAGGCACTACTAAATGGTGGTTCGCCAGTTGGCCCACAGATGGCGCCACCCTTCTGGCCAGGGAGTAATTACAACTCTCCTCTCTGTTAGAGGGCAGCACATAACTGCCCCCTCCTTAAGCCTGAACGTCCCGGTCAGGCATTTCAGATACCCCAGTATACTTTGCCAACCTGTCCAGGTGCACGATCTTCATCTTGGACTTCTTTCTACGTTGAATCCTATAAACAACGTCGTTGATCCGAGTGATGACAGAATACGGTCCTTCCCAAGGTGAGCGAGGCTTCGAGAATCCTTCCTCACTCCGCTGTGGGTTATACAGCCAAACCGAGTCCCCCACCTTGAATCCTGCTGAACTGGCATTGCGGTCATATCTAGCCTTCATTCGATCACCACTCCCTGTAGGTGACCTCTTGGCAGCCACATTCGCACAAACCTTGCAACTGCGACACCAAGCCTCTACATCCTGACAGCTATTTACCCAGTAAAATCGCTCCCGTACTCTAGCCAAAGTCTTAATTCTGCTAAAGTGCTCTCTGGATATTCCCTCGTGCACTTCCCGAAGTACTTTTGGTACTCGGCACCTGGGTATCAGCAACCGCATGGTAACTTCTTTCCCATCCGGGCTCTCCCATGCTCTCCGTAGTAGTCCATCTATAACCCTAAGGGAATCCCATTGCGCCCATAAAGCCTTCAGTCCAACACTTTTACTGGAAACGTCCTTCCATTCAGGGCGGATTCCTTTTTCTTTCGCCTTCAATATTGGTCCAATTTCATCGTCATTCAGTTGTTCCTCTCTTAGAACTTCTTTTGTCCAGTCTTTTGGAACCTCTATCTTAACTGCCTTCACTTCTGCTATATCCTGCTGCGTCTTTACATTCTCGGCATTCACTTCCTTAGGGCTCCTCTGGCGACAGTACCTCTTGACATGCCCCAATTTGCCGCAATTATAACAGCGGATTACTTTTGTCGGACCTCCAGCACTTCGCTGCTGCTTCGGCTCCTGTTTCGGCGGTTGCGGTTCCTGTTTCAGCTCCGGTCGCGAACTTAATTCATTTAGTAATTGTGCGACCATTTTCTGTATGTCTGTTAACATAACAATCAATCTCATCTTATCAGAGCGAACTTCCTCTTTCTTTGCAGTGTTTACTTCCCCAGGATTCCGTTCTCGACACTGCCGCATCATATGTCCTGGTTTGCTGCACTGATAACACCGAATCACCTTCCTTGGCTGTCCTTCGCTCTGTTCTCTTTCCTGCTTCCTTGGAGCATCTGGTTTGGTCATCAACTGGCTTATCATTTTGTGCATGTCAGCCATCAAAGATTCCATATTTGATTTTTCTAAATGGTTCCCTTCTTCTACTTTCATGGTTCGTACTCTCGGACGTGCAGTCTCTTTGTAAGCGGCTTCAACCTCGAGGGCATGGATCAAGGCTTCACTACCAGTCTTATCTCGGGATAATCTAAGGACTCGCCTGATCTCCTCATCTCTTATGCCATCGATGAAAGTACCAACTGTTAATTGTTCCTGGAATTCTTTGGGTGCATCCGGGTAAGCCAGGTATGTCAGTCGCTCAACAGCTGCTTCAAAATCTTGTAAACTTTCCCCAGCCTTTTGTGTGCGTGATTTGAGCTGAGTCCTGTATACTTGGGCGAGGTGTTGGTCGCCATATCTTAGATCTAGTGCAGCTTCCAAAACTTTAAAATCCCGTTGCTGCGTCACTGGGATACTCTGAAGCAACTCTGAGGCTTGGCCCCTTAATGCTAGCACCAATGCCATAGCTTTGTCTTCATTACTCCAATTGTTTGCGTATGCCGCTGCCTCAAATTGTCTTTTATAGGTTGACCAAGAAGTTTGACCATCAAAGGAAGGCGGTTGTAATCGAGGACCTGATGATGATAATACCAGCTGGCCTCCTTGTTCTCTTAACAGTCGCTTAAGTCGCTCTACCTCTCCTTCAACTGCCTGAAATTTTCCTTCTATATCGGTAACTTTCCCTTCGAAGCCAGTAACTTTTCCTTTGATTTCACTTACTTCAGTCTTTATGTTGCCTATATCCTCTTCAATTTTGCTTTTGAGGTCTTCAGTGGCTGAAAGGATAACATCTTGTTGCCCCTGTATAATTTTCCTTAATTCTTCTTCACGTTTCTCTTGTTCTTCTTTTTCTTTCTGACGTCGTCTTTCTTTTTCTTCTTGACATCTCTCTTGTTCTTCTTTTTCCTCTTGGCGTCGTTTCTCTTGTTCTTCTTTTTCTGCCTGACGTTTCCTTTCGTTGTCTTCTTCGCGTCTCTCTTGTTCTTCTTTTTGGTCTAGCATCATTTTTCTAAATTGCTCGAACATGTCTTGCATTTGTTTTTCAGCAGCCTCTTGTTTCCATTCAAAACTTAACGAACAACACTAACAAGTCTTATTTAAAGTCTATACTGGTATACGTCAAATATGTCCACAAAATCCTCACACTAGCACAAATAAGTCTTGTCCAATATCGATATCACTTTCTAGTTCGACTCACTTCACTATCTCCAGTGGTTTCCAAATAGAACACTATGGAACTTCGTCGAATTCTTCAGAAATTCTGTTGCAATTCCGCTTCTGACACCAATTGTTACGTGTTTACAATTTTCAGTAAACACTCCGTGGATTCGAATAACTTGCAACAAGAATTTTCACAAACCACTGATTTATTTAATCACTAAAATTACACTAGTAAATACTTAAAAATCACACAACTAATAATAACTTAATCTAATATGAATTCACTACTTTTAAAACACTATGTACTTTTCTTCCTAAACTTGACAACTTTATCTAACCTAAAAACTGTGTATTGCCTACTTCACTCAACTGAACTCTTCTTCTACAAACTGTCTCTGTAACCAGAACTGTACTGGATACTGAACTGTTCCTTATCCTTTACTAAACTGTACTGTTCCCACATCTGCTGGCTTCACCTCTTTATATACCCACTTGGAATGTCCAGAATATCATTGTAGAACTTTCCAGAAGATACTGGAATTCTCTATAATTTTCTTAGGCACTACTAAATGGTGGTTCGCCAGTTGGCCCACAGATGGCGCCACCCTTCTGGCCAGGGAGTAATTACAACTCTCCTCTCTGTTAGAGGGCAGCACATAACAGTATTTTCTGGTAAAAAAAAATCTAAAAAATGACTCCTGAACTTGAAGGTCTTTATTTACAGTATTGTTAAATATTCTCCAAAGCTTCCTTATACTTAATTCTGCCGGTAAGTAAAATCTGTTGAATGTTTTAGAGTGGCAGTAGTGAGACTCAATACATTTTAATGACTCCACAAATTCTGTTATAGCGATTGGCTTCTTGTCATTTTTTCCTTTTACTCGATTCCCCCCGCGTCGTTCTTTTGGCATTTCGTTATCTGTCTTATAACGTTTCAGAATATTTAAAATTCTGGCTTTTTTTACTACCAAGATATCCATAAAAGTTTGTCTGCACACCTTAACCATTAACCCATCTTTTCTTTTAACATGGTACGTCACTGACACGTTCGGCTTGTTCTTATGTTCGTTCCGTTTTCTGGCCCTTTTGGGATTAGAAACACTGCAGTGCTTCAATATAAAATTGTCCTGGGTAATTTTGTCTGAGTTATTATAAAAGGAGTCATAAAAGTATTTAACATCTCTCATGGTCAGCAACGATACACATTGGAAGGGCTGGTATGGTTTACCTACATGTCCACATTTTGGAAACATTGGCAGTACCTTCGCAGAATACCTATGAAAATAAATAATTATAGAACATTATTGCAACTGTGTAATTATTGTTATTAATCTTACCGATTGCGTTTTGCAATTTCTCGTTTGGACGTTTCGAGATTTATTAACTTCCGATGGAAGAATGTTTTTTCCATAATGCAATTCACTAATATTTAAAACTCAAGTCCCTACTATCGAACTAGCTCACACAAGTTTCATTGTAAAACTAAATAAAACATGAACAGGCAGAAGGAACAACGAGAAAAATGTAAAACCACGTGTTTAACACGTGATTCACAAGGCTTGATTCTTATTGGGCGACGTGGACATGTCGGTCTTTGCATTTAGACGACGCATGTACATGTCGGCTTTTGCATTTTAAGCATATTGTTATGTGCTGCCCTCTAACAAGGAAAGATGTGATTAAGTTCATGTTCAAAGTTTTCCTCAGAAGCTTAGTTACTTCCCTAACTAGTAGGGTGGCGCCGTCTATGAGCCAATTGACGAACAATCATCTATTACATGGTAGAAAATTATGGAGAATTCTAGAAAAAAATTCTAGAAGGATTCCAAATGTGTATATAAAGAGGTGACTCCAGCAGATGGGGGAACAGTACAGTTTAGTGAAATATAAAGAAGAGTTCAGTTCAGTAAACAAACAGAGAGTTCTTAGGTTAGACAAGAGTTGACTAGTTTAAGGGAAAAAGTAAAGTACATAGTGTTTTAAAAGTTGTGAATTTATATTAGATTAAGTGATTATTAGTTGTGTGATTGTTAAGTATTTACTAGTGTAATTTTAGTGATAAATAAAATAGTGGTTAGTGAAAATTCTTGTTGCAAGTTATTTAAACCCACGGAGTGTTTACTGAAAATTTGTAAGCACGTAACAATATTTTCTGTACTAAAAATATGTAAGAAGTCGGTATTTGCATTAAATATCTATAGAAGTTTGTAACCCTTTACATAAGGAATATAATGGTCTATAAACCTCAAATTCCAAGAAAGTGTGACTTGTCGGGTTTTGCATTTAGACGACTGATATGTGAGATCAAGTCATTAGCATTTAGAATAATTTAACATATGTCATCAGCTTAAATAATAATGTATTTAGCTGATATTACTGTTCAAATACATCTATAGGCTGTGAAAATTTATAAAAAACTATCTCCTTTCAACACCACAGGCGGTATTGGTAACAAGTCAATAATCTGGTGAAAAGGTAGAAATGAAATGTCATTATTGTTAACTTTGAAAAGTGTACCTTTTTTGTCACATAATTTTAAAAAAGTAACTTTAATTTCACCTTCCTCCTCATCTATGTCTCCTGAACAAACTGCTGCGTATCTGTATTCAGTTTTTTTTCCACTGAATTTCATTAACACATAATCTCCTAGCGTATACCGTTTCCTCGCAGAAGCCTCTACTGAACATCCAGCAGCAGGTTCGCATTCATTGTCTGATTCGGAGTAAATGTCATTCACTAATAGTATGGGTTTGCCGTTGCACTTTGAAGTTTTGGAAAAGTTCAGTTCTCCCATTTTAAAATGATCACAGCCTTCTTTAGTGTTACAAAAACAACTTAAAGTTTTGATGACTAGCTTATTAGGTACTAAAGTCATTCCACAAACTTGATGGACCTTCAACGTTCCAGGAAATGGCAAAATATTTGCGTCATTTTTTTTAATTATTGAAGCCGTTACCTCTATATCGCAATCATTAATAATGCAAGTCTTAATCGAAGGGCAATTGTCTTGGATAATTTTAGCAAGTGAATCTAGGGAAGAAACATCAGTACCCATAGATACAAATTTGTCAGCTGTTCTTTTACATACGGCCCCAATGCCATTGGGGGCACCTTTGCCGTGTCCAGCTTCATGAAAATTCCAGGAGAAATGTGTCAAGTTAGGGTAGAGTACTGGTAATTGGCAGGGCAACATATAAAACATTGTTTTGTTCCTGTATTGCGTAACTGGTCCATCACTTATAAAATGAATATTTGTTACTTGTAGTTAGAATAAGTTTCAGCACTGGTTTAAGGTGTGCCCAAATGGCTGCAGGGCCGTGAGCTAAATTATTCGACGAAGAGCAAATGCAAGTTGTAGTTATAGCGTTTTCAGCCGTTCGCGTATAAAGCACAACCGTATGCAGACTAATCTGTGATCTCGACCCACCGAAATGGAATGCCTGGATTTCTTTGCTATATTTCGTATTATAGTATCGTAGTATGTGTATAATCCTGTTCTGTGATGTGCTCTTTCAACATTTTTAGATTTGTATATTGATGAACTATATTCATCTGGTGATTTAAGAATTTGCATAAACTATTTTCAAGTTGAAGGATAATATTCCAAGGGGGTAGTCTAATAGCATTTTTTGTGTATTTTCTGATTTTTCGAGAATTTTCCATTTTCTTATCGACTATAGCTTCTGAAACAACTACCCACTGGTTTAAATTTAGCAGCTTAGAATTATCAAATTCATTGTACTTGATATGTTTAGTGTTACATCTATCACATTTTCGTGAAAGGCACTCTTCACTGTAACGATTGCAACAGATTATCTCAAGTAATTTCTGATAATTCCGAGCAGAAATAATATTGGCATTATTCAGTGTTTCTAATATGTGATCAAAATTGGCATGGGTGACACAGTGGCATTGTATCACGATCGGCGGCCTTAGGTTGAACAACTCAAAAAGGACGAAATTTGCAAAAGACAGCTTAACTCAATTTCAAACCGCTCGAAGACAAATACTTTTAAGGTATCCAATAATATTCGTTTTTGTTTTTGCTTATGTATTCTCTCTTACCAGCACACAAGCGAGAGTTATTATCTTCTTCAAAGAACTGAATAACACTCTTTCTGACATCAAGACATATCTTATCTTTTCTTGCCTTTCTTGCTTGATGTAGCAAGGAATGCGTTTTTGCTGCTTTATTGATTCGTTTGTCTGAAATGTTTCCAATCTCTTTGAAAACTTTATATTTTTTTTACTAAATTTCCTGCTACAACACGAGTAAAAACATTCCTTTCTTGGGATGAATGAAGTTGCGGGTAACTTTCTTGCAGTTGTTTCATTATTTCTCCAAATAACAAATTCTTTGCTACTGTTTTCTTAGAACTAGGACTACAACTGGATAGCAATTTATTAATCTTGGTATTTGGTGATAAAGGTGTGTTTCCTCTTAAGCACTGCAATCGCTTCTTGTATTTGTTAGCCTTTTTATCTGTTCTTCCTTCTTCTTTAACACTTTGTTTCGAAGTTTTCTTATTCTAATGGCATTCTTCCTAGCGTTTATCGCCCTTTTGTCTGGGATATGTAATTGTTCATTTGGTACTTCTCTATCGTTACGAGGAAGATAGTTTTCTGAATCAGATGGTGTGGTGTCTCTCATAAATCTGTTAGTAATTTCTTTCAGAGCGGCTCGCTTTGCGCGAAATGCAGCAACATTTTTTTTCCACCGCTTTCTTGCGATCCGATTCTCCCTAGGTGTCATATCTTTTGCGAAGTTAACTAACCCTCGTTCCTTTTCCTTAAGTACTTCTGCCGTTCTTTCTCTCTTTGCTTTTCATATTTCTGTGGGTCATTTTTTATGCTCTGATAATGAGCTCTTTCGGCTTTTCTTTTTTTCTCCAACACTTCCTCTTTTGACATCTTTCTAACTCTTGCATATTGTGCAAATTCTGCAATAGAGTTAAACATAATGTGTAGGTTAGGCTAACGCGATTAAACTGTAACTGAATTATTTTCATCGAATGTAATTTCCCTGGTATAACTGTAATTGCTCTGGTACCTAAATGCACAAGGGAATGTCACCAGGGGAATTACAAATTTACTCTTAAATGGTTAAAATGTCCTTGAAACAACAACCGACAGTTTTTTTTGTCTTCCCATCTAATTCTGTTTTCTATGTGACGCACATTAATAATATACAATTAAAAAATATACTTACATTTATTTAAGACACAGGGAGCAGTGGAATTACAGAAGTTACTGGCACTAACTCAACTTTAACACTTAAAGACTGCATAGCGACTAAAGGGCGAAGATCCTTTAAAATCTGATTTAACTGTGATGAACTTCACAGTGTAGTGTTACCAATCGCACAATAATGAAAGAAGTATGTTTATTTTATATGTAGACAGTAAGGAGTAAAATATAGCCATGGGAATTACACGACAAGGCGTGGACAGAATAAGAAGTACTAATTTGTGAAAATGTAAAAAATTATTTTTATTTATAATTATAGCAAAATATTTAATAAGGATTTGATAACATAAAAAACGCAATTTTGATCCTGAAGTTTGCTTATTGAAAAACGTTTTTCTATTTCTTCAGCGTAAATCTCATCTAGAAGTGTTGTTGCTATGGTTTTGCGGCATGGCGAGGTATAGTCAGGTCTCAACGCTTTTATAACTTTTTTGACTTGCATATTTTCTATCCATCGAGCTAGAGTTCATAGAAAAATTGCTTTCGCAATCTGTTTTTCAATGTTTTGTTTATCGGCTGATGATGTTCTAATTAAAGAGCTAGTTGCGGTATGATTCTCGTCTTTTCTTTTCTTACCAATTGACCCGGACTCTGACCCTGTTGATACTCCCAGTTTAGACTTTGCACAGCTTGATGTGAAATCGAGCGTAGAAGTCGACGCGAAACTTGTCAGGGTAGGTTGTCTTTCTGTTTCTGAAAAAAAGTTATTGATTTAAAAAATAAAACGATGGTAAATATATGACTTCAGATTTCAAAAACACCTGAAATTCTAAAATATAAAATGCCACACACTTTTTTTATTTGATCCCTTTCTTTTTTGCCCGTTCAACCTACCCCAATAGACGTTTACAAAATTTTTTTAAACAATAAAAAGTTAATATTTTTTACCTTATAAATATAGAAAATATGCTCCATAATTATTTTCACTACTTGTCAACGTCAATACTTGTTCTTGTGTGTTTTCATCCTTTGAACAATTCCTTGTATTTCTTTCTTACATTTTTTGCAAACTGCTCTACATTTTGGGATCAGTTTTTTTTTTAAGTAAAACTGCCAGATATGATTTTTTTGTCCATACATATTAATATTAACCCAATTCTAAATGTTCGTTTCCTTGCCTTGCACTATTTACTTCAATGCACAAATAAACTAAGAACAATGATGCTGGCCTGCGTGCATGCCAACTTTTATACAAGCGGTAGGAAACAAGTAGCTACAGGTAGTTTCTTGCACAGACATGTTGGACAACAGTGTCGACACGCTATGTCCTGCTGAGAATGGCGTTTTTGTGAATTCTATTTTATTTCAATTTTATAATACTCAAATTCGCGAAATATGTAAAATTAAAATCGTTGCCATTAAAAATGTATACCTACCGTGCACTAAGAAAAAATCATAAAAATCAAATATTGGTCCACCCTATCAGGGAGATCCTAATTTGAAAGAATCTTAGAATTGTAGTTTATGGTCAACTCGACATATTTCGGCATTGAATTGAAATTCAATTCCTCAATAGGCATGGGAAAAAATTGTTTTTGATTCTTTGTTTTACAAATCCAGTGTACAATATATGAAAATTTCATTTTTGAAGGATTTCAAGCATTTTTTCGAGGTTAGGGTTTACTCGATCCTACCAATCAGATTCTAACATTGAATTGAAAATTATTTCCTCTAAGCATAAGAAAGAATTGTTTTGATTTTTTATTTTGCAAATGTAGGTTACGATATATGAAAATTTCATATTTGTGTGAACTTAGCAGAACAACTTTGCAGAATTAAAAAAACAATAGGCCTATTGCCGTTAATTAGCCGCCAACTAATCGTGAAAGTAATAATTTCACCGTTGGTAATTTTTTTAAAACTTTCGCGTGTTCTGCTAACTTCACATGGAAGTTAGCAAAAAATCATTTTTTAGAATCAGCAAAAACTTTGCAGAACTAAAAAACTGTAGGCCTATTATTTGCCGCTAATTAATCGTAAAAGTAACAATTTTACCGTTCTTAATTTTTTAAAATTTTTCGAGTGTTCTGTTAACTTCACATGGAAGTTAGCAGAACATCCACCAAAAGTAGATAGTTCAGAATTTGGCCGTTTTTTATCCCTAAACGAATGGTGAAAATGAAATTTAAAAAAAATTAAAATTAAAGCGGTAAAACAAAAAAAAGGGAATTAAATTTGACTATTCCTTCAGGAATTTT
Source organism: Leptura quadrifasciata (assembly GCA_963675555.1). Lineage (NCBI taxonomy): Eukaryota > Metazoa > Arthropoda > Insecta > Coleoptera > Cerambycidae > Leptura > Leptura quadrifasciata. The sequence goes on from OY776680.1 coordinate 74,714,149, forward strand.
CTATTCCCGCTTTTATAATTAATCATAACATTTGCGAATTTGTCTTGTGAATTTTGCAATTTTTTATTAAGAATTTTTATTTTTTTTCCCCGAAACTCAGCAGAACAGCCATTAAGCTCGTTTGAAAATGGCTTTTGGGACTCAGTTTTCGTTCAAAAATTTACCATTCCCCTTTCTATAATTAATCGTGTCGTTATAGAATTTGCCGTGATGTCTTTACAATTTCTTTTGACATTTTTTTTATTTGTTTTCTCTGGAACTCAGCAGAACATCCATTAAGCTCATTTGATAATGGCTTTTGGCGCTCAGTATTCCTTCAAAAATTTACCCCGTTCTTTAGTTAATCGTGCCGTGATAATTTTGCAATTTTTTTGGACATTAATTGATTTTTCTTTCCCAGAAATTCAATAGAAAGGTCATTATGCTCGTTTGAAAATGGCTTTTGGGAGTCAGTTTTCCTTCACCATAGTTATAATTGACATTTTAAAATTTGCCGAATGATCTACCAATTTTTTATTAATTAAGCAGTTAATTTTTTTCCTATGTACTAAAAATTTTTAAGACTTTCTCGTTTTTCAAGTACCGCTTCAAAAATTTCTTTACTCTGCATGTTATTCAGTTTTGTCTCATTCAATCATTTGTTTCTGATTTTACGATGTTTCGCCTGTCTCATTAATGTTCTTCCTTTAAAAATCTTTTATTTAATCCTTGAGTGTGTTGCGGAGACTTTGATTATCATTTTTCGTTCGTGTTTATGTGTTTTCTTTCGTAGCTTTCAATTCTGAATTAGTTTGCTGATTCTAAAAAAATATTTTTCTTAACTTTTATTTTTTTAAAATTTCATTTGCACCATTGGTTTATGGTTAAAAACGGCAAATTCTGAGCTACTTACTTTCAATTAAAAAAAATTTTGGTAGATGTTCTGCTAACTTCCATGTGAAGTTAGCAGAACATCCGAAAATTTTTAAAAAATTAATAACGGTAAAATTATTACTTTCATGATTAATTAGCAGCAAATTTACGGCAAATAATAGGCCTATGGGTTTTTCATTCTGAAAGTTTTTGCTGATTTTAAAAAATGATTTTTTTGGTTTTACCGCCTTAGTTTTTATTTTTTTAAAATTTCATTTTCACCATTAGTTTACGATTAGAAAACGGCAAATTCTGAGCCACCTGCTTTTAATTAAAAAAAGTTGTTGGTAGATGTTCTGCTAACTTCCATGTGAAGTTAAGAACACTTAAAAAAAATTTAAAAATTAACAATGGTAAAATTGTTACTATCACGATTAATTAGCGGCTAATTAATGGCAAATAATAGGCCTATGGGTTTTTTAATTCTGCAAAATTTTTGCTGATTTTAAAAAAATATTTTTTTGGTTTTACCGCCTTAGTTTTTCTTTTTTAAAATTTTATTTGCACCATTAGTTTACGGTTAAAAAATGGCAAATTCTGAGCCACCTGTTTTTAATTAAAAAAAGTTGTTGGTGGATGTTTTCCTAACTTCCATGTGAAGTTAGCAAAACACAATTTTTAAAAAATTAACAACGGTAAAATTGTTAATTTCACGATTAATTAGCGGCTAATTAGCGGTAAATAATAGGCCTATAGTTTTTTTAATTCTGCAAAGTTGTTCTGCTAAGTTCACACAAATAAATTTCATTTCTGAGGGATTTTAAACATTTTTTTGAGGATATAGATGACCTGAAATCTACATAATTAATCAAATGCTTGCCATTGTTTTATTCTCAAAGACACACCTCGCAATACACAATAAGGTCTGTTATAATTAAGGTATTTTTTAACTATTTTTGTAAGTAATCTTACAATTATTAGCCAATTGGCAAATTCTGACCTCAGATTCGGATTCAGCGGGCGAAAATACATAGTAATACACTAACGGGGTTAGGTTAGGTTAGGTTGAAATGTGAGTGGGTCTATACCAGACCCTCCACCGCGACCAATCAGGTCTATTGTAGCTCACTCCTAATTTATATTTCACCCAATAGGTTCAGCCTTTTAATAAAGCTGATAACTTTGTTGGGTGAGAGATTGTCCAAGTCCTCAGGCAAAAGCTGTCCTTTGCCAAATAATGAGAACCGGGTTCTTTCTGCAGCAGGACAAGTGCACAGGACATGCCTTGCCGTTTCATCTTCCTCTAGACACAGACGGCATTCGGTGTTTTCCACCAGTCCAAGTCTGTGTAAGTGATGATTTAATCTGCAGTGCCCAGTATATAGGCCGATTAGAGTGCTTAGGTGTAACCTATTCAACTCTAGCAGTTTTTTAGCTCTTGATTTCGAAGGATTTGTAATGAACTCCTTCGAATGAGCTAATCCTGGTAGTTCCTGCCAGTGGTAGAGAGTCTTGCTCTCAGCCCAGTCTAGGATATTTGTTTTGGCAGTGTTTGAAGATATGCCAAGAACTGGTTCTGGTCCTATAAATTTTGATGCCGCACCCTCTCTAGCTAGACAGTCGGCAATTTCATTGCCCTCCAGCCCAGAGTGGCCAGGCACCCAGACCAGAGTCAGTTTGTTGTTCTTACCCAATTGGGTTAGAGCTTTTTGGCAGTTCCACACTGCTTTAGAATTACAGCGATAGGATCCAAGAGCTTTAAGGGCTGCTTGGCTGTCTGAGAAAATTTTTATTGATCTGTGTCTAGGGTGGGTTGATTCCAGCCTCCGTACACACAGTTCAATGGCATATATTTCAGCCTGAAAAATTGTCGCGATATCACCCAGGCTCGAAGTTATTCTTACCTTTGGGCAGCGACTGTAAACTCCAGCTCCTGTTCCTTCAGGAGTTTTGGAACCATCTGTATACCAACAACTGTCTGCCTTCTGTAGGTCGGTTTTATTCCGATCCCACTCATCTCTTTCAGGAAATAGGATGTTGAAAGGCAGCTCATGGTTGGTTCTGATAGGCATCACATCAGAAGGCATACCTAGGATGCTGTGACTGTTTAGGTCATCAATCAATCCGTTGCGTTCCATGATGATAGCCTGCGGCATATTAATTGCCGATTGTTGGAGTCTATATGTTGCCCACCTAGCTTCTCTCTCCAAGTAAATATGGAGAGGTGGTAAGTCTAGGAGGATTTCCAAAGCAGCTGACGGTGTGGTGCTTATAGCACCAGTTATTGCCAGGCATGCTAGTCTCTGTAAACCAGAGAGTTTGGCTTTGGCCGATTGTTGTAGCCCTTTCGACCACCAAGCTATGGAGCCATACGTTATCATTGGTCTAATGACCGTAACGTATATCCAATATATTTGTTGGGGACCCATACCCCAGGATTTTCCACAAATTCTACGGCATGTCCACAGGGACAACCTTGCTTTATGGATTATCTTTCCCAGGTGGGAATTCCAGTTGAGTGATCTATCCAGCGTAATGCCTAGATATTTCACCTCATCCGAAAATGGAATGGTTTCACCTAGTAAGGAAGGCGGTTCTAATTTATCCAGCTTCCTTTTCCTGGTGAAGGGTACTATCACAGTTTTGCGGGGATTGACAGACATCTGTTCCCTCTCACACCAGATGTGCACTGTATCTAGTACCTCTTGAAGGGTATGAGAGAGTACCTCTTCAAATTTACCTTTAACCAAGATGACTAGATCATCTGCATATGCCAGAATCTCGGCTTCCCACAGAGATAAAATGGCCAGCAGGTCATCCACAAGTAGTGACCACAGAAGGGGGGAAAGAACCCCACCTTGTGGGCACCCTCTCGCGGCCCTGAAGCTGACCGTTTCCCCCTGTAAAGTTGTCGTTATGATTCTGTTTTCCAGCATAGCTCAGATCCAGTCAGTTATGGTTAGCTCGATTCCTCTAGCAGCAGCCGCTGTGTATAAGGAATCCGGCAGTGCATTATTGAATGCTCCTTCAATGTCGAGAAAAGCAGCCACTGCAATCTCCTTTTCCTGGAGGGATTGAGTGATTTTCCCGACTAGGTTATTAAGCGCTAGTTCTGTTGATTTGCCTGGCTGGTAAGCATACTGGTGGGCATTAAGGGGATGAATGCTCAGGATGTTCCCCCTAATGTATCCATCCAGCACTTTTTCCAGGCCTTTCAACAGAAATGATGTCAGGCTAATGGGTCTTAGCGATTTAGGGTCCGGTTCTGTCCGCCCCATTTTTGGTATATATACCACTTTAACCGCCGCCCAACTGGATGGTATATGATTCCACACCAGACTAGCTCTGTAAAGTCTGATGAGGAATGGTAGTAGTATCTCCAGTCCGTTTTGCAACAGCGCTGGAAAAATACCGTCCTCACCAGGCGATTTGAGTGGTTGGAAAGATTTAATAGCCCACTCAATCGTTGTTGCTGTGATAACTTTTTTAGCTACCAACCAATCATTTTTACAGGGTCGTTTATACCGGCTCCTCGATAGTGGCAGCTGTTGGTTATCCGGCAGAATCGAACTTCCTGGGAAGTGGTTCTGTGCTAGAAGCTCTAGGGTTTCCTTTCCAGATTCGGCGAACGAGGTACTCCGGCCAAGAGATTTTTTTTTGCAATTTTTGACAAAGAATTAATGATGATAAATAATCCTTTAACATTTTCAATATTTTTATTGACTGTAACTTATTATATACTTTTGATGTTTCAGTTTGGTTGAGGCATATGTAAGAAGATTTGGAAGTTTAAGCACAACTGACTTAGCGGGAGGCTAATAGAACTTTTAAAATAGACACTGCTAAAGATAATCCCTACTAGTGTTGAGATTTTTCGTCACGATGATCCTTTTACTGTTGCTAACATTGCCATTTTCTGTAGAAGGAGAGATGCCCCTTTTACGTCACAAGAAAAACTCCGAGCTTGAGCAAGCATGTCTGTGTGTGCCATCAAATATGTGTGCAGATATGCATAATGAAGGAGAAGGTTTGTTGGACATAAGACTGCAGAACGATGAATGTGACAACTACTTTGAAGTATGTTGCGATAACCCAGTAGGTGTAACAGATTTACCAGACAAGCTGATATTCAGGGGATGTGGCTACCGGAATCCAAGCAGTACCACATCACGTATTACGTCAAATGCACACAATGCTTTGTTTGGAGAGTTGCCTTGGTCTATTATAATACTCTTAAGAGACTTTGCCAACACGGAAAGGATTAAGTATAAATGTGGAGGAAGTCTGATTCATCCCCAGGTTGTCCTAACAGCGGCCCATTGTGTCTCCGGGATCGATCCAAAGCATTTCACAGTGAGAGCTGGTGAGTGGGACACCAAGTCCCAAGACGAGCCATTTCCCCACCAAGACCAGTCCGTACAGGAAGTTGTAAGCCATCCCCTGTATCACAATGGCTCATTAAGAAATGATGTGGCGCTCATGTTTCTTGCGGAATACTTTATACTTGCAGACAATGTAGGCCTCATTTGCTTACCACCACCCAATTTTCAATTAGAAGATGCAATGTGCGTGGCGGGTGGCTGGGGAAAAGACACTTTCGAGGCAGGTACACATTCTACCATTTTGAAAAAAGTAGAGTTACCTCTGGTACCAAGGAAAAAGTGTGACATTGCTTTGAAGAAGACGCGACTAGGTATCATGTACAATTTGCATAAAAGCTTTATTTGTGCGGGTGGGGAAAAGAACAAGGATACTTGTAAAGGTGATGGAGGCAGCCCGTTGGTTTGCCCAATTATTGGCACGGTTGGCAGATTTTTTCAAATGGGAATTGTTTCGTGGGGAATCGGTTGTGGAGGGACCAATACACCAGGTGTTTATGTTAATGTGCCACTATTTACTAGATGGATAGATGACCAGCTTTATTTCAGAAACCTGGACACAACCCTGTATAAATATTGAGGGTTCGACTATTTATTTTATGAGGTAATACTTTGATTTCATACGTTAATTTAATTACAATTATAGTTTGTAGATCACACATGTTTCATTAAAAAAGGTATAGCCCGGTAAGCATGGTGATTGTGCCCTACAGTTATAGGGTTGATATTTTTTTTGTAAGTTACTATCTCTGGCACTTACAGTTTCTTAAATAATACCTTCAGTTACGCACATAAAAAGTTCAATTGCCAAATGGCAAAATTAGCTCAGCATGCTACATATTAGCTGGTGTGCCTCAGGGCTCAATCTTGGGCCCCATACTTTTTGTAATTTTTGCAAACGACCTATACGTCTATTTAAGTAAGGTATCCCCAACAATTATACAATATGCCGATGACAAGAATATCTTGATAACAGCTGAAAGTGTAGAAATTCTTATGACACTCTCTTGTAGAATGTATGATATGGTCATAACATGGGCTCAGAAAAATTATTTACTGATAAACCATGAGAAAACACAGTGTGTACTATTCAAATCACAAAGATCCATGTATACTTACATAAATACTTACATTTTATAAGGCTCCCTACAAGAAGAATTTTTATTGTTATTTGGAGATTCTTCATCTTCCTTACTTTCACCTTCCATGTACACTTTGAGCACATGTGAATGCGCATACATGGCTGTGTCATTGGTGTACTTGGGCAGCTTTGTATTCGGGAACTCTGGGAAGTTGAAGACTTACAGGTTGGACAACTTTGGTAACGGGCATGATCCTTGTGGGACTTCTGCGCGAGTGTTCCGCCGTGTTGATAGCTTGTTATTTACTCGAACCTGCAGGGATCTGCCCGTCAAGAACGAGTGAATGAGTTTGATGAAATAAGTCGGTAAGTTGTAGTCGTGTAGTTTGTATAGTAACTGCAGGATCCAGACGGTGTCGAACACCTTCTCAATATTGAGGAGCCCTCTCCCCTGCACCTATCAGCAAATAACCAGCAAAAGAGCTAGTGACAGATTTTTTGCAGAGCTATCATCATAGACTGTCAGATAATATTGACAAAACGTCAAAAAATATTACAGAAGTTCATCCAAATATTGAAACATTTACGAATTAAAATACAAAATAGGTACATTTTAAACATCAAATAGCATATAAACTTTCTTAAATTTAGTTTACTTTGCTGTATATTTCTATTTTTGAGCCATATATTCGGTATTTTTATTCAGCGCACTGAAAAAATCAGAGATGGGGAAAACTTTTTCCGTGCACTGTTTTCATGTGCTAGTCTGAAAAAGCCCACCTTACACTATTCCTAATATGGATGAAAATAAGGTATGTTCAAAGAAGTATAATAAAAAGTACATTTGTTATTTTATTTCTATTACAAAAGGGATGTTTATGATTAAAAAAAAAAGATACATTAAATGCACTTATATTTTTCTTACTACGTCTACACAAAATATTAAACATTAAATTAAACCCAACATATGAAACTAATGAAAAAATATCAAAAGGAAATTTGTATATTGTTACGTGTTTACCATCTCGAGTAAACACCTTGTATGTAGGTTCAATAATTACAACAAGAATCTTCAGACACCACTGATTTACTAATCACTTATTCTAAAATGTTCTCCAACATTCGCGTATTTTCTGGCGCCGTTCTCGAATTTTCTATAATTCCAGTGGCTTAGTTGTGCACATAACACTGCCCCCTCCTTAAGCCTGAACGTCCCGGTCAGACAATTCAGAGTCCCTGAAATACCATAAAAGTACTAGGCAAGTTCAACATCTGCATGTATCTCAAATATATCTCAAAATTTCCAGTTACTTAGATTTAATAAAAATGGTTAGTTGTTTCTTGAATTGTCTAACACTATTTACATTTTTTATCTCATATGGAAGAGCATTAAAATTGATTAAGCCATTATGAAAAATTGAATTCATTGTACGTGAGAAATTTGTTCTGGTAACATGAAAGTCATTTATTCTTCTAGTGGGATAATTATGAATTTGATTGTTAATGGCAATAAATTGTTCAAAGTATTTGGGAGCATTTCCTGATAATATTTTATATATAAATATCATAGAGAACAAAAACAATCTATCCTTTACTGAAAGCCAATCTAGAGTGGAAAGCATTAACGTAATGGGTGTATATCTGTTATATTTAAGTATAATTCTCATCCCTCTGTTTTGGAGCTTGTTAAATATTTGAGGATTATTGCTTGTTTCTCATTATTCCATAATAATACACCATTAACATTTAAATACATATATTATACTATTATATTCAGAGTATTCGTACGTTACAGCATTTTTATTTTCTATTATAACCACCATTTTTGTTCTGTCATATTTCTATAGTTACTTATCTTTTCAGTTGTTACCAACTGTTACAAAATATAAAATACTAAATAAAGCGGGAACTCAAAATCATATTTCTAACACACCTCCTTGATTTTGAATTTAACTAAACATATGTATTAAAAAAAAATAAATTAACAAAAGTTAAAATAAGGTTCACTAAGTGCCACAAACCTTTTTTATTCATTCATAATTTTCTAGACCTAATAAAGTTCTTAATGTTTGAAATTTTTGTCTACCTAAAGACTTAGTTAGTATGTCTGCAATTTGGTCATCAGTATTTACTTTCAAAACATCAATTAACCCTTTCTTCTGAAAATCGTTAACAAAATGATAACTTACGTCAATGTGTTTAGAGTTTTTTGAAAATTTTCCATTTTGTGCAAGACCAATAGCCCCTGTATTGTCTTCATAAATTTTGATTGGAGTTTTAATTCGAATACCAAGGTCAGCTAGAACTCCTTTAATGGGTAGGACTTCTTCAACACAATCAGCTAGTGCATAAAATTCTGCATGAGTTGAAGCACGTGACACAACTTTTTGTTTCTGCGCTTTCCACAATATTGGATTTCCAAAAACGCGAACAAGTATTCCTGTAGTCGATTTTCTATCAATTATATCTGAAGCCCAGTCTGCGTCAACATAAGCATCCATTTTATCATTAAAATTTGAACTGTACACTAATTTTATAAATCGAGTACTATAGAGATATTTTAATACTCGTAATGCATATTTAAAATGAGTATCGTTATAACTGTTTTGGAAACGGCTTAAATAATTTACTGCAAACGATATATCGGGTCGAGTTCCACTGCTTACATATAAAAGAGCGCCAATTAAATTTCTGTATTTCAAATTTGTATCGCAATTTTCTGCAGGTTCCATTTTTAAGTTAATTTCCATTGGGGTATGGACAACTTTTGACTGTTTAACATTGTATTTTTCTGCTAAGCTTTCTATATAATTTAACTGACTTAGACTCATTTTCTTTTCATTTGGATTATAGTTAATTTCAACTCCAAGGTACTGCTTAATTTTTCCTAAATCCGTCATTCGAAATTTTTGACTTAAAAATGATTTAACTTCTTTAATTTGTTTCACGTCAGGACTGCAAATCAATAAATCATCTACATACAATATAACATATATTTGGCTTCCGATAATATTCTTCATATATAAGCAATAATCAAAATTTGATCGTTCAAAATGTATGCTCAACATAAAATTATGAAAACATTCATACTAATCACGTGGGCTCTCTCTAAGTCCATAAAGTGATTTCTTTAAAAGACATACCTTATTCGGCTCAGCCTCGTAACCATCTGGAGGATAAATATAAACTTCTGATTTGATATTTCCATTTAGAAAAGCCGTTTGGACATCCATTTGATCAATATTCCACATATGATTACAGGCAACTGACAATAATACTTTTAGAGTACACATCCTAGCTACAGGAGAGTATATTTCTTCTTCCATTTGATATGGTTGTTGGAAACCTTTAGCCACTACGCGAGCTTTGTACTTTCCATCTGTCTTAATTCTGTAAATCCATTTAACTTCAATAATCTTTTTGTCTTCAGGTGTATTGACCATCATCCATGCTTCATTTTCTTCTAAACTTTTAATTTCCTCATTCATTGCATCTCTCCATTTCCTAGAATCTGCACTATTTACAGCTTCTTCGTAGCTTTCAGGAACTAAAACATTTGTATAGTTTACATAAACTACATGATCATCGTATCTCTTTGGTAGTTTTATCTGGCGTTTAGGACGATTTGATTTAGCCACCTCCTGAATCTCTGCATCATTCGTGTTTTCATCAAGTTCAATACCATTTTCTAATAATTCTTCTTCTCCCAGTTCCTTTTTGTTTAAGCTTTCTTCAATACGTAAAATATTATCTTCTGAATCTTCTTCGTTTTCTAATCTGATACATTTTATATCATTTTCAATAAATTGCACATGTCGACTAATAATTACTTTATTATTAACTAGTATTTTATAACCAACGTCGGTATAACCAACTAAAATTCCTTTGACAGCCTTTGGATTTAGTTTTGAAATTCGACATTCTTCAGGGATTCTAACAAATACTTTGCTTCCATATAAACGTAGGTTCGATACATCAGGTTTCTTATTGAAAAAGATTTCATATGGGGTCTTTCTAATTTTTGTATTTGCAAGTAAACGATTTCCTATATATGCAGCGGTATTAACACATTCGGGCCAATAACATTTATCAATTTTTGCTTCCGCCATCAAACATCTAGCACGATTCATAATAGTTCTGTTAAATCTTTCGGCTACACCGTTCAGTTCGTGTGTATAAGGAGGGCCAGGTCGTAAGTATATACCTTCCTTTTTTGCAAATGTATAAAAATCCTTATTTATATACTCTCGCCCATTATCACAATGAATTTCTTTTATTTTCTTCCCCGTTTGATTTTGCATTAATTTAGTATACTGAACAAAACGATCAAAAACTTCACTTTTTTGTTCAATGCAGTACACAACCGCAATTTTACTAAAATCATCTATAAAACTAACAAAATATTTTTCACCTTTGTAGCCAGTTTGTGAGATTGGACCATGCACATCTGTATGTACAATTTCTAATAAATCATTTGCTCGATTTCTATGATTTTTAAATTTTATATTTGTCATTTTGTTTTCTAAACATGTTTCACATTTTAAGAATTCATTTTCAATTTTGTTTGGTAATCCTTCAGCTAACTGTAAATGACACATATACCTTAAATCTTTAAAATTTGTGTGGCCAAGAATACGGTGCCACTTTTCCTTTTTTGACATTTCAATAGCACTACTAGCATATAATACTGATTCATTATTTTTGTGACCTTGAACATTACTAACAAGTTCATAAAGTTTATTTCTTTTAACTGCTGTGGCAATTAAATCACCTTTACAATTCATTATTTTAGCAACATTCTTTTCATAAGTAATTGAATTATTTTCATCAGTAATACAAGACACACTTAACAAATTATGTTTCATATTTGGTACAAAGTACACATTTTTTATTATAGTTTTAACAAGTCTATCATAAACATTAAAATAAACAGTGATGTCACCTTTCTTTTCCGATTTTAACGAAAAACCATCGCCTACTTTCACATCTATGGGGTTTTTTAAATTAACAAAACTAGAAAAGTACTTATCTGTATTCACAATGTGATCGGAGCATCCACTGTCCAATAACCACTTGATATTTCCCTCTTGTTCCTGTTGTGGTTCGGCATTTGTTAACATGACTTCTACATGAAACTTGTAATTATCAGTATCTGTTTCGACTGACGATTGCCCAGCAACATGATAACTGCTACTTTCATTTCTTGGGTTTCTTGAATTTCCGCCTTGTTGGTATTGATATCTACTTCGACAATTTTTCTGAATATGTCCTATTCTATTACACTTGAAACATCTTTTTACATAACTATTTGTATTGTTTTTACCAGTAGTTTGATAACCAGAAAAACTAGGTTGTTGATTTTGATAATTTTGAGTTTTATTTCTCGTACTCACTTGGTTTTTCATATTTCTTGACATATGGGAACTGAATGCTTGAAAATTACTTTTGACCACTATTATTACACTCTCGCTTTTGAAACTCTATTATTAGTTTAGACTTAACATATTCGACAGATTTTTCTTTTTTGGGTAGAGCATCCACAATATCTACTATATGAGACAAACTTTCAGGAAGAGTTAACAATAAATAATTCAGTTTATCATCTTCGCTTACATCTTCACCAGCATTTTTAAGTTCATTTAACAGCTTTTCAAACTCGTTAAAAAATTCTGTAGGATTGTCAGCTTCATTCATTTTTAAATCCAGCAGTCTCCTTTTACATAATAATTTCATAGCGCTATTTTTTACTAAATAAATTTCGTCCAGTTTTTCAACCATACTTTTAGCTGTTTTTTGAGATATAATTAGTTCAAGCTGTGTATTAGTAATGCTGTTCACAATATAATTTTTTGCTTTAATTTCCTTCTTGTTCCACTCGATTTCACTAATTTCATTAGGTTTAGTTTCATTTAAAATAGCTTCATTGCACTCCTTCATTTCAAGAAACAACATTAATCGAAATTTCCATTTATCGTACCCTGTTCCATCAAACACGTTTAAAATAAATTCGTCTTTTTTATCCGCCATTATTGTTTCAAGGACCTTCTTTAATTTTCGAACACACAAGCTTCACATATGAAAACCACAGACTGGACCTCTGCTACCATGTTAAATATTTGAGGATTATTGCTTGTTTCTCATTATTCCATAATAATACACCATTAACATTTAAATACATATATTATACTATTATATTCAGAGTATTCGTACGTTACAGCATTTTTATTTTCTATTATAACCACCATTTTTGTTCTGTCATATTTCTATAGTTACTTATCTTTTCAGTTGTTACTAACTGTTACAAAATATAAAATACTAAATAAAGCGGGAACTCAAAATCATATTTCTAACAGAGCTTTTGCAAAGAACCAATACTATTAGAGTTTAGTAAAGCTAATAAGCTTGAGCAATAGTCAAAATGAGGTTGTATAATTGTTTTATAGACTGTAAGTGATGTTTTTAGACTAAGCTTATTGCAAATGTGACTGAAAAAAAATAATTTTTTAGAAATTATATTATATATATACTGAAAATGTTTTTTAAGACTTAACGTATTATAGACTATAAAACCTAGATATTTAATATCTTCAACCAAAATAATGCTTTCATTATTAATTTGGACATTAATAGTATTTTTGTCAATTAGATTGTATTTATAACTAGTGGTAATTATCATGGCCTTTGTTTTGGATATATTTAGTTTAAGCTTATTTACATTTAGAAATTGCGAAATTTTTTCAAGCGAACGGTTGATTTTACTAACAGCATTTTCCAACTTATAATCACTAGCGGCAATTAGTGTGTCATCAGCAAATACATTTAAAAATTCACGATCTTCAATAAAATGAATATCATTTAGATAATAATATAATTTGGTAGTTTCATGAATGGCAGCCCTGTATGCCATTAAGAAAAATGGTATGTGCCGATCCCAATCTCGCTGGTTCTTGTGAACCACCTTAGAAAGATGTTCCTTCATGGTTTTGTTATGTCGTTCCACCATTCCGTCTGACTGGGGATGAAGAGTGGTTGTTCGAGTCTTGTGAATGCCCAACATTTCACAAATTTTCTGAAATACCCCTGACTCAAAAGTTTCTCCCTTGATCGGAATGTAGCTCCATGGGTACACCAATTCGGCACACAAGGTTATCCACCAGAACTCGAGAAACAGTAACTGCTTCCTGATTTGGAATGGCATAGTGTTACGTGCTTACAGTTTTTAGTAAACACTTTGTGGATTCGAATAACTTGCAACAAGAATTTTCACAAACCACTGATTTATTTAATCACTAAAATTACACTAGTAAATATTTAAAAATCACACAACTAATAATAACTTAATCTAACATGAATTCACTACTTTTAAAACACTATGTACTTTTCTTCCTAAACACTTGTCAACTTTTGTCTAACCTAAAAATTATCTGTCTGTTTACTTCACTGAACTGAACTGTATTGCCTACTTCACTCAACTGAACTCTTCTTCTACAAACTGTCTCTGTAACCAGAACTGTACTGGATACTAAACTGAACTGTTCCTTATACTTCACTAAACTGTACTGTTGTCTTCATACTTCACTAAACTGTACTGTTCCTTATACTTCACTAAACTGTACTATTCCCCCATCTGCTGGCTTCACCTCTTTATATACCCACTTGGAATGTCCAGAATATCATTGTAGAACTTTCCAGAAGATACTGGAATTCTCTATAATTTTCTTAGGCACTACTAAATGGTGGTTCGCCAGTTGGCCCACAGATGGCGCCACCCTTCTGGCCAGGGAGTAATTACAACTCTCCTCTCTGTTAGAGGGCAGCACATAACAATAGGCTTCTGGCCATTTACTAAAATCTCTCAATTTTTGTCACGTTCCTTTGTCTTTTGCCTTTAATATAGGGCCAATTACACTGTCATCCAATTGTTCTTGTCTCAGAGTTTCTTTTGTCCAATCATCTGTAACATCTATCTGAATTGTGTTTACTGTTACCATGCCCTGTACTTCTTCAACCCAATAGCAATGTTTGTAGTCATCTTTGCACGGTCTTCTTAATAGAGCATTTGCATTTTTATTAGATTTTCCAGGTCTATGTTCGATTCTGAGGTCATACTGCTGCAATCTCTATCCAACGAGCTAGTTGACCTTCTGGGGTTTCCAACTGCAATAGCCATCTTAACGCAGCATGGTCGGTTCTAATTTTGAAGTGTTGTCCATAAAGATACTGGTGAAAATGGTCTACGAATTTGACAATGGCCAAGAGCTCCTTCCTTGTTACACAATAATTTCTCTCTGGTTTGGACAACACCTTACTGAAATACTCAATTACTTTTCCTCTCCATTTTGGACTTGAGATAGTACACATCTAACTGCGGAATTGCTAGCCTGTATCTAGAATGTACAGGCTCTTTTGTTGGGGATGTGCCAGCACGAAACTACTGCATAACACTGCCTTCAGCTTCTTCCGTGATGTTTCGCACTCTGGTGTCCACTGATATTAAACTTTTTTCTCTGTTAGCTGGCATAGTGGCTTGGCTAAATCCGCAAATCCTTTCACAAAACGTCTATAGTAAGCGCACAGGCCAAGGAAGCTGCGTAATTCATGAACATTTGAAGGTCTTGGCCAATCTCGTACGGCACATATCTTGTCCGGGTCTGTCTGTATTCCCTCCAAACATACGATATCACATGTCCAAGGAATTTCACTTCTTTCTGGAACAGGAGACACTTTAACTTTAGGTATGCATTCCTGATTCTCTCAAATGCTTTTTGAAGATTTTCCAAATGTTCCTTAAAGGTCCATCACATTGTTAAGGTAAACCAGACACGTCTTCCAGGTTAGTTCTTGGAGTACAAATTCCATCCACCTTTCAAAAGTAGCTGGCACATAGCAAAGTCCAAAAGGCATCACGGTGAATGGATATAGACCACTACCCGTTGAGAAGGCAGTCTTTTCTTCTAAGATCTAAACTTGGAAATCATTGTGACCCTGGCAGCATACTTAATGTGTCGTTAATTCGTGGTAGTGGATAGCTGTCTTTCTTCGTAACATCATTCAGCTTCTGGTAGTCGACACAAAATCTTAAAGTTCCATCCTCCTTGGCAACCAAAACTACCGGCGATGACCAGGGACTGGTTGATTCCTCAATCACTCCATCTTGTAACATCTTTTGAACCATTGCAGAAGCTTTTTCCTGTTTAGCTAGTGGCAGCCTCCTAGGTTGTTGGCGGATGCAGTTGAATCACCAGTGTCTATCCGATGCTGTACTATATCAGTTTTCGTGAGGATGTTTGTGTTTTTGGCAAATACCACACTTTCTTTCTCCAAAAACTTGATTGCCTCTCTACATTTATCCTCAGATAGGTGTTTAAACTGGGGACTCAACAAAGTCACAACTTCCCCGTCTACACTGGATGGTGAACATTTCTCCTCTTGTTCCTCGCACCTTGCTATCCACTGGACTGGTTCGTAGGATCCTATTGCCTCGCCTTCCTTGAAAGTCACTGAGTGGGAATTTAAATTAGCCACTCTTATTGGAATTTTGTCTTTTGTCCGGGTTAGAGTTCTTGCTAAGATTACGTTTTCTGTCTTAATTGAATCATCTTTTTCAACGAGACCAACACGGTATCCACCAGAGTTTCCTTCCAGAACGGCCTCGATTATCTGTTATGAATGGGCAGGAATCTTGGTTGTCTGGGCCGTCAGTAGCCTTACTTTTTGAGACCGGTCGTCTGCTGTCGACAGAATAAACTCTTCTTTTCCAATCTTTAGAACTCGTTCTACCATATGGGCAATTCCATGTGTGACCCACACTACGTGTGAGAATAGTTTCCACCAATAAAAAATTATAATATGGAAATTAATATATTTTTAAGATTATTTTTTATATCAAACTTCGAAGAAAAATATGTTTATTTCATGCATAAAAGAATAATTATGAATCCCAATGTTTTCAGTGAGAAAATGCAAGATATTTGCCCTGTGACTCACACTACACAAAAGGAAGGCAACTTCGGGGCTCATTTTGAAGCTCGAAAATCTTCCCCATTTTTATGCATACACTAAAATGTATATACATGGTGCTTGTGAAAGTGTTAAAATTTTTAGAAATGGTCAGTAAAGATACACAGTATTGAAATAAAAATATATATTAAATAAAATATTTGTGACCCACACTACTTCTTTTACTGGATGCAGTGTACAATTGGTTACGGGCAAATCCCGGGGAATTTTCAGGGGACGCCTGGCAAACTGTCGTAATTCAATTTGCTTAAAAGCGTCGCTCTGAAAATTTGTTTTATAAAACAATGTGCCAATGTGATCAGAGGTAAAGTGTATACGACCAGAATTGAAACCATATAAAAACTAAAAGCCTGCAAAAACAGCCGGCATCCCTTTATTGTTCTTCTTATGACAAGCATTTCTGTTTTCTAGTCGTATACACTATACAATTAAGATGCACATATTTGGAAATTAACATATCTTCACCATCTGAGTTTCGTTTCTCTGAACAAATGGAGCTTCTTTAGATTCACCAATTGACTTTTTGCCTAAAGAAGAAGGCTGTTTAAAATCGTTCAGTGTCATTTCATAAACTTTGTATTTTTCACAAGTGCTGATAAACTGAGCCCAGTCATGGGGAACACAAATGTCCATAGTCTTAAGCATCTTTTTCCTTCTTTCTATAACAGAATGTATTGAATCAACTTCCATGTGCGTTTGGCCTTTCAGTAGATATTTATGATTTATTTCTTTTATATTAGGAAATTCATCTTGTATGCAAAAGTACATAAAAACTAAATGTATATTTCGTATCTGGCCCCCACAATTGTCTGACCATATAGTTAATCGTATGTCTTCATGTGTTATACAGTTTACCTGTACCCATTTTAGTAAGCAGGAAGCCATTTCGTTGCCTCCCCTTGCTCCAATACTTTTGTCCCATACTAAACATGTAGAGCTTCATTGTTCTTTGTCGAATTCATGATAGTAAAGTTTAGAGTCCATAATTTTCTTAAGTAAAATGATTTACAGTTTATCAAGCTTGGAGTAGGAAGACATTTTTGTAAATCAACAGTCAGCATAATTTCACCTGAATTGAGGTTTCTTGATCTTATTTTATCTTCCTTTTTAAGATCGTATCTTCTTTGTGCTTCCATATGGTATGTGTTTCTTTCTTCAATAACAATCTCTTTTCCCGGTTCATTTTGAGCATCTTTTAATAGTTTTTCAAATTCATCACAATCGTCACATGTATCGGTTTCTGATGTTTTGAATGATAAATTATATTGTGCATTGAATATGTATCTATAATAACTTTTTTTAACAGGATTGTTACCAGTTTCAATGCATTTCTCTGTATAGAGGTTATAATAATAAATAATAATAATAATAATAATAAATTTATTAACCGTTGTTTGTTTGATACAAAATTGCACATATGTTAGACTTAAAATATTATTAAGAAAATTGTTGTTAGGCACCTAAGTGAGTTAACACCTGTATGTGCCGAATGTTATGCAATAAGGCTGGCTAAAAGGTACATGAATAAAAAGAGAAAAAAGAAAATAATAATAAAAATAATTGTAATACAAGACAAATTAAGAAATTGGATAATTGCAATAGGAATACTTAACAAAGAGAAAAAAGAAATTTATATTTAAATAATCAAAATTAATTAGGGCATACATATATGAGTAAACACTAAGACTATTGATAGTAGTACTAAGACTATAAATTATACTAATATATTGCAAATAATACCGACTAGATGTTTATTCCCAAGATAATTATTTACATGAGTTTCAGGAACATTGTACAGTTTTCAATAACAAATAACTTACATTTTTTATGAAATTGTTTATGACTCTTCATATCTTTGATGTTTGCTGGCAAAAGATTATAAAACTTAGGTGCAAGGTAATTTATGAATCGTAAGTTTATGTTTTTTTGACTGTTTGGTATAGCTAGATGTTTATTGGTTTTATTTCTTGTTTCATACACATGATTTACATAATTTTGTAAATTAATATTTTTATGAACATACAAACAAGTTGCAGTAACATATAGAGAACGGACACTACAAATTTCCGCGGAGTAGAGCAATTTAGTGGAGAATAGCTTATTTTTCTTAAAGATTATTCTTAGAATATAATTTTGTACCACGTTTAGTTGATTTAGTGCATTATTATATAAACCACCCCATACGATAATTCCATATTGGATTAGAGATTCCACAAGTGCTTTATAGATTGTAATTAGGAGTTTTTTATTCAAAATATCACGTAATAAATAGAACTTGTGTATTAGCTTTCTTATTTTGTTTGTAAGATGTAATATGTGGGTATCCCACTTAAGACTTTGATCTATAAAAATGCCCAGATATTTTATATCCACTGTTTCTACTATTACATCTGTTGAGTTGATTTTTATTTGTGTAAAATTAGGACGGTTTGCTTTGGTGAGTGAGAATGCTATATATTTTGTTTTATTTACATTTAGGGATAATTTGTTAGTATCAAGCCAATTTTTCACCTTTATTAAACCTTCAATAGCAAAATTTTTTGTTATTTCCCAAGTTTTTCCACTGTAAATTAATACTGTGTCATCGGCATAAGATATTAATAATCCATTTGTGTTCAAATTTAATAGCGAGTTTATGTATGTAACAAATAAGATCGGTCCTAGGACGGTGCCTTGCGGCACTCCAATTTGAATTTTTTTTGGACAGCTTAATGTATCATTCATCTTTATATATTGATACCTATTGTAGAGATAGCTCGCAAAAACATCTAACACAGCACCTCTAACTCCATAATGTTCTAAAACATTTAGTAGTTTGTCATGAGGAACCGTGTCAAATGCCTTAGCTAGGTCCATGAAAACGGCAATACATTTCTTACTGTTATTTAAACTATCTGTAACCTCTTTAACAAGCTTATACATAGCATCATTTGTACTCACTCCTTTAGTAAAACCGAATTGGTTTTTAGATATGATATTATTATCGTTGAAAAATTGGATTAGCCTTTCTTTTAAGCATTTTTCAAATATCTTTGAAATGTTACTTATTAGGCTTATAGGTCGGTAGTTGCTTATACATGTCTTAGAACCTGCTTTATGGATAGGAGTTACTACAGTGATTTTAAACTGACTGGGTACTATTCCAGTTTTGAAGATTTGATTTATTATATGTACAAGAGAAGTAAGTATTTGTAGGTGTATCTGTTTTATCATTTTTACTGTAATACCATCTTTCCCAGGTGAGCTATTATTTTTTAAGGAATTAATATGTGTAATAATTTCATTACTATTCACAGGTTTTAAAAACATAGATGATCGAGCACTGTATTCCAAGTTATATGCGTTATTAGGGATAGCAATCTTTTCTGCCATTTCTATACCAATATTTGTAAAATAATTATTTGCGAAATTTGCCATGTCTTGGTTATTATCGAACTCCTTTCCATCATTGTCAGGTATGTTAATTGTCATATTTGCTCTATTAGATGTTTCATTTGTAGCTTCAGAGATAATATTGTATATTTTTTTAATGTTAGTTTGATTACTTTCAATTTTTACTTTATAATAACTATTTTTTGCATTTATAATTATTTTGTTTAATTTATTTCGGTATGCTTTATATTCATTTTCCAAATTGACACTAAAGTTTTTTAAGAGTTTCTTTTTCAATTTGTCTCTAAAATTAATAGATGTTAGTATTCCGTTCGTAATCCATGGTTTGATTTTTTTGTATTGTTTAAGCTTTATAATTTTGGTAGTTTTACACTGCTCCACTATGTTTGTCAAACTTTTTAAAAATGTAGTTGTTGCTACTTCAGGATTCCAGCAGTTTATCACTTCCGACCAGTCTTGGTCGTCGATTAATTGTTGAAATTTTATATTATCAAAAGTAGTATATGTGTATGTTTTTATATTGTTTGTACTACCTACAGGTCGTTCATTATTAATGTTCAGCATGATAGGGTAGTGATCAGTGATATATGTATCAATTATAAAAGATTTAAAAGTGAGGTTAGTATTTTTTAATTGTTTTCTTAGAAATATGTGATCTATGCAAGACGCACTGTCTACTGTAACTCTGGTTGGAGTCCCAATATATGGTAAGAAACCAAAACGACCGAGAGTGGAGAGATAATCATTTACTTTATTATCATTTTTATTACTAATATTTATATTAATATCTCCCACGAATATTTCAATGTTACAGTTTAAGTTGCCTAGAAAATAATTATTGAGGTCTTCAATAAATGGCTGCACCTGTATCGGTGGTGGTTTATATAATGTAGTGATTCCATAAGTTATGTTGTTAATTTCTAAAGTTATTTTACTTAAAGTGGCTTTCGATACCGACAGTTTAGCATGAGAAATATTTATATTTATACCTGATTTTATAAATACTAAGACACCATCGTTTTTGTTATAGTCAGCGTTATTGTAAAAAGTTACATATCCGGGAATATTAAATTACTCACACGAGGTCAGTTGAAAACATTCACTTAGAATTATTATATCACAGTATGTTAATTTAAAACAATCTAAAAAAGCAAGTAATTCATTAAAATTTTTTGAACACTTCTAATATTTAGATGAAATATATTGAGTATTTTATATTTTTGTTCAATTAAACTATGTAGATTATCAGCACTAACTAAATTGCCGTAGAGGTCTTCCCCAAGTAAATCCAGTTTCTCTAACACTTCATCTCCTTGCTGCTTAACCATCTTGTTGTCCATAGTCAATCTTACTTTTTAGTACTTCGATAAGGTATTTATGCGTTGGGCAAGCCGGGTTAGATGTTTTATGATTTATATCATGTTGTAACTTATATTTGGCATTGGCTTTTTCACAGTTTTTACATTTTTCTTTACGTTTTTGACAATCTTTTATATCATGTTCTTCACCACAGTATTCACAAACGACTTTATTTCTACAGTCTTTTTCTTTGTGATAAAATTCTTGGCATCGAAAACATCTTGAAATATTCAGATCTTCATATACTGGGTACCGTTCCCAGTCAATATATAATTTTTTTATGTTCATTATTCTATGGAAAAGTTCAGGTGAGCATTCTCCAAGAATTGTAGAAGTGTTAGTATTTCGTTTTTTGATGTATGTTATTTTCAGATCATCCGAATCAGTAATGCAAGAGTTTTGCACCCTTATGCACTTTTCCACTTCCTCGGCTGTTTTATCCCCTATATAACCAACTATTTTGATCTTTGGTTTTTTTTAATTTTGTAGTCTCGATTTGGTAATCTTTGTTCAGTGTGTCATTTGCTGCTTTTCTTAGAGTTTCCACATCCGACTACATAAGTTTAATGTTTAGACTGCATTCTAGATAATTTCTTTTAGTATTATCTCTGCGATAATGACTCTCGCACACTGGAAAAGATTCAATTTGATCTTTTACAAACTTTATTCTTTCCTCTTTAATTTTATTTGTTGGAGGGTGATTATGTCGTTTATCAGGACTTGTTAGGCATCCGCCGGACTCATTTAGCTGGGTGTTTTTGAGACAGTTTTGAACAAATTTTTCTGTTATCGAATATGTATTTAAAAACATAATCTTACAGACCTTAATTTTTTTAGAGGAATTTATAATTAAAACATATTTATATGAAAATTGTCGTCGATTAGCCTGTTTACCATTTCTTGGCCTTTCACGAGCTATGTTCTCTTTTACTACCATTTACTAACTGTTTTCTTTGATCGCAGTTTACCTTCCAAAATTTCCCAAAAATGTTATTTCTCTCTTCTGATATTTTATCCTGACATTTATTTCTACAGTTACAGTGTGGTCCTAAAACTTTTCCTGTAACCTTTTTACCTGAGCTTGACTTGTATTCCTGACCCAATAGACGTTTAATTTTAACTGTATTTCTTCCCAAGTTCTTTTCATTACGGGTCCTTTTCCTAGATTTTGCAATTTTCACATTCTGATCCATCTTTAGAAGTTATCCCTACTTGAATATGTTCTCTCTCATATTCCTGAGGAATACTATTGTTTTCAGACTATATTATTCTGAACAATACCTGATTTAAACTATATACCACCTTGAGTCGTTTCAGAAAATAATGCCTTTTTCACCACTTCACATTTATCAAAACCAGGTTTAACATTTGTGGAAGTTCTTTTAACTGAAGAAGATCTTTTAGTTAAAGATTTCTTTTGTGTAATCTCTTCCTCAGAAGAGCTTGAAGCATCACTCGGACAAAATTCTGATCCACTATCTTGAAATATTTCATCTTCAGATGACACGTCATGGCACTTATGGTTCAAAGCATAGATTAGATAGTTATATAGGATATAGATGGGAAACTCCTTTACATTTTATTATTCACTGTTTAGGTTCGTACTATAATCACCTGCAGCGCCACCAGCATTGTATTCAGGCGGGAAGATTTAAATTCATTGCTGCAGTTTGGGTAATCTCCTTTACTATCGACCAATATGCGTTTAGGTTCAAACTATTGGCAAGTGCGGCGCCACCAGCGTCATGCGTTAGGCGGGAAGATTCAAATTATCTTTGGGATTTGGAAAGGTAGATAAGGGCCGGTTTATCAATGCAAGGTTAACTCGTAATCAAAGGATAACTGTCAAACAAAACAATAGATACCCATTGTTTCGTTTGACATTTATCCTATAAAGTGTTAACCTCATATTGATAAACAGGTCCTAAATCGATCACATTTTGTGATACATTTTTTTTGTCTAAAACTGTTTTTTATCATTGATTGAATAATAATTAGGTATTATGACCTGCTGTTCCCAATGTGTTAGGATGCAACTGTTAGAATCTGGTAATACCTAACGACAGTAATGAATGACAAAAAATATTTTTCAACAAAAATTTATCACAAAATATGCTCGACTAAATGCACATAATATAAATGAAATAAGAGATATGCAATTACAAAGTATATTTTAAAATATAAGCTTGAAATGTTTTTGAAAAGTGGTGTATAACTTATTGTACATCCATATGATTAAACACAATATAAATTTAGTAGTACAAAACTAAAATATAATTAGATTAAGCCTTTTATTTCAGTAACTTTTTTACACTTTACTTTTACTGCTTTATATTTAACATGAGCTTTTTCCTTTATTATATCATTGAGGTTTTTGTGCTCTTTTCCTTTCAGAATCTTGTTAATATTTCGTACCCATGTTAATATATAAAGTTTGACAAACATTGTCGAATATTTTTGTATTAAATTGTGAATTTCACAAGGCCAATTTAAAAAGTTTAGGACGAATTTGTGTAACTTTTCTCGCAGCCGTTTCCCTAAATTAGCTCTACAACATAACATCGGCAAAAAAAATGTAATACTTCACAACTCTTAGTGAAGATTTCACGGAAGTACGGTTTTGTGGTTAAAAGTGTCTGTGAACTGTATGACCTTACCTCTGTAAGGCCTCCTTCTTGTATCTGCCCATGTACTAAATTTTCACGACATTTTTTACACTTAACGATTTGCAACATTCGTTTTGCAAAATAACCTGCCAGGTAGGAATGTAATTCTGTCGTTAGTACACTGGCTGAACCAGTAGGAAAGAAATTCTCCTCTCCTTCCACTAACTCGTCCTCTATTTCTGGAATTGGCTCAACATCGTCATCTCCTTTTTCCAAAAATTTCCTTAAATTGTTTAAAGCTCCCTCACTATCGTCCTTTTGGCAATTACTTCCAGGAGAATGAGTCGAGGTAAAATTGTTTACGATTAAAGTTTTATATGAAGCAGCAAATGAAGAGCAGGTAGAATTGATATTTCTTCCTGCTTGGCTTCGTATGCACCCAAAAAAATTTTCCAGTGGATCCTGGTTCAAGTTTCTAGGACAGAGGAACCTGAACCCAGCAGTTTCTAGTTTTTGCCACAAATGTCTTAATCCTCGAATAGAATGAATCCAATTAATTATGGTTGGGGGAACCACATATTTCCCTTTCTTTAAATACGCTACAGAATTTAGCACCTTTAAAGCTTCTTCCCAAAATTTCAGGTGCTGGGAATCCTTTTTAATTGCGCAGCGCAGCATCTTACCTTTGACAGGTTCTACCAAAGATCCATTGACGCTGTCAAACAATTTGTCCACAAACAATAGGAAGTCAGTAGTTGCTGGTGCCGATGGTGGCAAGCCTACACCTAAAATAGAAGATAGAATTTACCATCATGTGTGCATCATAACTAAAAACAAGTATTTTATAATCTGGCAATATGAAATATATAAATTTTAGAGAACAGAGGGCTTAAAAAAATGTTTCGCATCAAAGCCAATATCACTTCATTATTTAAAGGTGGGAAGTAAAAATACAAGTACAGAAAAATATAGAAATCATTAATTTAAAAGATTATATACTAGCTGACAGAAACAAAAATATTTCTTTACCTTTTTGTCCTAAAAACCGCAATATGGCTGAAACTCTCTGGGAAAAAACTTGTGCAGCAAGTTTCACTTTCATTTTTTCATTTTATGTTCGTAAACATGTTGATCACTTAAACGTGGACACAGCTTAAAATCATCTGGGCCTTCATCTAATTCGTAAAGAGCTATGATGTCTTTCCATGACGCAATCTGTTCATTTTCCTCAAGGTACTTAAATTTCACGTCGGATTCAACCATGTTATTCCTTATGCCTTTAAGTAGATGTGGACTGTCATAAAGGTGAATAACTTCCTCACCATTAATGATGTAACCAATATACTTATTTTCTATATTCCTTTTCAAGCACCATGCATTTGTTTCTTCCTTTAACTTGGAATGTGCAGATACACTTGTGGACAGCTGATCGGACACTGTGGCCACTACTTTCAATCCAACCTGTTGGAGTGCTGACACAATTTGTTTAATATTTCGTATGAGGTCTGTGGATTTCATACCACCCTGCGTATAAAAATAGGCAATGGGTTGCTTCCACTTTTTATGGATACCTCTTGCCATGAATACCATGACATGGTCGGCAAATTCTGTTGTACTCTTCTGTTCCCCACAATTCTCAAAACCCTCGATGGTATCTTCTTTTATATTATACGACAAAGCTACATCAACTGACATTTCATCAAATAACAGCGTGCAATATTTGTCAAGCTCTGCCATATTCTCAGTTGATTCTTTTAGAGAGTCTAATATAGCCTGGTTTAAACCACAACCAAATGGAATTTTGTTGAGCAAGTCAACAAGAGTTTTTTTAGAGGGCAAAGTAAAAACACGTCGTAATAATTTGTAACACTTGGGGCTTTGTTTTAATACAGACAGGGCAAAAACTTTGTCCTCAATACTGAAACGTCGACCTCTAGCATCCCTTTGTTGCATATCAAGTTGAGAGGTAATAAATCTTATTGTTGTCTCATTGACCTTTCCTTTTAGAAATTCCTTATTTTTGGTATATTCAAGAGCTTTCCTCAAACGATCTTTTGTTGTAACGTTTTCTCTGTCCAAAGCGTCTGCTGTTCGTTTTAATTCTCTTGCCATCTTGTACATAAACTTTGCCTTTGGTGTTAGCTGCTGGGCTCTAGTCACATTCACAGCTCTTAACATGTTTAGTTTTTCTTTTATTTCTGAAAATAAAATTTAAAAAATTTATAATTTATATCTTTGATAGTATAACATTGTATACATCCAAAATAAAAGTATCTTCTTTTAGGTTTCAATAATTAATAAATGTATTTTAAAAAATATACCACAATTAAAAATATGTATTGTGTCAAACACCAACATCATAATCAACATTAAAAATTCAGGGAATTTTTATAAAACTAATGTTTGAGAAATTTGCACTACGGTCAAAAATTTCCCATAATGCAGATGGCTTTGTAGAAAATGGCAGCGGGATTCTAAGTCGCTATCGTATCCAGATGATAAAAATATTGTCTGAAAGTACTAGTGATTATAGATATACGATCATACCATAATTATGACACAAAATTTTAAACGATATGTGTTTGAAATTTAGCTGCTATCATATTGACTCGATGCAATACCCACTTAGAATCCTAACCACAATTTAATACAGGAATTAATACTCCGTTGAGTATTAATTCATTATTACTGTTTTCTAGAAAACTGTCTGCATTACGGGACATTTTTTACCATAATGCTAATGCTAAAACTAATGTTTTTAATTAAAATTGACAATTAACTCACTACGTCTTTTTCCGGATGTACCATGGGACCCCTTTGTAGAACAAGATGGAGTTGTTACAGCACAATCATCATTCAAACTTGTGGCCCTATCTTGAGGTCTATCCACCTTCTTATTTTCCTCAGACAAATCAGAAAACAGTTTTCTTTTCAAAGAGGGTCTATCTGATGCTGTCGTGGGCTCGGCTGAAGTACTAGGTCCTGCCTCTGCAATGCTTGTACGTTGATGGGGTGAAAAATTCTCAGCCACTGGGATTTCAACTGCACCTTAACAAAATTAATTCAGTTGAAATGTAATAAATACGTATTATTTCAATGACAATTCTTCAATTATATGGCTTTAGAGTTTGGCACATTTCAACTGGCGCTCTCCGAATATGAGATATTAATTAACCAAATCAACTAAGCTTTTCTTCTTCATCATACAGAACATTTAATATTTCACAATCCGCTGTGTTATATAAATATATAGGAGCTAACTCTGGTTTATTACAAGTGAAATAGTGACTAAGGAACAATTAGTACTTGTGCAAATATTATTTATGTAAAAGCTCTTACCTGGAAGATGCAATGTAGGGACAGCATTATAAATTAGACCAGTACGGCTGTGGAATTTTTGATCCACCCGGTGCTCGTTGGCAAAGTGAAGATCACAAATGCGGTAATTTGATCTTACTTTCTCACAATCCATAGCCAGAAGGTCATTTCGGGATATTAATCGGAGCCATTGTTCGAGAATCTAAAAAATATCGCAAAAATTAAAAATCTTAATTTCATTTTAAACTATACAGACAGTTACTAAGTAAAGTGCACCTAATTTTTGGGGTGATTATCCACAAGAATACATGAAAAAGTTGATATAAACACGGGCCCGGAAGTTTCTATTAAAGGAGCCACTCTCTGAAGAGGGAGAGATTTACGATAAAAAATTATTTGTGCACTTTATTACGAAACAACCTATAATCACACGATAAAAAATAATTAATATAGTATAATTGTTAAATACTTATCGAATATTTGAAGCTGAAAATAGGTAGGTACTTCATTGTTTTAAATATACTAATTACATAAACATATATTGGTACTTACATCAGGTTCTTTTGGAAAACTGTGCATTCTTATAATATCATTTCTCTGATTGCAATTAGGCACACAGCACACAAACACCATTTTTAATAGTTTATAGTTTCTAGATACCAACGAAAATAGCACACAACTTTAATAAACAACGCTTCAAAACACGGAACACAAACTACGTCTCAAGCAAATACAAGGGTTAAATCGACTGTTTGAAGTTTGACATATGACGTCACGTGCTTAATCGCTCCGCCGGCAGCGCTGTTTGTGATCATAGTATGAACTAAAACAGGTTTAAAATATTTTACATTGAGTTAACATAGCCTGGTTCAAAGGCAAGGTTCTCCTCTTTCTCGTATCATATAAACGATTTTCCCGCATTCCCCTAAAAATGCATTTTATTATTTTTTTTGTCAGTTAATCATACTTTAAAAAATATGACAATAAGATAATACAGTAAATTTACAAACGGTAAATGGCTTTGGTACTGCTGATATTATCATGTACATGTTTTAATGATTGCAGATCTGGGATTTCAGCCTTACTAGTACTTGGATAACTAATGTAATCATAATAATTATTATTGTTACACGGACTACTAACTATAGCATCTGCTACGTTTGGTGATATTTCCTTAAGAATATTTTCTTGTTCAGTTGTAAGTGGAGATTCAACATACATATGACTGTGTTCAGAAGATGTGTTCGTACTGAGCACTGGCTCCACTAAAAAATCCTAACCTCAGAAATTGGGAACTTAATTTTATAATTTTAAATACTATACCTTCGGATGCCTGTTCTCCCTTGTCAATATAAGGTTTATTTAGAGCCAATTCTACCATTTTTGTATTTCTAGATGATATCCTATTATTATTAAACATTCTGCACAGCACAAATAAATACCTATTTGTAACGTAATAAAATATCTCAATCAACTGGGTATACATTTATTTATCACAGCCTTGTCTTTTATAATATAGGTACAACACATTTACTCGATACACGTAATACAACCACTGTCCACGACAGCTTAGGCTCGAGAGAGTTCCCTTTGCCCATTTTACTGTCTCGCGCATGTGCAGTCATACTGGCATGCCACACTCCTACCAGTCCTACCCTAAGTTTTTTTCTCTATCAATAATTTTTCTGTTCCTATTTATTTGTACCATATCTTGTGATTGTTCTATTACAACTTAATATATATATTTTACATTCATTGACACACTAAAATTATTTCTTACGCAATCCTATCTTTATGTAAAGAATATTACAAATTAATATTTTGTAGCATGCCATTATCGTGCTATGCTCAGCTGTCGTGCTTAACCTTACTTACAAATTTTTTTTTTTATACAATTTTTACAAATTTTTTTTGTTTATACAGTCTTCATTCTATGCCGTCGCCGTCTTCCTCTAGAATGTATTCGCTGTACTTTATTGGTCATCGCCGTGTGCGCTTAGGTCTTGACGTTGGCTCTCTTGCTGCCGTAATGTCCTGTCCTCCCTTTATTTCGTCTCGATTGCTGCTGCTGCTGCTCTCAGCTTGGCTTGTCTGTGGATTCTTGCATCTGTCAAGAGAAATCACATTAGTATCTACATTATCATGACCAGCAGGTCTTTCGTCTAAAAGATCACATTTTTGACTCGAAACATTAGAACTAAAAGAGTTCTCGTCACTTATCTCCTCGCCACAACTGTCGTACAACGACTTGTCACAATTTTCATCTGAAAGCATTATGTCAGTTCTACTTACATCAAGGGGTGTGTTAGTCTCTGGTGTGCGTGCAATTGGTCTTACCACCGAAGCTTGGTATGAAATTCGTGTTGGTTGTTGGTTTGCCTGCTCCATCTCCACACTGCCAAAATTTTCACCTGCCCTGTTTTCTTTCAGCTCACTCACCTGCTGACCTCTGATTATCATCTGGTTTTGATGTCTTTTCCAAATTTTTCCATTTTCTAGTATTTCGCAGAGATAGGTTGACCTGCCTATTTTTTGTTAACTACAGCTGGTGTCCATCTCACTTCGTTTCTGCCTCGATAGTCTCGTACCATAACTGATTGACCTCTTTGGAATTTTTCCACATTTCCTTTTTTATGACGATAGTAATTAGACTGCTTCTTTTGGCTTTCCTGTATGCATTCCGATATTTCATTTTGTTGTTTTTCTCGAGGTTTTTTTTAATAAATCGAACCTAGTTCGTAATTTTCTTCCTATGAATAATTCTGATGGTGCTGCCTTTGTCGTTTCATGCTCTGCATTTCTATATGCCATTAAAAATCTACAAATAAAAGTCTGTAAAGAAACATTTCTATTTTCCTTGTCGCAAATTGCTGCTTTAAGCTTTGCCTTAAATGTTTTTACCCAATTTTCTGCTTGTCCGTTGCTTGCTGGTGAAGCTACTGGTGTTGTCACATGCCTGATGCCATTTTTCTGGAAAAATATTTTCATCTGTTTAGAGACAAACTGTGTTCCATTATCCGTTACAAATGTACTTGGTATTCCATATCTAGCAAAACATTCTCTCAACTTTCCTTCTAGTTCCTCGGCTGACAATGACCTGACTATATACACTTCGGGATATTTACTATAGGCATCTATTATCCTTAAAAACATTTTTCCTTTAATCGGACCTAAATAATCAGCATGAACTCGGCTCCAGGCCTCCGTCTCTGCCTTCCAAGGTGTCAATGGTGCTTTAGGTGGACTCTGTCTTTGATATAAGCAAGCATCACAGCTTCTTATCATATTTTCTATGTCTTTGTCAATGTTAGGCCAAAACATATAGCTACGTGCTAAGGATTTTGTCTTACCTATTCCTAGGTGAGCGGTGTGAAGCTCTTGCAGTAACTTTGCTCTAAATCTCTTCGGTATCACCACCCTGTGCCCCCACATCAATAGTCCATCATTTAGTGACAACTCACATTTTGTATAAAATGGTTTAATTTCTTCATCTAACTTAGATGGCCAAACATTATTTTTCACGTATTTGGATATTTTTCTCAATAACCAATCCTTGGTGGTTTCCTTAGATACTTCCTCTCCATTTATAGGTCATTCTTCTGTGTTTTTGACAAAATTCAGACAATCACCTTTGCTATCATACTCTGGATCTGAAACAAGTACTTTTAATGGTGCTCTCTACAATTAGTCACTCATTTCATTATTTTTGCCTTTAATATACTGAATCTCATAATCAAAACCTGACAGATATACTGCCCAACGCTGTATTCTGCTAGCATGCATCACAGGTAACTGTCTGTGTTCCCCCAATATACTTGTTAAGGGTTTGTGGTCCGTTTTTAATATAAAATATCTACCAACTAAATACTTTTCAAATTTTCTTACCCCATATATCAATGCTGCACTCTCCTTTTGTAATACTGACCAATTTTCCTCATTTTTCATCAATGTCCTGGACACACATGCAATTGGTTTTTCTTCTCCGTTAGGGTATCTATGACTCAATGTTGCTGCTAGTCCGTGGTTTGAGGCGTCGCTGGTCAGTACTAAAGGCAAATTTGGATCAAAATGTGCTAAAATAACATTTTCTGCAATTTTATTTTTAATCGTTATGAAAGCTTCCTCACATTTATTTGTCCAATTAAATTTTTCATTTTTCTTTAATAAAGTATAGATTGATTTTAACAAAGACGATATATTGTTAACAAACTTACTATAATAATAAACTAATCCAATAAAAGATCTCACCTCTTGGATGTTTTCCGGCCTTTTCGCACCTACTATAGCCTTTACCTTCTTTTCAGACTTTTGTATTCCCTGTTTTGTTATAACGTGTCCCAAATATTCTATCCTTTCCTGGAAAAAGTCACATTTTTCTTGCTTTATTGTCAATCCTGCTTCTTCGATCTTTTTGAAAACTTTCTCTAAGGTTCCTAAATGCTCTTTTTCGTCCTTGCCAGTCACTATTATGTCATCTAGTCTATACATTTTCCATTCCTATGAAAAGCTGTTCAATATTACGTTGACATATAGCACTCCCGGGGCTTACTCCAAATGGTAATCTATTTACTAAAAAAAACTCCTTTATGAGTTGACCATGAAACAAGTTTTTTTGACTCCTCAACGAGTTCAAATTGCACGTACGCTTGCGATAAATCTATCTTTGAAAAATGTTTACCTTTATGTAATTTAGCAAAAATATCCTCCGGTGTTGGCAACGGATATTTTACTTCTTCCAGGTGCTTATTTAACTTACTTTTATAATCTCCACATAGACGTAATGATTTACCATCATTCTTGGGCACTACAACGAGAGGTGTACCCCAGTCGCTGTTTTGGATAGGAGATATGATACCATCTCTCTCCAATCGGTCCAATTCCTGTTCAAGTTTTTCCTTATAAGCATATGGCACATTCCTAGGCTTCAGAAAAACAGGTTTGGCAGTGGGCTTGAGCTGCAAGGAAACAGTACTGTATTTAAACAAACCTAACTCGTTTTTGAAAATTTTCTTGTACTTTTCTATTAATTTTTCTATGTTAGCATTGCTAGATGATGATACTGTATTTACAATGTTGAACTTTATATTAAATTTCCCAAAAAAGTCTCGTCCCATTATCATGGGGCCTCCTTCAGACACCACAAATATTTTTATTCTTTGGGTTTTGTTATTAAATTTTACATCAGCTGTGAAAGCTCCTAAAGTTTCAAATTCGCTTCCGTTATAACCTCGTAAAACAGTTTCATGATTTTTTAAGGGATATTTATATTTAAAATATTGATCATACGTCAGCTTGTTACAAACACTTACACTAGCTCCGCTATCTAATTGTACATTGAAAAGCTTTTTGTCGATGAAAACGTCTATTTTAAATGAATTATCGTTTCTTATACTATTGCTGATAGCAAAAAGATTTTCATTTTCATAACTTTACACTTCAATTTCGTTTGTTTCTAAAAAGTTTGTAAAACGGCTATTATCTTTACAAGCTCTGGCTAAATGACTTTTTCTTTTACACATAAAATTTGCGTACTTACATGTTCCTTGATGTTTTTTTGCACAATGCACACAACTTTTACCCTTGTATCCACTGACATAAGCATGACTGTCATTTTTGTTTCTTCTGTTGCTGCGTAGCGTCTGCGTCGCGGCTTTCTGGTCTGTCATTCGCAATGGTCGTGCTGATCGTTGATTGGTTCGCTGGACCCCCGCTGCATTCCTTTCCGTAAGCTGGCTTTGCGGGAACTTTGAAATATGGCTGACGTCCTCTTCCTTGAGACCTGATTCTTTTTTCATCGCCAATTCTACCATTTCTTTTAGAGTTTTTCCGTATCTTCTTCGCATAAACGGTCCAAAACTCTTCCTTTTTGCAACCCAGAAATTAACTTGTCCTTTAAAATCGTATCCAATGTTGTACCAAACTCACAATTCACTGCTAACTTTTTTATTCGGGCATACCATTCACTGACTGTCTCGCATTGTCCTTGTCTTGATTCGTAAAACTTTATGCGTTCTCTCCATTTCGATACTCGAGGGCTAAACTGTTTTTTTAATAATTCACTGAGCTCGTCATAAGTTTTGTCCTTCGGTAAACTCGGGTGACAAAGATCCCGTAGTAACTTGTATGTAGAATCTCCCATTAGACTAATTAATGTCGCCACTTTCACTTTGGCTTCTTCGATTTTATTTGCAAAAAAATATTGCTCCAGTCTTTCTGTATACACTACCCAGTCATCAGAGATGCCATTGAATTCGCCCACTTGTCCAATGATGCTGGCCGCCATTTCTAATAGCTAACTCGACCACAGAGCTTTCTAAATCTGCTTTTCTTTTGCCTCGTCGCCAATTCTAACGTAATAAAATATCTCAATCAACTGGGTATACATTTATTTATCACAGCCTTGTCTTTTATAATATAGGTACAACACATTTACTCGATACACGTAATACAACCACTGTCCACGACAGCTGAGGCTCGAGAGAGTTCCCTTTGCCCATTTTACAATCTCGCGCATGTGCGCTCATACTGGCACGTCACACTATTCTTTCACAGTTAACTACATAAAGAATACACACAAATTATTCACATCATAAAATCACGAACTAGTCAGAGCCGACCAGCTCTCTCTAAATGATCAGCTGATCAATCAGCAAACTGTTTTCAACCAATCATAGTACTGACTAGTTTGTGATTTATGAGCGGTTGTCCACACGACCCAGTGGTCTAAAGGCGGATGTCCACATACGTCTTTAGTGCACCAAGCACACATGGACTTCTGCTTTAAAAAAAACCCATTTTGTTAATTTAAAGAAATTAAGCTCTGGGATTTTTTTTGCATATAATTTTAACTATTTTGTACCTAGAAATACATTAAACCTGTTTTTTAAGAATTTGGACTTCCGACCTTTGTACACCAAATGGAAGATATATGAATCTTTTAAAAAAGATTTTAAAATTAATGTATATAAGGCAGTGACCCTTTTCAACATAACATGAATTTTTGAGGTTTCCGACTGAAATTCTAGGTTTAACCTAGTTATTATTTCAAGTATCTAAGAAAGAAAATAAAAGTACAATTTGTACACTGGATTTTTCAGAGCACCTAATATATTTTGGGTAGATATAATATTATCCTCCAAGGCTGCTCTTGTGAAATACAATTGTAATGAAGCCCAATGTTCAAGGATTACAGAATTTAACGACAGTCACCGCGTTTGGCTTGGATGCAACATTGCAATTTTTCACATGCATGTGTTATAATATGTGGATTTAAGCTCTCGAAAAGTACTTTTAAACCAGTCTTGTTGCCCATCATGACATTACAAGTGTCTGCACCGAACCCAATTACATGTTTGAATGCTATATCGTATTTAACTAATACTCCCTTAACTGCTTTGAATAAACCATTAGCTGTAGAATCTTTAACTTCTACCAAAACGAAGAATCTGTCTGTTATTTTATTATTTTTATAATACCCGGCAATAATATCAAGGCATTTTGATGTGCTTGTGTCAGTCGTCTTATCCAAAATTATTGAAAAATAAGTTTCCCTTCAATCTTTTATTAATTCATCCATACTTGATGGACCTATAAATACATTAATTGATTGTTTAATTTAATTGTATATATTGTAAATTGTTTTTAATTTAAAGTTTTCATCCTTTTTATTTTTAATTTCGAAGCAATTTTTGAATCAGGGCACGCTGATGCAATTAATTGTGGGAGATGATCCATTAAACTAAATGGGAGATTATGTTCTATTAGAAATATAGAAAGTTTTATTTCGGCTTCCCTCACCTTCTGTTCCTCACTTTTTTCAGTAGTTTTATCCAGCATGAAAAGGTTACCCAAAAACCCAAGTTCCCAAAATATTGTTGAACCTAATAATAGATCAATTAAGGCAGGTTCATTGAAGTTGGGATCTGCTCATTTTAAATTGTCCGATATTCTTAACATGTTTGTTAAATGAGTCGGTCGGTCTATCTGTTGTAATCTGCGACAAGACTAAACATTGAATTGACTGATTAACTGAGTTGTTTCTTGAAGAAATTTTTAAATTAGTCATAAACTGTACATTAGACATTGCTTTACCCACGCCAGTGATTGCACAATTTACTTGTCTTAAATTTAAACTTAGTTTATCACCTGGAAAATCTAAAATAGAGCGCACATGAGAGTGTACAATTAACTGATTTTTTTCATAGTGATCTGCTAATTTATTATTAGATGATGGAATTGCCTTTATGGTTTCTAAAGCTGGTTTACTGAAACTATTTTTTAAATGGTACATTTTTGCTCATTGGAAAGTATGGTGCTACTATCGACAAGAGCTAATGTTGTTTACGTCCAGAGGGATGAGGAACGATGTTAATCAAACAAGTTCTGGTTAGCAACTGCTTTATTTAGGCATGTGCCGTGGTCCTTATTACATGCGTAGGGTATGCACCCATATATACATTTTGGTGTGCATACACTTGCCTGATATCTCTCTTTTTAACAAGTATATGGCCTTAGTAGTAAAACGTACACTCGATAAAATCTCAATATCACAGTCTCAATAACAATACCATTAATATATTATGTATATAAACAATTTTAATGTGAGCAACAACTTTCAACATTGTTTTGTGTAAAATTCTAAAACGATTACATTTTTATCTATAGTGTTACTGTTATCCCTGGGTTGACTACGAATTTTTTGGTTGTCGCTTGGAATGTTGGGCGCCAGTAGTATCTCAGGGGTCTAGTAAACTTCGTATAGTCGACGGTGGATTTCTCAGAGTCGATTTAATGGCAATAAGGCGTATTGACGCTGTGCCTCGTTGAAGTTCAGGAAGCTGGGCTAGGAGTACGTGGTGACACGGGGGTCACGTGGTTGGGTCAACGGTGACGAATTCTTCTTATAAAAAAAAACGTGATAAGACACAAGAGGTGTAACTGGGAAGGCAGCTGTGCCTCATTACTAGCCAGTCCGCGTTTGTGACGAAAGATATTACTGGGAGGTGGCTTCACCTAATTACTAACCATCAACGCTCTCTCGTGTGAACACGTGGTTGTACGGGGGCCACGTGTTAGTGTCGGCATTTACGAACTTCTTTTTAGAAAAACACGTGGATCACGTGATAAGGCACAAAGAGGTGCAACTGGACAGGCAGCTGTGCCTTTTTACTAGCCAGTCCACGTTTGTGACGAAAGATATTATTGGGAGGTGGCTTCATCTAATTACTAACCAGCAACTCTCTCTCGTGTGAACACGTGGTTGCACGGGGGCCACTTGTTAGTGTCGGCATTTACGAACTTCTTTTTAGAAAAACACGTGGATCACGTGTTAAGGCACAAAGAGGTGCAACTGGAAAGGCAGCTGCGCCTTTTTGCTAACCAGAACACTTTTGCGACGAAAGATATCACTGGGAGGTGGCTTCACCTAATTACTAACCAACGATACTTGCGATTTTAGAGTAGGCACTAATGAAAGTCACAGTTTGATTTTAAGGATAACTAAAAGCAGCTCTTACAGTCGTTCGTTGCACTAAATCGCACGGATATTTACGCACTACTATTTATAATATTCGATCTGCACTTGGAAAGTTTGATTTTCCTGTGTAGACTTAAGTGCGGGGCACTGTATGTGTTAAGCAGGTGCGTGTTGATCGTCGGAGCGGTTGAGCGAGACTGAACGTTGCCGCCGGTATCCAAGTCTAGGCCAGGGGCGCTTGAGACTGTAGGCGGAGCTTGACGAATTGTACTGGTCGATCGGTCGATGCGTACTCAGAGCGAGTCGAGTCTGCGTGCTAGTTTTATACTAAAATTGGGCGCGGGTAGGCGACCGGAGTTTGGAGCGATGTGACCGGGCCTCTCAGAATATCGAATGTGTGTCGTGTCAGAGTAGCGTTTTGTCATTTTCTAGTCGAACTATAAATAGTAGTTAATTTTTGTAAACGGATACTAAAAATAATCAAAATTCTGAATTGAATGTTAATGATTTACCGAAATTAGGAAGATCGGTAACAATATTTTGTACTGTCTAGAATTAAAACATCCTTTTGTAAGGTTATTAGTTTACTATAATTTATGTTACATTTCTACTTCATAATCATGAAGCCTTAAGGGCCTTTTGATAACTCTTCCAGATCGACTGGTTTTGTTCTCATTCTCTGTCCTATTTTTTTTCCTCCGTTTCAGATTCATTCTCATGACTAGAGTACTCTTCAGATTCATCTTGACAATTTTGAAAGTCGTCGTCACTACTTATACTATAAGACCTATTTACATTTAAATCTAGGCTGCCTCTAGATATCTCCTCTTCCCTAAAGTTATAATTTTCAATATTACTGCAATTTTCCTTATTACATTTCGATGGTTCTGCACTCGGTCCCTGTTTTATTTCCCTAATGAATTTTCGATTACGTCTCAAATACCTTCCATTTTCTAACTTAACTGAATAGGATCTGATTCCCACTTTCTTATTTATGTGAGCATTTTACCAAGGCATTTTTGGTTTTACTTGTATTTTAACTAATGAATTAGTTTTTAATTCTGTTAGACTTCTTTACCTTTGTCATAAATTTTGATTTGTCTGCGGTAAGACATCTTAAATTATGATTCATTCAAACATTTGCTGGAGTGTTTTCCCCATCTAACAGTGTATTTCTAAGTTCTAGTAAAGCCAGATATGAATCTTTATTATGAAAGTGACATTTTAAAAAATATTTTTAACAGTCTGTATAGTCCTTTCAACCTGTCCATTTGACTGAGGATATCGAAGTAAAGTTATTATATGTTTGAATTCCCAGTCTTTGGAAAAATTTTTGAAATTTAAAAATTTAGGGCCTCCATCTGTTATCAGAGTGTTGGGAATACCGAAGCGTGCAAAAATTTCTTTTAATTTATCAATTACATTTGAATTTGTCAGGTCTTTCTTTTAATTTAAAGCTAAAGTAAATGTCCATTGAAGTAGGAATAAACAAAACAATTTTTATAAATTTATATTTTATGAATTTACAAGGCCATGGTGACAAACGAACTGGCAACTGTGGCTACCGAGTTGGTAGCAGTGGACAAGACAAGGTTGTGTGGGAGAGCGCTCTAGTCACTGTACCACTCCTAAGTTCGAGTCTCAGCTGCGGCAGATGGCAATGTTGTAGGGAAATGTCGTTGTATAATTGTCTCTGTGTCCTGGTTTAAAAAAACCTCACAGAAGTAAATTGCTTTTTTAAACATTTATTTTAAATGGCATATTTTTTAAGAGAGTTCTATAATTTGTCTTTTTCTCAATTTCAATTTATTATAATATCACTGAGCACCACTATATATAACATCTACATTTGGATCTGATTTACCACAAAGAACTTTATTTACACCCTCAGCCCAATTATGAACTATCAGATATAAATCTTTTTATAATATCATTTTCTAACAGATTTCTATGCTCACACTCATTAAAATGAAATGGCACATGTTTTTTGATATTATTGAGAATAATGAACGGCAAACTTAGAAAACAGGTTCATTATACAAATACAAAGCAGTAATGTCCACCAATAAAATTGGAATATTAACAGCAACAGCAAAAACAAGTACTTACAGAAAGAAAACCCGCATTCAAGTAAAGTTCTTAACACGGGATACAAATAAAGAAAACTAAAAAGTCCCTAGACTACTGCAAATTTGTAAACATTACAGAAACTAAGGTCCCTATATTTTGACTATATCTAACAAATATATACAAATAATTTAAGGATAATATTTTTTGTGTAGCATTTCACAGGCAATATCTGCATAACTCTGTGGTAAATATTAGCCAAACCAAGAATTAATTTTGGTGTACAATATTTCAATTTATCCGTTATGACATTATCATACTCCTTGGCTCGACTGATATCGTGCCATTCATCAATTTTATTATTACATATAAAATGGTTTTTACAAATAATACAATTATTTAGAGTTTTAATCTTCCTAATAATAAAACCACTTACGTGGCCAATTGCTGCTTTATTTGTAGAAGAAAAATTTTGTTCTGTATTATTAATATTATCAATATTACTAATATCAACATTTTCCTCATCAACCTCTTCCTCTACACCTTGTGCTAACTAGGTGTTTCAACCCCATCTATGATCATTTTTGAGTTATTAACTTCAGCTTCACAGTTTGCTGAGACGACAGAGAGAAGGTTCATCATATTATTAACAAGTAATGTCTTAAAATAATGTTTAAATGTATATGCGCTGGGATTGACATTGCTTCCCCATGTTGACGTATTTGACCAAAAAAGTTTTTCATGGGGTCTTGGTTTATATCTCGCGGTCTAAAAAATGTTATTTTATATTTTATATTTTTCTTTAACATGTTTACTTAAATACTTCATTCCGTTTAGGGTAACTTCCCAATTGCCTAAGGATGGTGGTCTTCATAATTTACCATTTTCCTCCTTAAATTGCATATTTCGCAAATGGTTTCTGGCTTTGCTCCAAAAGGTTAAATGTCCACTTGTACAGCTAACGGCACATTTCAAAACTTTACCAGCTACTGGATACAAAGTGTGTCTGTTATGTTTGTTACTTCAGAATAACACTAAGGTCAAGGAGACTTGTTAAATAAATGTCCATAACTCACTACTATATTATTTATTAGAACAAACCAAAAATAATATCACCTAATACAAATACTTAACTTGCCAACTTCATTTCTGTCTGTCGTCTGACCAGCTGCCAACTGCCCTCAACTAAACTTAACTAATAAAAATGCTGCCAACTACATATATCACTACAGTGTCCATTTACACTATCAAAATAGCTTATTCAAATAACTGTAATATTTTTATCGTTCCATTAGCCGAATTTTCCAATTTAATTTTTCCATCGTTATACCTAAAGAAGAAGGAGCAATTTAATATTTAAAATAAAAAATTTGTATTAATAAAAAAATTACTTTTTTCAAGTGAAGTAAGTTTTAAGTAAACTTGTCTTACCTTTTTTTAGAAAAAGTGTCATAATAGATGCCAATGTGTGACTAAAGACTTGCGCAACATGAGAAACATTCATTTTTTTCATATGTGTTATATATACATGACCCTTATGTAACTTATTCAGAGCTCTCGGCCTTCCTATTTCATTATCAACTTCATAAGTTTTAACTATGTCACTCCAATCTCCTGTTATTCTGCTACCATTTTGTAATGTGATGATCGAAATAACTGGTAGTGGACTGTATGGGTTTTGTAGTGTAGAACTCGGATTTCTGTCGTTGAAATAAAACTTGCAATCATTAACGATTAAACTATAATACAAGCTATTTGCACGTGTTTACTGTTACATGGTTGAAAGAAGCGAGGGGTTGTTAGCATCGCCGGGTAGCCTGAATTTCATTTTCCACGCACATGCGCAGTTTCAGACTGGGCAGGGCCGTACTTAGAAAACTAATGACAAATGGTACATATAATAAATTGTTTGTACATAAAGTAAAATGAATATGAGACGGAACATACTGGACTCTGCTTTCAAAAATATTTAACAAAAAGAAAGCATACATAAGAGAAAAATTACATGAAAAATATAACACAATACAATATGAAAAAATCAAATGATTAAAAATTCTTCAAATTTCAATGGGAAGTAAAACAGATTTTATGCACTGAAGGCTTAAAAACACCGTCACTCATTTTAATGCTCTCAACGCGCACCACATCATCTGTTCCTGTATGGGCTTCCACGATTCTTCTTAACTTCCACTGTATGGGGCTGTGTTGTATGTCTTAAGAAGGACGAGTGAACTGATGAGCAAAATAGGGGATTTGTTGACCTTCCATTTGGAACGTTGCTGCAATGTATGTAGGTATTCAGATGACCAATGCGACCAGAAATGCTGGACCATCTGTTGCAATTGATGATAGTGGGATATTCTTTTTGTAGACAATTCTTGCCTGTCTGATTGAGGGATTGCATTCAATGTAGCACCAATCAAAAAATGTCCAGGTGTCAAAGGTAACAAATCATTTGGATCATTGGATAACGGTTATAAAGGACGTGAATTGAGGATTGCCTCTATTTGAACAACAACTGTATAAAAACTGTCATATGTTAAAGTTGTGCTACCACTATTCTCAATAAATGCGACTTGGGTGACTTAAGCTCCGCCTCCCACAAACCACCGAAATGAGGGCTTTTTGGAGGGATAAAATGCCATTTTATACGATTCTCACTAATAAAAGTTTTGAAATTATCGTCTTGGGTAAGAGAATCTGATAATATTTTGTCAAGTTCATTCTTTGCACCTACGAAATTTGTTGCATTATCACTATAAATATGTTCGCATAAACCTCGTCTAGAGACGAATCTTTTGAAACCGTTAAGAAAACCTTTAGAAGTTAAATCACTAACAATTTCAATGTGTATTGCCTTAGAGGCAAAACATACAAAAATACATAAATAGGCCTTCACAAATGCTCTATTGCGAAGCTTCCCATCTTTAATCATGATAGGTCCAGCATAGTCTAGACTACATGTCTGGAAAGGACGCCCAGGTGTAACCCGTGCCCGAGGTAAGTTACCCATTAGAGGCAAAATATTTGGTGGCTTGGCTCTGAAACATGTCACACATTGACGCAAAACGCCACGAACCGTACCTCTGCCATTTAATGGCCAAAATTGTTTTCGAATATTTGCTAGAATAAATTGAGCACCTGCATGTAGATTCTTTAAATGTTCATGCCTAACCAATAGCTTGGTAAAACTATGTTTGCTGGGTAAAACTATTGGGTGTAGTTGATTATATTCTAACCGAGAGTTACGGAGTCTGCCGCTTACTCTTATTACATTGTTTTCATCCAGAAAGAGGGCCAACGATAACAACTTGCTGTTACTTGAAACTACACCATTTCTTTTGAGGGAGTGCATGTCATCAATAAATGCAGATTGTTGAGTAATTTTCGAAAGTATGATTATTGATTTATTCAATTCATCTGGAGTGAGATCACCTGATCTCCTCGGTAAATGATTTCTTGTATTGTTTATGAAACACAAACAAAATGCCGTTACTCGCTGCAGTTTAGTAAACGACGAAAATTTATCAAAAATAGTTCGCGCATATTAATGAATGCATAATATTCCTTTTTTCAGGAACTTCTGAAATGTAATTTTCGCATGGTTTAGGCCAAAATTGTGAGTTCGATCAGAGACAACCCGAGACGTGCAACTACGTGGAAAAACTTAATCCTGAATACGGAATTGGCCGACTGCTCTGGAAAGTGAGAGTAGAGGGCGCATATGCGCGAGAGCGCGGGAATTTGAAATCGTATCTTTGTAAATTTATTTTAAAAGTTGAATTTTTATAAAACTGATTTTATGCATATTTCATCCATAAAATGAAATATACATAAAAACAATCTTAAAACAATTCAAACTTAAATATATATTGCATAATATTTTCCTTTAAAAATGAAATACAGAATTGATGTGTAAATTTATTAATAATTTAAAAAAATATATATGTAGGTATATATTTATATAGTATATAAAAATTCCATTTTTGAGAAAAGAACAATTAGGGTGCATAATTTATACCGAACGCAAAAAGGATTTTTTATATACATCAGTTAATGAAATCATTTTAATTCATTATAAAATAAAGTCCATTACTTCTGATCAACCTTGCAACATAGTATATTACAGTAAATAATAATAAACTGGATTAAAGTGGTAAAGTAAGTATTAATAAACTAGACTAAAAAAATCAAAATAATTTAGTATCTGAAATCAAACTCTACAACTAAAATTATTATTGAAAAATATGCATACATAAGCACAACAATTTGCATTAGAAGATTATATTAAATATATAATGTATGTTAGATAGCTTTGTTGTGTTTGTTGCCACAAATATTAAAAAAACTGATCAACGCCATAGAAAAGATTGTCACAATAACCATGTGTGTGTGTGTGTAATTTTTGAATTTATTACTGATGTAATTTCCTTATTTTTCTTTTAGCCGCTCTAGCATCTTTCTTTTGTTGCTCAATGTCCAAATTTTTCCTCTTGCACCACCATGGGATGTCAATGCGGCATACTCCCTTAATAATGCTGTCTATTATTAGCTCTCGATGCAATTCAATTCACATGACAGCCAAGAAAAAATTACGTTTGTTTTAATATGCTCAGCTGCAGACTTCCCTACTCCTGGTTTATCACCAAAATTCGGCAGGAAATCTTCCAGTTTGGAGACAGCACATCCAACAGAAACAACAAGATTTTCAGAAGGATAAAATAATTTCTTTTTATCCTCAGACCACTCCTTATATACTATAAATTGATTATGTAACTCCTTGGGTGCAGAGAGTAAAAGCTGTTGGCAAACTTCACAAGTTATATCCTTCAACAACCTTTTGGCAATAAAGCCACTAACATAGGCCACAGATAAAATTTCTATGCTTCCAAGTGCCACAGCTTCTGCTATGTCACTAGCTATATTATCGCTAGTATTTGTAGTGGATTGTTCAAGAATTAAAGGCGTAACACCTGGTTCTTCGGTAACATGCTCACTTTTATCCTCCTGTACAATTAGAAATGACTTCAAGTTACTGAGAAGAATATTGTCATCTTCCTCGCAGTTTGTTCCAGATAGAGCTTGATTTGTTAATCCATTTAATATTTGAGTTTTTAAACTACCCATGAACTGAAAAGTAGTAGGGTTGTCCCCACTGCCACAACCACCTCTTACTGCACCAAACAAGTTTTCAAGAGCATCCTGATTTAAAGATCTAGGACGCAGTGAGTTGAACCCTTTATTTTTTAAATAATTCCATATCCCTTGTATAGCTTTAATTGATATCATCCATCCTACTTGCGATGGTGGTTTTACCGATTTTAGTTTGCCTCGTTTTGTGAACCGTTGAAAAGACCAGTTTTTCACGTTAGAGACGGCATTTTTCCAAAAACTTGTGTGGGGAGAGTCATTAGTTATACAACACTTAATATCCTTTCCATCAGGGGCTGTGACAGAGGTTCCGTTAAAGCTGTCAAATAATTGGTCTACTTGCTGAACAAATGTAGCCGTTGCCAATGATCGTTGTTCTATCTCACCTAAAAATCAATCAAATGGCTTGTGTTAATATAACCATAATATAGCATTTGCAAAGATTAATTACCTCTACTTAACAGTGTATACAAAAAAGCTACCACTGTCCTACTCATTATTTGAGTAGCTATGTGTACCTTCATCACAAATCTCATAATCAGGGCCAAGTGTGTTTCCTTTATTTTATGGATAGCTCTGAATATTAAAGGTGTTTCTTTATCTATCTGATAGGCATCTTTGATATCAGAGAACTTTGCTTCCATTAATCATTGTTGTTCTCCTAACAGAGTACTTCCGAAATAAGGATACAATGCATTTTAATAAATGTGGAGGATCAAACATAGTAAAAATTTTCTCTCCCTCATATTCAAAGTATGGTCTTTGAACAGTTGACTTCATCTCTTTGAGTGCCTTCACGTTGCTAGAACCCATGTCACATATTGTAGCAACTACATGCAGCTTAACCTTATGTTTTGCAGCGTGAATAACTTCCCCAATGCATTTTGTCTAATTTTCATAATTGCACCCATTATTCGTAAAATAATAGGCCACAGGCTGTTTCCATTTTCCTGATAGTCCTTGGCATATAAACACCAATGCACGATTTTCAACTTTATACGAGCCACTCTCATTACTTA
This sequence comes from Leptura quadrifasciata, assembly GCA_963675555.1. Classification (NCBI taxonomy): domain Eukaryota; kingdom Metazoa; phylum Arthropoda; class Insecta; order Coleoptera; family Cerambycidae; genus Leptura; species Leptura quadrifasciata. The sequence goes on from OY776680.1 coordinate 74,758,869, forward strand.
ACGATTCTCCCAAAGCCTCGTAGCCAACAATTATATCATTGCTAATATCGTAACTGATATGTTCCATAATATCCATTTCATCAAACAATAAAACACAATATTTATCTTGCTCGTTACTTATACAGTCGCCGATGTGCTTAAATAAATGTTCATTTATACCAACGTGAAATGGAACATTTTCAAGTAGAGCTAGTACTGTTCTTCTAGAGGGCATAGCCACAAACTTGCTTAATAAATTGTAGCATTTGGGACTACGTTTATATAAAGCTAATCCCATAACTTTTTCTTCATTGGTCCATCTTCTCCCTTTCGGTTTTCGTTTGGCACATCGCACTTGACAAATTAAAAAATCTGCTATTCTTCAAGGCATACCCTTAAATAGGCTTCGAACAATTTTAGAGTCGGACAGTTCTGACAAATCCTTAATATCATGGGCCTTTTGTTTGCATAAACGCTTAAGTTTTCTTATATGGTCTTCTTTTTGGTAAATTATATTCATTAACCGGGCTTTTCGAGGGGTTCTATCTGATCGAGAGAGATTTTGAATGCCTCTAAATACTGAAGATCTAACAGGCCTGGACCATGTTGGTTCTTCAGTTGTTACTGGCACACCATGCATAGGTAGTAATCCTGTAATAAAGTATTGATCAATTACTCATTTATATTTCAATATTGCAATTGAAATTGATTCCTGTATGAATGTTTTAATATATAATTTTGTAATAAAGACAACAAAAGAAACACAAAAACTTTTTGGTCTTTCACAAGCTTTCCATTGTCACAAATGCAAATTGTTGACTTCTTACTAGGTAAATGTTACGAGCTATAAATAATTAGTATCTATATGCTAACAGTTAAAAAGTATGAGTCATGCTCCACCACATTAGCACACTGTGTACCCAATATCTCAAAAAAACGTAGGTGAACATTCCACAATTAACACAAAAAAGACGCTTTATCAGCACAATTAAGCTAATCTTGTAATAAATATATAAAATATAAAACACATACTGTCACAAACGTCAACAAAACAATGACTCAAAATGGCGTCGAGGTTAAAAAATTCATAGAAACTACGCATGCGTAGTTTGCCACCGTGCTGCCATCTGCGCTCACTGTTCAGAAAGTGCAAGAGAGATAGCCATACGCCAGTTTTCCTGTTTAAGAGGAGGAGAGAAAGTAAATGAAGAATAGGACAATTTTCCCTATAGAGTTGCACGTCTCGGGTTGTCTCTGCTACTACTCTACAATACAAAATAGATGGAGTATCAACCCATCCTATTGATAACAGAGATACCAACTTAAAATAAACTGAGTGATTGAACGCTTTATTTCAACACATAAAATGGACATTTACGGAGATGTCCATCTATTTAGTCTTCAGTAAATGGTCCTTTATGGGACGTCCACTGATTGTCCTAGCAGGAACATACATTAAATGAACGTCCATAGGACATCCATTTAATGTCCATAGAAGATGTCCTTTATGTACATAAAATGGACATTTACGGGGCGTCCATTTATTATATCTACTGACGTTTCTTCAGTAAATGGTCTTTTATGGGACGTCTACTGGTTGTCCAAGCAGGAACATAAAATATTCGTACATTTATGTACATTAAATTCACGTCCATTTAATAGCCCATAGCGGACATCTTTTCATGCACATATAATGGACATCCATCGAACGCCCATTCTGTGTCCATGGAAGTTTGGACAATATATGGACTTTAACTAGACATCCATTGGATGTCCCATGCTATTAGGGTTGTTTTTACAAATAATACAATTATTTAGAGTTTTAATCTCCCTAATAATAAAACCACTTACTTGGCCAACTGCTGCTTTATCTATAGAAGACAAATTTTGTTCTGTAATATTAATATTATCAATATCACTAATATCAACATATTGCTCATCAACCTCTTCCCCTACTCCTTGTGCTACTATGTGTTTCACCCCATCTATGATCATTTTTGAGTTATTAACTTCAGCTTCACAGTTTGTTGAGAGAGTGACGGTCCACCATATCATTAACAAGTAATGTCTTAAAGTGTTTAAATGTATATGCGCTGGGATTGACATTCCTTCCCCCATGTTGACGTATTTGACCAAAAAAGTTTTCCATGGGTTTATATCTCGCGGTCTAAAAAATGTTATTTTATATCTTTCTTTAAGATGTTTACTTAAATACTCCATTCCATTTAGGGTAACTTCCCAATTGCCTAAGGATGGTGGTCTTCGTAATTTACCATTTTCCTCCTTAAATTGCATATTTCGCAAATGGTTTCTGGCTTTGCCTCAAAAGGTTAAATGTCCACTTGTACAGCTAACGCCACATTTCAAAACTTTACCAGCTACTGGATACAAAGTGTGTCCATTTACACTATCAAGTACCTTATCAAAGAACTGTAATATTTTTATCGTTCCATTAGCCGAATTTTCCAATTTAATTTTTCCATCATTGGAAGTTATACCTAAAGAAGAAGGAGCAATTTAATATTTAAAATAAAAAATTTGTATTAATAAAAAAGATTATTTTTTCAAGTGAAGTAAATTTTAAATAGTTAACCTTTTCTTACCTTTTTTTTAGAAAAAGTGTCATAATAGATGCCAGTGTGTGACTAAATACTTGCGCAGCATAAGAAACTTTCATCTTTTTCATATGTTTCACATATATATGACCCTTATGTAACTTATTCAGAGCTCTCAGCCTTCCTATTTCATTATCAACTTTATAAGTTTTAACTATGTCACCCCAATATCCTGTTATTCTACTACCATTTAGTTTCCAGACCAATTTTTTTCTCAAAAAATTATTGCGAATACCTTTCAAGAGGTGAGGTGCATCATATGTATGTACTACAGCATCCTCATTTATGCGATACAATTTCAATTTCCTGTTGCTATTTCCTGGTACTCCATAATTTTTGACTAGATAGTTTACGGCCTCTACATTTGTTGAACCTTAATCTGATATGGTTGCTATCCCTTTGAGCCCGGCTTCCTGGCATTCACCAACAATTTATTTTATTTGTCGAACCAAGTCAATAGAGCCAGTAGCAGCCTCTGAAAACGTATATGCAACTGGTTGTTTCCACCTTTTAGTAATACCTATAAAAAATGTGTATGTATTAAAATTATACATTATTTACAATAAAAATGGGTTCCTTAACTTTATTATTCATCCTACAATATTTTTTTATATTTTGATAGTCCCCTTGATATTTCCTGAAGTCTAATAAGCCTAAGACTACACTACTAAAATAAAATTTAACTAATGTATGAAAAAGAATTTACCTAAAAGATGAAGTACTTAAATACTTTCTGGAAATGCTTTGATAAAGGACAAAATTATTGTTATTTTTTTATCGAGGAGTAAATTATGATGCAAAATCTTGTACTTGTGTCCCCACAAGACCCATATAATTTATTTAAATTTCCCAACATTTGTATACCTTTTTACAAGTTTGCTTTTTATTGTAAAAATAATTTTTACATCCCTCTTCCTGAAAGGAACTAATGTAATTGTGAAAAAACCACTTTCCACAATTTCTTGGGATTTAATTACCTCGATGAAAATTATATTTGGCATGTAGTTCACACTGTGCCAAGGATACCAAAATCTTATATACATTTAGTAAAAAATATACAAGGTGGACACCTTAAAAAATAATTAAGAGACAGGGAAGATTTGTGTGAATACTATTACAGATTTTTTACTACCGTAATAAAATATTACTCCTCGCAGTTTTAATGAAAGGCTATAATAGCGAAGTCAAATAATTAAAGATAAATAAATAGTGCCTTATACTCCAAATATAAGCAACAATGCAGTTATGAACACATGTTTCAGAATTATTACTTCTCATCAGCGTAGCATAGCTTAATAACGTTTTTATAGATAGAACCAAACTACTGTACTTTCCTACCATAATTAGTTTGCTTCCATTAAGGTGCACTATGGTGATGAAGAGCAATAACTCTGGAACACATGTCCATAGCTACATTGTTTCTTTTTCGGGGAATAAGGTACTATTTGTTTATCATTAATGAAAACTTTCCTACCTTTTATTAAGAATACTTGAGGGTGATCTGCAAAGTTCTTGGTTTGTTTGTCACCATGGTCTGTAAATCCATCAAACTCTTGTTGTTTTTTATTGATATCGAGAAGAGCTTCTAAGGTCATATCGAACATAAGTACGCATATTCGGTCTCTCTCAGCCAAATTAGCTACATTCAATTCGAGAATTCTAAAAATTGTTTCTTTTATCCCTGCTTCAATGGGAATTCTATTGAGCAATTCCATTAAGGTTTTCCTGGAGGGGATAGCAAATAACTTTGACAACAATTTATAACCCTTGCCACTTTGTTTTTTAAGAATTAAGCCCAATACTTTGTCGTCTAAATCATATCGGCGGCCTTTTGGTGATTTAGTTGTTGATGCCTTTATCTGTAATTTAATAAAATTCACAACATGTTTGTCCAAATCAGCAGTCATTTTATCTAACAGTTCGCCTTTAGTCAAAGAATCTTGCTTTTCCTTAAACCTTCCCATTCTTCTTTTATATGTTTTTAAATTTTTATTGGCTTGACTTGCCTTGTTATATAAAAATTTCTCTCGGGGGTTTAACTGACAAATTTTTTCACTCCAGCCTCTTGCAATATATTAAATGAACCTATGCAAAACATTTTTCTTTAAATGTATATTTAGCATGGTTTATTATAATAGACTTACGCTTCCTTTTCCTTGGATTCCTACAAATATTTATGTTTTCGAATTCAATATGTTGTCTAGAAGTGGATGGCACACAGTGGCGGCCGGTGCGGGAGGGCTCTGGGGCGCCGCCCTCCCTGCCAAATTTAAAACAATTTAAATAATAATAGACAATAACCTATCTCCCGATAACCTGCTTTACGACTATTTTTTAAAAATAAGAAAAAACAAACGGCATACTCCTCACTTGCGACCAATTTAATTTAACTTCCGAATTGCATATAAAAACACTGAAATGGGCTCCAGTTATTCCGCCTAAAATATGTACGGAGGTCGTCATGGCAACAAGTGAAAGAATGGGAGGGGGTTACGTGTGGTTTCGTTATCTATTGGGGCTCTGGTCAGTCCGCCCACGGCTGTGTAGGAATAAATTGCTTCGTCATTTCTGTTTTCTTTGCTATTTTGCGTATGAAATTGTTTTGAGGTTATCGCGGTTTTTTTAAAAGTTGTAATGTAAATGTAATGTCATTACAGATTTTTTTTTAGTTTTATTAAACATTAGACTAGACGGCAACAGTATAAAAGACATAATTAATTATGAAAGTGAGTGAAATTAAAAAACTTATATTTCGCCGCTTGAGCTTAAATGAAAAACTTGAAATAAAACAAAATGGCCGTCTAACGCCAGTTTTAAATATAGTGCAAGAGCAGCGACAGTGCAAAAATAAAAATGCTTTTATGCGTAAGTTTGACAAAAAGATATACATTAAAATTATTAGGATTTGTGGTTGCGAGGAAACAAATTCCTTCTTTTGTTTTGTATCTCTGCTTTTTGGGGGCGATGATAAGTGGACAAAAAGGGGGAAAACCGATTTAAAGCACATTTCTATAAAAATTAAAAAACACGAAAATAGTACGAAATATCTAGATAATGTTGTCAGTTTCCAACTTTTAGGAAATACTAATATTGCTACATTTCTAAGTACGGCTTATGCAGATCAAATTCGTAAGCATAATGAGACTGTGATCAAAAATTGACATGTACTCTCAAAAATAATAGACATATTAAAAGGTAAGGTTAAATGAGATGAGAAGTGAGGTTAGAAGTGGAAAAGTAAATGAATATAAATCGAATAGTTTACTAAAATAATTCTAAAAAATTAAACTAAGGTGTTTCGTATCCACAAATTTTGTTAATCTCGTGTGCAGTAGTCGGTTTGGATAATTTCTTAGAAAAAGAAAACCTCACATTCTCATTAAGTCTCTCTGTCTCTGACAGAGAGCCAAATACCTCATTAGGTAAGCGAGATTTGTCCTAATATTGTTAGTAGTAGTATAGGTTTTTAACAGTGTCATGTTTAAAGGTTATATTTATTCCTCATTTTTTACAAAACTTTCATATATAAGTATTATATAACGCTTTATTTTTTAAATCATTTTGAATAACAAAAGCCTTATACTGTGTGACTAAAGGTGAATGTTTTTTATTCATGTTTATTTTAATTTATATACTTCTTGTTAGTTATTTGATTTATGTTATATTGTTGTAGTCCTGAGGAAGACAATAAAGTTTGTCGAAACGTCGACTTAATGAGAATGTGAGGTTTTCTTTTTCTAAGAAATTATTCAAACCGACTACTGCACACGAGATTCTAAAAAATGTCTGATCAATTAGACTTTAACCATGAAAAAGGTTATAAATTACCATCAGTCTTAATTCTTGCCAAATTTAGCGCAGCTCGTGGAAAAGAAACACAAGTTATGCAAAAATCTCTTTCATCCACATCAGGTACAAAATTAGGTTTTCAAAAATTACCGAAACATATGAGACGAAGGGCTATGTGGCATAATGTAAAGAGGCTACCTAGACGTCTGCGAGAAATTCATTTAAACCAAATGAAAAAATCTGGTTTACCACCAAAGCAGAAACGTCCATCTCGTAAATATAGGCGTAGGCCGTATAATTTATTGAGCGACTATATGAGGAGGCAAAGAAAATATAGATGACTGGATACCCACATATGGCACGCTAAAAGATTTCATATGATTGAAAAATGAGGTTATAAATTACCCGATCGCCCTTGTGACAGAGCTTTTAGAGCTTGTTATAGAGCAACAGTAAATCACTGTCTGTTATAAGATATCTCCTACTACAGTTGTATATAAGTCAAGGGAAATTATGAGATAATTGTAAATAATTTTAAAAAAATAACGAATTCTAATATAGGTTTAACCATTGGTGCAAAACCCTTTTCCAAAGGATGTAGGGAAGGTGAAATCACTATATTTAGAAATGATGATAGTAAAAAAGCAATAGGTATAGTCTATTTTCACTGGAGACCATCACAAGTTGACAACAGACATGTATTGTGGATTTGGGTACATGCCGCCAATTATACTGAAACTTTAGATAATTTAATAAGCTGTTTCCAATTCAAATTAAAGAACTTACATCAAGATTAACCGAGTGAAACAGCATCTTATGCTAATATAGACAATATAGAATTAAAATTAGAATTGAGTAGGTTCAGGTTAACAGGTGCATTATCAAATGCAGTTCTTCACAATTGTTTCCAAATAGCAGAAATGAAAAACCATGCTGATGATTGGCTTAGAAATTATTTTGAAACCAATACTGATAACTTACAGCTACAAAAAGAATACTGGGAAAATTTTAAAAATGCTTCAGCTGCAGAACTTCCACCACATTTGATTTTGTCATTAACAATTCTAGACCCTAGACTAAATTTACCTAAAAACGAACAAAATCGGTATTAGAAATTAATAAATCATCTAGTTTTACACATATGTTACCAGAGAAATGAGTCGATGGTCCAATATGGGACTATACTATTCGAAAAATTGTTAAAGATAGCAAAATGCTCAGCTATCTGAGTTACATGGAAATTTATTAGTACCAGGTTCAGATTTGGAAGATAAAGGAGCACTTGTACCTATTTTACTTATACAAAGACCAGGAAAGTGAAGTCAAGGAAATGGTAACGGTTGGGACATAATTATTCCGTCGGGCTGGGCACAGCCAATATGGATAGCATTAGTAATGTGGGGAGCTTGAGCAGGTGGTTTGAGAGAGACAAATTCGATTGCCTTTGAAATGAATCAACCAAATTGTTTGCATCCAGATACAGCAGCAGGAGTTGAAGAGGAACGCTTCGTATCAGACAAACTCAAGGAAAATTGCTTCAGATTACCCCCTAACAAATGAACAAATTTTAATAAGTTTAAAATTTCATGTCCCTTTGAATGGAATTGGAATTTACTTTTAAATAATTGGAACACAAACGAGGCACCTGTTAAAGATTTTTATATATTACGTGATAAAAATATATTAAGGAATATTCAGAAATTATTGACTTCAAAAGATGTTATGTCTAACTGCTCAAACAATTGAAGACATAAGTGGATAGTATCATGTCACATATTTAAAGTTTCGAGTAAATTAACAAAACGCGTTTTGAATTGGAACTTTTTTATTTTGTTTCCGATTCGAATGAGTGATACCTCATAAAATAGATAATTTTAGGCTGTTTTCTTTCGTACACTCTAATATTAAAAAAAAACATCAAGCTCTTATGAAACTAGATTTTTGTGTACATAACACCTTTATCCACTAAAATAAAGAAAAGTTTACTAACATGTTTCTTTATTGGAAAATTGTATGAGTCAATAAACTTTAGTTGCTCTCTTAAATTCGACATTTTTTCAATAGTAAAACCTCCACATTTAGGTAACACACTTGGTGTAATTTCCTCAGATTGAACTTTTCTAGCACCTTTCTTATGTAAATCAACTTGTAAAAATGGGCTAAAAGGGTCTAGATTGGTTTTATAAAAATAGAATCCAAATTGATCTACCCTAATCCATCGGACGCTATCTCGTAGACAAATTTTCTCATTAATGGTGTTGTTAACCTTCTTATATAAATGAAGCTTGACTGGAAGCTCTTTAAAATTGTAAAAAAATGTTCCATATTCAGGGTTGGCTGGAAAGAACTGCACTGAAAAATACCAGGTGGTTTTAACCGGTTTTTTGTGGACTGGTCAAAATAACCGTTTTTTTTGAACTGGTCAAAATTAAAAAAAGTGGTTCACTTTAAAAAATGATTTTTAAAAAGAAATCACAATAAATGTTTTATACTCTATTACAAAAATTTAAAATAAAACAAATCTCCATAATAAATATAAATTATGTGGCAACGCTGCATTGAGTTGTTCCATGGGTTGCTAAACTACTGTAGATACAGTGCGTTTCCTTGTCGATTAGCCATAGGGAATGAAAATTGCAACGTCGCTTGTGTCTTGTACCCATGTCAGCTCTGCACGAGGCCGATAGGCCGGCGCGCGGCGTATGGAGAACAGCTTGGGTTGCATTGCACTGTTTATTTCATTCCTTGAGTGGCGGCGGTGAAAGCAAGAGCGTTATTTTCGGTTCAAATAATCCATCGTACATAATGTCTGTTTACACACCAGAGGAAAAGGTACAAATAATTAAATGGTTTTATGCAGGCAATTCAACAACACGGTGCGGGGAGCTTTTTTCTCTTACATTTCAAGAAAGACCTGTCCCCTGTAAAAATGAGTCTTCATTTTCTTTACATGGTAAACACAATTCATCCATTTCTCGATATTGATCTCAAGAAAACCAGCACAGAAGTATTGTGTGTCGCACCCAACGTCCTCAAAAACTGAACGTTTTGACCGGTATTTTAAGCGATCATCATGTAGTTGGTCCATTTTTTATAGAAGAGAATTTAAATACGGCTAAATATCTCACTCTTTTACAAGACAATGTTATTCCCGCCATTGAAAATCTTCAAGGGATAAATTTAAATACAGTGTGGCTGCAACAGGACGGTTGTTCTGTTCATAATGCAAATGACGTGTCACGGTATTTGAGAAATACTTTCCACGACCGTATTATAAGTGGAACAAGGGGTATTAAATGGCCAGCTAGATCTCCAGATCTAGCTCCAATGGACTTTTTTTTGGGGGGCATATGAAATCCTCTGTTTATGGCCCTGAATATGGCAGGGCGAGTAACTTAGAAGAGTTAAAAGTTAAATTTAAGGAATGCCTGTAACTTGATTTTGCCAGAAATGCTTGCAAATGTAAGGAGAAATTTTTATGACAGGTTAAGTTATTGCCTAGCACAGGAAGGTGGATTATTTGAACCGTTATTGTAAAAAAATTTCTTGTACGGAGTTTTTATTTATTTTTAATGATTTTGTTTAATTAATTTTCTTATTGAGAGTTGTTTCTTTTGTTTTTAGAATAATGAAGATGTTTATTTTTTAATGACAGTTTATTTAATTTTTTAATTGACAGTTCATTTAATTAATTTTTTAATCGAGAGTTTCTTTAATTAATGTTTGTATAAAGAGTTCATTTTCTGTTAAATAACGCTTTTGGTTTCATTAAAACCACCATAAATTCTTTCATTAATTAGGTACTAGGGTCTTGGCAATGAACGTACTACGCGTGATGTTTAAATAAAAATCAACCAACCCTCCACGCTGACAAACAGATACTGACACTGACTGAGACACCGAGAAGTTGCCGAAGTGCGAGATGGTGTTGTAAGCTGGCGAGGTTGTCACATTTCTCGCTCTATGTGGAGGTATATGGCTAATGATTCAGTACACGCACTGTATATGAAGGGTAGCTAAACTACGATAAATGTAGGAAGGGTCGCTAAACCACAGTAAGTGTAGGAAGGCTCGATAAACCACGGTGCATAAATACACTACAAATAAAATTATGTTAAATATAAAAAGTAAATGTATTTATTTGAAAATTTTAAGTTTGTAATACAGATTGGTAAATAATAAGATCAAATTATGCACCTTGTGTAAAAATAAATAATACAATTTATTTTAATATTTGCTTTGATATTATATACGCCGAGTATGCCAAATGTAAATTAGTCCAGGTATTAAATTGGAAAAATTGTTATTTTTTATATGAAAACTATAATCTTCATGGTGGGTAATACTATTTTTCTGTAATTGTTAACTTTAACCTTTAATAGTATATTCAACAGACATATAATAATGTATGTTATTCACGTCGTAAATCACCCATTATCAACGAGTGGAATACTATCTTTGTCCACGATTGTTAAATAATTCAATATTTGGTTTTTAGAAAGATTTAACATTTTTGGCAATTCTTCAATCCATAAAAGATTTGTTTATTGACATATACAGCTTTTTCAACTTTTCTGCCAATAAATTCAAAGACGTGATTTTAGCAGCTATGGTAATTTCTGGCAGTGTACTCATTTTCACTATTAGTATTCATATTTTTAATTATTTATTTGAAATAACCAACAAAAGTACGTAATGAATATGATGTTGACAAACAAAATAAAAGAGTTTGTAGGTACGCTGATAAACTTTAAAACAATGAAATAATGAAATCATTATTCACTGCAATGAATGAATAGCATTAAGCTTGAAAAACTCACATAAATTTCAGACGATTGCAATACTTTCTTCACCCTTAGTGCCGCTCATAGATTAGATAGTTATATAGGATATAGATGGGAAACTCCTTTACATTTTATTATTCACTGTTTAGGTTCGTACTATAATCACCTGCAGCGCCACCAGCATTGTATTCAGGCGGGAAGATTTAAATTCATTGCTGCAGTTTGGGTAATCTCCTTTACTATCGACCAATATGCGTTTAGGTTCAAACTATTGGCAAGTGCGGCGCCACCAGCGTCATGCGTTAGGCGGGAAGATTCAAATTATCTTTGGGATTTGGGAAAGTAGATAAGGGCCGGTTTATCAATGCAAGGTTAACTCGTAATCAAAGGATAACTGTCAAACAAAACAATAGATACCCATTGTTTCGTTTGACATTTATCCTATAAAGTGTTAACCTCATATTGATAAACAGGTCCTAAATCGATCACATTTTGTGATACATTTTTTTTGTCTAAAACTGTTTTTTATCATTGATTGAATAATAATTAGGTATTATGACCTGCTGTTCCCAATGTGTTAGGATGCAACTGTTAGAATCTGGTAATACCTAACGACAGTAATGAATGACAAAAAATATTTTTCAACAAAAATTTATCACAAAATATGCTCGACTAAATGCACATAATATAAATGAAATAAGAGATATCCAATTACAAAGTATATTTTAAAATATAAGCTTGAAATGTTATTGAAAAGTGGTGTATAACTTATTGTACATCCATATGATTAAACACAATATAAATTTAGTAGTACAAAACTAAAATATAATTAGATTAAGCCTTTTATTTCAGTAACTTTTTTACGCTTTACTTTTACTGCTTTATATTTAACATGAGCTTTTTCCTTTATTATATCATTGAGGTTTTTGTGCTCTTTTCCTTTCAGAATCTTGTTAATATTTCGTACCCATGTTAATATATAAAGTTTGACAAACATTGTCGAATATTTTTGTATTAAATTGTGAATTTCACAAGGCCAATTTAAAAAGTTTAAGACGAATTTGTGTAACTTTTCTTGCAGCCGTTTCCCTAAATTAGCTCTACAACATAACATCGGCAAAAAAAATGTAATACTTCACAACTCTTAGTGAAGATTTCACGGAAGTACGGTTTTGTGGTTAAAAGTGTCTGTGAACTGTATGACCTTGCCTCTGTAAGGCCTCCTTCTTGTATCTGCCCATGTACTAAATTTTCACGACATTTTTTACACTTAACGATTTGCAACATTCGTTTTGCAAAATAACCTGCCAGGTAGGAATGTAATTCTGTCGTTAGTACACTGGCTGAACCAGTAGGAAAGAAATTCTCCTCTCCTTCCACTAACTCGTCCTCTATTTCTGGAATTGGCTCAACATCGTCATCTCCTTTTTCCAAAAATTTCCTTAAATTGTTTAAAGCTCCCTCACTATCGTCCTTTTGGCAATTACTTCCAGGAGAATGAGTTGAGGTAAAATTGTTTACGATTAACGTTTTATATGAAGCAGCAAATGAAGAGCAGGTAGGATTGATATTTCTTCCTGCTTGGCTTCGTATGCACCCAAAAAAATTTTCCAGTGGATCCTGGTTCAAGTTTCTAGGACAGAGGAACCTGAACCCAGCAGTTTCTAGTTTTTGCCACAAATGTCTTAATCCTCGAATAGAATGAATCCAATTAATTATGGTTGGGGGAACCACATATTTACCTTTCTTTAAATACGCTACAGAATTTAGCACCTTTAAAGCTTCTTCCCAAAATTTCAGGTGCTGGGAATCCTATTAATCAAATTATATTTTCAATTTCTTACAGACAATAGAAATAATGAGAAATTTACACACTTCTATTTCATTCAGATTTTTGTTTCTTATTGTTCACATTCTATTGCTCTTTATCTCTATAAATGTCATCAGCGTGGTATTAATGTTGTGAATTCTCGACTGAATTTTAAGTATTTGGTTGATTATATGGTTCAGGTACTGCTCTCTAAAAGGCATTTTACACAGAAAACTATAAACAATTGACTCAGTGGTTGTGGTACTTCTGATTCCATAACACTCATTGATGAAAATAGTTGGTGTCTTGAGTATGTTGAAAAATTTTTAATTCAATGCAAAAAGGTGCTCCAAATAGGAACTGGTTATTATTAGTAACTCCTGCTCGATTTTCATGTTTCACATAATTTGTAGAGGAAGAATATTGTCTTTGTGAATAATAAATTTGGTTCGCCAGCTTTTCTCCAAAGCCAGAGAAGTGCTACCAGAAGATACTGAGCAAGGTTTTTTCAATCTTCAATATTAAATTTGTCTTGTAATCGCTGTAGATGAATGGTAACTTGCTTCATAGTATTACTGAATTTCATCATTTTGTGATAATTTCACTTGTCCTTGTTTAATTCATTTCTGCTTTTTTTCACAAAGAGCGCACAACCTATTCAAATGTGAAGCTATTTCGATTTTATACACTTGTATATTCTTAACTGATTCTCTTCTCCTTTTTTCTATGCTGTCGGACTTCATTACTTATACAATTTTTTTAATAGCTGTGCCTAACGTTCGGGCATTGAAGGGATGCTTATAAATACTTGTGCAACATCATCAATCGCCTTTTGAGCTGTGTCACAATATACTGTGCGCAGTAAATCTTTACAGCAGTTAATTGAGCCATTATAAAATTTACTCATTACTCATTGACTCAGAGTATTCAGATTCAAATATTTTGATTTTTTCTAGGCTAAGCGCTTTTTGCCATCAAGATTCTCTTTAAAATATTTCCGGGTAACATTTCCTTCTGTTGGTGTCCATAGAGTGCGAGTTTGCAATTTTCCTACAAATAAATAAATAAGTATCATAAAAAAACATCACAATTCGGACGAAAATTTCAGGGGAATAACAAATCTAACTTTATATTAAAAATAACAAAACTACTGAATTATTCAAAGTTATGTAGTGAAAATAGTTAATTTCTACTGCAAAAGTTCTGAGTTTGAAATAGTCGCAGTCTATTTATTTATTCTCAATTAATTTCTACTACATTTACGTAGATGTTTATAGTATAAAAAACGCAGTGTTTAATTAATTTTTGAAATAATACAAAATTGATTTACCTACACAGCGCTCTACTTCTTTGGCATCTGGTTCATCATCTGAAGATGTTATAGATAAATCGGGATGGAAGTTATCATCACTATCCGATGTCTTCTTTCTCTTTGTATGGTATGGTTTTTCATTATCATTGCGATATTGCCTTTTCCTCCTTTGGAAGGGAATTAGGATTGATTCTGTCGCTATCATCATCATTGCAAAACTGTTTATTTTGAGTAGCAGAGGTTACTGTAGATGACTGTTTCCTTTTCATCACCATGATAGTAGCTTCTAAATGCTTGGACACTTTTGTGATATACTCTGATCATATTGACTTCAGTAAGCAGAAAGTGTTTTACTTGCATCAGTGGAAGAACCTGCCCCAAATAAGAACTGGTTATTCTTGTGAACTCCTGCTCTCTTCCTGTGTTTCAACATAATTTGTAGACCAGGAAGAATTTTCTCTTTATGAATAAGAAGTGCAGTTGAGTTCAGCAGCTTTCCTCCAAAACCAACTCTCAGATATTTATCGGCCTGTAACTGATCATGTGGCGTTCTCCGGAGAAAATTCCTCACTTTAGCGTGGCGGCAGCTTATCTTCAGCGGGCACTGGGGGTGGGTAAGGATTTTAACTTGACTTTCTTTTTTTTTTCTTTAATAGTTATTAAATCTAGGGGCGCCACTTAGTTTTGTCGTGTTTGAAAACTAAGAAAATATTATGACTCTGGCCTTATACTTAAAACCTTTATGATAAAGCTACTGTAAAAATAAAACACAAATTGGGGCTTAGGGTGACTTTAATGATTAAATATTTCTGGGAGAAACCAAGCCTCCACACTCAATATGACTGGATATCACTTTCCAAATAGATACACAGGTATGTTACTGGCAAAAAGGTCCCGTCAATAGTACTATCGTCGAGTTTACAGTAAATTGTATCGGAAATTATAGTTAAACTTTCATAAAGTTGACTTTCAAAATATTAAATATAGTTTATAGTTTTAATAGGTCTAGTGAAGTTGTACAAGAAATGTTCAATTTTCATTTCGACCAATTTAAATTTGATTACAAACTTCCCAAAATTCATGGCATGAGCAAAATTAAACAAGATTATCTGTTCTGACCTTTCCTCTGAGTGATTTGTTACTCCCTTGTTTCCAGGTGGCAGAACGGCGGTATTGGCAGGATGTGTAAATCAGGTGGCTTATAGAAAATGGCTGTTACCAGCTGAGGAAAGAGTACCTTTATAAAACGGTGCGATCTCTATTATTGCACAATGGCTCGTCCTCAGAAAAATTCCACAAATATTTCAGGAAAAGGATATACTCACATATATGCGTATACATATGCGGCCGGCAAATCTAAAAATAATTATAATAACTAAATGCCCGCTTGGCAATCGCAAATATTCAACGAAAATCTAATTTCTGAACAATTTATATACCTCCACATGTTCGGATGGCCTTCTTAATGATAATATTATGTGAATTTCTAAGGTTTCACAATTTAACAATTTAGCTAGGTGTGTATGTATTGGTGAGCGTGTCTCTATGGTATCATCCACTTGCCGCAGGTTATTGTTCATCCCCACACTCTACTCATTTCAGTTTTTTCTCATTTTTTATTTATTTTTTTTTATCTGATAATATACCAACCGTCTCCGCCATGTAAACAGGGCTATTTTAAATAAGAATTATTACAACAATATAAAAATGATTTGATGCCAAAATATATAAGTGTGATATATACGAGTCTTCCCAAAAGTTCAAAATTACTGTTACAATCATCAGGATCTAGAGAGTCCATCTCTCTCTGATCACGGCACTGGCGCTTGTGGAAATCGTCCAATTCTAGCTTCTAGGCTTTTCCTGGACGCTTACGATTGAACACAGCTAGTGCTGCCAGAAGATACTGAGCAAGGTATTTCCAATCTTTAATAGTAAATTTGTCATATAATCGCTGTTGATGAAAGGCAGCTTGCTACAATAGATATTCGTAGTATTGCTGAATTTCATCATTTTGTGATAATTTCACTTGCCTTTGTTTAATTTGGAAGTCATCATCACTATCTGACTCCTTCTTTCTCTTTGTATATCGTGGTTTTTCATTATCATTGCAATATTGTCATTTTCCTCCTTTAGACACTGTTGGGCTGGCATCACTGTCACTGTTGAATTGTCATCATTACTAACCGATTTCTTCTTTCTCTTTGTATAGTATGATTTTTCATTATTATTGCAATATTGTCTATTTTCTCCATTAGATGCTGTTGGAAGGGAATTAGGATTGATTCTGTCACTATCATCATCAAAACTGCAAAACTGTATATTTTGAGTAGCAGAGGTTACTGTAGATGATGGTTTCCTTTTCGTCACCGTAGTAGTAGCATCTAAATGCTTGGGCACTTTTGTGATATCCATAAGGACTGCACTCTGATCATATATATTATGCATATTATACTCATGAGACATGTAAATAGACACACGCGTTCCTTCCTCTTGCGAAGTACCTCTTTTAGAAACTTCAGTGCCTAAGTGATATCTCAGATTCGTAAATGATAGAGAAGAAGGTGCCCCAAATAAGAACTGGTTATTTTTATGAACTCCTGCTCTATTCCTATGTTTAACATAATTTGTAGACCAGGAAGAATTTTTTTCTTTATGAATAAGAAGTGCAGTTGAGTTCCGCAGCTTTCCTCCAAAACCAACTTTTAGATATTTATCAGCTTGCAACTGATCATCAGGTCCCAGAGAGTCCAGCTCTCTCTGATCAAGGCACTGACGCCTGTGAAAATCGTCCAGTTCTAACCTCTGCGTTTCTCCTTGACGTTTACGATTGAACCCAGCTAGTTCTACCAGAAGATAATGTGCAAGGTTTTTCCAATCTTCAATAGTAAATTTGTTTTGTAATCGCTGTTGATGAAAGGCAGCTTGCTTCAATAAATATTCATAGTATTGCCGATGTTCATCATTTTGTGGCAATTTCACTTGTCCTTGTTTAATTCTTCTCTGCTTTTCTCACTAAGAGCTCACAACTGATTCAAATATGGAGCCGTTATGAAATTTAGCCCGTCTCGTGAAACGTCCTAACAGTCGAAGCTGGGCTCTTACGTGGTTCCTTAAATGGTCTTGGGTATATTTGACAAAAAAGTAGTTCCCATATAGTATGAGGCCTTCATCAAAGAATACATGTTCCGTAACCTCATCCTGATGCACATATGCAGTTACAGACGTTTTTAATTTTTCGGTAGCCCTACTATGAACATGATTCATTAACTTTCGAGCATTGCCCTGTAACTGCCTGTCACCTTTATTAGGAGAACATCTGCTTTTGTGCTGATGTAAATTTTCATTCACAAAGTATCCAAAACAGGACGGGCAAGGAACATATCTTGTATCAGCTATTGCTTTATCCGACTTTGCCTCATCCAACTTTGCTGACTTCTAACAACTATACCGTCTGTATGACTTTTATTGTATTCCAAATCACCCTTGTTTTTTAAAATATTCAGTCTTCTTGTCCGTACTGGATTTTTAACATTCATTTGTTTAATTTCTTGAACTTCCAGTTCCTGAGAATGCACATTGAATAAATGTCTTGCAATTTGGAAAACTTTCTTTTGACAATAAAAACATGCATGCTGTGTATGCGTGTAATTGCGTTTCTTAGCTTCGTCTGTAGTAACTGTACCTAATCGAAAACAATAACACAAAATTATTATCGGCATGGCATAGCAATGCGCACTATATTTGTAGAGAAAATGTCATTGTCGATTTAATACTTCATATTATTTTGAAAATTTTGTACCTGACAATATAGGAAAATTTTTGAAATTTGACTCAATATAAAATAAAATGAGTCGATTCTTTGAATTGATCCGGTTACAAATTTCTCTCAAATATTCTTCCTACTTTTCATAATCTATTTAAACTTACCAATAGATCTGCTTGTAGACGGTACAGCACATGTGTTACTATCATCATCCTCAATTTGCGGCAATATTATGTTTTGAACATCATTACCGTTATCAGTATCCAAGGATTCAACTTCTCTCAAATGTTCTTCCTGTTTTTCATAATGTATTAACTTTCCAACAGATCCGCTTGTACACGGTATAGCATATGCCTTAGTATTATTGTCCTCAATTTGAGGTAATGTTACGTTCTGAACACCATTATTAGTATCCTTGGATTCGACCATGAAGTCATACCACTGCTTTAATTTTAAATGTTGAATTTTATGGATAGTGATTATTTTGTTTTAAAAATCGTTTATATAAAAAACAAAAATGTTAACAATAGACATAAATGGTGTACAATAAAAAATAAAGAGAATTTTACGCACCTTTGCTTAATTGAGACGTTTGGTTCTGATCGTTCGCCTTTTGTTGCTCATGCGTAATTATATTGTATGGTTCAGCTACTAATTCCTCTAAAATATATTTTATATATGAATCATTGAACATTAAAGTCTCAGTTTCAAATATTTGTTTTATTTTTGTTTCAAATTGTTTATCGATATTAAGTTTTAACCGTTTTCATTTTTTAAAACTTTATACAGCGTATGCTATTTTGTTTAAATTCACCCCACACAAAGGTTATTTAATGTACGATTCAGATAATTTTATTTTGATATAGATCTTTGTGCGATATTAAATTTTACATAACATAAAAGCGTGGTCTACTATCTTTTTTTTTTCGGGTCAGAAAATGGTGAAATCTTAATAGCGATTTTTCTATGTCATCTGAGTAAGCCACTGGATTCAGCAATCCCTCAAATGTGTTTGTACCAAATTTGGTTAAAAGATTCGTATTTTTAGATATTTCCTGAGACTAATAAAAATTCAGAAATTAGTAATAGTAATATAATCTTTATTTAGCACAAATGATTGCTATACAAACACAGAAATGTTACAACATATACACCAAGTACTTAAAACTTAATAACATTCCAACAAATGAACAACTCATCAAATTTCGCACCACACACTACAGAAGATTTATCATATAATTCTACTACTACCTACAATACTATACATCACATTACTTATTTAAATATAGCTCTTTTATTTTTACTTTAAATGTCTGTACATTCAATACTTTTAAATTATTTGATAAATTATTATAACTAATTAGAGTCCTAAAAAAAACTTAATTTTGGGTAGATTTGTATTTCTTATTATCTAATCTAAAATTATGACGATTTCTTGTATTATATGGATGGTCAAAAACTTGCAAAATTTCATTAAAATAATCAGGCATATTTCCTTTTCTAATTTTGTGAATAAAAATTAGAGCGTTAATTTCAGTTAAGTCCTCAACCTTTACCCACTGCAATTTATGAAGCATGTCTCTAATAGGAGTATATTTTGAACATTGCAAAATTATTCTCATTGCTCTATTTTGACATATTTGGAGTCTTTCCATATCCCCCGTATTTGACAGATACAAAACTGTTCCTGCAAACTAAAAATGTGGCAGTATAATTGTGTTATAGACGGTACGTCTGGCCCAGAAACTTAAATATTTAGCACTTCTGTACAGCACCCCTAATTTTTTTGAAATTTTTTTACATGTATAGTCTACATGTTCCCTAAAACTTAATTTTCTGTCAACTATTATACCCAAATATTTGATTGAATTTACTATGTCAATTTGCTTATTTTCAATAATAATTTTAAAACCATTATTTAGCCATTCGTCTAAAACACTCTATTTTCCTAAAACCAGTGCTTTTGTCTTTTCTGCATTCAATTTCAATCTATTTGTTTCTAACCAATTAGTTATATTCTTTATGTCTTCATTCAATTTCCTGTCAATGTCAAACTGATCCTTACCAGATATATAGATCATAGTATCATCTGCAAACAAGTGAAATTTACAATATTTTATAATCTGCTCTATATCGTTTATATACAATATAAACAGGAGAGGACCCAATATACTCCCTTGTGGGACACCATTTTCTACCCACTCTTCCTCTGTAGGTAACATATTAACAGGTCTAAATTCCTCCAGCTTTTTTGTTCCTAAAATTTTTTGCAACGGTACAATTGTTGAAATTTTTAATTTATCTGGAACTATGTCTTGTTCTAATGAGGTATTTACTAGATTTAAAATATGACTGCATAGTTCCTCAAATGCCACTTTACACATTTCAATTGTAAAATCATTTGAACTACTTTTATTTGGCAACGAATAAATAATTTCATGTAATTTTTGTACATCTATTAATTTAAAGCATCTAAATTTATTATTGCACGTTTTTATTTCAAATAAATCATTTTGAAGTGGAATACTCCTTAATATCTCCCTAATACTGTCTATATAGTATTGATTAAACTTGCTCGCAATGATCTCTTTATCTGGATAATCAATTCCTTCAAACTGAATAGTCCCAAATGTGTGTCTGCTTCTAGTTGATACAATATCTTTTAAACTTTTCCACATTTCTTTTGGATCATTTTTATTTTTGTCAATTTCCTGTTCATAATATGTACGTTTCTCATCTCTTATCTTCTTAACTACAAGGTTTCTAATGTTTTTATACTCTTGCCAGTCTTCCTCTTCTTTGGTTATCACATATTTTTTGTACTTAAGGTCTCTCTTATTATTTATATCAGCGATTTCTTTGGTAAACCAAGGTTTCCGTTCACCCTTGAAACTAACACTAATTTTTGGCGTTAATTCATCTATAACTTTTATAATGTTACTATATAAATTTGCATATTTTTGATTCATATCAGTCAGTCTATAATTTACATTTACATTACTTAACATACTTCTAAAGTTATTTACATCTGGTAATTTTTTTCTGACAACAAATTTACTTATGTGATCATTACTTTTTTGCATCGTAATAGAAATTTTTATCAGTGAATGTCTGTTAAATACTGGTTGCCTAACTACTTCACAGCTAAAATTACCATAATTACTAATAACCAAATCAATTAATGATTCTTGACCAGTTGTAGCGATATGCGTATATTCTACTACGTGTTGCTTAAGACCATAATCACCTAAATATCTCCTTAACCTACTTGAGTATGTTGTCTCTGCATTCATATTTATATTAAAATCTCCCACTAATATCACTGTTTTTGTTTGGTTTATTAAAAATGTTTCACAAAATTCTTCAAAAAAGTCCAAAAATGTTGCACTTGACCCACTCGGTGAACGATAGATACACCCTAACACAATTTCATCGGTTCCAGACTTGATTTTTACAACCATTAGCCAATACTGTTTTTGACAAACAAATTTTTCATGTATCCAATATTTTACACCATCCCTTATATATAACTGCACCCCTCCTGTTGATCTCGAGTCTGAGTCTAGACGTACACTAGTATAATTGCATATTTGAATTTCAGAATCACCTATATCTTCCGTAAGATGAGTCTCAGTAAGACACATAACTGCTGGTTTTCTACTATTTATAAATTGTTCTAGCTCTTCAAAATGGGCTGTAACGCTTTGGGCATTTTGTAGATAAATAAATTCTTCATTTACACTGTTCTGTAGTTGCTATTCATTTATTCCATAATCAATTTTAGTTTTTTGCTGTTCTATTTTTCTATTAAAAATCTGACATTGCCAGTCAAAAGCTGTGTGATTTACATCTAAGTTTAAATTAAATTTTTCATTAGCCATGACACAATTTACACATTTCTGTGTGGTACTCTTACAGTCCTTGTATTCATGACTGCCTTCTCCGCATTTACTACATGCTCGTCCATTTTTGCAGTTTTCTGCTTTATGATGATATCCACAACATCTGTAACATCTCATTATATTCCAGTATTCATAAACATTGCATTTTTCCCATCCTACGTTCACTTTTCCTTGCTTAATTACACTTTCAAAACTTTCAGCATCTACTTCTATAATAGCTGCATATCTAGTTTTCATTTTGTAAATATTTCTAATCTCAATATATACACCACTTCTCTTAAAGTACATATTTTGTCTTAACAAACACTCTTTTAATTCTTTTTTTTTTCTAACTTTTCTTCTATCCCTGTAATTCTAATATGTGGCTTTTTCATTTTAGGTACAGTTACCTCAATCTTATTTCCCAACTTCTCCTCTACTGCTTTTTTTACCACTTCAACCTCCTTTTCTTCCTCACAGTAAATTGCAACTCTTCCCTTATTGATTGGTTTAATATTGTTAATGCGAACTTCCAATTCTCTTGGGTTTATCACCTTCTTTATTTCATTTCTCATTTTTGTGGAATCTTCCATCTTTTTATCTTTTGATTCGATTATAAGTAATCTGTCTGCCTTATTCTTTAACTGTTCTTCTTTGCCCTTCTTTACTTTATCTGCCCAGCTTTCATCCCTTTGAAAATTAACCCCCGTTATTGTATGTTTATTATTATTACACTGATTATTAACTGTTTGTGCATTCAACGCTATTTGTTTTTCTTTCTGTTCCATTACCCGCAAGTCTATGTTAGAGTCCTTTAAGTTGCACACTTCGTTTCTTATCGTATCTATTAAATCTGTTAACTTTTTAATTTTTTCATTGAAATATTTTGTAGAAATATAATCTGCTACCTCCATATCACTACTCAGAGTCTGCAATCCTTTCTTTTCACAGTCTTCACAGATGTAAGCTAGTTTTGGATTTTTTAGACTACTACAACGCATCTCCGTTTCCGAAAGATTGCTGCATACTTTGCACCATTTTGTTTTGCAGAATTTACATATTATTAAAGTCTTCACTGCATTTAGTACAAGTTAACATTTTTTTAAATTAACTGAGCAGTGAATGCAACATACATACAAAAGCACATGTTCATTAACCTCACTCCTAACAATTTTTATTTGTTTTTTAAAAAAATCTTACACTCTTGTCCAGATAACACTTTCACACGTGTAACTTTGTTAATTATACATGAATTTCTTATATTCACTTAAATATTTTCAAAAAATACTGATATTTGATACTGAAAGAAATACTACACGTTTTGAACGTCACATAACCTCAATTATTCTCAAGGAAAATTAACTGTTGCATGGAATTGTGTAATTATGAAAAGAGTTCCTTGATTGAAATACCTGTCAAATGAATGATTCATTGTTATTGAGTAGATATTGCTCATTTATATATCTGCTTATAATTATAGCAATGGCCGCACAAAAGTTAATTTTCAACAAAAAATAGAGATTATTAATGTTGTTGGTGCTAATGTGAGATCGTAACACAAATCCAAATCGACGGCCGTCACGTAACGGCAGCACCGTTCGAAAAACTTTAATATGCTTTAATGATACTGTTTTACAAACAAATTCTAGAGGATCTGGCCACCAGAGGCAGCTTAATGATCTCGCTATTTTAGCAAATTTTGACGAAAATCCTCATTCAAGCTTGAGGATTACTGCTATAAATTTAAACATGTCTCAAAATGCCATTTAGAAGTGTCTTAAACATCATACGGAAACCGTATAAACTCAAATTTTGCATACATTGGAAGCAGGTGATGTAGAAACAAGGTTAAGTATTGTTTGTGGGCCCATAAGGTACTGCAATGACCTAAATTTAGAAAAAAATCATCTATAGCGATGAGACTACATTCACCACAAACGGTGAATGGTGAAAAACGGTAATCAATTGCAGAAATCAATATTCAAAGAAAATAAATATCTGGTGTGGTATTTTCAACGAGCGCTTAATTGGCTCCTTTTTTTAAATGAAAATTTAAATAGTTATAATAGTTAATTGGATGTAGTAATTCATTGATAGCCTGCCCGCTAAAATCACCGGATTTTGACATCCTTGATTTTTATTTGTGAGGCACTCTTTGAAGATAGAAAAATCGCTAATAAGATTTCACGATTTTCAGTCCTGAAGAAAAAATCACAGTAGGCCACGCTTTTATGTTTTGTAAAATGTAATATAGCACAAAGACACGCTTTTCAAAGATCTGTATTTAAAAAAATATCTAAATCGTACATTAAATAACCTTTACAAGGAATGCCAATAGACATTTTTAATATGTAATTCACGTATTTTCGTATGACCTTCAATAAACATTTTCTGTAGAACATAATTAAATAAATATCTGTCTACCTATGTATCTATAATATCCAGGGAAACTTAAAATTTGTTATTCTCGCAATATTCTTGTCTAGCTTTACACCAGATTGATAAACTCGGGACGTAATAATTTGCGGTAGACCGCTGTGGTCACTTTACGACTCCCTAGTTCAGCCGTCCGCACTGCGGGAGTCCTATACAGGCTAAGATTTATGACACGTTCCTCGTAAGATCTTCACAGTAGCTTGTGATAGGTACTGATTATTATTAGGCCAATTAGCCGGGAAAGTACACTAAATTTTATGTGATAGACTGTTTACTTTAATAAGAATTAGTGGAAATAATAATGTTAATAGTTCACTTTCATTTTCTATTTAACCCTACTGACATTAAATTCAGAAAAATAAAAAAACATTTTACTTAAAAGAAAAAGTAAACTTGCCATTCTTGTCAATGAGAGCAATATCGAAATTATAAATATTCATTATATTTAGTTTTAATTGAAATTTAAAGATATTCACGACAGGTGACCAATTATAATTTTGTCTTTAATTTTACTGAGTTATATGAAAAAATAGGAAGAAAAGAACGGAAATTTTCGGAATTCTTTCACATTTTGTTTAATAAAAAATTACGCTCATGTTTTCAAACTAGCGCATAGTAAAATGATCATTTCTTTTGACTTTTAGGAGCGATTAATCCGAAAATCTGCCATACTACCCGATCCACCCAACCCAAAACAAATACCGCCTGGGCTACTTGGTTATACTGCTGATGAATGTTCAGCTACTGATCCGACATACAAAAAAATATATATTTGATTTGAATAAATGTGTTTCAATCCAAATAAACGATAATGAATAATAAAAATTAGCATTGTTTGTTTGAAATTATTCTGAATTGATAACTACGTAGTATTAAATCGAACATTGCATGTGTTTTAAATGAAAAATCTTAATATTATTGTTATAAAGCAATGCAATGTATTAAAATGAATACATATTTCAATTAAGATTATCTTTTATTTAAAACCGGGTTATTGAATTTTTAATTGAAAATAAAATAAATCTAATATTAGAGGATAATAATGCTTGTGGTATAAAACCCAAATAATAGGAAAGAATATTATATTATACAGAAATATGATGGTTCCATTTTAAAATAATTTTTTTTCTTCACTCATACCAAAATGTAGACTTGATTTAACGATTTTGAGAAGTTTGTACCTTACAATATAAAAAATTTTTGTAAATTAAACTGTCTCAATATAAAGCGAAACGAGCCGATTCTTTGAATCAGTCCTGGTACTAACTTCCCTCAAATGTTCTTCCCGCTTTTAACAATGTCATAACTTACCAACAAATCTGTTTGTAGACGGTATAGCATATGTGTTAGTGTCATCATCTTCAATTTGCGGCAATATTACGTTGAGGACGCCATTACCGTTATCAGTATTCATAGATTCAACTACTCCCAAATGTTCTTCCTGCTTTTCATAATGTATTGACTTAGCAACAGATCTGCTTGCAGACGCTATATCATATGTCTTAGTATTATCATCCTCAGCTACTAGTCCTTCTGGAACACATTTTATATATATGAAGCAGGAAATTACAATATTAATTAAATTAAATTACAATGGATGATCTAAGCGAATAAGACGTATTGAAAATAATGCAATTATTTTGATTATATATTTTATCTGATAATATTTTATTGATAAATTGTTTTAATAATTTTAGTGTAATTATTTAAAGTTGAATTAAAATAAATAGGGGACTTTAGTACGACATTTGTGCGAATAGTAGCTGGTACAAACTTCCCTCAAATGTTCTTCCTGCTTTTAATAATATAATAACTTACCAACATA
Organism: Leptura quadrifasciata; assembly: GCA_963675555.1. Taxonomy (NCBI): domain Eukaryota; kingdom Metazoa; phylum Arthropoda; class Insecta; order Coleoptera; family Cerambycidae; genus Leptura; species Leptura quadrifasciata. Next base: position 74,785,066 of record OY776680.1, read on the forward strand.
TCTGTTTGTAGAAGGTATAGCATATGTGTTAGTGTCATCATCTTCAATTGGCGGCAATATTACGTTGAGGACGCCATTACTGTTATCAGTATTCATAGATCCAACTACTCCCAAATGTTCTTCCTGCTTTTCATAATGTATTGACTTAGCAACAGATCTGCTTGCAGACGCTATATCATATGTCTTAGTATTATCATCCTCAGCTACTAGTCCTTCTGGAACACATTTTATATATATGAAGCAGGAAATTACAATATTAATTAAATTAAATTACAATGGATGATCTAAGCGAATAAGACGTATTGAAAATAATGCAATTATTTTAATAATATATTTTATCAGATAATATTTTATTGATAAATTGTTTTAATAATTTTAGTGTAATTATTTAAAGTTGAATTAAACATGCCGCATCGATCTCTCAAAGTATTTTATAAGTCCAATGAAATATAAATAGGGGACTTTAGTACGACATTTGTGCGAATAGTAGCTGGTACAAACATCCCTCAAATGTTCTTCCTGATTTTAATAATGTAATAACTTACCAACATATCTGTTTGTAGACGGCATAGCATATGTGTTAGTGTCATCATTTTCAATTTGCGGCAATATTACGTTGAGGACGCCATTACCGTTATCAGTATTCATAGATTCAACTACTTCCAAATGTTCTTCCTGCTTTTCATAATGTATTGACTTAGCAACAGATTTGTTTGCAGACGCTATATGATATGTCTTAGTATTATCATCCTCAGCTACTAGTCCTTCTGGAACACATTTTATATATATGAAGCAGGAAATTACAATATTAATTAAATTAAATTACAATGGATGATCTAAGCAAATAAGACGTATTGAAAATAATGCAATTATTTTAATAATATATTTTATCTGATAATATTTTATTGATAAATTGTTTTAATAATTTTAGTGTAATTATTTAATGTTGAATTAAAATAAATAGGGGACTTTAGTACGACATTTGTGCGAATAGTAGCTGGTACAAACTTCCCTCAAATGTTGTTCCTGCTTTTAATAATATAATAACTTACCAATATATCTGTTTGTAGAAGGTATAGCATATGTGTTAGTGTCATCATCTTCAATTTGCGGCAATATTACGTTGAGGACGCCATTACCGTTATCAGTATTCATAGATTCAACTACTCCCAAATGTTCTTCCTGCTTTTCATAATGTATTGACTTAGCAACAGATCTGCTTGCAGACGCTATATCATATGTCTTAGTATTATCATCCTCAGCTACTAGTTCTTCTGGAACACATTTTATATATATGAAGCAGGAAATTACAATATTAATTAAATTAAATTACAATGGATGATCTAAGCGAATAAGACGTATTGAAAATAATGCAATTATTTTAATAATATATTTCATCTGATAATATTTTATTGATAAATTGTTTTAATAATTTTAGTGTAATTATATTGTTACGTGCTTACAATTTTCAGTAAACACTCCGTGGATTCGAATAACTTGCAACAAGAATTTTCACAAACCACTGATTTATTTAATCACTAAAATTACACTAGCAAATACTTAAAAATCACACAACTAATAATAACTTAATCTAATATAATTTCACTACTTTTAAAACACTAAGCACTTTACTTTTCTTCTTAAACTTGTCAACTCTTGTCTAACCTAAAAACTCTCTTGTCTGTTTACTTCACTGAACTGCATACTTCACTAAACTGAACTGTTCCCCCATCTGCTGGAGTCACCTCTTTATATACACACTTGGAATCCTTCTAGAACTTTTTTTTCTAGAATTCTCCATAATTTTCTACCATGTAATAGATGATTGTTCGTCAATTGGCTCATAGACGGCGCCACCCTACTAGTCAGGGAAGTAACTAAGCTTCTGTGGAAAACTTTGAACATGAACTTAATCACATCTTTCCTTGTTAGAGGGCAGCACATAACACTGCCCCCTCCTTAAGCCTGAACGTCCCGGTCAGGCAATTCAGATTCCCCAACATACTTCATACTTCGCCAACCTATCCAAGTGCACGATCTTCATCTTGGACTTCTTACTACGTTGAATTCGGTAAACAACGTCATTGATCCGAGTGATGACTGAATACGGTCCTTCCCAGGGTGGGTGAAGCTTCGGAGATTTTCCCTTCTTTCGCTGTGGGTTATATAGCCAAACCAGATCGCCCTCCTTGAATCCTGCTGACGTTCCCTTCCGGTCATAGCGAGCCTTCATTCTGTCACTAGCTATGCTAACTTGGTTTCGAACCAATTCGTGGACATTCCTCAGCTGTTGACTAACTTCGTCTGCGTAGTCATCCACGGACAGTGGCTTCTTATCTGGTGTACCAAACATCAAATCACATGGCAGTCTGATCTCGTGCCCAAATATTACACGAGCCGGTGTCTGTTTAGTCGTCTCATGAATGGCAGCCCTGTATGCCATTAAGAAAAATGGTATATGTCGATCCCAATCTCGCTGGTTCTTGTGAACTACCTTAGAAAGATGTTCCTTCATGGTTTTATTATGTCGTTCCACCATTCCATCTGACTGGGGATGAAGAGGGGTTGTCCGAGTCTTGTGAATGCCCAGCAACTCACAAATTTTCTGAAATACCCCCGACTCAAAGTTTCTCCCTTGATCGGAATGTAGCTCCAGGGGTACACCAAATCGGCATACAAGGTTATCCACCAAAACTCGAGCAACAGTAACTGCTTCCTGATTCGGAATGGCATAGGCTTCCGGCCATTTACTAAAGTAGTCCATAGCGACCAGGATGTATTTATTCCCATCATCTGTCACTGGGAATGGGCCCGCTACATCTATAGCAATCCTCTCAAAAGGAGCTCCGACGTTATATTGCTTCATTTGGCCCCTGCTCTTCGTCTGTGGCCCTTTGGTAGCTGCACAAGCCTTGCATTTGCGGCACCAAGCTTCCACATCTTGACGGCTATTTATCCAATAAAATCGTTCCCGTACTTTAGCCAATGTCTTATTCATACCAAAATGTCCCCCGGACACTCCATCATGTATTTCCTGAAGTACTTTTGGGATCCGACAGCTGGGTATCACCAGACGCATGGTAACTTCCTTCCCATCTGGACTTTCCCATGCTCTCTTTAATAGCCCATCTATAACCTTAAGGGAGTCCCATTGTGCCCACAATGCCTTCAGCTCCACACTTTTGTCCGAAACATCCTTCCATTCCGGTCGCGTTCCTTTTTCTTTTGCCCTTAATATAGGACCAATTACGCTGTCATCCATTTGTTCTCGTCTTAGAACTTCCTTTGTCCAATCATCTGGAACATCTACTTGAACTGTGTTTACTATTACCGTGCCCTGTGCTTTTTCAACCCGATAGCAGTGCTTGCAGTCATCTTTGCACGGTCTTCTTGACAGAGCATCTGCATTTTTATGAGACTTTCCAGGTCGGTGTTCAATTGTGAGGTCATATTGCTGCAGTCTTTCTATCCAGCGAGCCAGTTGACCTTCTGGGGTTTTCAGCTGCAATAGCCATTTTAATGCAGCATAGTCGGTCCTGATTTTGAAATGTTGGCCATAGAGGTACTTGTGAAAATGGTCCACGGACTTAACAATGGCCAATAGTTCCTTCCTTGTTACACAATAATTCCTCTCTGGTTTGGACAGTACCTTACTGAAATACTCGATTACTTTTTCCTCTCCATTTTGGACTTGAGATAGTACACATCCAATTGCGGAGTTGCTAGCATCCGTGTCAAGAATATAGAGGCCCTTTGGTTTGGAATATGCTAGCACAGGACTACTGCATAACGCTGCTTTCAGCTTCTTCCATGATGTTTCACACTCCGGTGTCCACTGATATTTAACTTTCTCCTCCGTTAGCTGGTGTAGTGGCTTTGCTATATCCGCAAATCCTACCACAAAACGTCTATAGTAAGTGCAGAGGCCAAGAAAGCTTCGTAATTCGTGTACATTTGAAGGTCTTGGCCAATCACGCACGGCAGAGATCTTGTCCGGGTCTGTCTGTATTCCTTCCGAAGATACGACATGTCCAAGGAATTTCACTTCTTTTTGGAATAGTAGACACTTCTTTGGATTCAACTTTAGGTGTGCATTTCTGATTCTCCCAAATACTTCTTGAAGATTTTCCAAATGTTCCCTGAAGTTTCGTCCCATAACCATTACGTCATCAAGATAAACTAAGCACGTCTTCCAAGTTAGTCCTCGGAGTACAAATTCCATCAATCTTTCAAAAGTAGCTGGCGCATTGCAAAGTCCAAAAGGCATCACGGTGAATTGATATAAACCACTACCGGTTGAGAAGGCAGTCTTTTCCTTGTCGTCAGGGTGAAGTCCCACCTGCCAATACCCACTTCGAAGGTCTAGAGTTGAAAACCATCGTGACCCTGCCAGCGTACTTAATGTATCGTCAATTCGTGGTAGTGGATAGCTGTCTTTCTTCGTAACATCATTCAGCTTCCGGTAGTCGACACAAAATCTCAAAGTTCCGTCCTTCTTGGCAACTAAAACTACCGGTGATGACCAGGGACTGGTTGATTCCTCAATTACTCCATCTTGTAGCATCTTTTGAACCATCGCAGCAGCTTCTTCCTGTTTAGCTAGTGGCAACCTCCTAGGTTGTTGGCGGATGGCGGCTGAATCACCAGTGTCTATTCGATGCTGTACTATATCAGTTTTCGTGAGGATGTCTGTGTTTTTGGCAAATACCGTACTTTCTTTTTCCAAAAACTTGATTGCCTCTCTACGTTCATCCTCGGATAGGTGTTCAAACTGGGTACTCAACAAAGTCACAACTTCCCTGTCTACACTGGTTGGCGAACATTTCTCCCCTTGTTCCTCACACCTTGCTATCCACTGGACTGGTTCGTAGGATCCTATTGCCTCGCCTTCCTTAAAAGTTACCGAGTGGGAATTTAAATTAGCCACTCTAATTGGAATTTTGTCTTTTGTCCGGGTCAGAGTTCTTGCTAAGATTACGTTTTCTGTCTTAATTGAATCATCTTTTTCAACAAGGCCAACACGGTATCCACCAGAGTTTCCTTCCAGAATGGCCTCGATTATTTGTTCTGAACGGGCAGGAATCTTGATTGTCTGAGCCGTCAGTAGCCTCACTTTTTGAAATCGGTCATTTGCTGTTGACAAAATAAATTCTTCATTTCCAATCTTTAGAACTCGTTCTACCACGTCAAGTACAAATTGATCTTGTACTCCCATAACATCCAGCCCCAAAATGAAATCATCCGTGATGTCAGCCACAATAACCCTATGACTAAAGCACAGGCGTCCAAACTGCAGATCTAGGTCAACTTCTCCATGAACCCTTACCCTGTCTCCTGTGGCTGTTCGAACGACCAATCCATTTTGGCTGTTATCAACTTTTATTCCTGATAAAAATCCGGGTCGCACTATTGATGACGTGGCACCTGTGTCGATAGTGAAGATACATCTCCTTTTGTTTACATAGCCATCCAACAGCAGACTACTCGGGACTCTTCTAATCTGGGAAACCTGTATCTCTCTGGGGGCACCGTGTTCACCAGCCAGCACAGCCCCCAAGGTGCTGGCTATCTTTAGTTTTCCTGCGGCATTTACTCTCTCAGGGCTCCGCTGCCGACAGTTTCGCTTAATATGCCCTGGTTTGCCGCACTTATAACATCGAATCACCTTCCTTGACTGTTCATCGGTCTGTTCTCTTTCCTGCTTCCTTGGAGCATCTAATTTGGTCATCATTTGGCTTATCATTTTGTGCATGTCAGCCATCAAAGATTCCATCTTTGATTTTTCTAAATGATCCTCTTCTTCTACCTTTATGGCTCGTACTCTCGGACGTGCAGTCTCTTTGTAAGCGGCTTCAACCTCGAGGGCACGGATCAAGGCTTCACTACCAGTCTTATCTCGGGATAATCTAAGGACTCGCCTGATCTCCTCATCTCTTATGCCATCGATGAAAGTACCAACTGTTAATTGTTCCTGGAATTCTTTGGGCGCATCCGGGTAAGCCAGGTATGTCAGTCGCTCAACAGCTGCTTCAAAATCTTGTAAACTTTCCCCAGCCTTTTGTGTGCGTGATTTGAGCTGAGTTCGGTATACTTGGGCGAGGTGTTGGTCGCCATATCTTAGATCTAGTGCAGCTTCCAAAACTTTAAAATCTCGTTGCTGCGTCACTGGGATAGTCTGAAGCAACTCTGATGCTTGACCTCTTAATGCTAGCACCAATGCCATAGCCTTGTCTTCATTGCTCCAATTGTTTGCGTATGCCGCTGCCTCAAATTGTCTTTTATAGGTTGACCAAGAAGTTTGACCATCAAAGGAAGGCGGTTGTAATCGAGGGCCTGACGATGATAATACTAGCTGGCCTCCTTGCGTTCTTAACTGTCGCTTAAGTTGTTCTACTTCCCCCTTAACTACCTGAAATCTTCCTTCTATATCGGTAACTTTCCCTTCGACGCCAGTAACTTTTTCTTCGACGCCAGTAACTTTTTCTTCGACACCAGTAACTTTTTCTTCAACGCCAGTAACTTTTCCTTTGATTTCACTTACTTCAGTCTTTATGTTGCCTATATCCTCTTTAATTTCGCTTTTGAGGTCTTCAGTGGCTGAAAGGATAACATCTTGTTGCCCCTGTATAATTTTCCTTAATTCTTCTTTCTCTTCTAGACGTCGTTTTTCTTGTTCTTCTTTCTCTTCTAGACGTCGCTTTTCTTGTTCTTCTTTCTCTTCTAGACGTCGTTTTTCTCGTTCTTCTTTTTCTTCTTGGCGTCGTTTCTCTTGTTCTTCTTTTTCTGCCTGACGTTTCCTTTCTTTTTCTTCTTCGCATCTCTCTTGTTCTTCTTTTTGGTCTAGCATCATTTTTCTAAATTGCTCGAACATGTCTTGCATTTGCTTTTCGGCAGCCATGCTTCTTGTTTCCATCCAAACAATTAACTCGAAACAGCACGAACAAGTCTTATTTAAAGTCTATATCGCTTCTCAGTTGAAACCACTTAAAAACTACACTAATTTCTAAACAGAATGTCCCAGAAATTTCCTCACACTAGCACAAATAAATCTTGTCTAATGTCTATATCACTTTCCAGTTCCACTCACTTCAATATCTCCAGTGGTTTCCAAATAGAACACTATGGAACTTCGTCGAATTCTTCAGAAATTCTGTTGCAATTCCGCTTCCGACACCAATTGTTACGTGCTTACAATTTTCAGTAAACACTCCGTGGATTCGAATAACTTGCAACAAGAATTTTCACAAACCACTGATTTATTTAATCACTAAAATTACACTAGCAAATACTTAAAAATCACACAACTAATAATAACTTAATCTAATATAATTTCACTACTTTTAAAACACTAAGCACTTTACTTTTCTTCTTAAACTTGTCAACTCTTGTCTAACCTAAAAACTCTCTTGTCTGTTTACTTCACTGAACTGCATACTTCACTAAACTGAACTGTTCCCCCATCTGCTGGAGTCACCTCTTTATATACACACTTGGAATCCTTCTAGAACTTTTTTTTCTAGAATTCTCCATAATTTTCTACCATGTAATAGATGATTGTTCGTCAATTGGCTCATAGACGGCGCCACCCTACTAGTCAGGGAAGTAACTAAGCTTCTGAGGAAAACTTTGAACATGAACTTAATCACATCTTTCCTTGTTAGAGGGCAGCACATAACAATATATAGTTGAATTAAACATGTCGCATTGATCTCTCAAAGTATTTTATAAGTCCAATGAAATATAAATAGGTGTTAGTGTCATCATCTTCAATTTGCGGCAATATTACGTTGAGGACGCCATTACCGTTATCAGTATTCATAGATTCAACTACTCCCAAATGTTCTTCCTGCTTTTCATAATGTATTGACTTATTGCGACGAGCCTTTTTTTTTTGGTTGAGGACCAAAATGAATTAAATGAACCAATAAAAGAGTATTGAAAGCAAAAAAAGAAACTGTAACCGAAAGCATTCAAGTCGCAGAGGCTCGAAACAGATATGCCGAGGGCTAGCTCAGCTCTAGTCGGAGAGAGGGGTAGGTCGCAAAAGTATATACTACCAACTATAAATCATATAATCCTTAGTTATTAGATTATATGAATAAGAGGGCGCCACTAGCTTTAAATTAACTGCAACCTAGCTAGAAGGCTCCCAAAATCAACAAGGATACCCAAACGCTTTACGAAAAGGTGTTGAATTTATAAGAAACTAGAATATAGATATGAATTGAAGGTGTCAAATTTATTATCAAATGTAAGTATACAAGTTATGCTCACCCAGCAGTTTAAAATTTGTAAAACAATAAAAATAATTGAACCGGTCCTCGGTTACACCTACTTACTATCTAATATGATTAGCTGATAATAAGCAGCTATATTCACCGTTCGTGATATCACGTATGGTTCACAGTGTCCACATAAAATAATGAAAATTTGTGTCTACTAACATATCTTATTTTACAAATACCAGGCTGCATACATATACCTTCCTAAATTATTCCAAAATATTAATTTAAAAAAAAAAAAAATTACCCAAATATTAATTTACCTATGTTTACAAAAAAAGTTTATCCAAATACTTAAAAAAAGATTTTAAATAGGCAGACATAAATAAAAGTAGCCACAATAGGCCTCACACTCCCAGAATTCATACGTTATACATAAAAACCTGTATGGCGAACTGCAGAGCTGCCTTCCAAATAAAAGAGAATCCACGAATTCAAGTCCTTATAAATTGCCAAGGGTTGTCATAATTCCCATCTAAAGTGCTCCAGACCACGAATCTATGTCCAAGTCGTTGCCTAAGTTGTCGATGTTGTTCCCAAACTCGTATTCCAAACCTCGAATCGTTGTCCAATGTTGAGGCGAAGGGTTGCCAATAAAAAACTATCCAGGGTCCACGAGTGGAGTACAGGAGCTTCGTCTGTAACCCAGATCACTCCTGCACTGGGAATGGTAGTGCCAGGCTTCAACTTTTATGGGAGAATTCGTACCACCAGGTATACGAAAACAACAAAAATTTAGAAAAATATAATCGTAGAAACAAAACGTGGAGAAAACGTGAGAGGTAACAGTAAAACGTAAAAGCCCTAAAAAAAAATTACTTACATAAGTATACGAAAATTAGGAGTGACTTTAATCCTTACTCAAAGATGTAGGGCGGCTTAAATCTGCGGTCCAAACCAAGTTGGAAGTCAATCGTTGAGAAATGGCTTTCTACAATTCCAAGAAAAGACCAAAGAAAAAAATAGGTTAGGGCGACATGTGCTTTAAACATAAAAAAAACAGCGTACTTACAATCCGAGTTAAGCGAGTATAGGTGACATCCAAGACGACCAAAATATTCACCACAAACCGTAGAATTTCAGTATCCCATCCTATTTCAAATGGAAAGCCCCAAGTCGGCGATTAAACAGCAAATTTTCTACGACTACAACAAAAATGCACCCAATCCTCCATTCCCGAGTATGAAACTGAAATCGGGAGCGAGATGGAAAATAGAAGCCTACCGAAAACACCAGTCACACTTCGCTTAAAAGTTCGGCCACCCACAATACATCGGTAACTAATCTGCCAGTTGACGCGGCAACCCACATCACATCTACAGTCACTACTCGTTGTCTATACTGCGACACAAATAATGAATTTAAAATAAATTGACCCATAACATTATCAACAGATCTGCTTATAGACGGCATATCATATGCCTTAGTATTATCATCCCCTGCTACTAATTCTTCTTGAACACATTTTATATATGAAGCAGGAAATTACAATATTAATTAAATTAAATTACAATGGATGATCTAAGCGAATAAGACGTATTGAAAATAATGCAATTATTTTAATAATATAGTTCATCTGATAATATTTTATTGATAAATTGTTTTAATAATTTTAGTGTAATTATTTAATGTTGAATTAAAATAAATAGGGGACTTTAGTACGACATTTGTGCGAATAGTAGCTGGTACAAACTTCCCTCAAATGTTGTTCCTGCTTTTAATAATGTAATAACTTACCAATATATCTGTTTGTAGAAGGTACAGCATATGTGTTAGTGTCATCATCTTCAATTTGCGGCAATATTACGTTGAGGACGCCATTACCGTTATCAGTATTCATAGATTCAACTACTCCCAAATGTTCTTCTTGCTTTTCATAATGTATTGACTTAGCAACAGATCTGCTTGCAGACGCTATATCATATGTCTTAGTATTATAATCCTCAGCTACTAGTCCTTCTGGAACCCATTTTATATATATATGAAGCAGGAAATTACAATATTAATTAAATTAAATTACAATGGATGATCTAAGCGAATAAGACGTATTGAAAATAATGCAATTATTTTAATAATATATTTCATCTGATAATATTTTATTGATAAATTGTTTTAATAATTTTAGTGTAATTATATATAGTTGAATTAAACATGTCGCATTGATCTCTCAAAGTATTTTATAAGTCCAATGAAATATAAATAGGGGACTTTAGTACGACATTTGTGCGAATAGTAGCTGGTACAAACTTCCCTCAAATGTTCTTCCTGATTTTAATAATGTAATAACTTACCAACATATCTGTTTGTAGATGGTATAGCATATGTGTTAGTGTCATCATCTTCAATTTGCGGCAATATTACGTCGAGGACGCCATTACCGTTATCAGTATTCATAGATTCAACTACTCCCAAATGTTCTTCCTGCTTTTCATAATGCATTTACTTATCAACAGATCTGCTTATAGACGGCATATCATATGCCTTAGTATTATCATCCTCTGCTACTAATTCTTCTAGGACACATTTTATATATGAAGCAAGAAATTACAATATTAATTAAATTAAATTACAGTGGATGATCTAAGCGAATAAGACGTATTGAAAATAATGCAATTATTTTAATAATATATTTCATCTGATAATATTTTATTGATAAATTGTTTTAATAATTTTAGTGTAATTATTTAATGTTGAATTAAAATAAATAGGGGACTTTAGTACGACATTTGTGCGAATAGTAGCTGGTACAAACTTCCCTCAAATGTTGTTCCTGCTTTTAATAATGTAATAACTTACCAATATATCTGTTTGTAGAAGGTACAGCATATGTGTTAGTGTCATCATCTTCAATTTGCGGCAATATTACGTTGAGGACGCCATTACCGTTATCAGTATTCATAGATTCAACTACTCCCAAATGTTCTTCTTACTTTTCATAATGTATTGACTTAACAACAGATCTGCTTGCAGACGCTATATCATATGTCTTAGTATTATAATCCTCAGCTACTAGTCCTTCTGGAACCCATTTTATATATATGAAGCAGGAAATTACAATATTAATTAAATTAAATTACAATGGATGATCTAAGCGAATAAGACGTATTGAAAATAATGCAATTATTTTAATAATATATTTCATCTGATAATATTTTATTGATAAATTGTTTTAATAATTTTAGTGTAATTATATATAGTTGAATTAAACATGTCGCATTGATCTCTCAAAGTATTTTATAAGTCCAATGAAATATAAATAGGGGACTTTAGTACGACATTTGTGCGAATAGTAGCTGGTACAAACTTCCCTCAAATGTTCTTCCTGATTTTAATAATGTAATAACTTACCAACATATCTGTTTGTAGATGGTATAGCATATGTGTTAGTGCCATCATCTTCAATTTGCGGCAATATTACGTCGAGGACGCCATTACCGTTATCAGTATTCATAGATTCAACTACTCCCAAATGTTCTTCTTGCTTTTCATAATGTATTGGCTTAGCAACAGATCTGCTTGCAGACGCTATATCATATGTCTTAGTGTTATCATCCTCAGCTACTAGTCCTTCTGGAACACATTTTATATATATGAAGCAGGAAATTACAATATTAATTAAATTAAATTACAATGGATGATCTAAGCGAATAAGACGTATTGAAAATAATGCAATTATTTTAATAATATATTTCATCTGATAATATTTTATTGATAAATTGTTTTAATAATTTTAGTGTAATTATATACAGGGTGTTGCATCATGAGAGGGATATAGCTTAATAGGAGGTAGAGAACATCAGTGGTAACCGGAACCTCCCGTAGAAATTTCTCATCGGGCCTTCACTACGAAGTTACAGGGTGTTAAATAATTTTTTGCCAAACCTGTTTTTTGTCATAACTTTGACAGGGAATGAAATAACGGATTCATATTTGGTACGGCTAATGTACTAACGAGCCCCAAGAGGTACATGTATAAAAAAAAATATATCCAGGTCCGGACTCACTATAATTTATGTTTCTTCTTTGCATCAATAAAACATGACCCTGTATATATTTTTTTGAAATTTCGATACGATATTCGAAAAGAGCAAGAAAAACAAACAAAATGGCCTATTTCATTTTTTTGTTACACCTTCGTGGTTATTTAAATACATTGTTAAATGTGCAAGAAAATGGATTACAGAACCCTATGAAATGAGAGGCACGTGAAATAAATAGTTTTATAACTAAAATTTGCAAAAATTCTATTGAGCCTAGGTGGTCTGGGTGAATCCTAATTCCGGCACGTTTTAAAGGTCCATTTTGGTAAAAAACTGTGGTCCTAATAAGTAATTGGGTATGAAATAACAAAATTTTTAATCAATCACAGTAGGCTTGTTCAAAGAATAAAAATGACAGATAATTTAAACCATTTAGGCCTAAGCAACCAGTTACTTTGATCAAGAAAATCATCAACATTTTATACTTAATAAAAATTGGAAAAGAGAACAAACTAAAATCTAAATAAATAAAGTATTTTCCATTCAATTAACAATAAATAACAAAACAATAACTAAATGTGTTTAAAAATAAAATGTAATTGACACTAAAGTAAATTTTCAAAATGTCCTCCCCCACATTCTGTGCATTTTCTTGCGCGTTTAGAAAGGTCACCAATTGCTCGACGTATCATTTCTGGATTATTCCATATTTCGTCGCAGGTTGTAACGATGCACTGGATTAAATGTTGTCTACTTTCAATTTCAATGCTATAAACCTCGTTTTTTAAGTGGCCCCATAAAAAGTAATCACAAGGGTTACAATCAGGAGATCTTGGTGGCCATTCATGTGGACCCCCCATGTCCAATCCATCTATTAGGATACACATTGTTTAAGTGTTCTCTTACTTGAAGGTTAAAATGTGGTGGGGCCCCATCATGCTGAAACAACATGCCTCTTATACCGATATTTTCTAACATATTCGGTAAAATGCTTTGAAGAAAATCAAAGTAAATTTCACCATTCAATCTTTCTTCAAAAAAATGTGGCCCTATCAAATGTCTATTCACAAGTTCGACCCAAACATTTACAGAAAACCTGTGTTGCGAACGGCGTTGGCGTACCGCATGTGGGTTTTCCTGTGCCCATTTATGATTATTTCGTGAATTGTTTACTCCATCCCTTGTAAATTGTGCCTCATCCGTAAATAAGGTTCTGTAAATGACTGGGCGATGGTTAGACAACCAATGACAAAATGCCAGGCGGGGGATATCGTCGCCTTGTTGAAGACGCTGTACCTGCTGGATATGATATGGATGGTAACGTTCTCTTTTTAGGATTCTCCATACTCGCCAATGAGGAATACCAGTTGCCAAACTGATTCGTCTAGTGCTCATATTTGGGTTTTCTTGAACTACGTTTATAATATTGTTTTGTTCCTGCACACCTTGTTGTAAAACACGCTCCACAACTGCAGAATTAGGAAACTTTCCGTGTTGTCTTGCATACTGGAACACCGTACTAAAGGTTTTATGATTAGGGCATCGACGACCAGGAAAACGCAGCCGATATTTTCTTTCCGCCGACCTACCATTTCCATTACAGAAACCATAGATGAATATTATGTCAGCATATTCCACGTTTGTAAATTTTACTGGCATAGTTAAAATATTTTCACAAGTTTTCACTAACTAAATGCGGATTATTGACACATTAAATTACTAACAAACAATTATTCAACTGTTTAGGAGATTTCTTTTTATTATCTGTCACTTTGAACAAGCCTACTGTGATTGATTAAAAATTTTGTTATTTCATACCCGATTACTTATTAGGACCACAGTTTTTTACCAAAATGGACCTTTAAAACGTGCCGGAATTAGGATTCACCCAGACCACCTAGGCTCAATAGAATTTTTGCAAATTTTAGTTATAAAACTATTTATTTCACGTGCCTCTCATTTAATAGGGTTCTGTAATCCATTTTCTTGCACATTTAACAACGTATTTAAATAACCACGAAGGTGTAACAAAAAAATGAAATAGGCCATTTTGTTTGTTTTTTCTTGCTCTTTTTGAATATCGTATCGGAATTTCAAAAAAATATATACAGGGTGATATTTTATTGATGCAAAGAAGAAACATAAATTATAGTGAGTCCGGACCTGGATATATTTTTTTTATACATGTACCTCTTGGGGCTCGTTAGTACATTAGCCGTACCAAATATGAATCCGTTATTTCATTCCCTGTCAAAGTTATGACAGAAAACAGGTTTGGCCAAAAATTATTTAACACCCTGTAACTTCGTAGTGAAGGCCCGATGAGAAATTTCTACGGGAGGTTCCGGTTACCACTGATGTTCTCTACCTCCTATTAAGCTATGTCCCTCTCATTATGCAACACCCTGTATAGTTGAATTAAACATGTCGCATTGATCTCTCAAAGTATTTTATAAGTCCAATGAAATATAAATAGGGGACTTTAGTACAACATTTGTGCGAATAGTAGCTGGTACAAACTTCCCTCAAATGTTCTTCCTGATTTTAATAATGTAATAACTTACCCGACATATCTGTTTGTAGACGGTATAGCATATGTGTTAGTGTCATCATTTTCAATTTGCGGCAATATTACGTTGAGGACGCCATTACCGTTATCAGTATTCATAGATTCAACTACTTCCAAATGTTCTTCCTGCTTTTCATAATGTATTGACTTAGCAACAGATTTGTTTGCAGACGCTATATGATATGTCTTAGTATTATCATCCTCAGCTACTAGTCCTTCTGGAACACATTTTATATATATGAAGCAGGAAATTACAATATTAATTAAATTAAATTACAATGGATGATCTAAGCGAATAAGACGTATTGAAAATAATGCAATTATTTTAATAATATATTTTATCTGATAATATTTTATTGATAAATTGTTTTAATAATTTTAGTGTAATTATTTAATGTTGAATTAAAATAAATAGGGGACTTTAGTACGACATTTGTGCGAATAGTAGCTGGTACAAACTTCCCTCAAATGTTGTTCCTGCTTTTAATAATGTAATAACTTACCAATATATCTGTTTGTAGAAGGTATAGCATATGTGTTAGTGTCATCATCTTCAATTTGCGGCAATATTACGTTGAGGACGCCATTACCGTTATCAGTATTCATAGATTCAACTACTCCCAAATGTTCTTCCTACTTTTCATAATGTATTGACTAAGCAACAGATCTGCTTGCAGACGCTATATCATATGTCTTAGTATTATCATCCTCAGCTACTAGTCCTTCTGGAACACATTTTATATATATGAAGCAGGAAATTACAATATTAATTAAATTAAATTACAATGGATGATCTAAGCGAATAAGACGTATTGAAAATAATGCAATTATTTTAATAATATATTTTATCTGATAATATTTTATTGATAAATTGTTTTAATAATTTTAGTGTAATTATTTAAAGTTGAATTAAAATAAATAGGGGACTTTAGTACGACATTTGTGCGAATAGTAGCTGGTACAAACTTCCCTCAAATGTTGTTCCTGCTTTTAATAATGTAATAACTTACCAATATATCTGTTTGTAGAAGGTATAGCATATGTGTTAGTGTCATCATCTTCAATTTGCGGCAATATTACGTTGAGGACGCCATTACCGTTATCAGTATCCATAGATTCAACTACTCCCAAATGTTCTTCCTGCTTTTCATAATGTATTGACTTATCAACAGATCTGCTTATAGAAGGCATATCATATGCCTTAGTATTATCATCCTCTGCTACTGTTGGGATTGCAGTGATAATTAACGATGTTACAAGACAAACCGTTTAGTTGAGAACTGTCATTTATTAATATTTTATATCAAACTACTTGAAAGGTTAAGTTGCAATACACAGCATAGATATACAAAACAGTTAGATGGATAGTAAACCTAAGAGTCGAGAACTCTAGCACCATCTACATGTTCTAATCACAAATAATAACATCCTCACTTGATTTGAACAGAGTTCTTCATCAAGCACTTAAACCTAATAAACTAGAACATTTGTTAATCTTAGTGCCTGTAACTGATTTAGTTAGCATGTCCGCAGGCATTTCGACTGAGGGCAAGTGCATTAATTTAATCTTGCCTTCCGTAATCTTTTCTCTCAAAAAGTGATGCCTGGTGTCTATATGTTTTGTGCGAGCACTAAAATTCGCGGTTTCACTTAATTGAATGGCACTTCGATTGTCACAGTGAATTAATATCGGATGTTCAGTTTTCAAGCCGATCTCACTTGCAAGTCCACGTAACCACAAAGCTTCTTGTGTAGCACTAG
This sequence comes from Leptura quadrifasciata, assembly GCA_963675555.1. Classification (NCBI taxonomy): domain Eukaryota; kingdom Metazoa; phylum Arthropoda; class Insecta; order Coleoptera; family Cerambycidae; genus Leptura; species Leptura quadrifasciata. Next base: position 74,801,658 of record OY776680.1, read on the forward strand.
ATAAGGCCATATATTCAGCTTCCGTGGTGGACAAGGCTACCGATGGTTGGCGCTTGCTATTCCAGCTGATGGCTCCTCCTTGCAACGTAAAGCTGTATCCTGTGGTGGAATGCCGTTCATCTAAATCGTTTGCCCAGTCAGCATCGCAGAAACCTTGTATCTCAGGATTCTTGTCCTTGCTGAACTCCAGCTTGTAGTCGATGGTAGCTTTTAAATATCGCAGTATTCGTTTTACTGCAATCCAGTGCGTCTTCCCAGGATCTTGATTGAAACGAGAAACCATGCTTATTGCATGTGCTAAGTCTGGTCTTGTACCTTGGCAGGCATACATTATGGATCCAACGGCACTTTGATAAGGGTGTTTCGCCATCTCATCCCTTTCGCTTTGTGTCTTCGGAGACATGTCCTTAGTAAGTCTGAGTCCAGGTTCTAAGGGCGTTCGTGCAGGATTACAGTTAGACATCCCAAATCTTTGAAGTACGTCGGCTATGTATTTCGATTGGTTAAGCCAAATCTTACCTTGTTCACGATCTCTGGTAATTTCGATTCCTAAGCAGTTCTTTGCCTCTCCTAGGTCTTTCATTTCATATTCTTTCATTAACTCCTGTTTCAGTTGTGTTTTATGCTTCGTGGAGTTAGTAAACAAAAGAAGATGATCAACATATACGGCAATTATTATTATAGAGCCCTCGTATATATGATAGTATACACATTGATCATATTTACATCGTACTAATCCCATACGTGTCAATGTTTCATTAAGTTTTTCATTCCAGGCTCTGCTGCCTTGTTTAAGCCCATAAATAAATAAATAAATAAATAAATAATTTATTGCCAGAAATCAAAAGAATTTACAGACAAAGGTGAAAGATACCGCATAACGTTTTTTCACTGACACCTAGAGTATATAAAATATCATAAAAAAACAAACATTTACTTACTATAATATACAAGGTAATAAAAAAGGAATAGAATATTACATACATATAATATAACATGGCATCAAGTAATAAAATATTGAGTATCACTAGCTATCACATGTGTAGAATAAAATCTTTGGCTTGTTTTTTGAGAGAGGTAGTACTGATTGTTGTATTATGTAAGATTGTCATTTTATTAAAAATGTGAGCTGCCTGGTAACTAAAACTCTGTATTATGCTGAGGAATAGACAGCATATTGTTGTTTCTAACCTCTACATTGTGCATTTCTCTACGACGTATCATTAGATCTCGAAGGTATGTTGGAGTGTTAGTTTTTAATATCTTGTGTATCAGACAGCTCATATGTAAGAGTCTCCTTTGTTCCATTGTAAGCCAACATGATGCTCTGATATGTTGACTGGTATGCTCTCGTCTTGATAAGGACATCACAAATCTTATACATGAATTTTGTATCTTTTGTAGCCTGTATGTATTAAAGACTGTTAAGTAAGGTCCATAGACAACATCCATGTAGTTGGCAACAGATAATACAATCATGTCAGATAACATTAACTTTGTTGTTATTGGTAGGCTATCCCGAAATTCATAAATACTTTTTAATTTAAAAAAACTTGATTGGCAAATCTTACTGACATGTTTGTCAAAGTTTAATTTAGTGTCCATAATCAAGCCCAAATTTGAGACAGATTCTTTCCATTCAATTTCATTGTTGTTCAGCTTAATGTTGAAATTATTAGTGTCGAACTTAGACCGACTAAACATAATTGCTTGAGACTTTATAGGATTTATCACTAATGAATTATCTGTGGCCCATTGATACACATGCTGTAAATCTTGATTTAAATGTAGGTTTGCCAAATTAATAGATTCTAATGAATCTGTCGAGAAATTAAGATAGATCTGTAGGTCATCAGCATACATGTGTACTGAACAATTTTGAATTATTGAACCTATGTCTGCTGTATAAACTGAGAAAAGCAGCGGCCCGAGAATTGACCCTTGGGGAACGCCAGTTTGGGTTGTTTTAAAATCTGATAGTAATATTTCGCCTTGTTTACACAGTTTTACAGCTTGCTGTCTATCCAGGAGATAGCTAGAAAACCAATCTAATGCAACATTCGTGATTTTATAGAAAGAAAGTTTGCAAGAAGTAACTCTATATTTAATGAGTCAAACGCTTTTGACATATCAATTAGAACTAGTGGTGTGCACTGGCCATTATCAAAACCTCTTGTTATATCATCGGTAATCTTGAGAAGTGCTGTAGTACAACTAAAACCTTTCCTAAATCCTGATTGGCAAGTTGGTAAAATTTTATTGCTGTTAAGACAGTCAACAACCTGGCTATTTACTACTCTTTCTAAGATCTTAGAAGGAGCAGGTAAGACGCTAATGGGTCTCAAATCGTATATGGTTGGATCGTCCTTTTTAGGGATAGGTGTTACGAGCGCAATTTTCCATAAATGGGGTACAATGCCAGTTTCTAGAGAGTAATTGATTATATTTACTAGAGGCCCCAAACAATGTGGTACCGACAGCTTTAGCATTTTTGCAGAGATATTATCTGCACCTATTGCATTACTTTTTAAGTCATTTATACAGGTTAGAATATCTGATGGTGTAATTAAGCTGATCTTAAAGGACTCATTAATGTTGTATTGATTCTGTACAAAGTTGCTCAAGGTATTTGGACCAATAGGTATTTTAGGTATACTATTTAGAAAATGATCGTTGATCAAGTTAGGGTCTTTAATTTCATTGGGTATTTCAGTGTAGCTATTGTTAATAATTTTATGTTTTTGTACTTTATTCCAAATTAGTTTACTATTTTTACCACACTGTTGCATTTCGTATTTATAGTAGGCATTCTTTTCATTGCTAATAGCTGTATTCACCACATGTTTAAGGTCTAAGTAATATCTTTTGTGATGTGCTAGTCGAGTTTTTTTGTATCTCTGGAAGGCATTTTTCTTTAATTTAATCATTTGTCTCAAATTCGGGGTTAGCCATGGAGAGTATCGTTTTTTTATTACGATTGTCTTACATGGACAGTGTTTATCAAATATTTTCAAGATGGTATTATTAAAAATATTTACCTTTTCATTAATATCTGGCTCGCGATAGAGAGCACTCCAGTCAACAGATGAGATATCATGTTCAAACAGAGCCAAATCGATGTTGTTAAAATTTCTGACACATGCAGTTCTTGGATACTCTTTTATTTTAGGGCAACTAATAGTACAAAACACTGCTTCATGATCTGTATTTATTGGTTCACAGCACATAACACCACTGTCATAAATAAACTGTTTGTCATTTGTAATCACAAGATCAATGAGTGATTCTGAGTTCTCCGTGACTCTTGTTGGATCCACTATTATTTGGTGTAGGTTAAAAATTTCTAAAATATCGTAAAGAAATTTACTCTCGGCAGAGTCTTTGTTCAGAAGGTTGATATTTAGATCTCCAGTTAGAATACATATATCACAGTCATGTATAATGTCAGCTAGGTCATCATACAAGAAATGTAGATGAGCAATTGGTACAGACGGAGGCCGATAAATAACTCCTACTTTAAAGGTTAATTTATTGTATTTAAATTTAACCCATAATTGGTTAATATCGCTTTCGATGTCACCTATATTAAGCTTCTGTGGTCTAAATTTACTTTGTATGTACATTGCTACACCTCCGCCCCTTGCTGCTCGGTCAGAGCGGATAAGTGTGTATTCCTCTATTTTGTACAGTGAAGATGGCATATCAGGGCTAAGCCAACTTTCCGAAATTGCTAAAATGTGAAATTTATTGGCTTCAATAAATTGCCTAACATCTGAAAATTTATTACATAAGGATCTACAGTTGACGTGTACTAGTCCAAGATTAGAAACGTCAGTTGGTGGCTTTGTAATTATAAAAAATCAACAGGTTGGTCTTTGACTTGATTCTTCTTTTCATAATATTTTTTAAAATTAAAACGTTCTACACCTACACCTTTTGGCCAGAAACCTCTTCCATAGACACTGTCTTTCATGATAAAAGGAGCGCCAAACATGAAACATTTGTTCTGTGATATGTCTGTTTCAATTTCTTTGATTACAAATTCCGTATCTTCACATCCTGGTTTTTTAATTAAGTAAGATTTTATGTCATTTTCAGTTACCTTCCGCTTTACACGTGACAGTAAGAGCCACACCCTCTTTTCTACCCCTTCAAAGGCATCATCTTCTGCTGCGTTCAGTTCACCATCTGCTATAATTTTGTTTTTCCTTCTATTCCTATAGTCTCGCTTAGCTTCGTACTTTTTTTGTCTCCTAGTCTGTTGATATTCCTCATCATTATTAATTTCTTCGTTTATTTGTTGTATTTCTACATTCTTTGTAATTTCTAGTTTAGTTTCATTGTCAACTTGTTGACTGTTGGTATCTCTCTCTTTTGTGTTACGATTTGGTAGGGTCATATTTATTTCTAATGGGATTAAATTCTTTTTATTTTCCACATGCGTTGTTGGTATTTTTGTTCTTCGTGGGTCATTTCTAACAACTTGATTGAACTGTAATTTTGGCTCTGTTAACTTAGGCAGATCAGTCAATGGCTCGTCATTCTCTTTCTTTGATTTTGAGTATTTTTCTTCTAATAATTCAAACTTGTCTTCAAGAACTTGAATTATGTAACTCTTGTCCTGAATGATTGTATCTTTGTCTTTAATCGTGCTTTCCATTAGAGCAATTTGTTGTTTCAAAAATTCATTTTCAGTTAAATTTGGTAGATTGTCATCATTGTTGCTGGTTGCTGGTTCAGTTATTATTTTTCCTGACACGTTGCAGCTATCACAGAAATATTTAAGACTGCGTTTTGCTAATCCTAGGACACGGAGTTCTGTGGATGTTAACTCAGTGCAGGCATGACATATGATGATTTTACATTTATCACAGGCAACATGAGTCTTTTGTGACCCTCCTGGATCTTGGCTTTTACAAATTGTGCAAGTTAACATTGTTTACTTTTAAGGTTAACTTTCATTTATCATGATTTTCACTTGAAGTAAATTACACATACAGGAGTATTTATAGTTTACCACTACAGTTTGTTATGATCTGTGTTTTCAGTTATTATTTACACGTTATTGTTTGTTTTTACTTTTATAAAAGGCAATTTAAAAGAGGAAGCACATGTAAACACAAGTACTCAACATAACCACACTTTCGCTAATCACTAAATTGCCTTATTTAATTTGCATACCTTAGTTTCACTTCCAGGCTGTTCGAAGCCTTCTGGTTGTGCTAGATAAATTTCTTCTTTCAAGTCACCGTGCAGGAAAGCTGTAACCACATCCAAATGTTCGATGTCCAAGTCCATTTTTGTAGCTAATGCGAACAATAGATGGATGGATGTATACCTCACTACGGGGGCATAAGTTTCTTCGTAGTCCAGACCTCTTCGTTGTGAATAGCCTTTGGCTACGAGCCTTGCCTTGTGACGTGTGCTTCCATCTGCAGCGTTGGTTTTTATTTTGAAAACCCATTTACATTTAATGGCTCTTTTGCCCACAGGAAGGTCCTGTAAAGTTCACGTTTTATTTTTAATTAATGATTGCAACTCAGATGTCATGGCGTCCATTCATTTAGTACCATCTGGTCTATCCACGGCTTCGTTGTAAGTAACTGGATCATGGCTCTGTACGACTACTGAGTACGTCACATAATCGTCAAAATTTCGTGGCTTATGTGGCCTGCTGGACCTGCGTATAGTAAGTGGATCTACATTTTGATCTGCTAGTTCGTCGCCTGAATTTTCTGCATCGGTTATTTCATCTTTTAGCTCGGAACCATATTCCTCACTTGCTTCAGTGTCGATGGAATCGACTAACGGTAGCATCATGATAGGTCCGGATGGCTCTACCTCATTAGAAATTTGACTGGTTTCTACAAAAGTAATGTCACGACTTTTAATTACCTTTTTCGATGTAGGATCCCAGAGTCGATATCCTTTAGAATCTGCACAATAACCGAGAAGAACACATTCTATGCTCTTTGCATCCCATTTCTTACGGAGTTGACTCGGGACGTGCACTAGTGCCTTGCATCCAAATATGCGTAAATGGCTGAGATCAGGCTTTTGGTTGGTCCAAATCTCCTCCGGAGTGCATCCATTGAGTCGCAGGTTTGGTGCACGATTCACCAGGTAGGCAGCAGTGGCGACCGCCTCTGCCCAGAATATTATGTCCAGCTTCGCGTCTAACAGCATACACTTAGCTTTCTCCACTAGCGTACGATTCATTCTCTCGGCAGTTCCGTTCTGTTGTGGGTTGTATGGAATGGTGGTTTGGTGTTGAATTCCTGCTGTGCGCATGATATCCTTCATCTTATGATTAACATACTCGGTGCCATTATCGCTCCTCAAGCATTTAATATGTCTGCCTGTTTGCTTTTCTACGAATGTCTTGAATTCAAGGAAGTGTTACCTCCTTTCTCTTATTATTTATTTTTGAGAAAGAATTGAGGCAACATGTGCGGACGACTAGCTGGTTTAAGCCGGAGCAGAGAGCCGTGGGTCCAGAGCATTCGTAAGAGTGGATAAACTTACCCTTTCTGACATGTACAGCATAAGCGACAGATTTCTGTTTATTTCGAGAAAAGGAGACAAAGAAAAATTGATGTTAAATTGGGCACCATCTATAGTAAAATAAGCAAAATAGTCTCTTTTTCTCGAATAACCAGCCTGCTATAGATCAGACTGAAATTGTTGGTAAGAGAAATAAAAAGATGTTTAAAATGAATGACAAAATATATTACATAAAAAAATTAGACAAATCGGTTTGAGACAAATTGAAATGTGAAAAAAATATATATATATAAAAAAACAAATTGATACCAGTATCCTAGGTGGTTTATGGGTCAGGTGGCTGGTTCTGGGACAGCAATCCAGGCCCACAATTGTCTCTTATTGCAAGAATTCTAAATTTTTCTTGGCAATTTACGTCTCTCAATGAATGGGGTGAAAATTGTAGGAAATTTAACCAAATATAAGCACATACAAAATTTATGCAAGTTATTTATGCAGAATTTAAGCAATGTTAGCTATGCAAATATAAGCTAGTTAGCTGTACAAAATATATTTGAATTAGCTGCACGAAACATTAAGCTAGCTATACAAAGCTGCAGGAAATTAATTTAAGCTATACAAAAGTAATCTGATTAGCAGTACAAAAGTAATTTTAGCTATGCAATAGTAATTATTAGCTATGCACGAGTTATTATTAGTTATGCACGAATTATTATTAGCTATGCACGAGTTATTATTAGCTATGCACTAGTTATTATTAGCTATGCACGAGTTATTATTAGCTATGCACTAGTAATTATTAGCTATGCACGAGTTATTATTAGCTATGCACTAGTAATTATTAGCTATGCACGAGTTATTATTAGCTATGCACGAGTAAGCTGATTTCTTAGACTATAAATTGCCAAAAAAATTAAAATGAAAGAGAAAAATATTTTTAAAACCATGTGGTACATATAGCATTTTAACTACTTATTAAATTAAAAAGAATTGACTTTGAATTCAAAATTTATTTTAAAAATAATTGAAATTATATCAAAGGCAAAATTTGAAGATTAATTAAAATATTTTAATGAGTATAATGAAATGAAATTACCTGTATGTTCAACACTTTGTAACTGGGATATAAAAATTGTAATATCAATTACTGAAGTCCACAGTTAAAAATTATAATGTTTGAATCAGTACAAAGGCTGCAAGCAAATGACTTCCTGGTGAGTTTTACTGATAAGGTAAACTTTTTTTGTCCTGTTTACTGGAAAACAACGCCACCAAAAAAATGTGAGAAATCTAATTCCCTATTTAAATTGAAAGCTATCAAAATATAGAAATCGTACAAGTATGGCCATCTGTCAGTGGTTAATTTAAGCGCACCAACTTGCCTTGTAGATTCCCATACTCAACTAAAGTAGTAGCATATAATCGATAAAAGGAATCTATAGTAATAGTTTATTTTCCATGCCAGCTGATTTGCCTTTGCAATTTCTATTTTATACATAACAACAAATATTAACAGATGTAAATAAGTAGTAAAACGTATTGATATTATTGATAAATCAGTAACATATTACATGTTATAGGATTTACTATATATAGAATGAGAGAAGGTAAGGAAAATAACCATATGTACTCCATAGTAAACAAAAATATAAAAATTGAAAAATAGATATCTGATGTAACTAAATTTTGTAGACAAATTGTTTCCTGGGATAATAATGCTGTATTACAACGGATATGAGATACATAATAGTGTTAATAGAAAAACAGGAGTAAGTTCCTAAGATATAAAATTAAGTACATAAAACAGTGTGACATGGTTTAGCAGTTATACATGTAAAATTCTGTTAGTTGAAAACAGTTTTACCTGCAAAAACTGAATCCAAAAAATATACAGGTCGTGCTAACTATCCACAAAACACTAGTTTTTAAATAAACTGTTAAATGGACATAGGCCATGTAACAGAAGGTATCTGGTACTTGATCCTTAGTTGCCAGAAAATAAACAAATACTTTTCTTGAGTGATCATCCATGAAGGTGATCATATACTTAGCTCCTCCAATTGAGTTATTTTCCATAGGACCACATAAATCGGTGTGGATTAAGTCTAGTATTCCTCTGGCTATTTTATTTTGAGGTTCGTAAGGAACTTTAGTTTGCTTACCTTTAGTGCATGTGATGCAAATCTCCCTTTTTTCGTCTTTAAAATTTACTCCTATGGCAGCGTGATTACGGAGGTCACACATGAATTTTCTATTCATATGCCCTAGGCGTCTGTGCCATATGTTTTCATCTACTAACGGTGCAGGACGGGGTGTCTGTTCCTCCGCTGAATTCAGCTTGTACGTATTGTTCACTGCAGATCCTGAAGCGAGATTAATTCATTATTTCGGTCCAATATTTGACATTCAGGTCCCTCAAAAATAACTTTGTTACCCTTCTTGGCAATCTGACTCACGGAGAGCAAATTCGACGAAATCCCAGGAACATATAGGACATTTTTTGCCAACACATCCTCTGTCATACCATTATGACTGATCTTTAAAATGATATCTCCTGTTCCCTCGACAGGTAGTCGTTGATCGTTGGCGACGACGATCTCCTTCTTTGATCCTGATGGGTTGAGCTCCCTAAACCAGTGACGATTCTTCGTCATATGTGCTGATGCACCAGAATCTATCAGCCAGTCCTTCTGGTTTGTCGTGTTACTTGACTGGAGAGCGAAGAATGCTCTTAAGTCTGACACTTCGCAGTTATTGGCCTTTGACTGTTTCTCTTTCTCTTTACGTTGTCTACAGTCCACTGCGCGATGACCCTGCTTGTTGCACTCGAAACAACGCAGTGACTTCCATTTTGCCTGCTTGTTTGGAAATTTTGTGTTTGGCGATTTGGAATAGAATGCCTTGTCATCCGTGGGCGATCTCGAACTTTTTTCCCATTTCACATCTTGGAGTAATTTTGTTTTAATGGCATCTCCTGTTATAGGTGTACCCGAATTTTCGAGGCCCATTATCATTGGTTTATATTCGTTTGGAAGTCCTGCCAATAGTAAAGTACCGATCCACTCTTCACTAATTTTGAAACCGATACCATTTAATTTATGTGCGGTTGTGATTACCGTATTCGCGTAATCATTAACGGATTCGCAATTCGTAAGTTGCGTGGTAATTAAAGTACGGAGCAGTCCTACGCGTCGAGTAAGTCCACTATCCTCAAATGCAGAATTGAGTTTATCCCACGCATCTTTTGCAGTTTGGGTGTCCTGCACGTGCACATAGTTTATTGGATCCAACGAGAGGATAATTTTTGAATGTGCACGTGTGATTTTTCGCGCATCGTTCGATATAGCTTCATCAGCTGGAATTTCAACTGTATCCCATAAATCTTCATGTTGCAAATACGCTTTCATTGCAAACTTCCATGTGGAATAGTTCTCACGTCCTTTTAACTTTTCTATCGGCGGCAACGTGCTTACGGAATTTATGTTCGCCATGTTGTCGGAAAAGTTCTTACACGTTCTCGGTTTTTACTTCAGCGTATTTCACGCACGATGAACTATAAAAAAATACTTATTTCGGTGTAACTATACTTTCACGGTCGTTAATTCGCGGTAACACTAGGCCCATAACCTGTTGGGATTGCAGTGATAATTAACGATGTTACAAGACAAACCGTTTAGTTGAGAACTCTCATTTATTAATATTTTATATCAAACTACTTGAAAGGTTAAGTTACAATACATAGCATAGATATACAAAACAGATAGATGGATAGTAAACCTAAGAGTCGAGAACTCTAGCACCATCTACATGTTCTAATCACAAATAATAACAGCTACTAATTCTTCTAGAACACATTTTATATATATGAAGCAGGAAATTACAATATTAATTAAATTAAATTACAATGGATGATCTAAGCGAACAAGACGTATTGAAAATAATGCAATTATTTTAATAATATATTTCATCTGATAATAATTTATTGATAAATTGTTTTAATAATTTTAGTGTAATTATATATAGTTGAATTAAACATGTCGCATTGATCTCTCAAAGTATTTTATAAGTCCAATGAAATATAAATAGGGGACTTTAGTACGACATTTGTGCGAATAGTAGCTGGTACAAACTTCCCTCAAATGTTCTTCCTGATTTTAATAATGTAATAACTTACCACCATATCTGTTTGTAGATGGTATAGCATATGTGTTAGTGTCATCATCTTCAATTTGCGGCAATATTACGTTGAGGACGCCATTACCGTTATCAGTATTCATAGATTCAACTACTCCCAAATGTTCTTCCTGCTTTTCATAATGTATTGACTTATCAACAGATCTGCTTATAGACGGCATATCATATGCCTTAGTATTATCATCCTCTGCTACTAATTCTTCTAGAACACATTTTATATATGAAGCAAGAAATTACAATATTAATTAAATTAAATTACAGTGGATGATCTAAGTGAATAAGACGTATTGAAAATAATGCAATTATTTTAATAATATATTTTATCTGATAATATTTTATTGATAAATTGTTTTAATAATTTTAGTGTAATTATTTAAAGTTGAATTAAACATGTCACATCGATCTCTCAAAGTATTTTATAAGTCCTATGAAATATGAATAGGGGACTTTAGTACGACATTTGTGCGAATAGTAGCTGGTACAAACTTCCCTCAAATGTTCTTCCTGATTTTAATAATGTAATAACTTACCAACATATCTGTTTGTAGACGCTATAGCATATGTGTTAGTGTCATCATCTTCAATTTGCGGCAATATTACGTTGAAGACGCCATTACCGTTATCAGTATTCATAGATTCAACTACTCCCAAATGTTCTTCCTGCTTTTCATAATGTATTGACTTAGCAACAGATCTGCTTGCAGACGCTATATCATATGTCTTAGTATTATCATCCTCAGCTACTAATCCTTCTGGAACACATTTTATATATATGAAGCAGAAAATTACAATATTAATTAAATTAAATTTCAATGGATGTTCGAAGCAAATTTATTTATTTATTAGATACAACCACCCAATAGGTAACCAGTTACAGGGTGGGAACAATTACAATAATAATGTATAAGATACAAATATACTACAGATCAGTAGAATATAATACAATAAACAGAATGTAGAGTTATAGAAAACAGAATAAGTGAAAAAGACAGAGAAAAGATACAATTATCATACAAATAGTATTAAGCTTATTATACACTAATATTCATGTTACACAGATAATAGATTTTTTATCGAGGCAAGGCTACAATTAAATATATCAAGCTCATTTTGCAGCGAATTATAATTTTTACACATAAAATATATGGGTGAAGTTTTTAATAGATTAGTCCGAGGGGTAACGAGATAAAAAGTTTCACGATTTCTACTTTCTATACGAGGTACCCGAAAACATAGTTGTTCCAAAATAGATGAGCAATCAAAGATATTGTGAATAATTTTATATAAGAATACCACGGAGTGTGCCATTCTTCTGGTTTGTAGACTCGATATGTGAAACCTTTCTAACATAATGCTTTGTGGGTAACCGATTGTAGGATAGTTGCCATCTTCAACAAAACATAAATACTTAACCAGACGACGCTGGATGTTCTCTATATTGTTTATGTATGTAGCATATCCCGGAGTCCATACCAGTGAACAATATTCTAGTTTCGACCGCACAAAGGAAAAATATAACAGTTTCATAATGTCCGTATTATTACCCCTTACAATTCCTAATTACGAACCCTAAGTTTTTTAACGCTGACGATACAGTTAAGTTCATATGCTCATTGAAACTTAGATTTCTGTCAAAAGTAACACCAAGATCTTTAATGATATCAGGTCTTTGTAACTCTTGGTTATTTAAATGGTAATTGTAGGTGACATGAGTGCGAGTTCTACAAAATGTAAACACGTTGCATTTAGATACATTAAGAGGCAATTTATTTAATATACACCAATGATTTATCTTATCCAAGTTATTCTGCAGCTTATCACAATCTGCCTCAGTTTCAATTACATGATAGATTTTCAAGTCATCTGCGTATAATAGACTTGAAACATCCAGGTCTAAAACAATATCGTTAATAAAAATATTACACAGTAGTGGTCCCAGTACCGATCCCTGAGGAACACCTGAGCTAGCTATAATATCAAAAGACTTGAAACCACGGTATTCTACATACTGTCGCCTGTTTGTTAAATATGAAGTGATTAAATCTAATAATGCTAACGATAATCCGAAATTACTTAGTTTCTGTATCAGAATACCGTGGTCCAAGCGATCAAAAGCTTTGGAAAAATCAGTATAGATAATGTCAACCTGTTTGTTGTCATCCAGTTTTTCGGAAAGATATTGTGTAACACAGGTTAGATTAGTTTCAGTGGATCTACCTGGTACAAATCCATGTTGATTTGTTACGATCTGATTTTGTACGTGCCTGGATAATGACACATTCAAGGTAAACTCAAAGGCTTTTGCAAAATTGCAAATTATTGTTATTGGCCTATAATTCTCAGCATTATATTTGTTATCTTTCTTATAAACAGGACATAAACGAGAGTATTTCCATACATTCCAGGGAATAAATGTAACTTCAGGGACAGATTAAAAATTATTTTAAGGGGCAGGGCGAAGACATGTGCACAGTCCTTAACTATAAATGCAGGTATATTGTCTGGACCTTTAGTAAATTTGGGTTTTATCTTCTTAGCACGTCCGATTCCGAAAACGTCGTTATGCATAAATTATTACTGTTTACATCACCACAGGGGGGATATTTATTGCTGTTATTATTAGGATTAAGATAAGCCGATTGAAAAACGGTTCCAAAAGCATCAACAATATTTTGAGGATTTGTGTGTCGAATGTTATTATATGTAATATTATCAGGAATGGCGCTACTATTCCTTTTACTGTTTACATATGACCAAAATTTTTTTGGATCATTTTTTATATTATTTTGAATATTCAATAAATAATTTTCATATGATTGTTTTACGTCCTGCTTTATTTTCTCTCTTATGTTCCTCAATTTATTATAATCATCTTCACTTTTTGTTTGTTTATACTTTCTCCTCTGAATATTTTTTTGCTTTATATCTCTTACAATATCATTTGTGTACCAAGTTGGATATTTGGGTTGTTTGGGAATAGATTTAGGCACAAATTGATCAAAAATTTCAGTTAGTTTAGAGCAAAAAGCAGTGCAAGCCATGTTAACGTCATTTAGTTCAGTTAGAAATGACCAGTTTATCTGAAATAGATTTTCATATAAGAGAGGGTAATTGGCTTTTTTAAAGTTATATATTTCCGTTAAATTACATGGGAACTTTTCAGGATGAGAATTAGTAATTTTTAGTGATATTTCTAAGGGGGGATGATGTAAATCCTCTATTAATAGACACTCCAATGATCTGTTTACGTCACAATTTGCATTTGACAGTACCAAATCAAGAGTAGTCTCATTACTATTTAGTACATTATTAAATTGTTTGAGGTCAAGGTATTCAGAAAAGTGTTGTACAGCAGCTACACAACTGCTTGGTGCAATATTTAGATTGTTATACTCTGGGACATTGAAATCTCCTATAACATTTCTATGCATTTTAAGAAATTCCCGTTGTTTTTATCGAATAAGCGATCACTTGACCCTCTGAAAGCTAAATTTTGGGAAGCCAACATTTGAATGACAGCTATTATTCTCTGAATAAGATTTCGCCAAAGTTTTATTTGGATATTTAGCTGTGCTTGCTGAACAGCATCGATAGTTTTGTTGCATTTTAATTTTTGGTCCAGCTCTCTCCACTTCACAAAAGCATTCATGTGGCCTGCACTTTTTTCGTGTTGCTCCAAATATCGATGGACGTTTTTCCAGTCCGAATATCCTTCCTTCTTCCAGGGTATGGTTTGGTCACCAAATAAAAAGCAACAAAAACAGTATACTGAATCATTTTGAATTGAATATAACAGCCATGGTCTAGTCACTTTATCTCCATTTCTAAGATGTTTTAAATAAAGTGCTGCCGTGAAACAACGTCCTTGACTGTTTCTTGGAAAATCACAATTTTTGACTTACAGCGGTCCCTTTTCTACCAGAATCTGTCTAGTACTGTGACTCACGTTGTTGCGATTCCAGATTCCCGGATCTGAGTCCAAATTAAAATTTGGCGTGGTTGCATGTTCATTGCTATCATCACTAACTTCCATAATCTCGTCTTCGTTTTCAATAATCCCATCATCATCCTCTTCACTGTTGTCATGAATTTTTTCACAATCTTCAATAGAAGCTTGGGCTTCTCCTTCTTCATCCTTGTCGTTGTCCTCTTGAATCATTTGACCAATTTCGTCATTTTTGTCTTCTACCATTTCATCCATTTCTACATTAGTTTCGTCATCAGGGTGTGCTAGTGTTCCTGTTTCAGTGGAAGAAGAACCAGGGATATTTTCATGAATCCCAGAACCCCCAGGCACATCCACATTGTCCAAAGTAACAGAACTTGAGTTTAAAAATCCCAATATTCTTTCTGATAACTTTGTTTCCAAAAGGGCTTCCTTTCGTTTCATGATGACCCGACAGTTTTGGTTTCTTCTTGTCCATCTCCTGTAGAAATAAATTACCTGCTATGTAATTTTAACATTTTTAACATTACAAATATACAAGGTACACGTACACGTTTTTCAATAACGGCATCTTTTAGAAAAAGACCGTCATATTTAAAAGCATTTTTGAACTTCCCTTTAATAAACAATTAAGAAAATACAAAAATCCGCCATTTAAAATTTTTCAAGTAAATCAACTTTTCTCTTTGATGTTCAATTGTTTGTTTCTTAGCAGCATCGGATTTCCCGAAAAAAACTATGTCAGATTGATATTTAAACTACGAATTTGTCGAAAGAACTACCGAGAAAATCGAGCCTAACGCATTAACTGGGACACCCTGTACAACATGACAATAAAAACAAAAAGAAAACTGCTTAAGATAAGTATAAGAAAAGATAACATAATAAAAAGACACTGTGAAAAAACACAATTTTAGACATACCTTGTTTAAAGAAAAGCTTTCCGGGACTTGGATTTAATCCAAAACTTTTTGCTGCACGTCCTGTAATATTTACAAGTTCCAGCAAAAAATTGCCATTTCTATCATTAGATTTAGATTTACTGCATTAATATTAATTTCTTAAAAAGCGCTCTGCCGCGCCTATTTGTTCCGCCCCGTGTGTCCCGCAGGTGGGTGATTTATACAACTTTGTTTTCATAAAATACCTATTAATATCTCTACGACTTCAAAGATTTAACCAGCCATGTATTAATATGTTATTAACACAAAAATTTTAACTTCATTTCTTGTACTATAGATAATTTGTAAAATAGGTAAATAATAGATCAACATACCTAGTTTGTTCTTAATCTTAGGCAAATAAAATTCAGCAAACTTGAGAGAAGTACATCAGTATTAACGCTAAAACCACTTATAGCTGAAAATACTTAAATTAGGTACATGCAGTTTGTAGTTTTTTGGTACTGTACTCGTAACTCCGACTTTACACTCTACAAGCATAAGACAACTAAATTTTTTTTGTGGCGCATCACACAATCACGCATCATGCCATGCGCCGCGCATGGCATATTGAGATGCGTTTGTAAATGGGATATAATTACTTAATAACCATAATATTTTGCTTGATTCCGAAAAATATATAAAAAACCCTCAGATATTGTTTGGGTAAAAGGCAAGTTTAAAGTACTTGACCCTTTCTTTCCTTAGATTTATTTTATGACGCTACGGAACACAACACATGTTGCTTTAGAGGCTGCCGGGAGTGCCGGGGTCCATCGAAATTCGTCTATTCGTGGAAGCAGTCATTTAAAGGGACACATTTAACGTCGTGGAAATTAGCTACGGTTCATAAAATAGTTTGAGATTTTTAACCATTATGCTCTTTACACGAAATGCCATGAAAATAAATCACGACTAGGATTAGCTTATATGTATTATGTATCAATATTATACTCAAAATGGTGTTAATTATTATGTGTGTGACAGGACAGGTAGTCCTCCGAAGGTCCAGGGGGGCGATCGCCCCACTCTGGATCCGCCGGCCGATGAGGCGTGAAAAAATTTGCCCGAAAATGCGCCCCCGAATCCTGTGTAGTGAGGCAGTCGCCTCTCTGCCTCATGCCACCGTCCGGCCCTGTATGAGAAGATTGACAATAGTTAACTTAGCAAAAGCTTTTTTCTTTTTCAGCCCTATCCAGCTTATTCTGCTGCTAACTTATTTGTCACTAGTTTTTTCAACGCTCTTCTCACAAAATCGTAACACATATCTCCTGCCAATTTTGCTAACTCTATTACCTAAAAAACACATTAAGTTAAAATTACGTCTTAACACAAAAAAATGATTAAGGATATGAAATGCATATCTCATAACTTACTCGATTTACTTATATTTTCGGGCTCTTTTAAAAAATCATCAAAAATGAGAAGCTCCTCATGCATTTGCAACGGTAAATTAAATTCGCTCCATATGTTTACGGACTCTTCCGATTCAATTTGATTTTTTTTCAAGTTAATGTCTGATTTGATGTCGGCCATGGTCAGTTCCAACATTGAAATTTTTCTTAAGATTTGTTTGAGAAGTTCTAAAAATATTGATGCATAAAATTTTTATTTCATAAAAAGCTGTAAATTCATACTACCATTTGTTTTATCTTTATGGTGCGGGCAGCAATTACATTGTTCTGCCACAGGGATATTTTCTGAAAAAAAAAAAATTATATATATAGCACATTTTTTCTATCTGTAGATATAAACTAAAACAAAAATATCCATATAAAAACTAAACTGGATTAAGTCCAAGTCATATACACATTATATTTCATATTCTCGTTACAACACTTGTTGAATCATGAAGATGTGGCTTTCACCTCTTATTGTTCTCCCTATGTTAGCATTATTTTGACTGGTGTTAATCATACAAATACCCAATATACCAAAATACAAGTAATAACCCTTCAAGGAATATTTTGGTATGTGGGATAAATGTCACACTTTCCATCATTTAATCTAGTGTTGAAGTTTTGTACAAATTCATACAAATAAAATGGAGATAAGTATAATAATTAATCATGACAATAACAAAATCTAATTTTTAATGTTGTGAACAAAAAAATTCACATAAAAACCAGGTTAAATTTACAATAATGAATAAAGTTTCTTACCGTTATTCTATTCTTTTGTTTCAGTAGTTCTCCTAGGATTAACACTATCCACGACTTGCATAGCAGTGTTTTCTATATTTCTAAGCTTGTCTTCCACAATGTGTATCGCTGCATCCATATTATTTTCTAAAATAAAATAAAAATAAAAAAATTGAAATAATGAAATCAAGTTATTTATGTTTGTTAAATTAAATGTCCCAAGCATTACTTTGTTTTACATACCTGTTGCTGATTTTTTTAAAACTAATTGAAGGGCAATGAAGTGCGTCAATTGGTTTGTTTCGAGGAATTGAATCATCCGAATCAGAATTTTCTGATGATTCAGATAGATTTTGCAACCTTGCTGGTATTCTGATGCTTCTTTTTGTTTCTACATCAGAATTCAAGTCAGAGGTGTTTTCTGCTTTCTGGCATTTCTTCTCGCTATTACATATTCACCTAAAAATCACCATATTATATATACATTTATTTGAAAAATTATTCATATATCTAATCATAGGTAACATTCCTGAATGAGGAAATTTTATGTTGCTCCCAAGATGGCAGTGCTGGTTCACAAAATTTAATGGCTCTTAGTAATCGGTCTTTTGGATACCGCGGCCAAGAACAGGAATCTCCAGTAATCCAATTTGTTGGCACTGCTTCAACCGAATCGTCTTTAATAAATTTAGCAACGGTCCAGGTTCCAATCATTATATTTTGAGACATTTTTGGTTATTTCTGAAAAAAAAAAAAAAAAATCTATTTTATAATTTTAATTGAATAGGTTTACAAAATAGGTTTACAATGTTATCTTGTTTATTTTAAAATATTAATAAGGCTGGCTACATGTATCTGCGACGTTGCTTTGTCGTGTAAATGATTTTGTTGCCAAATAAAGAGTATTAATATAATATAATAATCTAATACTTTATTATTAATAATAAATTGTATTAGGTGTATAAACTTACCATCTTTTTTAAGTCTTTTTGGCTGAGTATTCATTATGTGATCCTCCATTTCATCCTCAAAATCATCCTGCTTAAAATGTTTACTGCAAACTCTTTTATTTAAAACGCTCCACTTATCTTTTCTATAACAGCGTCTTTTCCACTCCTTCTGCAGCATAGGATCTTTTGGAAAACTAAAAAAAGAAATCTTTTCGCCCTTTTGCATAATAGCTTTTACAAACAGCCACACTACAAATAGTTCCACCGACCATCTTAAACAAATTATGCAATAGTATTATTTTTAATTTATAAGGATGCAGAGAAAACGCACGGTTTATATATATACGGTTGGATTATGCCCGCCCCTACCAATCAGAAAGCGTTTAGTGCATTGACGTCAAAGTAGACCTGGTTTAGGCTCACAGGTGTACTGATATGAATTTCTCAATAATTTCAGTCATTTGCAAAAATAGTTAATTTAAATTAAAAAACAGCGCTAATTTTCATAATTTGTAGTTTTAAATTAACTAATTTTCCACATGACTGAAATTATTGAATGGAAATTCATATCAGTATACCTGTCAGGGTCCTATTTAGGTAGTCTTATACTTTTTTTTACCAATATATCTATTTAAAAAAATGTTATGACCAAAAATAATAAATATTTCCTTATCAGACCTGTTTTTCTTGAATATTCTGACCTTAAGGTAAAGATATATTCATTATTAGGAATTATTTAATATTTATTATATGCAGGATAGGTGTGTAGGTAATTTTCTATCATCTTTTTTTCAGTAATTAAAGGCAATTTTTTTTGCGAAGTCATTGATTTTGTAGGTATTTATGTATTATTTTTATTTATAAACTATATAGGTATAAAAAAACATTCAAAACTTATCATTATTATGTTTTATTTAAAAGCAACATGGCAATTTTTGTCTGCTCTTCAGCTGTTGGCTTTACTACTGCTGATTGTGGCGTCCTTATCCCTTACTTTTTCTTTGTGGAAAATAGCCTCTGAGGAATTATTTTGTTGTTGTGGGGTGCTCTGTCATCAGGACATGACCCTATTAATTCAGAAAAATGATCGATCTCTTCCACTTCATCTATAGTTTCTAATTTGGCCTTAATTGATTTAAAATGATTTTTTATAGTTTGAAGGTGCTGTTTAGACTTAATCATCTGGGTTATATTGTTCCATTCCAAATTTAACTCACTAATTTCTTCTTCTAACGATTTCTGAGACTTAATTTTATTTTTTGACATTTCTGCCGTTAAAAAGGCTATCTCTGAAGCTCTGCCATCTGATGTTGAAGCGATGTCCATCTTCGTGTCCCTTACATTATTTGATTCATGTTCATTTTTATTTAAATGTTGACACAGTAAATGAATGTGTTTACACGTGTTCCATTTTATAGCATAATCAATGCAGTCACAAGAGAAAATATGTATGCATGTGTTGCATTCTTGGCATGTCGGCTTACAATCACATTTCTCACAAATTTTCTGAACAAAATACATATTCGGTCCACTTGATGACTGTATATGCCAACCGTCGGTATCTTCAAGTATGTGTCGGTCAGAAATAGATTTACTTTTTTTGTAGCGACTCCGAAGATCGGCTACTTTTTTGGTAATTTTTCCCTTATATAGAGTTATGATTCTATAATATAGACGGTCCCGCACAAACTTCATTAAGGTGCATATCATTTTATCTAACCTCTTAGTATTTTTACCAAGAAAATACACATATTTTATCGTTTTGTGCATCCTCTCTAAATGCATATTGGTGTTGAGGCCATAATTAAGTCGGTAACAAAATGCCCAGGATGAAACACACTGACATATTCTTTTTGGAAATTTAGGACAAAATCCTGAGTAACTGGATCCTCTATGAGCTGACTAGTTACAACTGTAAGCAAATTTTCAAATGCATTCTTGTCTGTCTCTTCCATCAAAGTTATCAGCATTTTGTAACTTTCAACCTGTTCTTTCTCCAGGCTTTGTCTACATGCCACATACAAAAAAGTCTATGCACCGGGATCGACATAGTATTGATAAAGGCATTATATAAACAATTTGCCATGTCTGACATAAAAACATTTGGTTTAATTAGACCACTTCGTTCTTTGATGCAATTTAAAAAAAAGTGGTAAAACATCTTGGTCGCAGCGATTGGAAATTAAAAAGGCACAAGGAAAGCCCTGCCGTAAATCATCTAAAACTAATAGTGTAACTAGCTCGTAATCATATTTGTTCAAACCATGTGTTCCATTTATACATACAGCATCGTGACCATATTTTTGAAGCATTTCGATCTGAGCATTGTTCATTGTAATTAACACAAAGTCATCTGGTTGTAAAGCTGGGTATTTCTCACAATACTCTTTTTGTGGTTTATAAAATAAAATGCAATCTTGTGTGTTTCGTAATTCGTTCACCCACGCATTTACACTGATTGCATCATTTTCATCTTTTTTGCCACAAATATCAAGTTTAAAACTGTTTTCAATATTGGCTAAATCCACTATTTTAGCAAATGTAAACGTTTTACTTCACCCGCCGAAACTGATTCTCTTACTTCATTTAGAATAGCATCGGATGGAACTTTTGATGCTATTTTTTTGGCAATGGCTTTTTTTTCGTTCATACTAAGAGTTAAGTGTCCCGGGTCATTTTCATGACCAACATGGGTTTGCACAAATGTGACTGATATTGCAGCACTTTCTTGAATTTTGACTGATAGGGATGCTGGACAGTATCCATTAATTTTGTTTGATCCTTGATTTTTGAGGTTCCGTTTTCTCTCCTTTTTCTTAGTAAATTGTCCAGATCTGTGGCAAATATAATAAATAAATTTGGTTTTTCTTTTGGGATTCGCACCACCATTTCCACTTTTTACAAAATTTGAGGAGGAGTTTGCGACTAAAAATATTATGTTTAATATTCCGCCCTCTAAAAGCACATTTGATCTATGCTAAGCCAAGTCAGGCTATTTATTTTTCGATTGCAACAGACACTGGACCGCTGGATGGCGCCTGCTGGCTGTTTTACATGTCGCTATTGTAAAAATACCGGGATGTACTATAGTCAAAGGATTCTCATGTCGGTCGTCGCATACCTACCTTGCACTGACGAGAGCCAACAGCTCGAAACTGCAGTCTGCAAGTGGTGTGTGACGACTGGCAAGGGAGCTCCTTTAAGTAGGATCAGTCTTTCGGCTGGTGTTTGTTGCAATCGAAGAATTAGCGTTTTGATGGTAATATGCAATTATTACACTTAACGCGCCAGGTTTGTAACTTGTAATTCAGCGCTCGGCGAGGCACATAGCCCGGAGAGTAGCTGTTGGTTGCAGTCTGGTTAGGTTCCTTATAGTAAAATAAGGATTTATAGAGGAGTTTGCGACTAAAAATATTATGTTTAAAATTTGAGTTTGTTTGCAATTGCATTTCTTCTTGCCATACCACAAAATCCTGGAATGTTTCAACTGTATGTTGGACTATCTCTGGAATTATATTATGCTGGTTCCTGAAGTGCTCAAGCAGCTTATATTTTTGAAAATGTTTGTATTTGCAAAGAGGACAAACATGTGATTTGTGCAGGTGCACATATTCCACGTTATGCAATGTTCTTTCATGTTTACTTAGAGACTTCTTGTTGTTATATGGCTTTTTACAAATTTCGCAAGAAAATTTTCTTTTAGGCAGTGGAGCTAATTCTTCAATTTCATTAGAATGACTTTGTTTAACATGCCTCCTGAAAATATAAAAAATAAACTTACGAATTCGTGGCCTATTATTAGATATCAATAAACAAAATTCTTACCTTAGTGTCTTAAGTTGGAGATATGTCTTTAAACATTTTTTGCATTTATACTCGTCCATAACAAAAACGCCGTAGAATAATCTAAAAACGTTCAAAAAATAAATCTATGCTCTCACAAGACAAGGAACGAACAAACGACAAATTATATTGAGGTTAAGTTAGATGGTTGCTCACTGGACGGGGCAGGAACTGTAAATAAAGTTCTTGATTGGACGGTACCGAGTGACTTGTACCAGAATCTATTGTCTAGTTCTCAATAATAGTTTTCAAAACAAAACGATAAAACTCAGGTAAAATATTAAGAAATCGTTACAGAGCACGCTGACAGCCTGACATCCACCCATCTTGTGACGTCAGGATCCCTTCTCGCGTCTGTGTCCCCTCACGATTACCATGCAACCTTATCTAGTTCAAGCGCCTTGATCTACTTCCCTAATTAAAACTCAGCAAACACGATACACTAATCAAAAACAAACACGCCGTTTTCTCGTCCGTCCTTTGTCAAGGAGCAATACTTACATCTATATCACAGATCAGATAGTTTATATCATAGATTAGATAGTTATATAGGATATAGATGGGAAACTCCTTTACATTTTATTATTCACTGTTTAGGTTCGTACTATAATCACCTGCAGCGCCACGAGCATTGTATTCAGGCAGGAAGATTTAAATTCATTGCTGCAGTTTGGGTAATCTCCTTTACTATCGACCAATATGCGTTTAGGTTCAAACTACTGGCAAGTGCGGCGCCACCAGCGTCATGCGTTAGGCGGGAAGATTCAAATTATCTTTGGGATTTGGGAAGGTAGATAAGGGCCGGTTTATCAATGCAAGGTTAACTCGTAATCAAAGGATAACTGTCAAACAAAACAATAGATACCCATTGTTTCGTTTGACATTTATCCTATAAAGTGTTAACCTCATATTGATAAACAGGTCCTAAATCGATCACATTTTGTGATACATTTTTTTTGTCTAAAACTGTTTTTTATCATTGATTGAATAATAATTAGGTATTATGACCTGCTGTTCCCAATGTGTTAGGATGCAACTGTTAGAATCTGGTAATCCCTAACGACAGTAATGAATGAACAAAAATATTTTTCAACAAAAATTTATCACAAAATATGCTCGACTAAATGCACATAATATAAATGAAATAAGAGATATCCAATTACAAAGTATATTTTAAAATATAAGCTTGAAATGTTATTGAAAAGTGGTGTATAACTTATTGTACATCCATATGATTAAACACAATATAAATTTAGTAGTACAAAACTAAAATATAATTAGATTAAGGTAAACGTACCAGTCCTCGACACTATTAGGGCAGATTACTTAGTTAAATAATTATTAGGGCGGAACTGAATGGTTCTATCCATCGACTTAATCAGTAGTTCCTAACTTGAAGTTTTCTGAATCAAATTGTATTGAAATATTAAACAATATTGACTGCTTAAAAACAGAAAATTAAATATAAGAAAAATTCTTTCAGAACACCAATATTTGACATGGCGATTTTGACAATGTTCCATATATTGACACCCCAGTAATTGACAGTATACATTGAACTTTTGAAATATATTTATTTTAAACAAATTTTAATTTTCAAAAACATCTATTTTATTTTTAAACACATATTTAATACGATCTCCAACATTTTGTAATTCTGGCGCAGGAAGTTTTTGAATGACGTCGTCTGTTTTAATGATAGAAATGTCGCTTTCGATCATTTTGAATGTAGTATGTTCTCCATTGATAGATTTCAGTGACATAACTTCCATATCATTTTCTGGATATTTATTCTGGATTACACATATGTATCTATAATATACCGTCTTTCTTTTCCCACCCAAAAATTTTACTAGAATAAAGTCCCCAACATTTAGATTTTCAGTGTCGAAATCTTGATCTGAAAAATGAAATGCTTCTTGATTTGGGTCTTCTTCTATATCTATGTCGTCTAAGCTGTCACCGCTTTCAACCCATTCGTCATCACTCGTTTCCGAATCTGAATATATTTTTTTCTTTTGTTCTAATTTTTTCTGTGCTTGATTCTTTTTTTTCATTTCTCTTTCTTTCGTCCTATTTTCTTTTTCTTCCAGCTTTATCTTTCTCTCTTTTTTAAATGGTAATTCTGCCAAGCTTGAGAGGTGACTGCTGACGGTACTTTTTCTTTTTTCCTCTTTTTTTCTGCAACTTTTTGCTCTGGCCAAAACAGAGCTCGTTTAAAAGGTGACGGAATATTCTCTTTAAAAGATGTTTTGGTGTTTGGAGTCCCTAATTCGGTGATTGGTTGGAGATCATTCGGAATCCTAAAGGAAGTCGATGGACCAGATAATATATCAATGGACTGTATGACGATTTTCTGTGAATGGCTTTCTACATTTTTTATGGAATTATCCGTGTTCTGTTTTATTGTGTCATCATCATTTTGCTTCTGTTCTTGAATTACTTCGGTGCCTATTTTTTGTTGCATCACTTCTTCATTTTCTACTGGTTTTTCAATTTTTTCTGTTATTAACTTTGTTTCTTTTCTTAACTTTTTCCAAATTTCAAATAAAGAAGTATCTTCAGTAGGGCCTTTCCACTTGTTTTCATTTTCAGATTCCATAAAAGTAGACAATTTTTCCTTTGAAATCATAGTATCTATACCTGACAGTGCTTCTTTATACCGTACCTTCTGAAAGGTAGTTCCCTTCTGAAAGTTAGTTTCGGGTACTGATTCTGATATTTTCGTGAAATTTACATTTTCCACATTAAATGGGGAGAGTCCACATGCTCTAAACCCATTTTGAATAGTTTCTTTACTAATTTTTTCAAGGGCATCTTGAAGTAATTTCCCGAAATGTTCCTTTCTCAATTTATCACCACTATTCTCTAGACGCCATTGTGCCACTGAATTTCTCCAAAATAATTTTAACGGTCTAAAGACCGATACATCCATCGGCTGCATCAGATGAGTGGAGTTTGGATAGAGCGCTAATATCTCTACACCGTTCTGGGCACAAAATTGTGATAAGTGGAGTGTCATATGTGAAACGTGCCCATCTATAAATAATAATACTGGACGTTTGATACCTCTCTTGTCAAGCCAAGGAACAAACACATTTGTCATATATTCGTAAAATGTGGATCCACACATCCACCCATTGTCGGACCTTCCAATTCCCCAGGCACTATTTATACTACTGGCAATGTGACTTGGAATTCTGGCATAAGAAAAAACGACCATCGGTGGAGCTAAATCTCCATTGGCATTTGCAGTTACCAGTACGGTTAGATTTTCTTTCTCATTGTTGCATCCCGCATTGTAGACAGATTTCTCGCCTTTTTTAACTAAAACTTTTCCAGCTTTGGGTTGTAAGAAAAAAGCACTCTCGTCGGTGTTAAAAATTCTAGAAGGATCAGATGCCGCTTCAAATACATTTTTTGATTTTAGGTATTTCTCAATTTCTGAAAACCACTGCCGAATTTGGGTTTCGCTCACCTTTTCCCTCGCCGGAGTTAAATTTTGAGCAATCCTCTCACTTAATTCTGGATGTCTTTTAAGAAATGATTGATACCATTTTCGACCAGGTCGGTTGGCAGTGAAAGGATTTTCCCGTTTTGTTTCGCGAATTATATGCTGAACACTATCTAAGAGTTGTTCTTTTCTTACTGGATAATGAATCCTACTCAGAGATAATATCCATTCTACTAGAATATTTTCTTCGTACTCTGAAAGTATCGTATTAGGTCCCATTTTACAATTTTTAGGAGATTTCCCAGATGTTTTGTAAAGAAGTGTTATTCTCGGTACTTGGTGGGTTCTAGCAGCAGTTGCTACCGGCATACCACGTGTCACAGCTTCAATAGCTTCTTCCATCTGTTCCCTTGAATATTTTTTGGGAGCCATTTATCTATAAAAAAAGAGAACCAATGATTGACACCCTCTGTTCCAGTAATTGACACCCATGTCGAAGACTGGATCCAACAATCTGATTACACTTCTTTTTAGATATGAATGCTCATAAATTAATGCAGAATTCACAGTGTTGCTACACATAAAAACGTTATTGTCCCCAGTTATTGACACCCGTGTCAATCACTGGAACTTCTATAATTTTTTGTGTTCCAGTCCTCGACATCTAGATAAATCAAGGTTATAAGCGAAATTATACTAAATTTGATGTATTGCGATATTCTAGTATGTGTTGTAATTGTCTCACATTATAGGCTATTCGATAACTCTTATTCTAACTTTTAAAAATTAACAATTTCAAAAAGACTTACCTTAATAATTTGCTTTAAAAAATCATAGAAACAACTTCACTGCTGAACACAAAACATTACTACCATATTTAATTTGAAAATGAGGTTAGCTGTTCTTCTTCTTCTTAGTCACGATGTTGCCAAATAAGTTAAAGCTAGCATACTTACTTCCATATATTTCCTGTTGCTATACTCACCTTAATTTTAGTATCAAAATAAATAACTGTCAATTACTGGTACAATGTCAAAGACTGGTGCGTTTACCTTAAGCCTTTTATTTCAGTAACTTTTTTACGCTTTACTTTTACTGCTTTATATTTAACATGAGCTTTTTCCTTTATTATATCATTGAGGTTTTTGTGCTCTTTTCCTTTCAGAATCTTGTTAATATTTCGTACCCATGTTAATATATAAAGTTTGACAAACATTGTCGAATATTTTTGTATTAAATTGTGAATTATACAAGGCCAATTTAAAAAGTTTAGGACGAATTTGTGTAACTTTTCTTGCAGCCGTTTCCCTAAATTAGCTCTACAACATAACATCGGCAAAAAAAAAAATGTAATACTTCACAACTCTTAGTGAAGATTTCACGGAAGTACGGTTTTGTGGTTAAAAGTGTCTGTGAACTGTATGACCTTGCCTCTGTAAGGCCTCCTTCTTGTATCTGCCCATGTACTAAATTTTCACGACATTTTTTACACTTAACGATTTGCAACATTCGTTTTGCAAAATAACCTGCCAGGTAGGAATGTAATTCTGTCGTTAGTACACTGGCTGAACCAGTAGGAAAGAAATTCTCCTCTCCTTCCACTAACTCGTCCTCTATTTCTGGAATTGGCTCAACATCGTCATCTCCTTTTTCCAAAAATTTCCTTAAATTGTTTAAAGCTCCCTCACTATCGTCCTTTTGGCAATTACTTCCAGGAGAATGAGTCGAGGTAAAATTGTTTACGATTAACGTTTTATATGAAGCAGCAAATGAAGAGCAGGTAGGATTGATATTTCTTCCTGCTTGGCTTCGTATGCACCCAAAAAAATTTTCCAGTGGATCCTGGTTCAAGTTTCTAGGACAGAGGAACCTGAACCCAGCAGTTTCTAGTTTTTGCCACAAATGTCTTAATCCTCGAATAGAATGAATCCAATTAATTATGGTTGGGGGAACCACATATTTCCCTTTCTTTAAATACGCTACAGAATTTAGCACCTTTAAAGCTTCTTCCCAAAATTTCAGGTGCTGGGAATCCTTTTTAATTGCGCAGCGCAGCATCTTACCTTTGACAGGTTCTACCAAAGATCCATTGACGCTGTCAAACAATTTGTCCACAAACAATAGGAAGTCAGCAGTCGCTGGTGCCGATGGTGGCAAGCCTACACCTAAAATAGAAGATAGAATTTACCATCATGTGTGCATCATAACTAAAAACAAGTATTTTATAATCTGGCAATATGAAATATATAAATTTTAGAGAACAGAGGGCTTAAAAAAATGTTTCGCATCAAAGCCAATATCACTTCATTATTTAAAGGTGGGAAGTAAAAATACAAGTACAGAAAAATATAGAAATCATTAATTTAAAAGATTATATACTAGCTGACAGAAACAAAAATATTTCTTTACCTTTTTGTCCTAAAAACCGCAATATCACTTATACGCATATTCACTTTCATTTTTTTCATTTTATGTTCGTAAACATGTTGATCACTTAAACGTGGACACAGCTTAAAATCATCTGGGCCTTCATCTAATTCGTAAAGAGCTATGATGTCTTTCCATGACGCAATCTGTTCATTTTACTCAAGGTACTTAAATTTCACGTCGGATTCAACCATGTTATTCCTTATGCCTTTAAGTAGATGTGGACTGTCATAAAGGTGAATAACTTCCTCACCATTAATGATGTAACCAATATACTTATTTTCTATATTCCTTTTCAAGCACCATGCATTTGTTTCTTCCTTTAACTTGGAATGTGCAGATACACTTGTGGACAGCTGATCGGACACTGTGGCCACTACTTTCAATCCAACCTGTTGGAGTGCTGACACAATTTGTTTAATATTTCGCATGAGGTCTGTGGATTTCATACCACCCTGCGTATAAAAATAGGCAATGGGTTGCTTCCACTTTTTATGGATACCTCTTGCCATGAATACCATGACATGGTCGGCAAATTCTGTTGTACTCTTCTGTTCCCCACAATTCTCAAAACCCTCTATGGTATCTTCTTTTATATTATACGACAAAGCTACATCAACTGACATTTCATCAAATAACAGAGTGCAATATTTGTCAAGCTCTGCCATATTCTCAGTTGATTCTTTTAGAGAGTCTAATATAGCCTGGTTTAAACCACAACCAAATGGAATTTTGTTGAGCAAGTCAACAAGAGTTTTTTTAGAGGGCAAAGTAAAAACTCGTCGTAATAATTTGTAACCCTTGGGGCTTTGTTTTAATACAGACAGGGAAAAAATTTGTCCTCAATACTGAAACGTCGACCTCTAGCATCCCTTTGTTGCATATCAAGTTGAGAGGTAATAAATCTTATTGTTGTCTCATTGACCTTTCCTTTTAGAAATCCCTTATTTTTGGTATATTCAAGAGCTTTCCTCAAACGATCTTTTGTTGTAACGTTTTCTCTGTCCAAAGCGGCTGCTGTTCGTTTTAATTCTCTTGCCATCTTGTACATAAACTTTGCCTTTGGTGTTAGCTGCTGGGCTCTAGTCACATTCACAGCTCTTAACATGTTTAGTTTTTCTTTTATTTCTGAAAATAAAATTTAAAAAAAATTATAATTTTTATCTTTGATAGTATAACATTGTATACATCCAAAATAAAAGTATCTTCTTTTAGGTTTCAATAATTAATAAATGTATTTTAAAAAATATACCACAATTAAAAATATGTATTGTGTCAAACACCAACATCATAATCAACATTAAAAATTCAGGGAATTTTTATAAAACTAATGTTTGAGAAATTTGCACTACGGTCAAAAATTTCCCATAATGCAGATGGCTTTGTAGAAAATGGCAGCGGGATTCTAAGTCGCTATCGTATCCAGATGATAAAAATATTGTCTGAAAGTACTAGTGATTATAGATATACGATCATACCATAATTATGACACAAAATTTTAAACGATATGTGTTTGAAATTTAGCTGCTATCATATTGACTCGATGCAATACCCACTTAGAATCCTAACTACAATTTAATATAGGAATTAATACTCCGTTGAGTATTAATTCATTATTACTGTTTTCTAGAAAACTGTCTGCATTACGGGACATTTTTTACCATAATGCTAATGCTAAAACTAATGTTTTTAATTAAAATTGACAATTAACTCACTACGTCTTTTTCCGGATGTACCATGGGACCCCTTTGTACAACAAGATGGAGTTGTTACAGCACAATCATCATTCAAACTTGTGGCCCTATCTAGAGGTCTATCCACCTTCTTATTTTCCTCAGACAAATCAGAAAACAGTTTTCTTTTCAAAGAGGGTCTATCTGATGCTGTCGTGGGCTCGGCTGAAGTACTAGGTCCTGCCTCTGCAATGCTTGTACGTTGATGGGGTGAAAAATTCTCAGCCACTGGGATTTCAACTGCACCTTAACAAAATTAATTCAGTTGAAATGTGATAAATACGTATTATTTCAATGACAATTCTTCAATTATATGGCTTTAGAGTTTGGCACATTTCAACTGGCGCTCTCCGAATATGAGATATTAATTAACCAAATCAACTAAGCTTTTCTTCTTCATCATACAGAACATTTAATATTTCACAATCCGCTGTGTTATATAAATATATAGGAGCTAACTCTGGTTTATTACAAGTGAAATAGTGACTAAGGAACAATTAGTACTTGTGCAATTATTATTTATGTAAAAGCTCTTACCTGGAAGATGCAATGTAGGGACAGCATTATAAATTAGACCAGTACGGCTGTGGAATTTTTGATCCACCCGGTGCTCGTTGGCAAAGTGAAGATCACAAATGCGGTAATTTGATCTTACTTTCTCACAATCCATAGCCAGAAGGTCATTTCGGGATATTAATCGGAGCCATTGTTCGAGAATCTAAAAAAATCGCAAAAATTAAAAAAATTTAAATCTTAATTTCATTTTAAACTATACAGACAGTTACTAAGTAACGTGCACCTAATTTTTGGGGTGATTATCCACAAGAAAACATGAAAAAGTTGATATAAACACGGGCCCGGAAGTTTCTATTAAAGGAGCCACTCTCTGAAGAGGGAGAGATTTACGATAAAAAATTATTTGTGCACTTTATTAGGAAACAAGCTATAATCACACGATAAAAAATAATTAATATAGTATAATTGTTAAATACTTATCGAATATTTGAAGCTGAAAATAGGTAGGTACTTCATTGTTTTAAATATACTAATTACATAAACATATATTGGTACTTACATCAGGTTCTTTTGGAAAACTGTGCATTCTTATAAAATCATTTCTCTGATTGCAATTAGGCACACAGCACACAAACACCATTTTTAATAGTTTATAGTTTCTAGATACCAACGAAAATAGCACACAACTTTAATAAACAACGCTTCAAAACACGGAACACAAACTACGTCTCAAGCAAATACAAGGGTTAAATCGACTGTTTGAAGTTTGACATATGACGTCACGTGCTTAATCGCTCCGCCGGCAGCGCTGTTTGGGATCATAGTATGAACTAAAACAGGTTTAAAATATTTTACATTGAGTTAACATAGCCTGGTTTATATACTGATGTAGATAAGGCACTCTCCCAATAGGGCATCTGCACGTGACGTCACATTTTTCAAGGTCGTGGCTTAGAGGATATACAAATAAATAACATAACCTTAACCATAACAGAAACAAGGCACATTTATATCTATTTGGGTTTTTGCTTCCTCACATTTTACTGAAAATGCCAAGTTTTTGTATGGTAGTTGGTTGTGGAAGCAACGGGGCGAGAGATGCTGTCAGTTTTTTTCGAATTCCCTCAGTTTTTAACAATCATAAACAATTTACTCAACTTGCCTGTGATAGACGGAATGCTTGGATAAATGCCTTAAAAAGGGACGATCTAACCAAATCAAAGATTGATTATGGTAGAATATGCTCCAAACATTTCATTTCAGGTAATACTTTACACTATTCGTATCTAATAAATACATGGATGTACCTAAATTATTGTTTCGTAAGTATGACAAATAAATATATTTAGGTAAACCTTCAAAGTTAGAAGATCACAAAAACCCAGACTGGATACCGTCTTTAAATATGGGTTATAAATCTATTAGCTTATCAAAACCTTCTAGTAAAGATAGATTTGTTAGAATGGAGAAAAGGAAAAGATTACGAGACGATGTAGAGGTTGCAGTGAATTTTGAAATTTTGCTTTTGCATGATTTTTTTGTCTACATCAATAAATATGTAGGTTGCACGTTTAATATGATTTATTTTGTTTTCAATTATGAAATGGTTGATATTCAAATATTAGGAAGATAATGCTTTGCTCTTTCCTGTGCCTTTGTTTTATATGTGATACGAACGTTTAAATATTTGCTTTGCTATACTTTTTTGAATAGGTAGGTATGGTGCTTTAAAAAATATTTTAGAGTAGATTATGTGTACATTTACATTTCAGAAAATTATTTTATTTTTAGAGGTTGGGAAATCTTTTTGAAAACATATTATGCTTTTTATAGATAGTTCTTTTTTCAGCAAACCAGATTAGGTCAAAGACCACCACCAGAATCTGTAAATCCTGAAATTGAACATGAGAACATATTTCAAGAGACCTTCTATGTGCTACATCTAAGTAAAACAATACAGCACAAACATGAGTACATGTTTCGCCTAGCCCTGCCATGCAATTGCAGTGAGCGCATATTATACTACCATCACTTTTTGTTACAATCCACGGTTTTAAAAATTGCTCACTTAGTTTTTGGGAATGCATAACCTGTAAAAAAGTAGAATAATGCTTGACATGCTTAAACCTCAACTATAGTAACTTACTCTTCCCAATATCAAGAAGTTTTCATACATTTTCTTTACATGTATATTTTTAACCCATCCACAAGTAGCTTGTTTGTAGGCATCAAGTCCTTTATAAGCTTTAAAATCTTCATGGGTGTACGCACTCTTAGTATATAGTAAATAATTAACAATATCTGGATATATCGTCTTGGGAAAATCTTCGATTTTACTACTGCATTGTTTGATGTCTACCAAGTACGGATCTATACCAATTACAGCGATTTTTTCCCTATATCTAACCGCACTTTCAGCGTCTAAGGTGTAGTAATAATCACTAAACATTATTAAAATAAAATTTTTGTTATAGGCACACAAACTAAGCAAATATAGCGTTCACAATAAACTGAAACTTTTCACACAATGCTATCCAAATGCGTTTAGGTTATGGTATCTGCTTTGTTTATCCTCCAAGCCAATTAGCCACGCCCATATAATCACGTGCCGCAGATGCTTTAAGCGCCTAGTCGGAGCACGGCCGGATCATGTCATTGGTCTCACCACATGGAAATATTATTGGTCGTATAAGGGATTTGCCGGCGGCAAATTTAAATATGAGATTTTTATAATACGTACTAGAATTTTGTTATGGTGGTGTGTTGTGAATTGAACTAAACCTTTTTTACAGTTAGAAAAAACGATTGAAATTGTTCTAGGATTTGTCAGCGGCAAATTTAAATATGAGATTATTATAATACGTACTAATATTTTGTTATTAGTATGTTGTGAATTGAACTAAACCTTTTTTACAGTTAGAAAAAACGATTGGTTGTTCTAAATTAAAGTTGAAAGAAGGATGAAATGTTTAGTACTTTGAATTAAATCATATGAATAAGTCCAATTATTAATGTTTTTGTTGGAAACATCACATTTCAGAAAAATAACATTTGTGCACAATTATGTCAAGTTATGTTTCAATGGAGCCGAATTAAAGGAATCAATTTTTTATCAAGCAGTCTGTTCTTTCGAAAAATTCCCTTTTGTAAATGGGAGTCTTTATCTTACCGAGTTATGTCAATTATATTATTTTGATAAGAAATCATTGGTGGGATGGTATTTACTTTTTTAAGAAAAATGACTAATAAAAAGATATATTTTGTTTAATGCGTCCCTGCGAATAGACCTTTAGTTACAATGGAAAGACCAATCGCTTATGTTAATTCGGCCACAGTAGTACATATATGGATAAGAAATAACTTTTAGAAATGTTTTATTAATTTAATTTTGAAACCAGATAACTACAAATAGAGATATCGGTCTTTTAAATTTCCATGTCCTCGATTCAAATCTGGAGAAGAATAGTGTGCTTTTATTTATCTATCCTACATACAAACATTTTGAAATATTATTCTTCACATAAAAATCAACACAATTATTTTGAAATATTTTCAGACAAAATTAATTTATCCCCGTTAACATCTTATTGACATAAGAATACATATTTTTCTTTTGTTGTAAGTATAATTACCATTAATAAATTACGGTATGATTAATAGTAGAGACTGCAAATTTTGTGTAATATATGTACATTCACATTGAACTTAGAATACTTATATTTATTACAGTTAGTACCTATTTAAATTAATTGCATATTGTCCCATCCTGTAAATGGTATTTGTACTGTTTGCAGGTGTCAATTAAAATAAATAAATAAAATGAAAATATTTATTGTGTAGTATACATAAAAATACAAAGGATAACATTCGTAAAAATGCTCTTCTGCTTCACCTAACATTAAAATATATAGTTATATATACAAGTTTAACAAATATATTTTGAAATTTATTATTACTATTTATATTTTTTTAAACTTAGGTTAATATGCCAGTATTAATTATTATTGTCCCTAGTTATCAGCCTATTAATCTGGAAGCAGCTAAACTGCTTACAAATGTAACATTTCTTAAAATTTAGGCACAATGAATTTTGTTTCAAAATACTCGAGTATATATGTAGTTAAGAGTCCTAGTGCCAAGTAAGCAAAAGCAGGCATTGCTTATAGTCTAAAAGCCAGTGGTTGGCAGACTTACGGTAATTTACCATATTTTCTACACTCATTCTCCCATACTTGCATGAGATGAAGACTCGTTAATCTGACCGATGGTTCCTTTGGCGTCACTCAGATGTTAAAGTTGTAAAAGAATCGGTCTGACACAACTCAGATAAACTTTCCCATAATTACTGCTACAAGGCACGATGGTGTAATGGCAAAGCGAATACTGAGGTTGCAGGAAACTTTTTCTTTTGCAGTATAACATTTAAGAAATTATTAAATATTAAATAAAATAAGGAAGTAGCCCATGTATTAAGTTTGATGAAGGTCATTAAAGCCGTTTTAGATAAAAAAAAATTATTAAAACCTTTAAAGCTCACCCCCCTGCATTTTCTAGGAGCAACTGGCTATGCCATCTTATGCTGGTGCTGAGGGAGTGTTTATCTGTCAAATTTAATCAAAATCGTTAGAGCTGCTTCAGAGAAAAAAAATATTTTCAATTCTTTTTTGTTTTCCTGGCAGATAATTTTGAAAGTACCAAAAAAAAAAACAAAAATGTGTAATTCTCGAGTATTACGAGGCAAAAGCTTTACCCCTACATAAGCATGCCTCGTAGCAGTAATTATGGGATAGTTTATATGAGTTGTGTCAGACCGATTCTTTTACAACTTTAACACCTCTAAGTGACACCAAAGGAACCACCGGCCAGATTAACGAGTCTCCATCTCATGTATAGCAAGTATGGGAGAATGAGTGTAGAAAATATGAATGAATTATAAATTACTGTAAGTCTGCCGATCACTGGCTCTTAGACTATTATTAACAATTCAGTATTATTCATAAATTATTTATTTTTTACTACTATTATAAGTATGATCGTTTGAAGTGTGGATATATACACATTTTTCGACCTTCAAACTTTCATTAATAGATGCCTTTTCTGCAGCTGACGGCTTTGAACGATTTAGGGTATCTGACTTTGAGGTCTTCTTTTTTGTAGAAAAATACCTTTTTTGTTTAGCTACTTTTTTATTGCTGGGTTCTGAACTGGATTCATTAGAGACTGAGGGAAATGTTACTAGAGTCAGAAGCTCCCTAGCCCAGTCTAAATGTTTAATAACCGATTTACATGTTTCATTGTTGAAATTGGCGTTGCTTTTAGAACAAAGTCCAAGAATTTGTTCTGCTTTTTCTTTCATTTCATCTTGCAGTGTAGAATGTTGTTTTACAATAGTTTGATTTTTAGCAGAATCAAGTAGACTATTCATCTCTCCATCTAACATATGTTTACTTCTGACAACATCCAAGTCAGTTTTTTTCATCTTTATTTTTTCCTTATTATTGGTGGACAATATGCAACAATGAATGTGTTTGCACATATTTCCACGAACTAAGAAGTCAAGACATGTGCATGTATACATATGTAAACATTGTAGACAAGAATCACAATTATAGTTGCATTGGTTGGAACAACTGGAGTTTTGCAATTTAATTATATTATACTCCTCTCTGTTTGAAGCAGACCGTACTTTCCATTCATTCTCGCTTAGCGTAGATATGCTAGATTTTTCTATAGACAATGCTGCATTGTGGCTCTCGCGTATTTGCTTAATTCTAGATGTTGGTGTCTTTTTACACAATTTAATTAGTCGCTCAAATACTTTATCACGAGTAGGGTGAATGCGCCTGTTGCCGGCCAGTTAACGATTTTGTAGCATTGAAAAATTCATAACACAAATAGTTTTTCGGATATTACAATTATCCTACGTCATTGCTGTGCCTTAGATAGTCAGTGATAAGTTTTATCACTCAAAAAATATTTATCATATGCCAAAATTTTGTTAAAAATAACAAACGCTGGTAGGTACCATTTTTCCCATTCTCGTCTATGGTTAGCTTCAAGTCGGCCAGAAGCAATCCTGTTTTCGACCGCCGGCGCCGGCCGGTCGAAAAAATGGCCATCTTTCGACTGCTCTTTTCTTTGATGACAGATTACACAAAATGAGGCAATTAAATATATAATGAGGAACAACTTTATTTTTGAGTACAAAAATACAATGTGGGTAAATGTATACCTAACATAATTATAAACTCTTAAAGAAATTAACGCTGTTTTATTCTATTTATCTATAAATTAAAAAAAAATAATATAACATTCTAAAATAATACAATGTAAGGTAGCTAGATATATTTCGAAAAGGTATGAGAAGTCAACAAAATTCACACTTGTATTCTTTTTCTACTATCGCGGCGTAAGGTAAGCCGCTAAATTCTGAACAGTTTAGGTGAAACCACCGCGGGCAAAAATCACAGCCGATATTTTTGTCCCCGTCATCTTCGGCATCACTAACTAATTCCTCCTGGCATAAGGAACACTACTCTTTTTGGGGTCGTCTGGTGCTGGCTTTATTGCGGTCTTATTAGTCTTTTTTCTTGTCACTCTTTGGGTTTTCTGTTTATTTTTACTCTCCTTATTTAATTGGCGCTCCTCTTTCTTCTTTTCTTTCTCTTCCAATTTCCTTTTTGTTTAATTTTCCTTTTTAATATAGTATTCCCTCCACGCACTGCTTGATATGGCACTAGGTAAATTCTCTTTTTGTTTGTTTTTCTTATTGTGATCTTGAGGAACAGGAAATAGCAAATGCTGTTTAAATGCATCCCTAAGAGGAAGTAAAGGTTCTCGCCTATTATTTTCCACAGCTAAACCTGAAGCAACCTCAGTCGGTATTATTGGGGCTTCTGAAACATCCATTGAACCTGAAGAAGTCTCATCCGCAGTTAATTTGTTATTTTCCAGTGCCGAACCTGAAGGAATGCTAATAACCCACTGGGAAATTTCGTTCTCGCTAGTTACAGTTAAACGAGGTGGCGGACCCGTTTTCATAGGCACATCAGGAACTTTTCCCTTTAAACGATCCTGTAAAGTTGTCTTAGGGACCGCAAACTCTCTACTTGCTTCTCTTACACCCATACCATTTTCTCGTATCTACAGAAGAGCCATTCTAAGGGCTTCTTGTGAGTAGGTGAACATTTTTCATTTTATTTTCTGATTTCTTGCCTTTTCATGCGTTTTGTTCTTTTTGCGAGCCATCTAGATATAAAGAACAAACAGATTGAAAAGTGAGTGTAACGAAAAACGGGCCTCTTGTTGGCCGCACTAATCTACATAAATAAACGAGTGGCCGACAAAACGGTAGCAAAAATCCAGTTCTCGGCCACTAAAAATCGCGTCAAAATTCCTTTACAATAAATCGTATTTTAGTGGCCGGAAACTGGATGGATAATTTAATATAGCTTTCTAAAAACGAAGACAGAGAATACCTGGCGAGCGATCATTCCTATAGGAGAAAAAGAGACAACTTGTAAAACACACTTGTCGCCGGTTTTCGACCACGTGGCCGAAAAAAGGAATAACGCTTTTTTTAATATACCAGTTGCCGGCCACATCGATATTTATATTCATTACCCACTAAATGCATTTATTTTCATATGAAAACAGTAGCGGATAGTGTCTACTTTCAGATCATTATACTATATAAAACATGCTAAGTGTTTTAAATCGATTTACTTACTATTTCCGGGATGCCTGCACACTAAATTTATTGCACAATAAGACACAAAGGCTGCTGCTCAGAAAACTCGGCCATCTTTGATAGATCACTTTAGTTATTGTATCGACAGTAAGATGGAGCCATTTTTACACATTGCGCCAGAAAGTTGGCCGATAACAGGGGTATAGTTTTTGATGCTTTATTTGACAGTATTCTACTATTACTTTAAATTTAATAAATCTGTGGCCGACAACAGGAAGTGGTCGGCTAACAGGCACATTCACCCTATACGTAAGTAGTGCGTTAATTGATTTGTCTAATCGCTTATTTTTTTTTACCCTCAAGATACAGGTGTTTCAATGTCCTATGAAAATTTTCCAGATACATATTCGTATTAATCCCTAGCCCAATTCTGTAGCATAATGCCCACACTTTAGGCCTAGAAGCATAATATGTTTGAAAATATTCTCCAAATTCTGTTGTGTCTGCATCTTCTAATAACTGTTTAATGAATGCACCAAGCATAACATCAAATTCTTGAACTGAT
Source organism: Leptura quadrifasciata (assembly GCA_963675555.1). Classification (NCBI taxonomy): domain Eukaryota; kingdom Metazoa; phylum Arthropoda; class Insecta; order Coleoptera; family Cerambycidae; genus Leptura; species Leptura quadrifasciata. The sequence goes on from OY776680.1 coordinate 74,840,562, forward strand.
GGTTCTTGTAATAACACTCGTAGTGTCTTATAAACAAGAATTTTTTTGTCTTCATTTCCACTAATTTTTTGCAAGGCTTGTCTCCAATTTTTATCGATATGCCAGGTACATAAAAGCTGATGTTCTGCCGGACCCATGATTGAGCGCCATGCATTATAATATGCAGGAGCATCATCTGACATAAATACAGTTGATGAGATAACTCCAATTTTATTTTTCACTGCATTCAAAGATACCTCCATTACTACATGATCTTTTCTGTTACTAAAACAATAAGCAACTGGGCAACCTGCTCCGAACTCATCGACTGTCAATAAAGTATTGAGTTCAAAATCATATGCATTTGTCCCATGGGTTCCATCTATGCAAATTTTTTGTTTGCCAAAGTACTGAATCATTTGCGCTTGAAATTTTGTCATCAAGACTAGACAAATGTCTTCTTCTGAAAGAATGTTCAAGGGATCGGATTTCCCTTGGTTTTTAAAATATACCACTGGACTATCGTTTTCTAAATGCGACATAGATTTCACCCAAATTGATACACTAATAGCATCATTTTGATGTTCCTTGCATTTTGTTAATGTTGGTACTTGATTCTGCAAATTATTTAAATCTTTTTTTGTGAGTAAATGAACTCGAGAAAATTTTTCTGTTTCTGTCGATACAGAATCTCGTACATCATCCAATATACGATTTAATGTCACACCTTGTGCTAATTTGGCTACAAATAACAAAATTTAGTTTTATTTATTATAAATAAATATAGTTTCAGTTTGTTACCGGTAATGGCTGCACGTTCCATTTTACTTAAAGTACAATGTTCTAAATCCTGAGTATGTCCAATATGTGTAGACCAAAATGATAATTCGACCTTTTCATCAGGACATATTTTAATCTCCATTGTTGCTGGACACAATTTTCCAATTCTTTTCGTTCCTTGGCTCTTAATGTGCCTAACTTTCTTTTCGCCACTTTCTTGGTTTTCTGTTGAAATCAGCGATTGTTTTGGAATACTTTTTACTGAGCTTTTTGCATTTTTGTCTCTCTCATAATCACCTGTAATAAATATGATGCAACCGTTAAAGATTTAATAACTTATTGATACAGGTAGGTATTCTGTACACCTATGTATCTATACACACCTGATCTGGAACAGTGATAATACAGTTTTTTGGATTGATCCGCTAGTCTTTTAACCCCTCTTTCAAGAACATATTGTGATCTGGTTTCTTTTTCTATTTTTTCTTTCCACTGCTTAAATTCTAAAAAAATTACATACCTACGTTGATAATAAAACTAAAAATGAGTTCGATTTCTTCTTTCAGGGTACTGATATAACTTAAAACAACCTACCACTAATTTGTTTGAAAATTTGCTTCTGAAAATTTATCTTGATATTATGGATTACGTCTAAATGTGCATACACTTGCTGGCGAGTACTTTCAGATTTATCACAAACAGGACATTTTATTAATTTCTTGGACACCAACAGATTGGGGTTTTTCTTATGAACGTTTCTAACATGTTCATATAAATTTTTTCTTTGTTGAAACTGCTTTCCGCAATCGTTACATAAAGGTTTATCACCTTCAATTCTTGAAAAATTTTCCATTGAATTAATTGTTTAAATATCACTGCTAACTTACAAACAAATAATACAAGCAACATGTGGTAGCCGAGAAAAGTGAAGTGTGAAAACGGAAGACAAGTGCAGTGTAATCAATGACTAATGATATGAATCACAGTGGCCTGGCCACTTTCTGTTCCTGTGATCTCTCTGCACAGTTCTGTTGTCAACTCAAAGATGGCATATATTTGTAATTTAGCGGGAGCACAGTAGCCAATGAAATTATCCGGCCGTGCTCCGACTAGGCGCTTGTGTCAGAAGTGTTTTAGTGTCGACTCCGTTCGCATTGGCGCTGTAGGCAATTGCGCGCAAAATTCAAATTCTCGTGGGTAGCGTGTAGGTACAAAAATTTACTTATATTCTTATTCAATTTAATTTTTATTTCACATTACTTGAAACTAGGCAGTTATTTTAAACTTCATAGTTTCTAGTAACTTGAAATAAAAATTGATTTTCATGATTCACCAACTTTTAATTTGATATTTGATTGGATTAGGGCAAATTAAATTACAATATTTTCCAAATAATATATTTGATTAACACCATATAAAATTACCAATTATACTTATAATTACATGCATAAAATAAACAAGACAATTGTGTATCTCTTCTCGTAGCAATTGCTATCTATACAAATATAAGATAAAATAACATATTATTATATATACAGCGTTAACATCAATAGACTAAAAATTATACTTAAAACATAAAAATTCTCTTTATAAAACACAGTAGCAGTAAAAAAATATAATAATATGAACATCATATATCAAATAAAGTAGTAGATAATAGACACTTTTTTCTAAAAACTATTTTACAGTTAAGTTATCTAATTAAAAGTCCATTATCACATATTTTAAGTTTTGTTTAATATCATTGAGCTTATTTAAATATAGATTGGTTGTGACATTCCTTGTATTGGAATAGTTATGGACATCTCTAAGAAACAGAATTTTTCAATAGATGCTGTGGTAAAATTACATATTTTCTAAATAATGTATTTTATTATTACTATATTTTGTATTATTACTGTTTACAATTACATGACTAAGAAGTTAACTGTTTAACTAGCCTAATTTTTTTTTATTTGTGTTTCAGTTTGATATATTTCTCGAATACTTTTATTTGCATAACGTCACCCAATATCCTGTGGTCCTGTCCTCGTAATATTTTATTAATTTTTTTAACCCACGTAAAAATATAAAATGAGATAAAAATTTCAGCATATTCATACTTCAAATTGTGTTCTGGGCAGGACCAATTTATGCCATCTAATAAATATTTATTCAACTTTAATTTAAGTCTCTCCTTAATGTTCTTTTTATGACACATTTTTGGAAAAAGAAGTGCATGATGTCACAACTTTTCGTAAATATTTCTCTATAGTATTCGCTAACATTTATAAGGGCTCTAGGGTTATAAGCCCTTGCCTCTATATAACTGCTTTCAACTCTTTCCTGACTGATTAGGTTGTAGCGGCAAACTTTGCAAATAATTTTTTTAAACATCTTTTTTGTTACAAAACCTGCTAAATACGAATGAAGTTCAGTTTTATAATTTGTGACATTTTCAGTGAAATGAAAATTACTCTCTTCCTCAATTTCTTCATCTGCGACTTCCGGCAAGAGCTCGACCCCATCATCCTCCGTATCACTGTGCTGAAGAAGTTTTCTAAGGTTGTTAAGGGCTCCTTCACTCTTGTCAGCTTCACAGTTACCTCCTGGAGGATGTGACGAGGTAAAATTATTTATTATTAAAGTCTTAAAGGATGCAGCAAATGATGCACATGTTGGGTTAATATTTCTCCCTGCTTGCATTCGCACAAGACAAAAAAAATTCTCCAGGGGGTCCTGATTGAGGTTTCTTGGGCAAAGGAACTTGACTTTGTATTTTTCTTCTAATACTTTCCATAAATATCTAAACGTCTTGATTGTATGTGACCAGTTAGATACGCTAGGAGGAACCGATTCATCTTTTAGATATCGTATACTCCTTAAAACTTCTAGAGCTTCGTTATAAAATGTATGGTGGGGTGATTTCACCTTTATTGCACATCTTAAATTTTTAGCATCTACTGGCTCTACAGCTGATCCATTACAACTATCAAACAGCTTGTCAATAAACAGTAAGAAATCGACGGTAACAGCAGCTTTAAGTGAAACCCAGAAACTTAAAAAAAAAAAAATTATAAAAATAATACAAAACTATGATTAATGACAAGTAATAAATGATGATTAAATAAACGAAATCATAAAATACCACAAAGATTTACAAATATATATATCGGAAAGATGTCAAGAACCATCGTAACCCTATTAGGAGTTACATAAATACATTTGTAATAAAACTTTTGGGTATTTCATGGAGATTTGAGTGTAATTTCTAAACTAAAAATTTATTGCATACCAAGTTGTTGCGGAGCATCCACCTGACATGCCTGACTTGGGCCAGCAACGGGCACCGACTCCTCATTCACTTGTATTAAAGCAGAACCACTTTGTTCTACAGTAATAAACTCATGTTCAACTTCAGTGGATTTTAAAATTAAAGTGTCATCCTCTTGAATGTGTATACATACATTTTTATTTTCTTCGTTGGAAACTGTGGGAGGGAATTCTGTTAAAAAAAACATCGTATTACAAAGGAAAATTAAAAATGACCATAAGTTAAATAACATACCAGGATCACGTTTTGCCAAGAATCTCATTACTGAGGACACCCTCTGGGAGAACACTTGTGCTGCATGTTTTACTTTCATTTTTTTAATTTTGTCTTTATAGACATGCTGGTCCGTTAATCTATTGCACATTTTAAAATCTTCTGCACCCACATCAATTTCATACAGTGCTATTACATCACTCCAAGATGCTCGCTGAGTCTTTTTCTGGAGCCATTTAAACTCTACATCTGCTTCTAACATGTTATTTCTTATGCCTTTCAGTAAGTGTGGAGGATCGTAGAAATAAACATTCTCTTCGCCACCTATCACAAAACCAAAATAGCGATTCTCAATATTATTTCTAGTACAGAATTCATCTGTTTGTTTTTTTAAAATATTATTAGCTGCTATATTGGTAGATAACTGATCAGACACAGAGGCAACTACAGTCAGACAAGTTGACTGCAATGCCCCTACTACTGTCTTTATGGCAATAGCTAGATTATTGGATTTCATTCCTCCTTGAGTGTAATAATAGGCAACAGGCTGCTTCCACTTCCTAAATATCCCTGCCGCTATGAATACCATAGCATGATCAGCATAACCAGTTCTATCACTGTCATCTCCATAGTCCTCAAATCCAATAATTCTGTAGTCGTTTATGTTATACGATAGAGCCATTTCTATGCTCATTTCATCGAACATTAGAATGCAACATCTGTTCTGTAATGACATTTTTCAACGCTTCTTTTCAATGAATCAAAAATTGCCTGATTGATACCACAGTGTATAGGAATTTTTTTTAATAGCTTTGTCAAAGTATTTTTTGATGGCAGTGCAAAAACTTTTGATAAAAGCCTATATCCTTTCGGGCTTAGCTTTAATATGGACAGTGCAAACATTTTATCTTCAATAGTATATCTTCTCCCATGTGCTATTTTTGGCTGAGATTCTATTTGAGATTTTAAAAATCTCAATGTAGCATTATTAATTTTATTACTAAAAAGTTCACCCGAATCGAGATATTGTAGTGCTTGCTGGAGCCGTTCTCGGTTGTTTGTATTCTCTCTGTCTAATTCTGCAGCAATTTTTTTCAAACTCTGCCAAAGTATACATAACCTTGGCTTTCGGTGTCAACTGTACACTTCGTCTGACGTTCATGGCAGCCAAAAAGTTAAATCCTCTCCTTATTCCTGCAAAAAATAGAAATAGTTATTATTTTTGACGAAATTATTATATTTCCTTATAATTGTCAAATAAAAGGGCAAGATTAATTAAAATGAGATGCCATACTTCCGAAGTCTCGCTAAAATATTTCAATAACATCAGGATGCTCAGTGTATATCAATTCAATTATTATACCTTTTCTAGTTCCTAATGCAGATCGTGTAGTACTGAGGAACGAGGGGCTATTCCTCTTACATGTTTTCTTTAAAGTTGGCTGTAATACATGACTGGGACCGACAGAAATTTCTTCGATCTTCCGTTTGGATGCATGTAATATATGACTAGGACCAGCAGTAACTTCTTCCACAATTTGCTTGGATACATGCTAATCTCCATGCATATTCGAAAACTCACTACATTGTGGCAAAGGTTCTTCAACATTTAACACTAATGCTGGAACATGGCTCAATCCAGTAACAGGTTCTGGTATAGGAGCCTCTCCTAAAAAACACATGTCTGTGTTATATTTAACAAAATAATACAATAATATTTATCCATCAAAAAAATACAAAATATAAATTTCAATACAAATAATATATTACAAGATATGTCATGGAAGAAACCTTACATGTGACATTTTTATGTACTCTTAAGTAATCTACTCGTAATTTTACAACAGAGTTGATGTTATGTCCATATATATACATACCGATAGGATTTTGAGAAGGCAAATTCAGAGTAGGCAAACTCCCCACCACTAACCCAGATCGACTAAAATATTGTGGATCTATTCTCGTTTCAGAGGAAAAATGATTTTCGCAAACACGATAGTTTTTTCTTACTGTTTCAGGGTCCATTGTTTTCAAATCTTCCCGCTGAATGAGCTGCATCCACTTTTGATATACCTAAAATTTCAGGTCATTGTTGAATAACATTATTATTTACCTACACTATAAAAAAGTTATCCAAGTCCAATATATTGTAATTTTAGAGTGTTGAAACTTCTAATACGATCTAACATATTTTAGCATTTTTTTGTGAAAACGGTTTTATAAATGTGATTTAACCGGAAAAACTTGCGGCACACCATTTTTGACACCAGATTTAACGACTGGTTTAAAAATATATATATACTTTTTATGTTAATGATGAGGGCTATTGAACCTTAAATGAAAAATAATTACTTATTAATTGCCAATAATTACTAACTATTAGCAGAATTGAATACGTGTACAACATAAATAGTTCCAATGAAACATTAAAATCACTTACCTCCACGTCCACAGGAAAACGGTGAACTTTAACTTCTTTGTTTTGTTTTGTGCACTGTGGCACATAACAATACCAAACTATTGGAGGCATGACGGCAAATATAAAATCGAATAAACAAACGAACCTAACCTTAAATATGCGATCTACACAACACAACAGCTTCCAGAAAAATGTACTCGCACTGCTCGCTCACCGAACTCAATCGAAATTGCACAAATAAGACTACTAGCGCCAAATGCGAATGGAGTTCAACATTAAAATTTCCCCTCCGTCCCACTTCGGTAAGTGCGGACCGCAAAGGCCCTGAGTTGATATAGCATGGTCTATATCCCAACGGGCCCCGCGTACATCGTGCAGGCGCAAGCGTTCAACTTGGCGCCAATCCATCAACATTTTGAATCTAGAATTGTACCGTCTTGAATAAAGTGGAACACTTTCCTGTGGAACAGTACAACTGTTTACCATGTGCACCAGTTTGAGAGATGAATTTATATTAAAAAAATGGATTAAACGGAAAATAGACTGAATAAAATAGTTATGTAAATATTCATTAAACATTGGACAAAATTTATTAAAATAAGCCTATTTTCAAGGTATTGATTTAAGATCAACAATGAAACTTGTGTGTTATTAAGATTCTCATGGGAAATTTGGGATGTATCTCTAGTTATTTGGTAATATCTACTATATTTATGAATTTTTTTCTGAAACTTCTGCAGCAATGTTTGATAATCGCTGTAAATTTAGGTAATATTTCATAACCGAATAAACTGAAATAAAAAATGCTCAGCGAAGTAATTTATATCCCCATTATATTTTGTGCATAATAAATATACCTTTCGTTCAGACTCGTCACAAAAGTATCACTTTTACTCCTAATACAATGATATACGATTGTTTCAAAATTAAGTCTGTAAACCCTATAAAAAACCAGTCGTAGAGGAACATATTTTTTAGAATTATATTATCTGGACCAGTTTAATCAAACAAACACTCTATAATATTTATGTATATATATATTTTAAAGAGTATAAACAGAAGTAAATAGAATAGAAGATCATACATTACATGTTTTTTTTTTACTTTCTAATATTAAAGATATTGAAGATGCCTGCTCTTTAGAATCTGTATTTTCATTTTCTGCCTTCCTTTTTTTGGGTTTTTTTAAAGATGGCAGCCATCGTTGTTGATGAGTTACCTTTTTATTGTGCGCTTCTTTATTTACAGACGTCATGGTTGAAGTAGCACTGCGATTTTGTATGGCCTGTATGCCTGACAAAAGTGACGTAGCAGATTCAGAAGCAAAAGAAATAGCTTCTAAATTTTCACACTGAGAAATTGTATTAATACATGACTGCAATTTTTCCACAGCAATTGCTCTCTTTATTCAGTAGACTTGTTAGGATTTTCATCTACAACCAAATCGGCAAGGTTGTAGTCTTAATTTTTGAGGGTGCTTAATGCAAACAAGATGTATATGTTTGCACATATTATACTGAAGAGCATAATCAGGACAACTGCAAAAGAGCATATGTAAACAAACACAATAACACTCATTGCAACGAAATGAGCAGGCACATTCTGCGATTTCTTGAGACGTTACTTCATAATAGTGTAAGAGCTGGTTTGTTTCTTTATTTTTGGATGATGCAACAAGCCATTTAACATTCGGTATCTCTTCATGTATGTCTTTATCATTCAGAATTTCGATAGCTAACTTATGCCTTTTTCGTAGCTCGCTAAGCTTGCGAGGAATCTTGTTTCGTAAGATGTAAACCAGTCTTTTCATAAATTTCATTCAAAGAGAATCTAATACATTGTTAATGCTAACATCAAGTCTCCGCTGACATTTGCCGCCAGTGGAAGAATTATGTTTCAGTTCCTGGTGCCATTTTTCTAGTGACATATTCGTATTATGATGAAGTCCTTTCTTATAACAGTGAGCCCATTGCATCAGTCTTGTTGCAAAATATTCACCATATTTCTGGGTATCTGGATCTTTCGCTAAGTTATTAATGACAATTGGTAACATTGTTTCAAAAGTTGGAACATCCACTTCATTTATAAGATTTTTAATTTGTTTTCTAATTACATTCCATTTTTCCATTATATTAACTTTCGATAGGTTTTCTATTACATTTTTCTTTACATGCCAATCGCATAATATCTTCCTTGGAAAATGCTTATATACTTTGGTAAACGCATTATAAAATGCGTTTGCATCATCCGACATAAAAGTTGAAGGGTCTATGTGTGGTACTTTTTCTGCAATACATGTAAAGAATTTTGTAAAAATTTCTTCTTCTGTCTGGAAAATAGACCACAGGAAAGCAACAGGAAAAACTTCAAAGCCATCATCACCATTAAAGTTGTTAACTGTATTTTATATGGATTTGTTCCATGGGTTGAATCAATTAATAATATGTTATTTCCATATTTGCTTAACATATCTTGTTGGGCTGAATTCATAAACACCAGAAAGAAATTGTCACTACCTAATAGATTATCTTGTAATCCATATGGTTTATAAGCTAATACCGGATTATTATCTAATTTATCTACCGAACTTTGAAATTTTTTAATTAGAATGTCAACACTGGTAGAATCATCTTTGTGGAATATTACTCCAGATTGCACATTAAAGGATCTCTTTATATTGTGAATGTCATGATTGGTAGTATATGTAACTCTTTTAGTAGGATCAAAATTGGAGCTAATGTCCTGAAGAATTCTGTGACTATGTATTCCTTGGAGTAACTTCCCTGCTATTTCATCTCGTTCAGTATTAGTTAAACGGAGCCTTCCAACATCTTGTTCGTGTCCAACATGTGTCTGTACATAATCGACTACAACTTGTCCCATTTTCTTCTCCTTGACTATAATTCTTGCAGGACAGCTACTACCTATTTTGTTTGATCCCTTAACCTAAAACGTTAAATGGTTTAACTAATAGTTATGGTAGATAGAGTAAATTATTCCAAATTTACCATAAAATAATAACGCTAATTACCTTTATTTCTCGTTGTCTGACTGATTTTTGCAAATTTGGTTTAAAGTGTCCACTGCGGTGGCATATATATGTTGTAACTTTCTCTTCCTTATGACGATTCGATTTAGAAAATATATAGCTGGATTGACTGCTTCTTTCAATGTTTTGCTTCCAGGTGTTGAAAGCATCTCGAGAATCAAATTCTTTAACATCATGCTCTACTTGCACGTTATGTACAACTGTTAAATGTTTGTCAATTCCTGCATATGTTTCTAATTTTTCCAAGCAAAGAGGGCACTTTAAATTTGATTGATGCACAGCAACTATGCAGTTATGTACATTTTTCATATGGCGGTTTAAATGTATTTTTCTCGTAAAATCTTTTCCACACACAGTACAAACAAAACTACATCCAAAACAAAATATGGCTATCAACTGACAGTTTATTAATATTTTGAAGCAATAACGTACCTAGTAGTTCCCAGATTATTCATTTCTTCAAATTTAACATCGTACAGCTTTTAAACAAAATTCAACAAGGCAATCTCTAAAATTCAACAAAATATCACAGAACAACACGTGTTTGTTATGATGGTTAGGTTACTTTTTCTTCCACTTGTTTATGATGGTTAGACAGTGAAGAGTGAACTCTGTCACAGATCAGGATACAAATGTGAAGTGTGGTGGTTACGTATTTTGATTTTGACAGCTAACTTGCGCTGCTTGCACATGCGCCATGAGCTCAGGGCCCGTTGGGATATAGACGCAAGTCAAACTAAGCCTGTTCCCAAAATTTCAGCCTGCTCTGATTATTTCACCCAAACCGACAAACCTCCATTTTATTGGGCTATTTACCAAATAAAAAAAAAATTGTGCAACTTACTTTCTCTCAATTGACAAAGGTCAAGAAGTTCCAGTAGCAGAGAGATACGGGTCGTATAGAAAACAACGAAAGTGTCGTCAATCCTCATATGTCACTTCCTAAGTGACCACTTCCTCGAGGCCGACTAGGTACATCTGGAATGTTCACAGCTAGCGACATATCACGAGTCGGCTGGTGCCATACCTCTTATACCTTATGAAGAACTTCAGAAATCCACTAATAACTCGGATAACAATGCCATTTTTAGGAAGAGGTGGATTTGGAACCGTTTATAAAGGCACTTGGAAATGCACACAGGTTGCTATCAAGCCTCGAGCAAAAGGAGGACAAACCGGAATACCGTAGCGAACAAATTGAACAATCAATAACCGAACTGCATTGTCTTAACAATATTTTGCTGCTATATGGTTACAGCATTGGCAGTCCTCACCCTTGCTTATTTACTAATATATGACAGGAGGTTCATTGGAGCACCGATTCAGAGTCAGGGATCCAACGATTGTATTAAAATGGCCAACAAGATTGAATATAGCAATAGGAGCGGCAAGGGGGCTACAATTTTTACACACAAGTATAATCAATGGTAAGCCATTGGTCCATGGTGATATTAAGTCAGCCAATATCCTATCGATCCGAATGGTCAACCATGATAGGCGATTTTGGTTTGGCTACAGAGGGACCGCTGAGCCAGTATTCTTATATCAAATCAGTAATCATGGCACAAGGCAAAGACATTTTCCACTAAACTGGATACGTATAGTTTGGTATAGTTAATTCTTTTTGAAATAGCAATATCCTTGGGTGCATATTCGAACAGAAGAGGGGACAAGTTTTTGAAGGATAATTTCAATGAAGATATTTTGGATTTGAAAGGTAAATGAGTAGAAGGACATGATAACTGTTTTAAGGGGCTTATTGAAATTGGGAAGTTTACAACAGGATCTCGATCCAAGTAACAAAGTATTAGTTTTATGGAGTGAAAAAAAATTGAGATCACAGTTGAAAAACTGATTTTAAATTTGGAGGAACTGGATTTGATATCATCGAGGATATTGAATCTCCTTAATAGATGAAGATATTACTGTTTTTATAATCCAAATGGATTCAAGAGTGCTCCTCCCGGCTTGGATGCAGACAAATACATATTAACGATAGATGACGTATCCAGAATAAATGAAGGACTTGAACGGCAAACTTATGACGCATTCGCCCTGTTTGCTGATGATGACATAAATTTTGCTACAGAGGTTACAGAAAAGATGGAGAAGCAATATAACATGAAATGCTAGATAGAGATCTAGTACGAGGGGGAATTGAACATGATTCTGTGATTAAGTTAATTTCTGAGAGGTGTGGAAGACTAATTTTTATAGTCTCACCTGCTTTTTTGGACAATTCGGCCAATAAATTTTTTATAGTTTTGCTCAAGCAATCGGAATAAAACAAAGGCAAAGGAAAATAGTGCCTTATCTGTACAAACCTTGTGAACACCTTCCGCCAGAACTGTCTTGTTATTTCATGTTACATTACAATAGATCTGGGAAGTTATAATTTCTAGGATAAATTGTATGATTCTTTAAGGACAACAAAACACAAACCTGTAGTAGCAAGGTGTTAGTTTGATTAACAGGTCTCTGACGCAGTATAATAATTGATATTCGAGCCAGCAGTGCCTTCTGAAGTCGGTGTTACGTCATGATGTTGCCTCTACCACTTTGAAACCGTTGAGCCAGGTCAAATTCAACCGCATGGTAGATTTAAACTCTGAGGAGAAATCATATCTAGCTGTAACGGTGCTCATAATAGGTGCCTAGTAAAGAGTTAGGGTTACTAACATTATAGACAGTGGGAGACAGAAGTTGGACGATGATGCAACGGACAGTAGCCACCATAGACAAAAAATATATATTTTCTATGGTCACTACAAGAACGCCATCATAGGTAGTTGTTTAGATGTATAGAGAAGAGTGAATAAAGATATAAGAAAGTGTTTCATATTACGATATTATAAATTACCGCTCGACCATAACAAGGTGTCAGATGTGAAACCGTGAAAACAGTTGAAGAAAACCTGCAAGTATATAGATTATACCATAAAAAGGTACTCTGTAGAAAAACGGGAATTAAGGACAGTAAATGTGAAATTGAGACAAGGTGGAGAGAAGCTTTAAACCACCAGAAGAGCTACCGTTTATAGGGGAAATAGCAAATTGGACAAAATTTAACCATCAGTTCAACATTTACATGAAAGCAACAGATGATGAAAGAAGAAGCACTAGACATACATAATATGTTTAAATTGGCCGAGGAGGATAAAATGAAAGAACTTCAGAGATCCACTAATAACTGGGGCAACATTGCCATTTTAGGAAGAGGTGGATTTGGAACCATTTATAAAGGCACTTGGAAACAACACACACACAGGTTGCTATCAAACGCCTCGAGCAAAAGGAAGACAAACCGCCGAATCGTGGAATGTAAAACACATTGGTGATAATGGACTATTAGGCTCTAACACGCAGGAAGTTTAAAGTAGCTCCGATTTGTTTGATCCAACTTCAAAACACTGTATATTTAAGCAAAGAGCTCTCCTCTCTTGGCCTCTCCTCCCAGGCTTTTTTCATGGCATTGAAAAAAAAAAAGAAAAAAGAAATTTAAAGGTATATTTTAAAACGTTGAGAAGTTTTAATAGTTTATTAAAAATGTCCACTTTAATGTGGTCCTGCCATGTTGTTTGCGATTTAAATTTAGCACAGAAAAACTAGAGCAAAGGTATAAAAGCCAAGAAATCGATAAGATAATTGAAAAAGACAAGCAAGCCATTAAAAGACAAGTGAAACTGCTACTACTGGGGGCTGGTGAGAGTGGCAAGTCAACGTTTCTTAGACAAATGATGATAATAGACGGAATTAAATTTGTGAATCGTCTTGTAAAGGAATACGAACAAGTGATTTACCAAAATTTAGTTAAAGGAATGAATGTGCTGGCGGACGCTAGGGAAGAACTCGGAATTCTATGGGGTGATACTAACAATTGTGACCTGGGTAAAAAGTTATTATATTCTGACAACAGTTTAGAACTGGATCTTAGACTTTTTAGCCAATACACCCCTTTATTTTCAAGACTCCGGCAGGGCTCGGCATTAGCAGGGCTTTCGACAGACGAAGGGAATTCCGACTGAGTGATTCATTCCTGAAGTGCTGAGTACTTCCCGAGATAGAATAAGAATAGAATATAATTAAGCAACCATGGATTACAAATGATATCATAGATCTCATAAATAATAAACGTAAGGTCTGGGACAACTTTAAAAGGAATCAAACTGAAGAAAATTATTCCAACTACCGCACTGTAAATAACCTAATAACAGATAAAATCCGACATTCCAGACAACAACACGAAACTAACATCACCAGTGGAAGCAACAAAGCATTCTATAGTTACATCCAAAAGCATATATGCTGGAAATCTTCAATACCCAGTTCTATAGATGATAATGGTGTGTTAACACAAAACACAACTGAAATAGCCAATATATTTGCCAAGCAATTCACTCAACAATATGTCACAGAATCTAATAACAATATTGCGTAGATAGAAGGCCTGCAAGAGGTGCAAAATTGATTTGTGAACATAAACATCACAAAAGATAAAGTTGAGAAAATACTTATGAACTTAAAAAATGATTCGAATCCCGGACCTGATCAAATAAATTCGGCGGAAATGATGAGTTAGATATACATCCAAAAGATTGGAAAATGGCATCAGTCACGCCTATTTATAAGAAAGGGATCAGAAAGTTGACTGCCAATTATCAGGCAATTAGCCTCGCGTCTATTCCACGTAAATGCATGGAATGAATCATAACCAATGAGCTGCTGGAATTTCTCGCAGTAGAAAACATACTACCACAAGAACAACACGGCTTCACACCCGGAAGGTCAGTTGTAACCAATCTGCTAGTCAACCTACATACCTGGACTAACGAATTCAATCTACAAAACCCTATTGATGTTCTCTATCTAGTTTTGAAAAAACATTCGACCGAATACCCATACAACGCTTGACAGCTAAACTGGATCATGTCGCCATTCGAGGAAATTCTTTCTGAATGGCAGAGAGTTCTACGTGAGAATTGCAGACAACAAATCTAAGTCTAATACTGTCCTGAGTGGTGTGCGCCAGTGCTCCGTATTAGGACCTGTTCTATTTACTCTTTTCACTGCTGATCTATCCGCATCAATTACGTCTATGCAGATAATGGTAGATTTGAACTCCGTGGAGAATGAGAAAATGATCCTGGAGGAAAACATATCTAGCTGCAATAGTGCTAATAGCTGTTGTGCAGATAGATCAGTATGGATATTGTGCCTACTTAGGAGTTAGGGTTAATAAATATTATGGAAAGTGGGAGACGGAAGTTGACCGATGATGCAGCGGACAATCGCCACCATAAACAAATAATATTATATATTCTCTATGCTTGCCGCAAGAACACCATCATAGGTAGTTGTGTAAATGTATAGGAGAGCGTGAATAAAGATATAAGTAAAGTGAACTGTGTGTTCTTAAGATCTTATAAATTACCGCTTGACCAACTGATGTCAGGTGTGAAACCATGAAAACAGTTGAAGAAAATCTACAAGTATATAGAGTGTAACATAAAAAGGTACTCAGTGTACAAAAACGGGAATTAATGACACTAAGTGTGAAATTGAGACAAAATAGAGAGAAGCTTTATAGGGGAAACTGCAAATTGGAAAAAATTTAAGTAACAGTGCGACATTTACATGAAAGCAACTGGATTAGAGAAAAAGATGACGAAACAAGAATAGCAATTTTCATGAATATAGCCAGGGAAGAAGCATTAGACGTATATAATACGTTTAAATTGGCAGAGGAGGATAAAGTGAAATACGATGCGAGATGTGAAAATATGTCAGGAGAATTTCAATGATGAAAGTTAGAAAATATTAAATATCCCAAAAGTATTGCCGGAACCCGTTATTGTCAGTAAAGAAAACAACGAAAGTGTTGTCAATCCTCATATGTTGCATCCTAGTGACCACTTCCTAGAGCCCGACTAGATACATCTAGAATGTACACAACTAGCGAAATATCATGTGTAACTGACTGGGCTGATGCCATATCTCTTATTCCATATGAAGGGCTTCAGAGATCCACTAATAACTCTGACAACAATGCCAAGAGGTGGATTTGGAACCGTTTATAAAGGCACTTGGAAATGCACACAGGTTGCTATCAAACGCTTCGAGCAAAAGGATGACAAATCGGGGAATGTAAAACACTGTTGATGACGATAGACGTGCTCTAGCATGAGAGGAATTAAAGGTAGCCCCAATTCGTTTGATCGAACTTCAAAACACTATATTTAAGCGAAAAGCTCCTCTCTCTCTTGGCATTCTCACCTCCTAGGCTTTTTTCGTAGCATTGAGAAAAAAAGAAAGAAAAAAATTTAAAGGTATACTTTAAAACAAGTCACTGTAATATACTCCGCAAGTATGTAATTGAGAAGGTTTGATAGTTTATTAAAAATGTCCACTATAATGTGGTCCTGCCCGTGTTGTTTGCGATTTAAATTTTAACCCAGAAGAATTGGAGCAAAGGTATAAAAGCCAAGAAATCAATAAGATGATCGAAAAAGATAATCAAACCATGAAAAAGTAAGTGAAATTGCTGCTACTGGGGGCTGGTGAGAGTGGCAAGTCAACGTTTCTTAAACAAATGATGGTAATACATGGAATTAAATTTGAGAATCATCTGGTAAAGGAATATGAACAAGTGATTTACCAAAATTTAGTTAAGGGAATGAAAGTGCTGGCAGTTGCTAGGGAAGAACTTGGAATTCCGTGGGGTGATACTAGCAATTGCGACTTGGATAGAAAGTTATTATATTCTAACAACAGTTTGAAACTGTATCTTAGACTTTTTAGCCAATACACCCCTTTCCTTTCAATACTCCGGCAGCACTCAGGCATTAGCAGGGCTTTCGACAGACGAAGGGAATTCCAACTGAGTGATTCCATGGAGTACTTCCTGAACAACTTAGACAGAATAAGTCGACCAGAAAGCAACGAAAGATATCACAGAGTTTGTGATCTCCATAAACAATATTCCATTCTTATTTGTTGATGTGGGGGGTTAAAGATCACAGCGGCAAAAGTTATTTCAGTGCCTCGACTCACGTCACGTCGAACGTGTCTTCCTCTGAATTTGACCAAATGTTACTCGAAGACAGAAGAACTAATGTATTAGAAAAATCTACAGATATTTTCAACACAATAATTAATAACGTTATTTTTTATAGTGTCTCAATTAGACTGTTTTTAAATAAATGATTTGTTAGAGAAGAAATCGCCAATCCAGAAACGGATGTTCGCTGCTGCTTTCCGCAGTTTGCAGGCAATTCGCATTCCATGTGAGATGTTCATCTTGGCGATGT
The DNA here is from genome assembly GCA_963675555.1 of Leptura quadrifasciata. Taxonomy (NCBI): domain Eukaryota; kingdom Metazoa; phylum Arthropoda; class Insecta; order Coleoptera; family Cerambycidae; genus Leptura; species Leptura quadrifasciata. Next base: position 74,857,622 of record OY776680.1, read on the forward strand.
TCACAGACCCAAAGAGGGACCCAAAGAAGTCATTGTATCACTATTTTATTACAGCTGTCGATACGGCAAATATTAAAGTGGTGTTTAACTCAGTAAAGGACACGATATTACATCAAAATTTGGAGATACTGACGTGTGAGTTTCAAGAAAGTGTTCTTTATATTTGGTAGACGTGTTAAACACAAGATAATTTTAATTTAAGATTGACTAAATTTAAATTAGTCTTAATCTTTTAGCATTACGCTATTTAAATTATGTTGAACCTCCAAGAGTTTTCTTAGATTCATGTTGGGCTCCATGTATTTGGACCGAAAATTAAAAACTGGCTGCTTATTACACGATAGCTATAAGCATAGTTTGGATGACATTTATTATTTTTTATATCAGGAGGTGATTCTACACAACTGTACAAGCTATTTGAAGCTGATGTCCGACTGTCAATACAAGTTATAGAAGTGCTACTACTTCATATTGTTAATTTCCTTCACTCTGTGGTTAGTTTTGGGTTTTTATAACTTTTTTCTAGAATACATGTTTTTTTAAATTCTAAAAAAGAGTAGAGTTAGAGACACGATATGTAAAAGTGAAAGTAACATTAAATTAAATTACTTTAATGTGCCATCTAAGATTGTTGTTGAGTATAGAAAAAACTAGTATTGAACCAACAGACATCAAATCCATCCACTGGTTATACTTTTCCTGATTACCTCAACCGGCCTAATAAACGAAAATATACTCTTGAAGGTCCATCAAGCAAAAAAATTAAATCAATAGCAAATGCAAGGGTCGGATGTCGCAATTGGCAGCTGCCCATAGATTGACGACCATGATGGGAAAAAGTCTCTTCTGAAAACATTGCCTCATCAAGATCCACAATTCGTTGATTTGGTAAAGGATACGTTCCCACTTCAAAGACAATTTATTAATAACAATTTGAGAACCATCGACGAAGTTTCTGTGAATGGCCAGCACTCTTTACAGAAAAGGGGTATTCTGACACACTTCCAATTATTAATGAAAGTAAATTCTTTCAAAACTGGGATTATCGAAAAGTCAATAAGAATTACAAGGGAAGTAGAAATGGTGGTGGGCCAGGAAACATTCCTATTGAACTGGTGAAATATGGGTCAAGTATTTTGTGGGAAATATTGGCAATAATTTTCAACAAATTGTTGCTGCTAGGAGAAGAAGTGCCACAAGACTTTAATATCTCTCTAATTAGTTCCATTTACAAAAAAAGGTAATAAACAAGCAATAACTATAGAGGTATTAGCGTAACCAGCGCAATAGGAAGGTTGTACGGCCGAATTCTAAAAAGTAGAATTGAAGAGGAAATAAAGGACAGTGAAGAGCAGAGCGGGTTCCGAGCGGGAACATCATGTATCGACAACATTTTACGACAGTTAATGGATAAACGATTCGAAAGAAATCTAGAAACCCATTTAGTATTCATAGACTTAGAGAAGGCATATGACAATGTCCCACTAACCCAACTATTTGAAACACTAACTAATAGTGAAATGAACCCTATATACATTAGAGGAGTGTATAATATTTACAAAAACGTCAGAGCAAGGGTAAAGTTCGGAAAAGAAATTTCTCAGGAGTTTAGAATTGACAAAGTACTTAAACAGGGATACCGTTTGTCGCCCACCCTATTCAAAATATATATACAAACCGCACTAGAGAATTGGAAGAACAAATGCAGTGGAATGGGGATTCAAATAGATGATGAATGCTTATACAGTCTCTTATTTGCGGACGATCAAGTAGTAATTGCTAGCGACGAGGAAGACATTTCTTACATGACCAGGAAATTAGTAGAGGAATTCAATAAGCGGGGATTAAACATAAATAGGAAAAAAACCGAATACTTGGCATCAGGAGTCCAATCATCTAATCTCCAAGTATCAGATAATATTACCATTAAAAATAGCGATACGTACAATTATTTGGGAAGTATTCTCAGCGAAGGTGGAACGTGCGATGAAGACATAGCACATTGTGTGAATTCAGGGAGAACAGCAATTCGCAAACTACCCTTCTCTGGTCCACTAAAATCGGATTAAGAACTAAAATCAATATCTACAAATCGATAGTAGAGAGTAGTGAGTAGTCAGAATGTTGAACACTCACGGAGAGAAACCGGAAAAGGATCGAAGCCACTGAAATGGACTTTCTCAGACGAGCATCCCAATTAGAACACATTATCAATGAGGAAATAAGCGAGAGAACGAACAAAAAAAGAAAAATAACCCAAGTAATTGAACAAAGAGAACTTGTCTGGTACGGACATATGAGGAGAATGGGGAATGAGAGAATCCCCAAGAGAGTGTTCAATTACATATCCAATAGAAGAAGGAAAAGATGAAGACTCCGAGCCAGATGGCGGGAAAGTATTAAGAGGAGTATGACAGAAAGGAACTTGACAGAAGAGGATACACAGAACAAACTATTATGGAGACTGAGATGCGTGATGCGGCAGGAGCCGTAGGACCCCCGCCGAAAAAAAAAACAAGAATTAAACTGTTTGGAGAAGAAAAGAAAATAAAATATTAGAAAATGATGATATAATAATACCTTCTTTAAGGGTTGCAGCGCAGTACTTCAAAGAAGATATTTCTAATGTTATTTACCAAATTAAGGTATGGTTTTACGTTTAAGGATCGTTCTTTTAAAAACTTTCAAAATTTAACTTTTCAAATTTCATCAATTCCTCTAAAGGCTTCCACTAATTTTTGTTGGCGTATTATTTTTGCTAATCGTCACAGTTATACAATTCAGTTCATGTCTGCAAAGTATATTTTTTTAATTTGATTTCAGAATGTGGATTTTGAAAATATCAAAGAGGATTTCGTTGAAATATTGCCGCCATCACTTATCGAAGTGGGTAAGTTATTTATTTCTAAAATGTTTTAAAATACTTGAATTAAAAGTTGAATATTATAGATTAGTAAATCGCTATAGTTACCAAGATTCTTAATTATGATCAACAAAAGTGCTAAATTAAATTATGAAAAATTCAATATATTAAGCTAAATTTATTCTCTGGAATAAAAAGGGTTTTTCGGACTGTTTCACGCAATGGAGTTATCATATTATATCTATGGTTACACAATGGCTATAATTGTTACATACAACAAAATGACAGTGAGTAACCACATCAGTGTAAGCATTGTGTAACCATGGAAATGTTTCATTTTTAAATAAATTCGCTATTTATAAAAATTTACTGTTTTTCAGTCGATTTAATTGAATATTTATTTCAGAAAATGGTGTCACTGTATATGCAATACAGGAAGAAAACGAGCGAATAGGACCAGAGATCTAATTTCAAAGTGTCTTCTTAATGGCTTTCTCACTGTATTTCATTTTTAAACTATGCTACCCAAGGCAATGTGCATGTACATTCGAATTTATTCAAAGGTATTGGTTCAAAATTCACCAAGAAAGCGAAACTAAGTCATTGGCAAAGAATATTAAAAATAAAGTTTTTACATTCATTATTAAGCTTACAAATGTAAAATGTTAAATTTTAATATATTATAGGAATACAAATCAACTGTTCTGTTTTGTATAATGATAACAAAACTATTATTTTAGTTTATGTATTTATTTTATTTTAATAAAGCGTTACTTTCTCGAGTTTGTTTGATTCCTAGGGTTTGACAAAAATAGGCAAGATTCAAGCGATGCACGTCAGATCGATTCTATAAATAAGTCAATACTGCTAAGAATCATGAAGCCCCATTAAACTGTACCTATTTCTGAAAAAAGCTTAATAACTGGGTGTCAAGATTACTTTTTTTAACCTAATTAATGATTAAAAATTATGTTAGTATTAATATTTCTTTAATGAGATCACTCGTGACGTGCATCGCTTGAATTCTTGCCTCAACTTTAAAATGCTCACGAGTAGTAGGTATGTAATATCACATCAAAATACGTAAATACTTTCAATACATTAATATAATCTACATCACGCACTTATATGGAATTTTACAGGAAGCATTTCATACATTTGTGTACCATTACAAAAATAATCACTGGTTATAAATTGACCATTGATCAAAACGGCACTATAAGAAATTTAAAAAAGCTTAAAATTTTCAAAATAATTCAATTTTAGAGCTCACACAGTCAGACTATTAAAAAAAGTAATATAGACACTTAAATTTACAAAAGACTTCAATTTTTGTCAAATAAATCAAGAAATTCACGTAACACTGATAATTCACAAATAATCAAATCTCGATTCACATTGAGACTACTTTCCACACCCTCAGTCACAACGTTATGGCTCGCTTCTACAACATTTTATAAACTATTTTTCTCTTCAATTCAACCCCCATTCAAGTTTACATTCATATATCAAAACGCCATTCATTTATCTTCCCAATTTGCCAGCAGAGCATTCATCAAAACTTTTTTCCATTTTGTATGTTCCACGCGATATCAAAACTTACTTCTCTTCTCGTATGTTCCACTTGTGAACGATCCATCTTAACGTGTCTGAAGGACTTTTTACTATCCTTCCTAAATGGATGGATATTCGAAGTGACTGATTCAGATGGAAAAAAATTATAGTTTAAAAAACTAAAAAATAATACTTAAATATTATTGACAAAAAAGATCATTAACAGCGTGGAGTGCTTGGTATCAATTGTTCTAAATATTTTATTGGTATCTATTGATAAAAGTAGAATTATAAAAATATAGTAAAAAGCACCCCACGCTTTTTACAATAAAATGAATGTTTTTTTGTCAATAATATTTAAACATTATTTTTTACTTTTTAGTTCGGTTTGCTATTAAAGCGCGTTTTTTTTAGTTTTTTTAAACTATAATTTTTTATTTTTTGCTTTTTAGTTCGGTTTGCTATTTTTTTTTAACTATAATTTATAAGATATATAATAACAGCGGCGCCTCCGCCAAAATTTCGACAATAGATTAGTCATTTTTAAATTTTATCCTTATGATCCTGGTGAGGACATTAGGACGAAGTTGTCAAATTATTGTATTGTCGTCGGTCCTTGATAAGTGTTGGTCCTTGATAAGTTTAATCTGACGTTTTGAAGTAGGTGAGAATCACGTTTCAAGATTCCGTTACAAACATACAGATGAAGCTAATAAAAGGGCGTTAAAATACAAAATTTATACTTACTGTTTCTTTTGCTTTACTGCTGTCACTGAATGGTATCAATTGGACGTCGTGGCACTGTCTTAAATCTAACACTGTAAATACCAACACTCTCTTAGTTAACCTGAAAGGAAATTTTGAAACACAAGAAAAAGACGATATTTAAAGTTCAAAAAATATATTGTTCTTTTAAAAAAAGTTTTTACAAAATCTCAAGAAATGTGTATAAGATTAACAAAGTTTGGTCCGTATACCACACATGGCGAGGAACGGAATGACAAAGACAATGTCTCCAACTACCATCCCATGTTTAGTTTTTAGCAAACGATTGACACAAAAAGATTCAATGTAAAAATTTGATATTTACGAATATGTGAGCTTTTGCTTGCCTGCCTATTTACGTATTTTAAATTGCACAGTATTAATTTCGTACGCTCGTTATAGAGCTTAAAAATGCTTGAATCGCAACAATTCACAATTATAATATAATTATAATATATTCATACGTTCAGGCAAGGCGGTCCCATGTACATATGACTACATGGTAATAAAACTTTTTTGCCACCTAATCATTAAGGAACCGATTTAGGACAATACGCAGAAAATACATCGTTTTTCCGCCAAAATTGATTGCAAAAAATGGAAATGTACCCTCAAGAAATTTTGTCGTTCACGCCAAATTCCCCTTAAACTTTTGAATAGAAACTTTTTAACCTATCCTCATACTTAATGAGTTGTAGTGCAGCACAACGTCGGTTCATTAAAAAAGACGGTTTATTTGGAAGTAAAAGTTGGATTTCATAATAGTTGCTAAAATGTTGGTGGCCGGCGCGACGTACTCCCCAGACAGCGACATTTATGGTAGTTTCTAAAATTTCATCGCCGGCGAGACGTTTCGCCCCGAGCAGCGACATTCATGTTAGTTTCTAGAATTATACTCCACGGAGCGACATTTTTATTTTTGCATAAAAAAACGCTCCGAGGAGCGAATCTTTCTAATACTTTCAAAAACCATCCTCCGACGGCGTTCTTACGTGGAGCACGCGTTTCATGCGAATTCGTTGTACTTTCAAAAAACTTCTCGAAGGTCTGGCGTGTTCTTTGACACGCTCACTGGTTCATTAATATCAAAACTATAGTTACGTTAGGTTGAAATGTGAGTGGGTCTATACCAGACCCTCCACCGCGACCAATCGGTCTATTGTAGGTCACTCCTAACTTATATTGCCTTCTCCCTCAGATACAGGAGTTGGTCCCTTTAACGGTCCTGCCTCCTGATCTGACGGGATCGGGCATGGTTGCGGAGTTGGATTGTTCCCTACCTCCATTTTTTCTTCAACATGAAGATCGAGGGTTGGACCCCCTCGTTGGGTTTGTTTGTAGTACTTGTTTCCATGTAGTTCCTACGAGTGGCTAGGGTAGAGCCCTGCATTGCCATGGTGAGGCAAAGTACTCCGGAAGGTTGCCCGGTTTTCCAGAGGCCCCGATGACACCAATCACCCAAGTGCCATTCATCCTCTTGCACGAGTCGCGCAACACCTAGGATTAAGGGGAAGTTATCGACCTGCCTTGTCTAGTTCCGCCGTGTTTAGCTGTACGCAGGGCCACCTCGAGCAGGATACGACCTAAGGTCGCGCACGAACGGTCTTGGGAAAAGCTTCCTTGAGGATGGCCCGGTTCCTCCCAGCTGTTACCCTGGAGTTAGTGGCTTTTGGCTAACTCCTTGACCTCTTCTACTATAGTAGTGGAAATCTTTAATTGAGAAGGGAGGTGCGAGGTAAGACCTAAGAAGGCAGACCCGGACTTAACTATATTGTGTATATCTAATTATTTTCTTTATCACTGAAATCACTATAACTGTCATTTTCACATTTTTAATCCCTCGATCGAATCATTTTTACAATAAATAAGTTACATACCAGCAAAAAGACAAATATAAACTGTTACGTATGTATTAATTATCATATTTACCCGTATACCTTCTTCGCCGTATATGAAAGTAAACTAAGTCCGTCACTGACGTACCATATCCCACATGTCGTACGCGCCAGTTAGCAAACAATACGAGCATGACCTTCTCTCACTTAATACACGCGACATAAAAGACGTAAGATGTGATGTGATTGAAACAGCTATGCGTTATGCATCGCCACTACCATCTCTATAACCCACCACGTTTATGATTGTTTTCATTTATTGTTTTCCGCTACTATACTTTCCGTGCAAGCACCTTCAATTCGTTTGAACGCGTACCCATCGGAACATTCTCATATCATATTCAACTCTAGAAGTACCGGACCGTTGGGATGAATTTACGGGTCCATTTCAAAATTAATAGATATTTTCAACTAATTTTCCTTAATAACTTTCTAAACCGGATAGATCCAAGCTTCGTACATATATCAATAATTTTTCCATTTCATTGCCGAGACAATCATAATTTTCATGTTTGAATTTTCAGTTTTTACCTTTTCTGATGCAGTATTGTGAAATATTGCACAATAGAGTCGCAGTGAATGTCCGAGAACATCTTTCCAGACCTCTGCATACCCAGTCCTCAACAAACCATATAAATAACCGAGCCTGGCGAGCTCTGGCTAAGTAAGATTTCAACATGTCATCAACCGTTTCCAGTGTATAAGTTTTAGTAGTTATTTTAAAGTGATTTAATTTCCATAAAGTATAGTTCCGTCTATCTAGTTGTATACTAGTAATAGTTTCGGTTCGCAGAATAAAGAATTTGGGGGGCGAGCGTAGGTGCGTCTTTACTATGTACATACTTCGGTATGCGATGTAAAGCAACGACAGGCGCAGTTAGTACTTGGATGGGTGACCATTCCAACGGAAACCGCGTTCTCGCCTCACACATCTTCCAGCGGCTTGTATAGCAGTGTATGCGCGGAAGCTATACAACCTTAGGCGAGGGTTGTATAGGAGATATACCATCATTCGGAGGGGATGTAAAGCCGTCGGTCCCTTGTCTATTAAATGTTAGGCAAGTAAAAGATCCCTACTCTTCTTAAGGGAAGAGGTTCGGCAAAATTCCTGGTTGGGGGTAATTCGTCTACAGGCGTCGGTGATAGGCCTCAGTAGCGGAAATAGGCCGACGTTAAATAAATGTACAAAAAAAATAAAGAATTTATTGCCATCTGTCTTGTCAAGCTTTCCTACGTTGACAAACGCGAGTTTTCAGTTACCAAACTGCTGTGTATACTTCCTTGGCCGACACCAAGGAATATAATTTGCCCTCGCGCACCAAAAAAGAAAGTGAATTTTTTCAGAAAACTAATCCTCTTAATAAATTTAAATGAAATATAAAATAAATCTCGTAAGTCGAAAAGTTACCCAATTTAAAACGTGTAAAAAATAAATATTTTTAGTTAAATAAAATTCAAGAACTCTATTAATATAAATAAATAAATAATCTAAAGTCATTCTAAATTAAAGTGTAGTTATTTCAAGAAGCATATACAGGGTGTAGTTGTTGACCCTGCCACAGACAGTAAATTAATCAAATGTGATAAATAAACTATTTTGAACAAATACAAGTGTACAAAGCTCTGGGCTATATACAGGGTGTAGCGTTTGAACCTGTTCAACATTTTAAGAGTGACCTCCCCGGATCTTCTCTCAAGTTAAAAAATAAAGTGCACATACAGCCTCAGGAGTCTCAAGCTAAGCTTTCCAAGCAAAAATCTATTATTTTTTCAATCAAAAGAGGCTCGTAGGTGTTCACCATGTAATCGCCCTTCTTATTTTTTACAGTGTAGATTTCTGGGTTTAGTCCCACTTGGTTAGTAGGTCACTAGATGGACTAAGGTCATCCAAACCACATTTCGGCCAGTTTGTTCTGAATAATAATAATAATAATATTTATTAACCACTTAAGATACATTACTTGTATATGTGGTAAGTCACAGGCATAAATTGTCAAAGATAAATGTATAAAATATAAATAAATAAATATATAAAATGTAAATAAATAAATGTATAAAATATAAAGATATAAAAATGTATAAAATATAACACACAGTAAATGTGAAACGATGACATAACATACATAATATAAAACAAAATATACATACAAATATAAGTGTACAAAATAAAAGTAAACAGAATAGTAAACATAAATGGTGGAACTAGTCAATGTATATTATTCAAAAAAAATAAAAACTCCCCAAGGTTATAAAAAACATCAGACAATAAAAGAGCCTTTAAATTTTTTTTAAAGACTTCTATGGATTTAGCATTTTGAATTTCCAAAGGTAGCTTGTTATAAAAAACTATGCCAGCATAGCGTGGCGATTTTTTAAAATATTCATGATCGTGCTTAAATGTGCAGAGTCTTTTCCGACTTCTCGTATTGTGGGAGTGAACATCTCCGTTAGTTTGAAATTTGCTTTTATTGCTATGTATGAAGGTCAACAATTTCATAAGATATATGGAGGTTACAGTGAATAACTTCGAGTTTCTAAAGGTTTGCCTACATGATTCACGGTAGCTTAACTTAAATATAAGTCTAATAACCCTTTTCTGATGGATGAACACTCTATCAATATCACTAGATTGTCCCCATACGTTAATGCTGTAGGCAATAGCTGAATAAATGAGTGCATAATACACATTTAATAACGAGTCTTTGTTAAGAACATTTTTTAATGAATTAATGACATAAAAACCCCTATTTAGTCTGTTGCAGACTTGATCAATTTGACTATAAAAGTTAAAATTTTGATCTAGACTAACCCCTAGAAATTTCACTTTTTCACTAGCAGTAAGCAGAAAACCGTTAAAATTAAAATTAAGGTTAGACCGATTATTTTGTCTGTAGCTAAACTCTACTAAAACTGTCTTATCATGATTAATCATCAACCTATTGTCGTAACACCATTGATTAAATTCTTGAAGAACCGTAGATACTTTATGACTTAATATTAAAGGATCGGGATCGGCAACGATTATTGCAGTGTCATCGGCGTACATGAAGATATTACCCAAAGATATATGATTGGGCAGATCGTTCACATATAATAAAAATATTAACGGCCCCAATACACTACCCTGTGGAGTTCCAATGCAACTATCTTTCTTGTCAGATGTAGTAGTACCGATTTTTACAACAACTTTTCTGTTTGACAGATAAGAAAAAATCCAGCTATTTAAGGGATCGTGTATTCCTATACTATGTAATTTTTGAGCTACAAAGTCTCTATCTATGGTGTCGAAGGCCTTAGAGAAAAATACACCACAGACACGTTCACCTGAATCCATTTTGTCATAAACAAATTGGCTGAGATCTGTTATACTTGCTTCTGTTGAATAGCTGCCCACTGCTATTTGTCGATGCTCCAAGTACTACCATTAGAATTAAAATAACTTAAGCAGCAACCCATATAGAGATTTTTTACATCCCACCTAGTAGGGAATAATTATTGGATTTAGTCCGATTTTTTTGATATTCTAATAAAATTTTGCGTTTTAATACCCTATCAGCCTATTTTCATGTCGATGTCCTTTTGGTCAAAATATATTCTTAGTTATATATTGACAAACAGAAGAAAAAACGGCATGACTGTAAAGTTGCTCTCTCGGTTGCTCTGTTTAAGATACCGAAGAAAAAAATTTGACCACATACATACACTCACAAATATCTATGTGGTCAAATTTTTTTCGTAAATATCTTAAAAGCGGAGTATTTTACAACCATCCGTTTTTGCTTCTATTCATCGATATTACTCTTAAATCAGATTTTGAGTAGAACATGTACCGCAGATGTTGAGATATGTAAAAAATGTTCCCAAATTCACATATTAACAGGACTTCAATCCTTTTTATTCTTGAAGGTTCTGATTGTGTATTGTTTATTTTATTGAACAGTTTTGCTACACTAGGTGGAAATTATATGACTGGCCTTCCAGCCTAGCTTTTTAGATATAAAGAATATCTAATATGGCAAAACAAGAAAAATCGATATATTATGTTCAAGTCATATTTTGTAAGATTAAATACAAACATGAATCATATTGCCCACTGGAGATAAAACGACGACTGCCGGGGCCTTCTTCATTGTACAACTACATTGGCCCGGCTAGCCCGCGTCCCATTGGCCATATGCCGACCGCCGGATATTGTACCGCTGATTACAACAGTTGCCCATTCAGGGGGAATGGTTGGCGGACCATCTTCTCTTCTCTATTTTAAGGTGCATTGTTGGGCAATCAGTGAATTTCTATAAATGGATATCACAATACCACCACTGGTTTTCTTATGGCAAAATGACTCCACGATTATGGGCACTTACATGTATGTCATCAATATTATACAGGATGTTTGATTTGTCCTTCTACAGCAGTTGACTTTTTAAATAAGACATAAAAAAATGCAAGATCAAAAGTTTATTTATTTTCAAATTTTGATTGCCGATCAAGATATATTCACGAGTTTACCTAGAAATTTTTTAATTTTTTTTTAGAATATAATGAAGAAACTTTTCTTATACTTTTTATATCTTCATTATTTAAAACTTATCTGCTGTAGAAGGATAAATAAAACAAATAAAAACTAAATTTAAAAAATCATGATTGAATGAATGAAAACTATTCTAGTTGAGGACAGATGAAAAGCTCAAGAGAAATTGTTACATTCAATTTTGTGCATGATAAAATCAAATAATACACGATTACTTATGGTATAAAATATATATTATATGAAACAATGAACAAAAAAATTACAATCATTGGTACAATGAGATCAAAATCACATCTTAAAATTTAAAAAACTTTAAAAGCAAATACATAACTAAAATACAATTCTTTGGATAATAATGTTTAACTATAAACTCAGTTTATGAGCTCTTCTTGCTCTTCCACTTTCTCTATCTGATGCTGATCGGAGCCAACCTTTAATATATTTTCTATGTCATTCAGCGTGGGCCCCTGGGACAAGGGATTTTTCCGGGTATAAACTGCAAAAAACAAAAAGAATAGTTAGTTCAAACCCAACAAGTTTTATTATGCTACAATTATTTATATAAAAATAAGTTAATATCTAGAACCAAGTTTACAAAAAAAAACCTTTATTAGGCAATCTTTTCGTGTGGATGGGATGTCAGCTTTTTGACAGAGTGGGTGTGGTCAAAAGAAAAATAGGGCACCACATAGTTTATTATTATAAAACCACAGAAAATCATCCCATTCTAGACTGAACCAAACCATAAAATCCTTCGTCTAATTGGTAGTAATTTATAATAAATATCGATTGTTGAATTTTTAACAAAGGTCACAATTTATCCATAAATTGATCAACATTTTATGGGGAGGTCAACTACCAAGCGTTCACTATTAGGAGGTTAAGAGAAAAATTAAATGTTATGGAAACAATCGAAGGAGAAAGACGGAAATAATCAAAAGGTAAGTACAAGTTAAAAATAAATATTAAAAAAATTAAATGTAGTAATTAACAGTTCCAATGAGAACAGCCCCACTCTCGATGACGCTAAAGTATAAAGTGTATTCCCTTCCATAGATGATTTACCACAGTAGGAATTATGTCTACTAGGGGAAATAATAAATAGTACTGATGAAATGTTGCTTTAATAAAAAACAAAAAGTTACCATGAATAAGTTTAACAACATTTGTCATGTCATTAAATCCATTTTTTTCAGTTCGGCCAGTTCAATTCATATTTATTGCCAACATTGTTTGTTAAAATACATGACAAAATTTTCAAATCAGGGATATCCTTTCCCTCAATCAGTTATAATATGTTACACTAAAACAAGAAGTCAAAATGCTCAGAAAGTAATGATACGTTAGTTCATAATTGCAAAAATTAATAAGTAGGTATCTTGTAAAATAAAAGAGAAATACTTACAGTTTCAGCAAATTTCTCTTGATCAGATAATTCATTATTGAAATTGTGTAATGCCTCAAAATTGTCTATTTGTTTGAATTTCAAGTTAGTCTCTTGACTGTCATTAACTGTTATGTGATTCAATTTTATTACATATCTGATATCTTCTTTGATAACTTCTAGATTAGGAAGCAATTAGCAAGTAGTGTTAAAAATTGAACAACTTCATGATTAATAAAGAGGTAAACAGACGCAGATATGATTTTAATATTGAAACAAAAAGTTTCTTTCTAAAAGTAATTATTTCTGATTAAATTAATCTCTATTTTCTTCACGTCCAGAACACGAATATTTATTTGTCATAGAACTACCACTAGTACCATTGCTTACGTCATCTCTTTCTGAGTTTTTTCCCTTCCCTTCTGAATAACATTTTTGTTTTGTGATCTCTTTAATTGTTAACTTTTCACAATTTTTGGATTGAGAATTTTCTTTTCTGTGATTTGCCAGAACTGAAGTTTTTTTTTGGAACCGGTACTTTAGGTATCTCAATGTCTGTATTACTAAAATTATCGGTGAAATCACTAAATACTTTCTTTTTCTGCGTACGCCTTATCTGAGCCTTATTATAATCATCTGTAAAAAATAATAAAAATATCAACATAAACAATCATCAACATAGTATGGGAGTGACAAGACTTCCGAACGGTCGAAACTCGTACAATACTGCAAAAGTTCCGAACGGTCGGAACCACATGCAGAACACACTATAGAAAGCTAACTTAACGGTAAATAAACATTTCCGAATTGACCCATCTAGCGGTTCGATTACGTACTATATCTGGCGGAAATTTCAAAAGTAACCGCTTTTCTAATTTTTGTTATTTACTTTGGTTGTTTTTCACAAGTGTAACAGGAATACAGAGCCCAGCCAGGTAAATTTTCTTAAAGGACTAACAAATACATGGACAACAAGGCGTTAACACAATAGACATATTCCTGTTTCACTATGAAATACAACATAAAAAGCTCATCTAATAATGGGTTTTTAAGGTGAAGTATATAGAATAAGTAAAACATTTCGAAACTCCTTGGTATTATTTTATGGTACTATACTATGACTGTTGATTAATAGTTGATACAATATATACAGTGCACGTATAAAGTCCCGCATAAATTCGATAAAGTATTAACAAAACATTTTTTACAAAAACCTTTGGACAGGTCGATTTTGCTTTTAAAAATCCAATGTTTCTTAATAATCGAATTTTCGAAACTGGTAACAGGATGAAATCTTGCTGCTACATCCAAATACACAGCAGGTGTGGGTGCCTCTTTTAGTTTCCATACTCTATAAAACGCATTTTAAGTGCGATTACACCCAAAATTGTGTATTATCTTACCGAAGAAGAGGAATAATAATTTATTTGGTAGCACAGTTGATAGTTTATTTGATTAAAGTCTGCACGCACTAGTACTCCACAAACAAAACAACAAAGGTCACAAATAAAAAGTTAGAAAAATTCGAACTGTCACTCATGCCATAACTGTCAAATGCAGTCAAATGTCACCTCCAATTATAGGAATCTATTAAATTACAATGCTGCATCAGCCATCTTTTGAGTCGATCGAGAACTACTTTCTATAGGAACAATCTGAGCTATATTACTTGACCAACCCTGGTAGGAACTCGGAACTGTGTATTTAATAACACGGTTTCCGAACGCGCATGTATTTGAAAGACTTGGTTCTCTAATGCATGTGTTAGTTCAGTATATTTTTGTTCAATTACATTTGTATTTGATCTGTCATAACTGACTATACAGTAACTTAATGAACTAACCTAAAGAAATATTCGTATTACGTATTTTAGTTGTTAACAAAACGTTAAGGGCAAGGGAAATTATCTATCATAAGCAACTATACTTTTTTTTTTTTTTTTATTGGCCGTTACTCGAGTCCGAGTATAAAAATGTTACAGTCGATAAATTGTGTGCAATAAAAAAACAAGTAAAAGGTGTAGTCTATTGTAATTCCCATTCATCTACGGTGCACACGACTATGGCTATAGAGGCCAATTCGGGATTCGGCTTGGATTCGGCCTTCTTGCAACATTTCCTTGATAGCTGGCCACAACCCCTCGCCATTCGGTTCTGTCCGCTGCAAGTTGTTCCCATTGCTCGTCTGCAATACCGCAGGATTTTAGATTTTCATGGAGAGCGTCTTTGAACCTCTTTCGTTGACCGCCACGCCTTCTTCTACCGCTTAGCAATTCACCATAAAGTGTACATTTAGGAAAGCGGTTATCATGCATACGATGAACGTGACCTGCCCATCTTAGGCGTGCTCTTGAAATAAGCACCTCAATTGGAAGGCTGTTTGCTCTCCTGAGTACTTCCACGTTTGATATGTGATGGAACCAACGGATTTTCATCATACTTCTGAGGTGTCTTTGTTGAAAACGTTCTAATTCTTTCACATGACGACGGTAAGTGACCCAGCTTTCACATCCATACAGCAGTGTTGGAATGACAACTGCTCTGTAGACAGCCATTTTCGTTGACAAAGCAAGGTCGTGGTTGTCAAATACTCTCTCTCTAAGTCCCCAGAGTGCTCTAGATGCAGCGTTAGTTCTATTGCGAATCTCGCTGTCCATGTTTGCTTTGTCATTAACAACGTTGCCTAAGTAATTGAACTGATCCACCACTTCAAGAGAATTTCCGTTAAGTGTAATGTCTATTTGGTTCACTTGATGAGGAGTTGACATAATCTTAGTCTTTCCAATGTTGATTTTAAGTCCCAAGGAATCATAGCTCTGGGCATACACATCTAAAAGTTCTTGAAGCTCTTCCGGCGTAGAGGCTAAAAGTGCACAGTCATCCGCATACTGGAGATCACAAATGAATCGTGTGCGTGTCTTCGTGAAAGCTCTAAAGCGTCCTATGTTAAAGAGACCGCCATCAAAACGGTACCTGAGACCTATTCCTCTGACTGTCAGTTTGTTGTCAACAATAATTGTTAGAGCAGTGGTAAACAAATTAAAGAGTAGGGGTGCCAGGACACATCCCTGCCTAACTCCAGTGAGGGTTTGGAAAGGTTCGGTTGCCTCATTATTATACATAACCTGGGCGTTGTTGTTTGTATGTAGACTGCGACATACTTCCACAAATTTTCTAGGGATACCTAAGCGGAACATAATTTTCCAGAGCACTTCCCTGTCCACCGAGTCAAACGCCTTGGTTAAATCAATGAAGGCCATGTGAATTTCTCCTTGATGTTCGAGTGCTTTTTCTTGAAGCTGTTTAAGTGTGAAGATTAAATCCGATGTGCCTCGGTTTGGTCTAAAGCCACTCTGTGTTTCAGGAAGTAACTTTTCCATAACAGGTGTCAGCCTATTTGCCATCGCTTTAGTGAGTATCTTCCCTCCAACAGCCAGGAGAGCTATACCTCTGTAATTTCCACAGTCCGCAGCGCTCCCTTTGTTTTTGAAGAGGTTGATTAAAAGTGTATCACGAAACTCCTGCGGAGCTTGACCACTTTCCCACACGACATCAAACAGTTTTTTGAGGTAGGGTATGAGCTCTGACGACACAGCTTTAAAGATCTCAGCTGGGAGTGAGTCGGCGCCGGGAGACTTGCTATTTTTTAGCTGCCCAATGGCGGTTAAGATCTCTTCCGTTGTTAGTGGCTTATCTAAGTCTTCGAAGGTGTCGTATTGAGGGATAAGATTTATAATATCGTGATCGGCTTGACTTTGCTGGTTAAGAATGTTAGAGTAGTGTTCTTTCCATCGGTCTCTTATTTCCTGGTCTTCTTTGAGGAGATTTCCATTTAAATCTTTAATAGGGCACATATTTTTCCGACTGGGGCCGTACACTGCTTTTACTCCTTGAAAGAAATTCTTGTAATCGTGTGAATCGGCGTACCTTTGAATTTCTCTGGCCTTGCTTGCCCACCACTCGTTCTTTATTCTTCTGATTTCGCGTTGCGTTTCATACTTAGATTGGGTAAAAGCTTCTGCTTTTGATGAGTCGCTGGGGTGGTTGATAGCGTTTTGGAAGGCAATATGTTTGCGGTCAAGAAGCTCTTGTATAAAAGCTTCATTATCATTGAACCAGTCCTCCTGTTTTTTACTTGCTGCAGTGCCAAGAATTTCCTCACTCGCACTTTTTAAACTGTCTTTAATTTGTGTCCAGGTAGCAGCGACATCTACAGAATTGGTTTCTTCTAGTGCACTCAAATTCTCTTGAACTTTTTGCTTTAGCTGTTCGAGGGTTTGTTGGTCACGCAATTTACTAATACAGAGACGGAGTCTACGTTTTCCTTGAGTTCTTCGGTGTTTGGGTCTCATAACCCAACTATACTACATCAAATAATATTAACATATTTAACTTAATGAACCAACCTAAAGAAATATACGTATTACGTATTTTAGTTGTTAACAAAATGTAGTAAAAAAAAATTGTAAGAAGTCGAGATTCGAACCGTCAACCTCACGTGCAGTCTAACCAATTAAAATTCTTTTTTTGCCTATTCTCAGTATAATTCTAACTTAACTAAGATATTCGATTTATTTCATTATGTGATTTATAATGATTATATTTATTTCCTATCGGATATAATATAAACACTAATATTCCGTGTGTCGAACACCTACTTGTGCAGCTCCCACGGAACCTATCGTTGGTTGATAGTCCTATCGAAAATGTTAAGTTTGAATAAATCTTTCTGAATTGCTGCTCTCCTGATCACAGTTTAAGCATTTTTTATGTATTATCTGCAATGCAGTTTATGAAATGCAAGAAGTTAATGTTAATGAGTTTCTTAATTTTTATGTGTTATGTACAGGAAACACTATAAAAACCTGTTTGAAAAATGCGTATTTTTAAGGGCAGTCTAACCACTACACTACGGATTACTGATGACAAACCTTCATACTTCTTACTATATCAATACACCTGTTCGGAACTCGTACAATACTGCAAAAATTCCGGCCGTTTGGAACTCTTGTCACTTTGCACCGGGGATCCGACCGTTCGGAACTTTATAGTATTGTACGAGTTCCGACCGTTCGGAACACTTGTCACTCTCTTATAGTATTTATTTCAGTTCAAAAATACTTTTATACATTACACTTATGATACATATTATTCCACTAAGTAAATAATAAATAAAAACCTGAAGAATATTTTATATTTATTGGGCAGACTGCACATTTATCCTTATCAAGGGTGGTGAACATTGGCCCAATCTTTTTTAATATCAGATTTGAAATATGATGGCCAATAAGAATACAGGTTTCCATCTTGTTCAAAAATCCAAGTACTTGAAATTACTGCCATGGCAACTGTGCCCTCTGTATCTTGCTCTTCAGGGAATTCCACCACTAAATAGTTATCTCTATAAAGAAAAACAAAAGAAAAAGGTAAGAGTATATCATATAACAAAACCTGCCAGTCGGTGAGTGAGAGAGATGTATGGTAAAACTGTGAGTACAACGAGAGACGATAAGAAATCCACATCAATTGTAACTGCTGACGCATAATTCTTTCACTTTGTTTCACTTAGCGACTGACACAGAATATTAGTAAATAATCTATACATTTATAATGAAAAATATTATTATTACAAAAAGTCAAGTATTAGGTAAAATTGATTAATGCCATGAACAGAATTTTGTAGAATAAGTAACTAATTAAAAACCGCTAAATATGGCCATTTTAACTGTAATTATCGTAGGAAGTTCTTTCGGAGCTTAAATTGTAGCTTTTGTTGGTATCTGCCTACTCTAAAAATTTCATGCAAAAATATTAATTACTTTTAGCGGAAATAGCGAAAGTGTAAAAATGGTGTTTCCGAAAAACGGCGTGGAAATGGTCAAAAATGGTCATAGAATAATTTTTCAAAAACCTATTTGTTCCTGATGAAATTCTCTACAATCATATTATCTTTAAATTATCGTAAGGTTTCTTTTAGTACCTTAAAAACGCATTTGAAAATCGGGCTATTTCTGAATTTTGACGTTCGTGCGCTCGAGAGGAGGAGAAGTGACGCATGGTGGGGGAAGCGCGATCATTTAGCGGCGCTCCAGGGGCCCAATTCTGGAACCCCGAACGAATTGATCGTGCACGAACCAACTAGTGCAGTCTGGTTCGCATGCGAACGCAATTTTTATAAAAATCACATTCTCCAGTGATAGTTGAAAAGCGGTACACGAGGCGAACACATTCGTCGACCGTATAATGTACATCATATCTTGGTTCATATATAGATATATGTCGACCAATAGCAGACCGTGTAAGTCTGGGAACTTTTCGTTGCGTTCGTGGTGCAACAGTGGAAAAGTGTCAAAGTTAAATTGCTCGAAGTTTAAAATGTGTCATCGTGGTGTTATCGTTTGTTGTTGTTTTGCGGTTTGCACAAGGATGATTGCTTGGTTTTGGAATTTTATTTTTGTGTTTTGAAGGAATTGCTGATCAAAAATATCCTTTGTATATAGGAGATTGTGCACCAATGCCGCCGAGCAAGAAAATAAATATGTCTTATTATATTTCCCTTCTGACTTCTGCTGCTGGCTCCATTTCTTCCAAGTTATTAGTTGCTATTAAAAGATTCAGCTCATCCAAAGCGGCCATTAGAACACTAATACAATTTTCAACCAAAATAAAGCTGTTTGACTGAAGGTTGACGTTAACTTAAAGGTTATGTTGACATGCGAATACTCTTCTCCACCCAAAACACCGATCGAGTACTTTCCGTGCACGAATCTGTTCGTTGATGTGTTAGTCGACAGTTCGAGAATAGAAAAAGTACGTTCGTGTGCGGATTTAAACGCCATTCGTGCACGAATCGGGTTCGTCTAGTTTCGAGAATCGGGCCCCAGGTCCGGCTGCGGGAGAAACTTCCCCTACCACGCGTCACTTCCCCTCCAGTCGAGCGCCCGAACGTCAAAAATTCAGAATTAACCCGATTTTCAAATGAGTTTTTAAGGTACTAAACGAAACCTTACCAAAAATTAAAGATAATGGGGTTGTAGAGAATTTCATCAGGAACAAACAACTCTTTGAAACATTGTTCTATGACCATTTTTGACCATTTCCACGCCGTTTTTCGGAAACACCTTTTTTTACATTTACGCTATTTCCGCTAAAAGTTATTAATATTTTTGCATGAAATTTTTAGAGTATGTAGGTACTAACAAAAGCTAGAATTTAAGTTCCGAAACAACTTCCTACGATAATTACAGTCGCTGTAATTAAATGCCAAAAAATTGCCATATTTAGTGGTTTCTAATTTTTTGTGCAAAAAGTTATTGACCGATTTCAATAGTCAAAATTTCATTTTTTCCGTCTTTTTACGAGCTATTTTGGAGCATTTTTTGTATAAAAAAATTTCTTTCGCATCGAAAACGTGAAACCTGTTTTCGGCACTTCCATGCCCTTTTTTCAACACATTCCAAATAAAATTTGCTTTCCAAAACATATACATCTAATTCCTACTATTTTTCTCCTAATTATCACTGAGGAATTTTTCGAATAAACAAACTATCTGACCTGGATTGATATTAAGACAAAAGTAATAAACACCAAAATAATAAACAACTATAAAATTTCCAGGAATTGCGAGGAATATAATATTTAAATTTTGCCAGGAAATGCCAGGAATGCAATCAAGTTTTGTCAGTAATTTCTTCTTGACCTCGTGGCAACACTGTTCCTCATTGTAGTTTGTAGGTATTGTAGCCTAGGATAGTGAGGTTGTGGGTGATTATAATTATAGGGCGGGATCGTATATTGAGGACTGGATCATTTCTTATAATTTAGATCAAACCTCCTTAAGGTTTGGAAGTCATTTGATCTTTCAATTATACTTCATAATCAGACCTCATTATACACTTTGTAGATGTTTAAAGTATGAAATTCCTAGGCTGCAAAAGATATTTATTTCATCATTTTTTAAATAATATATTGCTATAATGTTGATGGAGTTATACAAATAAAAAACGTATTCCTAAAGCTAATTAAATCTTATTTGCTTCCCTTAGGTACATACACCCAATATTGTTTTTGCGAATTTACTGTTATCCATTATTAGGGATATATTGTAAAATTTCCTGAAAATGTCGGATTTCTCTGTCCATCCAGCATATGTAAGTATTGATTGTTGTTGCTATGCATAGTTCCGGTTTGGCTTTAAAAAAGGGATTACGATAACTGGTTGAAAAGCATTTCTGTTAGATGTTTTTATTCTATCAGGAATTTTTATTTCCATTTTCTCTTCATTTGTTCATGTTTTCAAATTTAATGTTTGCTAGTGTTTGCATTCGGCGTCTAGAATCGGTATGTCATCGATAGGGTAGAGGCTACTCAAGAAACATAGTACAGGTTGTGGATCCCACGTTGTATTATATTTTGATCTCGGTGGCCTTGTGTTGTATATGCCTTTTAAGAACTGTTTATATATTGCTCATCACCTTTTTCTATATATATTAAGAGTCCAAGAGCTGCCCTAAGTGAATTTATTACGGAGTACGAGACACCTTCTTCAAACCTTTCGTTTAAAAAACCAACGACTTTCTTTAGGTTGTATTCGAATGGAGAAGATTCCTGAGATATGCAAAAATACCATTTCTTCAAATTTGAATTATATTGGTTTAATGTGCTTTTAGTGATGGATGCTAATATTGTTGGTAGGTCTGATTCCGGGAAACCTCTTTGTTGAAAAGCTTGCCTGACAAAACTGCTGACACCAGGGTAATATTTTTCACAAAGGGTGTGGGTGTCTGAAAGGAGGAAGTATTAGGTTTATATCAGGTTTGAAAATTAAAATATCGGATTTAACAATTTTTTTTTTAACATCGCATACCACGGTTGAGATGGTCAGTCTGGAACTACAATAATACCTTCTGCTTCATCAGTTATAATTTTGTTCAGTGTTTTTGTGATGAAAGAGAAAAGGGAAAAGGCATAGAAATATAAATTTGACCAGGATATGGTGAAACTATCCACGGCTATAGATTGAGGATCAGGTTTCCAAGATATGTATGTAGTTCTGACATTTAGTATTTAAATAATTTGCAAAAATATTTATTGCCGGCTCACCAAAGTTATTCTTGATTTTATTAAAATTTGAATTGTTTAGAGAATATTCAGTTTCAATTGATGTTGACTTTAATTCATGATCAGCAATTGCATTTTCTTTAGTATTTATATATGAAGCTTTTGAATACGAAGTCTTTTGTTTTCACAGTATTGCCATATCTCCTTTGTAATATTGTTTAAGTTTTGGTATCGAGCGCCCCCCATGTGATTTATGTAAGCAATAGCTGTTGTATTATCGATTCTCAGAAGGATGTTGGAATCGGATGTTTGTTCCATGAAGCTCTTTAAGGCATTAAAAGCGGCTTTCAATTCTAATAATTGAATGTGATTAGCTTGTTCTTGATGGCTCCAAAACCCATGGATGCTTTCCCCATTGCATTCCGACCCCAACCAGTTTTTGAAGAATCGGAAAAAATTACTTTAGAAAATGTCTGCTTTCTGATTGGTACTGATTTTTCAACATTACGGTAACTGCCATTCTAATATCTGGTTTAATTTTGTCGGGAGAAGCATGTTTGTTCAGAGCTAGCATTTTTTGTCGCTCTACTGGTTTAGTGTAGAGCCAGCTGTATGGAACAGCTGGGCATGCTGCCATTAAAGTTTCAATGAAATCAGCAAAATCAGAATTTTGCAATATTTTTCTTCTAAGAATTTAAGTGTCAGGGACTTGATTTTAGCGATTTTTTCAAGGGGTAAAATCATTGTCATGTTTTTGGATTATACATGAAACTTTAGTATTTACATTCTTGACTTGGAGCTAAATTGCTTTTCTCTAAGTTTATTATAAACTCAACAGACCTAAGTAAATTTACTACTATCTGAGTATGTATGTTTGCCTCCTCTGTAGATTTGCTTATTATTAAAATGCCAAGATAAGCTATGAAGTTTATATTTTGGAGTCTTAGATTTACGATTATTGGTTTTAGTAACTATGTAAATATGAAAGGAGCCATGTTAAATCCAAATGTTAGAGAATTAAATTGATACAGAGTATTTTCAAATTCAAATTTTAAATATTTCCTATATTTGCTATCGATAGACAGTAAAAAGTATGAATCTTTCAAGTCTATGTTTGTGAGATACGTCGACAAAATTAGACTCCATTTAATCTCAATAGTAAATTGATTTGTTGTTAACTACTCATAAGGTTATACTGCCAAAATGTACATGTCGCCCATTTCGTGATTTTCGCCTATACTTACATATACAAATAATAATAATAATAAACACCACAGAAATTAGACAACCCCCAATTCCAGAAGCCGGGCTTGTGCGGAAGGGGGTTACACATTGAAAAAACGCGGACATACAACCATTTCCTCCGACAGTGCCAGTTCCGGAGCCAGGATTCGAACCCGGTGGTGTGATGTCCATGTGATTAATCGCGATTGCCACATCGCGCCTTAACCCACTCGGCTATCGACCAGACTCATACTCATATACTCATTCATAAAATATTAAATTAGGAATCAAAATTTTTTGAGAGATACCTGTTAGCTGTACGAGATTATAAACTTTTTACAGAACTGACAGAGCAAAATATAAACTAACTTGGAGTTAGCAGCAAACTAAATGATAATTTTTATAAACTCAATTCCTATATAGGAGGGTACAATAATTCTTATCGTCGGCTTCACAAGCAAACCACCTAACTCCACTTTTGGTTAAAATTTACATGTTTATATCATCTGTTGCAGAAAAGAAATACCTTTCTCTACAAAAATCTACGTAACTCCCAAGAAATAATTGACTACTAAATATATATTACAAGAAAGTCGCGTATCTCCAATGGTATGATTTTGTATTTTACCAAGCGCGTATCTCCCTAAGACGCCATTAGTATGCATCAGTTGTTGAACATTGAGGTAGTTGTGCGTTGTGCTCAGGTTTTATTAAATAAAATAACAACTGAACGCATAAAAAAAGCAAGATAATTATTTTTGTCTGTATATACTTATGTATTATAATAACTATTATTGTGCCGAATTTAATATTTTAATATTTCTGTGAAGTAGAAATAAAATGAAATTTGTTCATTTCGCGCTATTAGCGTTATGATAGTAGTATGTTGGGTTGCCTAATACGTGATGTCACACTAATTGAGTCCGTACTTTCCTGTATGCTGGGAAAGTAAAAAATGCAATCCTGAACGCTCAAACGAACGAACATAGAGAATGCCCAAGTATCTCGTTATTCAAGTATACGAGAACGCTCGAACGATAACATAAAAACGCGCGCAGCAGTGCTCACCTCTATTTCTAGCGGCAAGCGTCAGTGATAGCAGTGCAGTGCGGTGAGTCGGGCAGTTTCAATCGAACGTGTTAATCTTCATTCAAGTGTAACTTCAGTATTTATTTAATTGCAACTGAAAATCATATTGGTAAGTTTCTGAATCACTATACCTATAATCGTGAGAAGTGTAAGTTCAGCATTTTGTGCTCATATCTATTTTGTTCTCTTAATTAAAAATGACGCTAAATTATTCAATAAACATTATTACATAACATTTTCATAAGTATTACATTTATACGTTATTTCCCATGTAATATGTGTCCAATGAAATATTGTGTTTTTTAAATATATATTTATTACATAAGATTGATGTAACTACTTTATATTTACATGTTATTTCAATGTTATATCAATGTTATGTAAATATCGCAAAAACCAGTAACAAACTGGTTACCTATGGCGTAAAAATATTAAGCACTTTTAATTCAAGTATTTTATTTTACATATTTATTAAATAAATCTGACTTAACTATTTTACATAAATATGTTTTTCCAATATTATATCACTTTTATATATATATAACACAAACGTGTGATTAGTATAAATATTTAGCGTTCACTTTTGTTACAATAATAAATTACACCAAAAAGTCTCTTAGCTGTGTTCCAGACACTTGGTGACTCACCATGAAGCATGGGATTCCCAGTTAGGGGCACTTGATTTAGAGCCCCTAGAGTAGGGGAGACCCGAAGCTATTAAGTTTTTGTTTATAAGAAAATACTTGTTACTTTTCACAGATTCTGTTTTCTAAATGTGTAGTATGTTAAAGCAGAATAATTTCCCCTTGCTCTTCACATTTTTAACATAAACGATCACAAAGATGTCTCCCCAAGTAACAATTTAATTTTTTTAAAACCCACGGACTTTCATAAAATTCTTTATATAACTACTGATCAATCTATATTTCTGTAACAGTAGCCATAGGAGTCTAATAACTCAAAAAGGGCCCAAAGAATAACAATCTTTAGGATGTTGTCAAAGCCAAGTGCTTAAAGCTATTATAAAGCTTATTTTACTCTTGAAGAACTTGCCAAGTTATCTCTGTGAAAGCTTAGAGAGCTTGTTAAAACATATTTCGACTTAGACGAAAGGGTTTGTGAGACTTCCATGGTGCCATGAAAAGCTATTTGCCTGAATAATAATCGTTAAAACTGTTTTATTTTAGAATATATATCAGTCCAGTTTATTGTTGTCTGTAGTAAAACAGAAATATTTTACAGTCAACGGAGAAGACTTAATACTATGAAACATCATGTCAAGTTAGTGAAATTATTTGATATGTTCTCAATACGTTTATAGAAAGTCGCTAAATGATGGTACTCCCAAAAGTTTCAAACGACAAACAGTTTACCGTTGAAATGTATGATACTAGCTCTAAATTTTCAATGGCCCTCAGTAATTTTTGAATTTTATGAAAATTCTTAAATTTTATAAAAATACTGGTTTCCAATGAAAAATCTATTTTTATTAACATTACAAAACTCTGGTAATATATTTTGTATGTATTAAAGTGAAGTTTTTACACAAATAATAGTGTAATAAATACATTTGGTTATATTTTTCTAAAGAATAGTTCAAAATAGACGACGCATCGTCAAAAATGAATACAATAGGAAAATTGCTCCTTTAGGAATAGAACCGTTCTATTTTCGTTAAATAATGTTTAAGATCTTCAGCTCTTATGAAAGTAATAACTAAATCATTAAGTACTTGCATAAGAATACATAGACTCAATTTAGTTACCTACAAGTTCTTCCTGACCTAGATAAATCAAATTGAACTTGAATAAATTAGTATAATCCTATAGTGGAGTCAAATTAGCTCAGAAATGCGCTATGTTTCGGATAATTACGGGAAGCTTGGATTTCCGTAAAACTTTTTGATAGACACTTCAAAAAATAGTTTAAATTGTAATAAGACAATGAATTTCAAAGCAATTATATTCAAATTGATAATCTCGGGGGTTTGGAAGTCACTGAAAAAGAATATAATGCGGAAAAATAAAAATTCAAAATGGCTGATCCAATATGGCCGACTTTTGGTACAATATTTCATAAAAAATGAATTTTAAATAAATGTCGTTCGATTGAACATATAATTTATTAATAAATTTTTTTACCTAAAAATTTTAATTTTTTCTCAGTTATTTACGGTATTCTCGTATATCAATTACTAATTAAAATAAATATTAATTTCTGTAGTTTAGTTTTTTCCAGTTATTTACAACTTTTATCGATTAATTTCAGTTATTTTTGTAATGTTTTTTGGCATAAACAATTTTCGTATCCCTCGTGTAAATGTGCTTTGAGATAAATTCTTAAAAATTATTAAAAACCGTAAATAACTGTTATTAATAATAGTATTAGTTGTTTACATTTTAAAATACAGATATTTACATTTTAAAATTTCCGTCGCTGATAATATGAAAAAAATATTGATAACAGTACTTACCAATAATGTTGTGAGAATAAGATTTTCCACAACTGTATGTATAAATATATTTTTATATGTAAACCGTAAAAATTGAAAAAACATTATTTTAACATAATTCATAATAATTGTAAAAAATATACAATGAAAATAAATAAATACCTTAGACGTTAATTGCAGGGAAAATATTTACATGTAACTACTGTAAAGTAGGAATTGTTTTATTTGAATGTAACCTAAAATGTCAACATAAATTTATTTTAAAATTCAATAAAGTAATTTATACTCATAACTTGACATGTACACCTATCAGTCAAAATAATATTAAAATAAACACGAAACAAGAAATAAAGATCACGTTGTAATATTTGACAGTACAAGGTAATCTATCAAAACGTGGCCCACTACTTTTTAACAATTATCCCATATCTGTACATACACGCACACAGCAACATTCGACAGGCCTACAGCTACACAGACATTCTTTTATAATATATCTCTCTCAGATATATTTATCGAGTGATGGTAATATACCGAGACAATATTGTCACTGTGGTTTTACTATTTAAAACAGGAAAACTATCTTAAAAACATAAAAATTGCGTTAATTTTCGATTTTTCGTGAATATATGTTATATATATATATATATATATATATATATATATATATATATATATATATATATATATATATAAAGAAGAAGGGTAGTCTTGACTGACTAGTTAAGAAAATCAAAATTAAACACACGTGGTGTATCTTGAGGTTGCAGTCAGAGGTGAAAATGACCATGTCATTTTAAAAATTTTTTGTATACAGTTTGATAAAGAAATTTAGTTCTACACTCACATGTGATAGTTATTCATGTTCATTTTGTTATATCTATTTTAATCATGGTTTTAATCCTTAATTTTAAATAATCAGTAATTGTTTACCTTAAATTGTGTACCTGTAAAGGAATTTGTGTATGAATTTGTCTACATTAAGTTAAAAAAATGCGACTATTTTATAATACATGTGACCTTAACTTTTAACCTCAAGTTAATGTCTTGATAAAGGGAATAAATAATTTCCGAAAGCTTGACAAAGTAACAAAAGAGTTTTTCTTTTTCTGTTTTGTGGCCGTAAACTTTTCACCTCTGACTGCAACCTCAAGATACACCACGTGTGTTTAATTTTGATTTATATATATATATATATATATATATATGGCCACTGTCATTTGTCTGTTCCATGACCTATGGCATACTGATGAGAACTAATAAGTTCGAAACCGGTCTATGTCTGGTCGGGGAATTGACAAATGACATTGGCTACCAATCTTTCATGATTTGTAAGGTATAATTCAATGCAGGTCGGGGTATTTGCCCGCTGAGTAGTTGATATTCTAAATACAAATTAAATCGTTTTTTTTTGTTATGGAGTTTTTCTTAGCGACTGATCGTATAAAGTAATAGAGATATTTCTTCATTCATTTCAGCTTCAACTTGACAGAACGTGTTGCGTAGTTATAGAAATTAACAATAATGTTGACAAAATCATTGTGACAATGCAAACAGAACAATGCAAATTTTTAAACGTAATAAAATAAATAAATATAATAAATGAATAAGCAGTAAAAAAGGATAGAGAATGGCCAACAGAGTAGGTAAACGTAATAAAATAGGGTTTTCCTTATTTCAATGAATACATCCTTAGCCCAAAGATCAGGATCTGTCAGAAGGGGTTCGAAATATTCAAATATATACAAAGAATATGCAAATATATTATTTAATGATAATTAATAATGAGTAATAAAATGATTAAAGTATACAATTTCACTATAATTAAGTATGCAGAAAACGCTCTGCTGGGATGAATAGGCACGAACTGCAGTCAAAGAATGATGCAGGTAAACGCTTCAATAGACAAGGATTAATCCCATAACCCAGCTGCGTTCAAAATTTCCAATGTTGTGATAGTATAATTGCAAATAAAGATTTACCACAGTTTATTGCTATCGGTATTTCCAACTTTTAAATTTAAATTAAATTAAAGCGGTTCTTGGAATTTACCATCTCGGAAATCTGTAACGACTGTGACACTGCTAAGTTTATACAAATAGCCCAGGCGGTATTTGTTTTGGGTTTGGTGAATCGGGTAGTTTGGCAGATTTTTTGCTTAATCACTCATAAAAATCATAAGAAATAATAATTTCACTATGCGCTCGTTTGAAAACGAGGGCGTAATTTTTTATTTAACAAAATGTGAAAAAATTCCGTTTTTTTCTTCCTATTTTTTCATATATCTCAGTACCTAATTATTGATTTTAGAGAGATGTTATAGAAATGAAAAAGTTTTGTAATTAAATTTTAAATAAGATGCAGTTGGTTGCGAATCCAAAAATTCATTTTTACTATTGCAAAATAGTAAAAATCGCAAAAAAAATTTGAAATACCAAGTTATTTGTGGAATTTATTTCAAATAGTTATATTATACATAGGACCTTCATACTTGGCTAAAGAAAAGTTTTTAATATAATAAATCTTCCCATCAAATTTCATCAAGATCGGACTTTTAGTTTTTGCATAATAATTTTGCAATCTAAACTTCGTTTTGAAAATTTGCAAATTTTATAGTTATATAAATCGCAAATGGAACAAAAACAATAAATATATGTATGTATATGTATATACAGGCTGTCCATTTTATCAGGGCACTCGAGAATATCTCACTTAATATCGGTCGTACAAAAAAAATTATTTTTACGAAAATTGTGCCGATTTATATAACCTACAAAATGATTTAAAGACATTTGAAATCCATGGCCTACTTTAAGAGTTATGGCGGAAAATATCGAAAATGCGGAAAACGGCGAGGCCAAATATCTCCGTTATTTGAAGAGATACGAGAAAAATTCTAAGGCGAAAATTTTTTGCAAAACAGTGTGTTTCAACGAGGTTTCATCTATTTTTTTTCAAAACCGCTGTATTTTGAGATTTACTCTTCAGCCTGTTAAAAAAAATATTTTGAAACGGGCGGGAAATGGCGCCATTAAATAGAGTATTTTCCTCCCTTTTCAACGATATATCACATGCCATGTTAATTCATTGGTATTACGTTAGTAATTATAAAAACATTTTTTTTAAACCAATAAATTTTTTTAACAAGCATTATACTTGCCGTGGAGAAGTATGATTAAATAAAACGATAAAATAATTCAATAAGTTGTTCAAATCTTTGCTATAATAAAACATTAACACCATTAAGAAGAATAAAGTAAATTCAGGTAACAAAAACAAATTAATAATAAAAAGAATATAGCACACAGAACATTAATATTTATCTAATCCTCAAAATAATTTTTAAGATATCATATCAAGTGTTCAAAGTGTCCACCGCGATTTCTTATTACATGCGGTTAGGACAGTTTGAATTTCTCGCGTTGCCCCTGCGGAGGCACGTAGAACAAGGGGCCCCCATTTTTTACAACACGGGGGGCGGGGCGGAGCTCTAACGCGGGAGCTCTGGAGTCCTAAGGGGGCCATTCTGGGGGCAGAGCTCCGGCTCATCTGGGGCCATTTCTACTTTTTGCTAATCAAATTTTTAAACAATTCCCTAGGCTCTCCTAATTAACGGATTTTAATATCTCAAAATGGATTTGAAAATTTAAGTACTCTTTCATATGTCAAAAAATTTCCAACTTTCTAAATGCTTTAGTTTAGCCTCAGCAACATTTTGAAAATTTGCAAATTTTTTAGGGAAGTTTAGATTGCAAAATTATTATGCAAAAACTAAAAGTCCGATCTTGAAGAAATTTTATGGGAAAATTTATTATATATAAAAAAGTTTTCTTTAGCCAAATATGAAGGTCCTACGTATAATATAAGTATTTGAAAAAATTCTACAAATAACTTGCTATTTCAAATTTTTTTCACGATTTTTACTACTTTTGCAATAGTAAAAATGAATTTTTGAATTCGCAACCAACTGCATCTTATTTAAAATTTAATTACAAAACTTTTTCATTTGTATAACTTATCTCTAAAAGCAATAGTTACTGAGATATAGAAAAAAGAGGAAGAAAAACACGATTTTTTTTTAAATTTCGCATTTTGTTTAAAAAACAATACGCTCACGTTTTCAAACTAGCGCATAGTGAAGTTATCATTTTTTACGATTTTTAAGAGCGATTAAGTGTAAAATCTGCCATACTACCTGATTTGCCCAAACATCCCAAACATAGATAGCCGATTGCAAAAACAATATTTTTACAAGCTTTTCTCCAGAAAGTCTATTTCTCCTTTGTGTAATTGTTTGCCCAGCTTTTTAAAATAGTCTTTCTGAAGGTACAGATGTTGCCACGACTGCCAAATATTTTGTTGCAATTTTAAATAATTTTGGATAAATATCTTCATGTATTTTCCACTATTCTAAGGGATTGGTGTATAGACTTACAACAGGATTTCTTAAAAATATTAATTTGCATTGCATTTGCATGGAAGGATTTCTCCTCTACAATCTTTTGGTGAGCACACCACAAATTATATTTTTCTGAAAATAAAAAATCACAAATATCAACTTATGACTATTTATAAAAAAGTTTTTTTTTACCTTTCTTTTCAGTTTTACCTAGTTCGGGAGTTCGGTTTTTCATTCTTTTTAAAGATTTATCATCATCTTTAATTAAATTATTTATATATTCAACTGCTTTCCCACAGTTCAGTATGTCTTTAAAATAAATTTTCTTGAAACGTGGATCAAGTATAGTTGCTACTGATAATAGTTGTACCTGTTCTGCTGCTCCGAATCTCCTGGAGATCTCACTTAATAAATTAGCTTTTAATTTTGTTCCAATCTGAGCAGGTGCTTCAATTTTAATGTCTTTAATTTTTTGTTCCATATTGTAAACAAGAGGGATCACAATACTTGTTGTTACATAATTTTCTCCAGAAATCTCTTTTGTCCTGATTCCATGGGTTGAAATAATTCTTTTATAACACCAAGTTCTTTTATTTCCTTTCCGGATAACATTGGAGGTGCTGTATCATGTTTATTAACTATCATATTTATATATTCTCTTAATTCTAAGAAACTCTCGATCATATATAAAAACAGGAATTCCAGCGAGTTGGCACCTCTTGCTTAAGTTTTTTCAACCTGATTATCCTTTTGAGCTTTGCGTAATTCATCACTAGCTATGTTGCTTTGTGCCCTGGGCTCCAGGTACCTCGGAGGTCATTGCCGCCGTGATATTCGTGTTCAGCGACCCCGAAAACCCCCGAGTAACGAATTTCAACTGAGTATATTAAAAATTTACAAGAAGTTCCAGGAGATGAGGTCCGCCCTGGGCTCCAGGTACCTCGGAGACCATTGCCGCCGTGATATTCGTGTTCAGCGACCCCGATAACCCGCGAGTAATGAATTTCAACTAAGTGTATTAGAAATTTACAAGAAGTTCCAAGAGATGAGGTCCACCCTGGGCTCCAGGTACCTCGGAGAACGTTGCCGCCGTGATATTCGTATTCAGCGACCCCGAAAACCCCCCGAGTAACGAATTTCAATTAAGTATATTTCAAATTTACAAGAAGTTCCAGGAGATGAGGTCCACCCTGGACTCCAGGTACCTCGGAGGCCGTTGCCGCCATGATATTCGTGTTCAGCGACCCCGAAAACCTCTCGAGTAATAAATTTGGACTCATTTCAATCAATTTTTACCGAGTTGCAAATCAATTATTCTAAATGCACTTTGAGCAATGCATTTTTACAATGCAAATATGCAATTTTTCATTTGCTAATCATCAGATTAGTTCACAAAATGATGCTGATGCTCTCACGAATCGAATGCAAAAAACCGGATTAAAATCCGTCTTGCTGCGGAAATTTCGGAGGTTGAGCCGTTTTTAGTGCTTTATTTCCTCGACTATATTTAAGTTGCTACGATTTACACGTACATAAACAAATAAATACGTTGAATAATAATGGTTATAAGATATTACATAAAGAAACTCACTTGAGCTACTGTAGCGTAGCAGATATCGCAGACACAACTTACCCCAGATAAGTGATGTAACGTGCCCACGATAAAATTTCACTAGCTCAGACTATCTCAGGGTGTTAAGCCCAAGCTTACATAAACTATGACAAATTATTAGTTTACTTACTTACACAAATCACTGAACGTTCCATACGTAGTGGTCGCAGACGAAATAATGACACTTTCTTTAAATATGAAATGCACTATATTACGGAATTTACAAATATTGGTTCTCTAGCATGTAACCTGGCGATGTTCAAAGGGTGTGGCAAATTTCTTGATTAGTAAGTTACAACATTAATAAAATGCCTCGTGTAGCTACACATCGGTTTACAACGTGAGGATAAATGGTAATAAACTCGGCCACAATGGGTTTGATTTAGAGAACCTCCTTAAATAAATATAAATGCATAATATCTTTAAATTATGTACAAGTCACAATACAAAAGTTAGTATGAATGGATATAACCGCGCAGACGCACTGAAGGTGGTCCCCGGTAAATAAAAATAACACACTTATCTAGGGTGGTACGATACCGACTTCGACGTTGAAGAAACTGTAGCCCTACGGTGGTGTCTTCAGGATGAAAGAAATTGACCCGAGGATGGGTGTTGATTATAGCCTTTCCAGCTCTGGAACTTTCTACTGTGCGTGGATGCCCCGTCCGTGGAACTTCACTACTGTGTATGGAAGCCCCGTCCGTGGAACTTCACTACTGTGTGTGGAAGCCCCGTCCGTGGAACCCTAAAGATTTCCCGATTTAATTTGCATGGTCGGAAATACACGTGAAGCGTGCCTAATGAGAGCAATTTAAATCTGACATAACCCACAAAAGAAATATAATTTACCTCAATGATGAGGGAACAGTCCACCAATGTTCCTAGAAAGCCACAGTTGGATGAATGGGATCGAGTCCGTCTTTCAAGTCGACATGATACTTCCAAAGGAAAGCCTGTAAATTTGTGAAACACGAGGGTAGAGAACAGGTAAGATGGCGTGAAGAGGTTAACTTACCTTGTATACTTAAATATCCTGCTTCCGCAGTTAAAATTTACTTACAACAACAAAATATTCCTCTAAACGGAACAACAACAGATGGAGAACATTTTCCTGTGTTGATAATCCCAAAATCCACCAGGATGCCTCGGATAAAATGAGTTTTGTGGGGTTATCAACCGTATACCGCCATCAAAAATGTCTCTCTCCTTTTCACCAGCTGGAAGTATATCGCGCCTCCCGTGGACAATAGCGAAACTCTGTTACGGATGTAGCGTTTGTTATTATGCGGCCCACAAAACGCTAAGGCGTGTGGTGGGTCGTATACGCTAGAGGTCCGCAACATTTACTCGCAATGTCCTGGTGCATGCAAACGCACTCTTAAGGAAAGTGGCGTCGAAACTAACCAAATAAGAAATAACATCTAATTTAGAAGAACCAAAAGTAACACAATTTTTGGCTCTTTAGGTACCAAACATGCGGACATTTCCAATGAAGAATTAAGAGCGCAACAAATCATCACTTTAAAAATCTTGTATTTTATATGCTTTATTTTTTTTAATAATATTGGAATAATCTCTTTATTTAAGGAACATGCAAATTTGTTTTTATTTTCTACTTAAGAATATCTATATATTGAGCCCTTTTTGAAGTACATACAAATTACAAGGAGCTATGCTAATAGTAGTAGCATTTTGATAATATATGGAAATAGCGTTTACATTACTCCATTATGATTTTTTTTTGCAGAAACATAATGCATATATGTAAATATATCATTTACCTCAGCATATCAGTACTATTACTACCTAGTTTAACTCTGGGGAAGGTAATTGAAGCCCCAAAGCCAAATCAGGTTTGCACCTGTGTACCGTATTATCAGTGTGAAGATGACGCGGGAGCATTGATTACAGAAGGCCAAGGACTACTGGATGTTAGGTAATTTAAAATTAAGGTTCATTCCTATAGTCCGGAAGACAGCGTTGCAATTTTGTAAGTGTTTTTCTAAAATCTAATATTTTTATAAAGAATGATAGTTTAGATATAGATAATAAATGAAACAACAAGCGTCAGACGCCGGCGTCTTGGTGGGGGTGGCTGTGAGAAAATTCGAAACATGTAAAAATAAGAAAAATAAAATCATTTCATCAAACTTGAAAATTTGTAGAATTTATATTTAAGTAATAAAGATTAGAAGAATAACAGTCAGCTGCGCTGCAAACGGGCTACCCTTATGAACCGATAATAAAAGTGAGGGTGCAAATTCATTTCATCAAACACGAAACTTATACAGCGTGTATGAGACATTTTTTTAATGATAAAAACAATAATCATCTGTGCATCCTGTGGGGGCAAGACTGTAAGCTAGGGGGGTTATAGGTGTCGAGCGGGCATGGTATTTAAGCCTCGAGTAATTTAATTAATTGCTTAACTGACGATCTTCCCCCTATCAGATCGTCTACTGACTATTTGTTTCATTAAATACAATGTCTCAAGTAGTAATTATAAAAATTTCAGTCATGATAAAATTGATCTTATTATTATTTTATCATTTTAATGTTTCTTCAAGTATTTTTTACATATTAAATTTCATTAACTGCTTGACTGACGATCTTCCCCCTATTAGATCGTCAGCTGATTACTTGTTTCATAAAATACAATGTCTCAAGTAGTAATTATAAAAATTTCAGCCATGATAAAAGTTATTTTATTATTATTTTATCATTCTAATGTTTTTTAAGCATTTTTTACATATTAGAATTTCATTAACTGCTTGACTGACGATCTTTCCTCTACTTGATCATCAGCTGGCTATTTGTTTCATTAAAAATTCTAATCTCAAGTAGTAATTATGAAAATTTCAGTCATGTTATTATTTTATCGCTTCAATCTTTCTTGTTATTTTATGATGAAAAGTATAGTTGTTTTAAAACATTAAGAAATATATGTAAAATAACAATTAATTAATAATTATTCTGGAGTAGATATTGATCATTTTGTATATTATAAATATTAAATAATTTTATTACAAAAAATATTTTCAAAAAAAGTTTTTATTTTATTATTTTTAGAATATACAACATTATGAACATTATAAATTATTATGAATTTTAATTTATTTTTTATTTTCCTTCACTTGAATCTTCACTTATGTCGGATTCATCATCACTCTCTTCGCAACTGTCGTCGGAACTATCAGCAAATATTTCTTCTTCCTCTTCTTGGTCCTCAAATTGCTCGTCTTCTTGTTTCTCAGCTTCCTCTTCGAGTTCAGACTCCTCAAAATTTTCTCTTGGTTTGTTGTTTTCTGTAATAAAAAATAAATTTGATTACCATAATTATTTTTAAATTTATTTGTGCTTGCGTGCCTGTAAATGCTTGAAGAAACATTAAAATGATAAAATAAAAATAAAATCAATTTTATCATGGCTGAAATTTTTATAATTACTGCTTGAGACATTGTATTTAATGAAACAAAAACAAATAGTCAGCTGACGATCTGATAGGGGGAAGATCGTCAGTTAAGCAGTTAATTAAATTACTCAAGGCTTAAATGCCATGCCCGCTCGACACCTATATCCCCTTAGCTTACGGTCTTGCCCCCACAGCATGTACAGCTGATTATTGTTTTTATCATTAAAAAATGTCACAAACATGCTGTATAAGTTTCGTGCTTGATGAAATGAATTTGCACCCTCACTTTTTATTTATTACCGGTTCATAAGGGTAGCTGACGAGTTATCCCCCGTTTTCAGTGCAGCTGATTGTTATTTCCACTTGTGCCCATTTCCACTACCCATCCAGCTGACGCTCAAATCTTTAAACAGATATGTGAGAAGAAACATTTGGATTATGAAATGATTTATTCATTTACAACGCTGTCTCTCGGACTACTAGATATATGATAACGCGTAAATATACGTAACGTAATTAAGAATCTTTGTTTCATAGTGCTCATAACAAAAAAAACAAACAAGAGTGTGGCGTTTTTATGTATCGAGGTGGGAAGGTTCAAAGATGATTTTTGTTTATTATCATAAGCGCCCCCGCCCCCAATCGGGTCATCATAGGCTTGTAAAGTATAAACGAATTTAATTGAAACCGTATAAAAACTAAAAGCCGGCAAAAACAGTCGGCATCTCTTTATTGTACATGGGCGGAGGTAAATAGAAATGCTTGTCATAAGAAAATAATAAGATTTTCGGACGTTATTATATTATCCTCTGTTTCAAATGATCTCCAGAAAGCCATGGTAAATTAGTAAATAATTAAAATATTTTACCTTTTATATAGTCTCCTCCTACTCCTACGCTTGATATTATAACAGGTATTTACGCACTGCACTGGCACATTAACAGCACAACAGAAGTCCACCTTTGACTATTGAGAAGCGATTTACGAGTTTTTTTATGCTAGTAGGCCTGTCCGTTTTATTATCTTTAAACCAGTGCAGTCGTAGATGGTGCACTCAGGTTGATTACATTGCCAGTCTCGGACTCGCCTGCACAGTTTCAACTACCATTCGAATCTCGATACCATTGCTAAATATATAGGACAAAATATCAAGTTCAGTGCGCACGGTCCTGTGTTTTAACACTGACCAGTTCCAATTATCCTCGTATAAAGTATAAGAAACGACAATATAAGTGAAAAATTGTCACTGAATCTTAGCGTGACTGGTGTTTGAAAAATTCATTCAGTTTATGACAAGAAGTTTCGAAGTTTCGTTACTACTGTTACTAGCATATATACAAAACAAAGATTGTTAATTCAAAACATTATTTTATCGATATGCATGTTGAGTGTTGTAGAATTCTAACTAATTTATTTATTCAAATGTTTATGCTGTCAAGCCGATCACTGTAAAATTGTGACTGGAGTTATAACTATTCATTTTAAATAAGGATCCATAACTTTCAGTTCTCTCTCCACAAGTTGTAGACAGAGGTTTCTAATCGTACTTTTTTTTCTATTAAAAGAAAAGTATTATATTGTTTCATCTGTATTATAACAACGTGACAGACTAATACACTTCTCAAGCAATTTTTACACAGATATCTCAAAAATTCAAGAATATAAAAGTCTTGGGCTAATTTAAATATCTCTCTTAGGTTACTGAAGGCCAATCCTTGCAAGGGCGATTTTGAAGTTTGTTGTAATGTTACAACGGAAGCTCTTTTCCCTACGACGGAAGCACCTGAAAAACCTATTGGTTGTGGCTATCAAGCTTCCGGATACTTCCCGTGGTATGCGACATTGTCTTTGCAAGAGGTAGATGATTTTCCTCCAGCTTATAGATGTGGAGTGTCCTTAATTCATGCCAAAGCTGTGCTAACTGCAGCCCACTGTGTCAACAGGAAAGGCATCTTTTCAGTTCGAATAGGTAATTACACTTTACTCGTATATTTATATTTTACAAAGTGGGTTATGTAAGGAAGCATTAATTCAATGTCCAAACTGATTGCTATCCGAATCACCTTTCATTAGTCAATATTATTATTACTTGTCCCATTTTCCTTGTCACATCTTTGAAAAATAAATCTAAGAAGACAAGTAACATATTCAGAACAAATATAATCTAAAAAGTACCTAACGAAATTCCTAAAATATGATTACTTACCTACTTCACTTTGTATTTTTATTAGACCCACTATTAAAATTCAGATATAATAGTGGAGTAAAATCGCTCCTCTATCTTGTAGCTTTTTTTTAAAAGGTATACCCAAATAGAATCATTTTGTTGGGCGTAGTTTTGATTGTCCGAAATGAATTTCTTCAACTTTTTTAGTAGGACCAAATTTTGCAAAATCGTTTTTTTATGTCTGAGAAGTAATTTGAAAAATGTGTCTTTTAAAACATACATCGCGCTATCAAAAAACTCGGTCGGGTTTCGCATCTAATTTTCTCTATTTCTCATGCGATAGCGAAGGGATTCATATACAGCAAGATCTTGCTTTCTGCGCCATCTGAATATTTCTTTTCTTATATAAAAAGAACTTACTGTTTCATCTGTCAAATAAATACCTGTCTTTAACTTGCCATCTTATTACGGCATTGCTATTGATGTTTGAATTTTGAGATCTGTCATTTCAATTATATTTGTGTATTAGACGGAAGTACGTCTTCAGAAACGAAAGTACGACGTCGACGGATACGAAAGTCGCTTAATTTAATCCTGTGACAGTGACATTTTTTATAAATAACGTGAATATAGACACAAACTAGTATAAATATAACCTGAAAATTTTTAAAAACATAGTGAAGTTATTCGCAAGAGGGTTCTCTAACCTAAAAATCGAATATTTAAGTAGGATTTTTTGCAAGCATCCCCCACGGTCGGAGGTACATAACCTCAAAGAGGTTTAGAACAATTTTTAGAGAAGGACGGTTAGCGCCCTCCGAGTACAGGCCGGGACATTATCTGCGGAGACCCTAAGGCGTACAAGGTCGGGTGGGGTAGCATTTTCGACTATACCGACCACGGGGAATCGATTACGACTGTTATCGATTGGATCCGACCACTCCCGAGGGCGTTAGGGCGTTTTATCATTGCTGATCATTGCCGAATCGATCAGACCAACGGTTCCGGGAAAAAGTGTGCTGTGGCCAAACTAAAAGTCAGAAATAAGTAAAACGTTACTGGAGGACAACTAGTACCTCGATACACCTTTTGCACCACATTTGACCGACCGCCCAAATTTTGACCGGGATACTTAGTGGCTCTGGAAAAAGGAGTAACGCGACCTCTCGTTTTCGAGTAACTTTTATTTACTAGTGGCAACTTTGGGGCATATTTTCTCGAAAAGGCCTTGCATATTGAAACTGTGGAGAGTAGCGTTAGAAGCGCTATAGTTTTTTGAGTAAGTTCACAGAATTTCATATTCGTAGCTCAAACCGTTGATTTAATAGTATGTTTTAAACAACATTTTTCAAATTACTTTTCAGGCATGAAAAAATTGATTTTTCGAAATTTGGCCCTACTAAAAAAGTTGTAATATTCCATTTCGGATGACCAAAATTATGTTCTACAAGATGGTGAAGGTCTCATTCCCATTTAGTTATATTTTAATTTTTAAAAAAACGGCATAATTACGAACCGATTTTACTCCACCATAAGTTCTTGGCCCTTTAGGGTTACTTTGTGAGGATCCACCTGGAATCTCCAGTCTCCCGATGGGCCAGCACGCGCCTGCTGCTGATTTGTATACATTTTTTCTTTTTTCACAGGCAGTTCAATTCGAGTGGTGCTCAATATCATCAAGCATCCACAATTTAACCAGGTCACAATGCAGAATGACTTGGCACTAGCTATATTAAAGGAACCCATCATGATCTCTGAAAAAATCAATACCATCTGTATAGCACCGCAGGGATCTGCTTTAGTCAACACTCAGTGCAGAGTAACATCAAGGGTGAATAATAACAAACAAGGAGCCTACTTGAGAATGCTTACGGTTCCAATTTTGCCCAGAGAAATCTGTTTAAAAAAACTACGTGCGACTCGCCTAGGTCCTTACTTTCAATTACATCGAAGTTTTTTTTGCGCTGGCGAAAACAAGCAGAGAAACACCTGCGTTGGAGATGGAGGGAGCCCGTTGATGTGCCCAATTCCAGGCCAACCAAACAGGTTTGTACACATTTACGGCACAAATATTATGTGGGGTTTATTTAAATAGGTTCCTGTTTTCTATAACTTTAAACAAAACATAAAACATGTTTCATGAAAGATTCAGACATGCATTTCCGTTGAAGGAAAAGTGATTATTCACAGTAAACTAGACTTATCCCAAAACAATCAAACTATGTTTTTAATAAAATCTGAATACTTTCTTTCAACATAATATCAAAATTTGGGCAGTGTTTGCAATTAATGTACATACTCATGTATTGAAACTTCCCAACTTCCCGTCTGTTAATTAATAACAAAAATCCTCGATCGTGAAGCAATCAAGAACATATTTAATCCCACCCAGTAATTATTTATCTCAATTTTATGTTAAGATAAATAAACAAATTGGCCATTTATGTGATCGTCTAGTTTTACGAAGTTAGGACTCAAATTACGTCGTTTGTAGTAACCTTTTATATTTACCCAAGTTCTTTATGCAAACTTTGACATTACGATTTCCTATCTGATACCTTAGAAAATTAATCACTCTCTTAATTTAAATACTTTGTAAGTTTAAACACACTGTTTATTAAAAGAAACAAAGTTAATCATTTACTTTATTTATTTTTTATTTTATTACTCAAGATTGCACTGTGAATCTATGGTTAAAGTTTGTTTTGGATTTTAGTTCATTGAAATTAAATCGTTATCATATATTTAGTTTATTACTTGTATTACCAGGAAGGTAAAGTTGAAAGAAAAAACAGTAATTGTTGGGACAATAGTCACAGAAACCATTTTATTTTATAACAATTGTTGCAGCAAATAGCCGAACATGAAGTTAAACAATCCAAATATTTATGACACTTGTCTAAATATTATACAGGAAAGTTTACACTGCTATATAAATAACAAGAACCATGTTATATAGTTTCCGAGTTATTTTGGTTAAAATTAGAGCGACAATGGCCGATACAATGATTGTTATTTGTTTTAGATTAGAGTTGAAGCAATTGCTATGATAAAATGAAACTTATTAATTCAAAACAGAAGACAATAATCATATCAATGTTCGTGCATTATCGAATTTAAGTGGTAAATGAGAATTAAATAGTCATGTAAAATATCACAGAATGTTGAGGAAATATCCTTTAATTAATTACATAAACGGCAACTACCAAGTTGGGTATGACTGTCTAATAACATAAACCACGGTTGGTTGAAGTAATTTATACAGAGAAGACTGCCCGGTTCAGAACTTCGTCGAAAAGTAACGATAATTTGAAAGGCAAAACATTCTTGTGAAATCTTACTTGTCAATAGGCAAATTCAAACCATGTTTAATTTATCCATGTTTTATAACAATTTGACACAATACAGGAACTAATGCAATATTGTCACTTTGTTTGTGAAAAATTCCAAAGGCACCTATGATTGAATTTTGCGTATGAAGTCGTTTTATTTCGTTAAGGTAAACGTAATCAATATAAAATGTATGTTTTCGCCCACGTTACTATTTCCTTTACTGCTATTACGGTTTCACTGGAATAAATACATGGAACATATTTTTATTCGATATTGTTTAATAAAATACAGGGCGCTTTAAAATTGTAATAAAAATAAATTTCCAGTTCAAACGGAAGTGGTAAAAAAAAGTTTTATTTCCACATTATTCATTATTCACATTACCTTTCTATTCAGAAGGTTTCAAACGAACGATCGTCTAAAATTTAATGTAAGAAAGTTAGGACGATTTTAGTTTTTCAAAAATGAAATAATATTTTAAATTCAAATTTCTCGAAAAACGGTTGGATTTTCGAATTTTTTCCATATAACAAAGTCTAATTAAAATTAAATTCTCTTCACCATAGATGACATTTCTAAGTTCCTGTTATCCAAAAAATTCTTAGTAGCACAGCGCCATCTGCTCCTTAACATATTAAAAAGTGTTTATATTCAAAATTAAAGCCATTTATATATTCTAGCTTTTACAGAACTCTAATATCTCTAGTAGTTTCAGAAATATTTCACCTGGGAATTTTTATTTCCACATTTTCACAAAATTACTGAACTTTCCAATGATCGTCTGAGAACCTCCTTCAACTATTATGGCCCGTAGTTATTTTTAAGGTGACAACCATTAGCTGGGTCTGGGTCCTATCTTTGGTATCTAAATTCTGCTCTTACAAAATGTCAAGAGTATTAGATTAGTATTATTGGTGATTAAAACTGAAAATCAGTCTTATTTGCCTCCCGATGATGTTGACGTCGTTAGCG
This sequence comes from Leptura quadrifasciata, assembly GCA_963675555.1. Lineage (NCBI taxonomy): Eukaryota > Metazoa > Arthropoda > Insecta > Coleoptera > Cerambycidae > Leptura > Leptura quadrifasciata. The sequence goes on from OY776680.1 coordinate 74,900,336, forward strand.
AAATGTGCGTCGAATAATGTATTCGAGTGTAGTGTTCAAATATTTTGGCTTCTTTGCAAAAGTAGTTTCTAGACACCAAAGATATTGATTCGTGAAATACCGCCCCCATACAAAAACGCCTCCACCGCCAGAACCCGGACACCGTGTAGGGTTGTCTCCTTAAATAGGTAAAAGTTAAGTAAAAGTTGAAGGAAGTTTTCAGAAGCTCATCAGCTCTTGATCTCATACGATCACTAACTATAACCTTTCCTTTGCAGGTATCATCAAACTGGAATTGTTTCGTGGGGCATTGGATGTGAAAATAACGATGTTCCCGATGTTTATGTAAAATTACCGTTGTTCAGGGATTGGATCGACTCCGAAATGATTAAACAAGGCCTGGACATTACATCGTATAGGTACTAAACACCGTATATGTACACATTACACCATATAATTACTAAATTCTTGGAAATAGATATTTATTGTTATTTATTCAAGTAGACAATTATTGTATATTTTTCTACGAAACAAAATGAAGTATTCTATATGATCCATGAATATAGTGTAAATATTTATATAATAAAAAGATATAAACATGAAATAATTGTTTCTTTTAACTTTGTAAATAATCTATAAAAAAAGGATAGTTGGGATTTTCTATCCCTAAACATAGCGTAACGGTATATTGAATGGTCTAAAACCCTACTTAATATCTACTGAAGTGAATATGACTCAATAAAACGATATAAATGATATTGTAGGTACTACAGTAATTATGGACAATTTTATAAATCATGAAATAATCAGTAATAAATGGACACATTTTAAAGAAATAGATTATGAACAGTTGCGAAAAATTGTAGAAAACTTATCACCAAAAGCTGGAACAGAAGAAGGCATTAGCGTAAATATCATAAATTTGTCATTAAAAAAGTGGAGAATGTCCAGGTAACTGGAAAACTTCGACAATAACACCAATAAAGAAGATACCAGGATCCAATAACTCTACTGATTTTCGACCAGTAAATGTTTTACCAGTTAAAAGGTATTAGAAATAGTGGTGAAGCAACAATTAGATGAACACATTGAAGAAAATAACATATTATTACAAGAATATTCAGGATTTAAAAAAGGTCATTCATGTGAAACATCACTACCAAATATTGTGTCCAATTGGAAAGAAAGTATAGACTCAGACTTGTCAGTGCATGTGTTGTATCAAAGACTTCAAACGGGCTGTTGAAATCATAAATCGAGAACGGCTGATAGTAAAACTAAAAAGTTATGGAGTAGATGGTGTAACGTTGGAAATGGTTCCGATCGTATTTAAGTGACATATCAGAAAACAAAATATGGCACAATAATTTCATCAAAGGAAGAAACAATACATGGGGTACCACAGGGTTCGGTTTTGGGGCCACTCCTTTTTATACTGTATATTAATGATATAAAAAGTTGTAGTAATAGGTAATTGTCTTATAAATCTCCTTGCTGATGATGCTATGTTACATGTATAATGTACATGCACATTTACAATTTTGTCTTGTAAGGCTTACAAAAATAAGATGAACTTCTCCAAACTACTTACTTCTAGAACTGCAGAGGCCCCTAAACTTTGTCCTAATTCTGCTATTTCAGGCAAGCCAGTTACCGCAGCCGTGCCTGAGAGACCTAATAGTTTGTTTTCTAGATCATTCAGTACTTTATTTTCCCTCGCTTTTTTTCTTATGGCGCTTTTCCACTCAGTGAAGGTCTAGAATTGTAAATATTATTTATCTAATCAGAGGTTCAAAAACATGTTAATTAAAGTCAGTAAGTAATGGATTGCACTATTTTATGTGCAGAATAATAATTTTTTTCTTGGCATGGCAAAATCTAAATAAACAATATTATTTATTACTCACTTTTTTCCATTCAGTGCTTGTCCTTCTCGGACCGTCGCCACATGCGTTGAAACTGAAGCTTAAATCATCCCATATCATTTTTATGTCTTCTGGTTTATTATGTGGTTGTAGTTTTCCGTTTAATAAAACCGGGTGTTCTTCCAAATATTATATATACATGGAAAACTGTTTTTTTGATGTCCGCTTCTTTGTTGTCATTGCAATTAATTTGTTGGTATCACAGACTACTTGGTATCCTTTTACTTGCAACATAGACAAATAAACAATTTGCAGGGACGTTTAGTACCATAGAATATTTATAAACAATCCGTTTACAGGTTAATATAAGGATTTTAAGTAAAAATCCCTAGATTTACTACAGGTTGGTACCTATGATGCGTCTAGGTTCATTGAATTCAAAATAAGACATCTAAAAGTTTTTCAATAACTGTTACTGTATTTCAATGTGCACACCGCAATCGCACCACCTTCTTTGATTATTGAAAATTCTCAATAACCAATATTGGAAATTTTCTAATATTGAGAAATAACTAATAACCACCGCAATAAGCCTGATTGATGGGACGGGCAGTTAGTTCAGTTAATGGTCATCTTTAAATTACGAGGTCTCCGAGGGGACTGAACGAGCGTTCAGATATTTTAGGCGTGCTTAAAATCCAGAAGGAATTTGTTCTGTCAGTAAAAATGAGCAGGGTTCAAAAAGAAGAAAAATTGCACTTTATGGGTCTTAGTCCATTGAAAGAGTCGGACAAACTACCGAATGTTTGCGTCTCAGACTAGACAATGCCCCCCTCGTTTTCGGGGGTGCTGAATCGATTCCTGGAGTCAAACCAATTTTTCCACCTCGGCAACCCCCTCAAATTGGTCAAAACTACCCCCAAAGTCCTCTTCCGTGAACCCACTTATTTTCTCAAGTTTTCGACTAATTGTTGTTCTCTCTAGTAGAACGGAAGGTTCATCGAGGAATTTGATCTCAGCCACCCCTACTCCAGGCTTCCAACCCTTGTAGGGGTGGAAAAGTTATATTTGTTTTTGTGAGAAAAAATTTAATACTTTGTAGAAGGCGTTTCTATGAGGTGATCGGGGTTGTGTAACCGCCCTGGGGGTTATTTTCAAACTTCAAAGGGGTGAAATTTTTTTTCATCTATAATTGAAAAATAATATAAAAAATATGTATTAAAGTGTTTTTATGAATTGATTTTCCACTTCTTTGAAAGGCGAAAACAACCCCCGGGGCCGTTTCACAACCCTGGTTACCTGCCACCTTCCTCAAAGAACCATCTCCTATTAAATATTAATTGTTTTTCCAGAAAAAAATATCAATTTTCCACGAAATATTTCACATAAAACGCATGCTCCACGTAAAAACGTCGTTGGAAAAGGTTTTTATCAATAAATTAACATTTTCGCTTCACAGAGCGTTTTTTATGCAAAAATATTATACACCAAGGAGTGTAATTTTAGAAAGTATATTAAATGTCGCTGCACGACGGCGTAACGTTGCTCCGACCACAGAAATTTAGAAACTACCACGAAAGTCAAAATAAAACTCTTTTTACGAATCCACATTGTGTAGCATTGCAACTCATGCGTTATGCTAAATATAAGGACAAGTTTAAAAGTGTCGATTTTAAAGTTTTGTAATAATCACCCCCTCCTAATTTTTTTAAATTAATTATTTTCCAAGGTTATTTAGTTTTAAACCCTCATTCCAATTTTCATAGTCATATTTGCTAAAATCGTAAATTACAATTTAGTGAGCTGATCGTGGTCAGCAAAAGATAAGCCAACTGCGGCCTTCTTGAGTTGCTGGACGAAGAGGTGGGAAAAAATCCACAAATCACTCAACCCGCTTCACCGAATTAGGCCGAACTTCCGGTACGGCCCGTAATCTAAATTAAAAATTTCTATATGCATAAGTGTTATTTCCAATATTTCTCTACGGATTTATTAAATCCTATTTAAAATATTAAAGTCACCATTCTGGTTTGTTCGCGAAGCGTTTTACTAATTTAAAATGTTTTGGTGAACACCGCCGGTAGCAGAGCAGCTACCCGGTGAAATTTGGAATACGGTGGTTTACTCGGGGTAGGTATACGGGGTAAGTACTCTATATCGATCCATGATTCTCCGTATACTAGAGGATGTTTTTGTAGCATTCTCTCACTACATGCTGAATCCCTCACTGCATGCTGACTCCGGACATAGCCAGCCATCTTACAGATATGGTTTATATTTTGGTAACCATGAGATGAGAGAAAATACAAAAATTTATTATTACGTATTATATATTCAAAAAACTTCAGAACGAAAAACTGTAATCAAATCAAATAAAACAATTTTCGTTTAATACTTGATTTATTTTATACCCCAAGTATAAGTGTTTAAATGTCAATATCGCACCTCGAGTGCTCATGAACTGTGTAACTGTGAACGATCCATCTTTTGTCGTCTGAAGGACTTTTAATATATTTCAAAAGTGAATGTTAACGTTCGCAAAATTTAGGGTTCAAGATGACTGTTTTAGACGGAGAATAATATGAAAATTTATACTTACTGTCGTTTATGCTTGACTGCTGCTCTAATGGTATCTATTGGACGTCGTAAAACTATAAACCTAACACTGGATGTACCACACTTTCTTAAAATTATACCTGAAAGGGAATTTTGTTAGAAAGCACAACTAAAAGACAATATAAAGTTCAAAAATGTATATATTAAATCTTCAAAAATTTATGTTTTTACAACAACTTTTAAGAAATATGCTTAACAAACACTAGTCTGGCCCGTGTACAACACATGGTGAGGAACGGAACGATATATAATGTACCAACTACCATCCACTATGCGGTTTTATAAGCTAACGATGCACAAAAAGATTCAAGAAAAGTTCAATGTTACTGAAATTTGGTGGGCTTTTGCTTGCCTGTCTTATAAACGTATTTTTTTATATCACATTAATTTAGGTCGCTCCTCAGAGCTTAAAAATGCTTGAAGCGCTACTACTTCTAATTGTATTCTGCAATTACAACTTTTTACGTTCAGGCAAGGCGGATCCCATGCACGTATGAGTACATGGTAATAATATTTTTCTGACACCGAATCACTGAGGAACCGGTTTAGGGCAAACCCCGTCAAAACTCATCGTTACCCCGTCAAAATCGACTGCTAGGAAACGATGGGGGTCGCATGTCACTAAGGGCTATTTTCGCTAGAACTCCCGATATACTGTGAATAGACTGGTTTAACTTGTCCTCATATTTAATACCTCGTAAGAGTTGCAGTGCTTGACAACGTGGATTCGTAAAAGGGTTTTTAATCTTGAAAATTTCGAAGTCAAATGTTATTACAGTTTATAAAATTTTGGTGTCGGGGCGACATTACGTCCCTGTGCAGCGACATTTACTACATTTGCTAAATTGACGCTCCTTGAGGAGTTATTGAAAATTTTGCATAAAAAACGCTCCGTAGAGCGAAAATATGATTACAAGTATTAAAAACCTCTTCCACGATATTTTTACGTGAAGCACGCTTTTCATACGAAGTATTTCCTAAGTCGGATTTTGTTACAGCATCGAAAAGTACATCGGGGTTTTAGCGTGTTCTTTAACATAACCACCGAAATTGTCTAATTGCCGTTTTAAACATTCTGTTTTGAGTTGGCAATGTCACTATTCTATTGATATTATTAAACCCAATCTCTTGGATGATTAAAGTAAACCAGGCGTTATATTTGAGGGAGTAAAGCCAAACTAAAATTTCCCACAACCAAACGACGAGTTAGCAGGAGAACCTGAGCACGCACACTGTACAAATCGGAAGGGTTACGAACGTCTTTCACGTCTCGTAGGTTACACGTTACCCGAACAAAGGGGATTTTGGCAAGTATGATAAAAACGTCGAGGGTATATTTTCATTTTTTGAAATCAATTTTGGCGGAAAAACTATGTGTTTTCCGCGTATTTGCCCTAAACCGGTTCCTCAGTGATTCGGTGGCAAAAAAGTTTTATTAAGGTAAACCTACCAGTTATTGACACTTTTAGATCAACCCCCATTTAATAAATCGAAAAAATATTATTAGGAAAATAAAAAATTCCTTTTGTAGATATCAATAGAATAGACCTACCTAGTATATTTTAGTTTTACACACAAAATTGAAATATATTTACAGTTTTTTTATTATATTAGTTTTTTTTACATTTGATACAAAGTGCTAGACATTGACAAAGTCATTTCTTGTAAATCTAGTCTTTGACATCCCAGTAATCGACAGACAAAAAAGTAAAAAAATATATAAAAAAGAACTGTTTATTTGAACTCTAAGCTTCAAATACATTTACAGGAGTTGCAAATTGATATTTTAATCTATCTCCACATGCAATAATGTTGAGAGAAGGCAATTTTCCCAAAATTTCCTCTTTACTGATGCTAGAAATGTCATATTCACATGCTTTAAAAATAGTTTTTTCATCATTTAAGACCTTCATGGACATAACTTCTATATTGCTCATGGTGTTTGAGATATTTTGTACTACACAAACGTATCTGTATGTAATGGTTTTTCTTTTACCACCCAAAAATTTAACCAGTAAGTAATCACCAATTGAGATAAACACATCTGACGTCAGATGCTTGCAAATTTTGTTTCAAACATTTTTTTATACGCTTAATCGTTTTTGAGATAGAGCGCGCAGCGCTTAGCCGTACATTGCAATGCAAGGTCAACCGCGAGTCCCGGTAAATAATACGTCATTTAAAGCTAATTAATTACTAAAAATCCACAATTATCAATAATTTGCATTATTTATTAATTAATACATTGTATTTAATAATATTTTCATTTATCAAATATATTCGTTTAATAATACCTACTTACCTAGTTCGTGTAATTAAAAAATTGTTAAGTGAAATATTTTAAGTATATCTTAATTATATTTTAAGTAGAAAAAGAATTAAGTAATTTTTATTTAAAATGTGTAAACTCTTAAATACCTATATTACTAATAAGACAAGGAAAATATTTTGAATATCTTTAAGGTCATATGGCAGTATAAAATTATACAGTTTTCTACACATTTATCAAATAATTCTTCTTGTTATCAATATATAATGCTCCAAAATCTGAGGACAATATCGATCATCTTCGCTACACGCAATTCGTCAAGTCAACAAAACTTAATAAACCTGTGCAGCTATCCAGTCTTCCACCAACAAGTGCAGCGGCTCATCAACATATCAACCGTGTATACTATCAAATTCAAACTTGGTTAGGGAATGATTTAGAACCCCAAGAATGGGGTTGGGCGCTGCAAAATGAACTCTTGGAACCGATAACGACAATATTACCACCAGCTCCAGATGAACTACTGAACACAATTCAAATGTGCTTTTAGAGGACAGAATATTAAAAGAATATTTTTAGTCGCAAACTCCTCTATAAAATCCTTATTTTACTATAAGGAACGTAACCAGGCTGTAGCAAGCCTGGCTTGTAACTTGTAATCCAGCGCTCGGTGGGGCACATAGCCCGGTGAGTAGCTGTTGGTTGCAGCCTGGTTACGTTCCTTATAATAAAATAAGGATTTTATAGAAGAATTTTCGACTAAAAATATTATGTTTTACTGAACACAATATTTTGCAACTGCAAGAATGGTTGTGGTAGTTCACGCTGCGGATGCAGGAAATCGGGGTTGCAATGTTCTTTAGCTTGTGACCAGTGTAATGGGCAAGCTTGCCTCAATACTTCATCGTATCAAAGCGATCTCGATGAAGAAAGTGCGTTTGACCCCGAAATCCTTGACGATTTAGAGACAAATATCCTTGACAACGAAGATGATGATAATGAATTGGAAACTTTCGAGCGACCGGAAGACGATGATAAAGAAGAAGAAAATTGAGACGAATGTCCTTCTAATTATTACAGTTTACGTAAATCCTCCTCACATTTGAACGTCAATTGTAGTAAATGCACAATACATAATTGCTAAATAAAGATATAATTAAAATGTATTTTACTCTATCCCTTTTCTACTGAAAATCTAATTTAGATATATTAGAATATAATTAAAATATACTAAAAGTATTTCACTTAACAATATTTTAATTACACGAAGTAGGTAAGCATTATTAAACGAATATATTTGATAAATGAAAAATATTATTAAATATAATAATATAACAAACGCCGCAGAAATTAGACAACCCCCAATTCCAGAAGCCAGGGCTTGTGCGGAAGGGGGTTACACATTGAAAAAACGCGGACATACAACGATTTCCTCCGACAGTGCCGAAGCCAGGATTCGAACCCGGTGGTGCGATGTCCGTGTGATTAATCGCGATTGCCACAACAATACAACAATTGCCACCTCGCGCCTTAACCCACTCGACTGTCGACCATGCATTAATTAATAAATAATGCAAATTATTCATAATTATGGATTTTTTAGTAATTAATTAATTTTAAACAACGTTTGTAGAGAATTTAATAATAATAATAATAATAATAATTTTATTCGTCACAATGATACACCGTAGTGCTTGGACAAGTCATAATTACACAAATAAAATAAAAGTGGACATAAACAATATGAATAGAATATATGTACATAAATAAATATAAATACAAACATACACAGAATAAGTATAAGTACACCCACACTGAGAAAACTCGTCCAATTAAACTATGTTGCTGAAAAAAGTTTAATTAGTATAAGTACTTTTTTGCCTGCTACTGGTATCTCTAACAATAATGGCAAGTAAATAGAGATTTCTGAACCGTGACATGCTGTCACAAATGAACAATTTTTCTATCGTTAATAAATTAGTACGCCAGATTTTGAAGTTCACTTGCAATGAGCTGTTAGTACGCCTGATATAGCAAAACAGTCACCTATTATTATTAAACTAACATTTCTGAAAAAAATTTACTCCGGTAAGTGAAGATATATCTACCACAATTGCACTCTTGTTTTATGACAAGCGAACGGTTACCTGCTGCAAATGAATTTGCCAATTAAATCCGACCTGCCCCGCCATTAGCTATTTGTGTAATACGCTGGGTGTATGGTGTGTGTGCTTTGTGCCTTAGTTTGAATATTTAAGTATACCTATAAAACGGATTTTCACAAATTATTAAATCAGTGAGATTTATCAAACTATATACAGATTTGAAGGTAGATAATTATTATTGTATTTTCTCTTGCATTTACTTATTTGCTGTGCTATCTTTGGCCGCCATGATGATGTCGATTATTTTATTTAATAAATCTATTATACATATATATTGAGTTCTTTTTTCCTGTGCCAATATCCATTGGCTTGATGACGGTCTCGATAACTAGGGCCGAGTAGGACTACTACTCTTTGCTCCTAGATTATCTCTGTAGACCTGGACCGGCCTTCGTGATAGGTGGGCCCGCTTACTTCTACCAGACCCAGCCCGCAAATGCGAGATGTGTCGTGGTATTTTCTGCGGACCTCCCCTGGTCCTGGCTCTTCAACCTCGCTGGAAGAGGTCTCTTCTGGCGCTCTTGTTGTCTTGATATTTTCTTTCTTCGCCAGCTTGTCACCCCCGTGGGTAATCATCGGTCTAGTTGGGTTTTAGGAAGTTTTGGCTGGGATTGACTACCGGTACGTAGGACACAGTAAAGGTGTGTCCTACCCCGGATCATCGGAAAGGTAAGGATATGAGCTGTGTAGCTCGGGAGTGTGGAGACCCTAAGTGCTTTTTTAGCACTTTCGGACTCCACGGAGCAGGTAGGACAACGGGCGTTGGACGGTATGTTGTCCGACGCCCGCAAGGTTGGGTTTGGGTAGAAAAACGTCATGTCTCTGGTAGTGGTGGTCCGTCCTGGGGTATCTGAAACAGATCGGTTAGCGGGAAATATAAGTTAGACTCACCCGTTGTCCAGAAGCTGTACCCTCGGCCGTTTGTGCCTCGGGGCGTCGGCAGGGTCGTAATCAGTGGCCTGTCTGATTAGCGGGTTCCCGTGCTCCTCTGCTTGGGCGTACAGCTTCTTCGCTCGTTCCCGTATGACTTCAGTGACCGTGGTGTACTCCAGGTCTCTGACGATGTCTGCGTTTCTCACGTACCATGGTGCGTCGACCGCCGTCCTGAGGGCGATGTTTTCCACTGCCTGGATTTTCTTCATGTAGGACTTTGCCTGGTAACCCCACGCTACCGAGGCGTACGTCAGCTGCGGCCTGATGAGGGTTTTGATAAGCGTGAGCTTATTCCTCAGGTTGAGACGGCTACCGTCTCCCATCATCGGGTAGATGAGGGCTCTTGTGCGCCGCGCCTTGGCTGTAATAGCGTCCGTGTTCTGTCTCCACGTTAGGCTTTTGTCCATGACCACGCCAAGGTATTTGACGGTGTCGTGCCATTGGATGTCCTCGCCGTTCATGGAGACGTGTCCTGTGGGAATTTCTTTCCGCACTCGTCTGAAGAGTATGGCTTGGCTTTTGTCGGCGTTGACGGCGACTTTCCACTTCGTTTACCATTCTTCCAGGAGAGTGGCCATTTCCTGGAGTTTTCTGGTTGCTTTCCTGGCTTTCCAGGATCTGGCAATTATTGCTGTGTCGTCTGCATACAGGGCCAGGGCTGTGTGGTCGGTCCTGGGGAGGTCTGAGGTGTAGATAGCGAACAGGTGCGGTGACAGCACCGAACCTTGCGGGACTCCCGCCTCTACGGTCCTGTAAGTGGAGAGTTGGTCCGAGATTTTGACCCTTAGCTGTCTGCGGTGCAGGTAGGATCTCACTAGTTTGACGAGTTCGATGGGGTAACCCATACTCATCATTTTAGCTAGGAGGCCGACGTACCAGACCCTGTCGAACGCTTTGGCAACATCTAGGAACAGCGCCGCGGTGACTTGCCGCTGGTTGAACCCCTTAGTAATCTCCTCGGTGAGGCGAAGTACTTGGAGTTCGGTGGAATGTGCTGTTCGGTACGCGAACTGTTCATCCGGGATGATATTCAGCTCTTCTGTCTTTTCTGTGAGCCTCTTCAAGATGACCCGTTCTGCAACCTTGCTCATGGCTGGGAGGAGGCTGATGGGCCTGTAAGAAGACGGGAAAATTAGTTCTTTCCCTGGTTTAGGGATCATAATGACGTCGGCCTTTTTCCACCTGGCTGAGAAATGCCGTAACCTTAACATCGCGTTTACGATGTTGACTAGCGCCGCTACTCCTTTCCTGGGTAGCTTTTTGAGAGTGATTTTTCCTATCTTGTCACATCCCGGAGCCTTTCTCGGCTTTAGGCTCCTAAGAATTTCCTTGACTTCCTCGGGGGTAGTCGGGCGGATGTGGTCGTTTTTTCCTGTACCCCTTATAAAAGTTTTTAAGGTGTACCGTATCTTCACTTTGGAAAGTACGACCCAAATCAAATTTGAGACAAAATATTTTTACTAACCTCAATTTTAAATATGCAAAGTAATGTTTCCTAAACGCCAAGTAAAATTATCTGCAACTTTTATTAAAAAGTCTGTGACCTTTTTCAATTTTTTCATATACATGTATTTTTCAAAGTTAAATGATAAAACAAATATTTTACAGCCAAAATCTATATTGGTTCATTTTCCAGAAGTTAAAAATATGGGTTACCCTAAAATCTTGCATCAACAGCTGGATTTTAGGCCAATTGCACATATCCAGCATATTATGCCGCAGTAACGATACTATGTGGGTTGTCATTGAAGTCTCGACAAATTGTTTTAAATAGAGGCTCATTCACCAAGACAACTGCTTTGGTAAGCGAGCCTCCATTTAAAACAATTTGCCCGTTGCTGGGGTTTCAAAGTCGCATAATGGTATCATCACCAAGTGACTGAATTACGTATTCTAGGTAGTTTTTCACTAGTCACAAGTGAATTAGTTCAATAAAGGTAAGTAAACTGTATATTTGTCTCTCATTTTTAATTAAAATACTTTAGTATTTGCAAGTGAATACTTAAATTAAGACACAGGTGTAGTATTTCATAATGATATGCAAACAGATTAATAAGGATAAATCGACAGTTTAATCATAGCGGCTGCAATGCTCACTTATTGCTACTTATCTAGGAAAATAATTTAATTACCCTAGCTGAAAAGTTTATTGCCACTAAAACATAGTTTAGTGACTCCAGCAATAAACTTCACTTATCACCACTAAATTAGTCGAATTATTTCCAATTAAAGTTGTTCACCTGTGGCAAGTCATCAGTTTTAGAAATCTTCATTTAGCTACCACAATTAACCCGTTTACCTGTCCCATATAGTATGCAACTTTTTAGCTGCTGTAATTAAATTTTCACTTGCCACTACTAAATTTTTTTCTCAGTGTATAATAAAATAAAATAAAATACGGAAACAACAATAATAGGACAGACAAACAGGGAATTAGCCTGGATTCTCATACCTAAAGTCGTGTATATAATAATAATAATAATTATAATAATAATAATAGCGTCTTTATTTTCCACTTAAAAAGATTTACTTACAATTTCCTCTTATATACACATTTGAATGGAACAATAGGCGAAGTTCAGCAATGGATTTACAATATTGACAATTAAAACAAAAAGATATTCTTAAAGACTAGCTGCTCTTCCACTTAACCTAATCCGCGCACTACATTCAGTGAGAATACACAGAAAATAATTGTACTTAATTGTAAATGTAAACAATAAGAAAAAAGAAAAATTTACTATGGTTAATAACAAAAAGAAAACATTAACTTTATTAAACTAAAATTTTAAATTAAACTAGGGGGCTAATAGTATTAATTATGCCGATTATAAATTAATATTTTTAAATTTTTTTTGAAACAATTTAATTTCATATCTTTCAAGTTTTCAGGTAGAGGGTTATAAACTTTGCAGATCTGATACCTAAAACAACGCTTAAATTGTTCTGTTCGGTGGATAGGTGGAGTTAAAAGACCTTTGAAACGTAAATTGAGGTTATGTACATCGGTCCTAAATTTTATTTTATTGTATAAATATTCAGGAGATTTTTTAACTAATATTTTATGATATAAACATGCAGAATGAAACAATCTGCGACTCTCCATATTCAACCAACCCGCGACCTTTAGCTTATATGATATTCTCTCACGTCTGCGAATACCGTAAATTAGCCTAAGGCATGAATTTTGAATTTTTTTAATCTTATTCTTGTATAGAGTAGTTAAATTGGGGCCATATAAACAGTCGGCAAAATCTAATAAAGACAACACCAGGCTTTCACATAACATCACTTTCACTTTTTGAGGTAAATAATGCCTATTTCCATAAATTAATTTAATAGAATTATATGCTTTTTGTGCAAGTTTATTTATATGTTTTTCAAACCGAAGCTCACTGTCAATAATAACACCCAGGTTTTTTGAATGCTCAACTAATTCAAGGTTTTCTTGATCTACACTTATATATGAATGTGATTTTTAATAATTTGACGAGAGTTTTTTGGACCAAAAAGTAGAGCGTTCGACTTGCTGGCATTAATGATAAGGCAGTGTTCTTTTGTTACTTTTAAAAAATATTTTAAATCCTCATTGATGTGTAAACATGCACCATCAACCTCAGAAGCATTAAATGAGTAATAAAGCTGTGTATCGTCAGCATATAAATGAATTTGGCAGTGTTTTAAACATGAAATGAACTGACTGGTATACAGTGTGAAAAGTAGTGGCCCCACAATAGAACCTTGAGGTACACCTGATCTTAATAATAAGTCTTCTGAGAAATCGTGCTCAATACAGACTTTTTGTTGCCTATTTTTTAAATAATTTTTAAATAAATTAACTGCTTCCTTCGTAAGACCTACATGTAACAAAATTGATAAGAGTATTTCATGATTAAGCGTATCAAACGCCCGACTAAAATCTAATAAGATTAAAATTGTACATAAACCCTCATCTGATGCTCCTATTATGTCATCAACCACTTGCAAAAGTGCCGTAATACAACTGTGTCCAGCTCTAAAACCCGATTGTGTTTTAGGTAGTATTTTCTTATCCGATACATATTGCCTAAGTTGACTCTCCATGATTTTTTCAAGTATTTTAGAAAATGTAGGCAAAATACTGATAGCACGTAAGTCTTTAAAATCTTCAGGGTTACTCTTCTTCGGTAACACAGTGATCACGGCACTTTTCCATATGGATGGGAAAACATTTTCTTGTAAACAACAATTTATTATATGCGTCAGATAAGGAATAATATGGGGACAACATAACTTAATCATTTTTATATTTACCTTATCACACCCCGTAGCATTCGTGTGTATCTCTAGAATTGTTTTTAAAACGGTCGTTTCATCAACAAGTGCAAAATTAAAAATTGAATCAAATAATAAATTATTTTTATAATGGTTAAGAATATCATCAGAGGGAGGTACTAATCCGGAATTATCTTCCTCTTTGCCACAAGTGACCAGGGAGGTAAATCCGGCATGAGCTTGGGGTTCACGCACCGGTACTGACGCCCTGGGATATCTGTGTACGTTTGTGGATGGGTATGACATCTATCTACATCTGTGGATGGGTATCACAGGTCGCAACAAGCTCCGTCACAGGCTGCAGTGATGCAGTATGGGAGGTAGCGTTACCCAACGTCCTGGAGCTATACTAGGATCAACAGCGTGGAGACGGGGACTCAGTCGCTCGGGTGCCGGAATCGTCTGATTAAGATCGGATGGTTCGGGCGCGCGAGAGGCTGGAGCTCTGTCGTGGAAACCTGCCTGGTATAAACCGTGTGGAGCAAGTGGGTGGTTGTTGAGGATTGCTTGCTCCATGTGGGGGTCTGCCTTAACCAGCCGACCAAGTGGATGGGAGCCACAATAAAACTCCCCCCAAGACAAAGGTGGAACAGCATAAGTCTATGACTGCGTAGCTAAGGGGAAGCTTAGTCGTTATTATGCGGACTCCAGGGCACCTGACGCACCCTGGTTTAAATAAATGTCTGCCTGTGGTATGCGGGGCACTGCCTCAGGTAAACCGCTTTTCCTCCGCTACTCGTGGGACTGTTATGAAGCCCGATTTAATTATCAATAACATGGGCAAAAAGACAGCTAAAAGGGGCCACAAGAATGGCCCCACGCCATCATAATGGCCCTAAATAATCTGAAGTGCCTCCAAATAAATCTCCACCATGCAAAAGCAGCCTCGAGTGTGCTCAGCAGGGAATTTATTAGGAGGAAGTTAAATATCGGGCTAATCCAAGAGCCCTGGGCACTTGGAGGACGTATCAAAGGACTCCCTACACAATCATGCAAGTTAATTTATTCAACCTTGCATGACTATCCTAGAACAGCTCTGTTGTTCAACAAGGATACTAACTTTGTTCTCCTTTCAGAGTTCATAACGAGGGACTTAGTGGCAGCAGCTGTGGAAGTGCCTACAGAAAGGGGAAAAAGGCAGGTCGTAGTGGCCTCCGCCTATTTCCCCGGTGAAGAAGGCAATCCACCCCCAGAAGAGGTAAGAAACCTCATTAACTGGTGCAAGAGGAGGAAAAACCCTACATAATAGGTGGCGACGCTAATGCTCACCATCATATGTGGGGAAGTACTGATACAAACACTAGAGGTGAGTGCCTGTTTGAATATTTGTTGGCAAATAATATCGACATTATCAATAAGGGCAATGAACCCACCTTTATGAATGCGATTAGAAAAGAGGTTCTTGATATAACCCTTGCTGATCCACTCATAACCGACTTAATTAAAAATTGGCATGTTTCAGATGAGCCTTCCATGTCGGATCATAGACACATACGATTCGACTTGGAAGCAGCTGTAACAAGCCTCGGGGAATGTAGAATACCTAGACTGACGGACTGGAGTGTTTATAAAGAACACTTGAGGACGGAGGTCGAAGATGTAACGCATTCCATCGACACAATAGAGGAACTGGATATAGCCTCATATCAACTACAAAACATCATGACATCATGTTATGAAAAAAGCTGTCCCATTAAACAAAGAGCAATCCAAAGAGATGTGCCCTGGTGGAACAGAGATCTCAGCCGTCTCAGGGCTGAGACTAGGAAAGCTTTTAACAAAGCCAAAAACACTGGAAACTGGGAGGACTACAAAAAAGCCCTTACGGAGTACAACAAAGAATTGAGAAGGTCTAAAAGAAGATCATGGAGACGGTTCTGCGAAGGGATAGACGAACTAGCCCCAGCAGTCCGCCTACAAGAAGTCCTTGCAAAAGACCACTCAAATGGAATAGGGCTACTCAAAAAGCCCGATGGCAAATACACAGAGAGTCAGCAGGAAAATATAAGAGTGCTTTTAGGTACTCATTTCCCAGGCTGTCGCATAATTCAGGGTGAATTTCCACAGGACTATCTGGATGAGGATGCTCCTCGTCCTACCAGAGAAGGAAGAAGCCTGGCTAGGAAAATATTCACCCCCAATAAAATTAAATGGGCGGTATCTACCTTTAAGCCCTTTAAATCACCGGGCAGAGATGGCATCTTCCCTGCCCTACTTCAACATGGAATTGAGGAGCTTATCCCATGCCTGAGAAGTATATTTATAGCTAGCTATATACTTGGGTATATTCCCCGAGCTTGGAGGGAAGTCAAGGTGGCGTTTATTCCGAAAATAGGCAGACGTCCACCAGACGAGCCTAAGTCGTATCGCCCCATTAGCTTAACCTCATTTCTCCTTAAAACAATGGAGAAACTTTTAGATCAATATATTAGAAGTGAAATCCTTACAGGAACACCGCTTCATGCAAAACAATTTGCCTATCAACCTGGCAAATCAACAATAAATGCTCTACATTGCCTGGTTCAAGGCATTGAAAAGACATTTACAGCAAAAGAAGTGGCTATGTGTGCTTTCATAGATATAGAGCGTGCTTTTGACAACACCTCCTATGAATCCATACAAAAAGCCGCGGAAAAAAGGGGAATACAGTCTCCTACAATTAAATGGATACAATCCATGCTTAGAAGCAGAATTATTACCACAAGTGTGGGGGATGAGTCGGCTAAGGTGACTGCAGTCAGAGGTTGTCCACAAGGTGGAGTCCTATCGCCCTTGCTGTGGTCAATGGTGGTCGATGATCTCCTACATAAAATGAGTAATTCAGGCTTCAACGTCCAGGGATATGCAGATGACCTGGTCGTCACTGTGAGAGGCAAAAATGAGGTCATGATTTCCAACCTCATGCAAATTGCCTTAAATATAATATCCAAATGGTGCTCGTCAGAGGGGCTCAATGTCAATCCGAGCAAAACAACTATTGTCCCGTTCACTAAAAGGAGAAAACTCAATCTTAGAACTCCTGTACTGAATGGAACAATACTAAATTTTTCCAGTGAAGTCAAGTATCTGGGAGTAATCCTGGATCAAAAACTTACCTGGAACTCACATCTGGAAAGGACTCTTACTAAAGCAACAGCGGCAATATGGACGTGCCGTAGGTTGTTTGGTAAAACTTGGGGTCTAAGACCGAAAATGACACATTGGTCTTATCTTTCGGTTGTCAGACCTATGGTAACCTACGCATCATGCGTATGGTGGCCAAAAACAGAAGAAAAAATAGCACAGGGAAAGTTGCAGAAACTGCAACGCCTTGCCTGTATAGGGACTACAGGAGCAATGCACTCGTGTCCCACAGCAGCTATGGAAGCTATGCTTGACCTACTTCCCTTGCACTTGCATGTAAGGAAGGAGGCAGCACTCAGTGCTTTACGACTGCACCAGGCATATAAATTTAAACCAGGCGATCTGGTTGGTCACTTAAGGATTCTGGAGTTAATCCATTTGAAGTCCATGACCAAACCCACTGACTCAATGCCAATCAAACAAGACTTTGACTGCCCGTTTGACGTGTTAATTGAAAACCGTCAGACGAGCAAGATAGAGGCACTGCGATTGGAACAAGGGTCACTCATCTGGTATACAGATGGATCTAAGATGGTTGAAGGGGTAGGAGTGGGCATAGCAGGGCCTAAATGTAGGCTATCCAAAGCCCTCGGTAACACCCCAACCATCTTCCAGGCAGAAATTTACGCTATAGATCTGTGTGCCCAGGAATGCCTAAATAAAGGCATCCGAAGGGCAAAGATCTATATATTATCTGATAGCCAGGCAGCACTAAAAGCTCTAAGGTCCTATACCTTTGAGTCTAAAATTGCCTGGGAATGTAGACAATCCCTGAAGCAACTGGCCAACAACAAGGTTACCTTGATGTGGGTGCCAGGGCATGAGGGAATACAAGGAAATGAACTTGCTGACAGCCTTGCAAAAAAAGGATCTAAAGCACCATTCATTGGACCCGAACCGTTTTGTGGCCTGGCCAAGGGACACATAGCGGAGGAGATCCAAGAATGGGAAAAGGACCAGAAGAAGTCCTACTGGAGGAATACTCCAGGTCAAAGACAAGCGAAAAAGTTTATAACTTATTCGACAAAGAATGCCACAAGGCTTCTCGAACTTGAAAAGTCCGAATTAAGGCTAATCACAGGCCTTCTAACTGGCCACTGCCCCCTGAGATATCATCTCAAGAATATGGGCAAGGCAGTAGATAACAAATGCAGATATTGCAATACTGCAACTGAAACTGCGGAACATATACTTTGTGAATGCAAGGTGTTAGTCCGCATTAGGCTAAAATTCCTAGAACAGGCGGAATTAACGCCTGAAGACATAGGTAAATTAGCCCCCAGGAAAATCACAAGCTTTGTAAAAAGTCTTGGAATCCTGGGCAACAACTAGATGTAGGGTTAATCACAAAAGATCTTTTAGGTCGAAGTGAAGTAAGGCTGTTCGAAGCCAAACGACCCCATAAAACAATCTACAATCTACAATCATCAGAGGCATCTACAAACGGTAAAGAATTTACAAAAAAATAATTTATATCATTTACGTTTTTTAAATTTTCAGGAATGTTTTTATTTTTGTTTTGAAAAATTGAGTTATTTTTAAGAATCTTCCAACATTCATGAGCACTAGAGTTATTTAACTGATGAGTTAAAAATACCTTTTTTTCTCTTTTAACAGCCTGGGATGTAAAGTTACGCATCTGTTTGTAATATATAAAATCGTTGTGATTGTTTGATTTTTTAAATTTGGTAAGTGCCCTATCTCTAATTTTTATCATGGTCTTTATTACGTCAGTCAGCCAGGGTGCAGGAGGTTTAGTAAATCTTTTTATTACATAAGGTGCATGAAGATCAAATAAGCTAATTAAGTTGTCAACGAGAAATGATACCTTATCATCAATATTATTAAGATCAAAAATATTATAAAATGGTATAGCATATAAATCTTGCTCAAAAGAAGTGTAATTAAAATTTTTGTATTCTCGATATGTTACCATTCTGGATTCACTATTGCTGCCACATGCCCTTATTACACAATATACCAATTGATGATCTGAGAGGTCATAGTCAACAACACCTTTATCTAAAACAGATTCCTCATTTAAGACCATTATAAGATCTATTAATGTAGAAGTGTAGTAAGCATTGGATAAGAGGTGTCTTTTTAGTTTAATTTTAAATTTAGAAATTGGTAACTGTTTCAAATTATTTGGCAGGGAGTTATACAAACCAATACCAAAGTTGTTTCTTTTTGTGGATTCCAGTCTTTGTGATGGTATTTGTAAATGATGCCGATTACGTGTGTTGTATGCATGTGTTTCACCATTTATAATGTAATCGCCTAAATGTTTCCTTATATATATCAAATTACAGTAGATTACTTGTGAGGGTAATGTTTTAAATTTAATGAACCAAGGTTTACAGCTTACCAGTTGGTTCACACCTGCCAAAACTCTTACTGCCCTTTTTTGTACAATGAAGATTCTCTGTATTTGGTTGGACGTACCCCAGTTTAACAAACCATACGCCATTGCATTATGAAATAATACATGAGATGCAATCATTGCGGCATCTTCATTAACCCTGAGTTTAATTTGTCTAATAGCATACGCTTTTTTTTGACAGTTTAGATGCTAAAATGTCGATATAGGAATGCCACGTTAAACTACAGTCCAAAGTGAGACCTAAAAATTTTATGAGTTCTGAGTGGTTTCTTTTAGTGGAAAAAAGTAAGGTGTTTGTCTTATTCGAGTTTAAGCATAGCTTGTTTGCATTAAACCAGTCAGAGGCTTTACTAATAATATCTTTTTATGCTCTACAATTGTCATAATAGACGCAAATATCATTAAAACTATAGGAAGCAAGATATTTGCGAAAAACCGATTTTTGTGACCTTGACCTTGACCTTGAATATCTTAAGACGAGATTTTATGAGACTTGAGAACTTTTAGAATGTTTCCGACGTGAAATCCCTAATGTGACTAGATTACCAAGCAATAGTGGAATTTTGGTAGTTCTGTCTAGTGTAATGACATTAGTGACTGTAATTTGTCATATTACTTTTCTTTGCTACAAATAATCGTAGTACCTACATATTATTGAAATGCTTTTGCCGCTAGAGATTATTGAAAAAGTCCTGACTAAATGTGATGGAAAAACATTATTAACTGCCAGAAAAGTACAGAATGAATGGAAAAAAATAGTGGATTATTTAACTGAAAAAACGCATATTTGGGAATGGTGTTGCAAGGAAGAAATTCCAAGAAATGAGTTGATTGAATACTTGGACTGCTACAAAGATGACGATAAAAAAAGATGGTTACACGTTTACGTCAACTGGTGTTCGTGGGAAGATACTAACCAAATAATGTGGGATATAACTGTGAGTCCAGTTGATATCCCCAGAATATCCTGCATTGCGGTATCTGGGGAATTCATAGCGGTGGGTTCTCAAAACGGACGTCTCAAGATTTTCAATAGCCTCTGGAAAATGCTGTATTCTGAGCGCATATTAGCCGTGAAGATATGCAGTCTCACATTTATGGCTGACAATGCAGGAGACAATGGCCTAGATTTATGTCTTGTAGTTGCATATAACAACGGTCTTAACCTGTTCTGCTTTGACGGGGTAAAAAAAAATGAGCTGGTTATCGAAAATGTAAAATCACACAGCATTTACAAAAACTACATTTGTTACGAGAAGGTAGGAGGAAGATTGACGATTGTTAAAGTGATTAGCCTCGATGGCAGGCGAGAGGTAACAGAGGTCTGGTTCGATAAAATATATTCACCCTCATGTTTGACATGCATGAAAATGTGGAAGGGTGTTTGCACATTTTTGATAAATAATGATGTTAAATTTGTCGAGTATGATTCATCTGAGGTTACGTCCATGGCTGTTATGAAGAAGAAAACGACAATTAAATTTTATTCCACTCATGTGGATAACCAAAACGTGTAGCTCTTAAGGAGTGACATCATAGTTAGTTTATGCAAAAACAGTGTAAAATGTGATTTCATAGAACTCGTCATTCTTGGAGAAAATGGCAAATATAGCAAAAAAGTGTTCAACACATGGGAAATGTTCAGGTGTTACATAACTTGTATTTATTTGTATGGAAACACACTTATTCTTGGCGTGGATCTTGGAGCAGTCTATATATACAACGTCTCCTGCTGGAAAAATTTTGACATGCGTGAATACAGCCATAAACTGAGAATTGGGAAACACCCAATAATCTCTATAGGCATCAAAGAGACACCAACGGAAAGGAAAGTTTATGTGTCATCTAAATTTTACATACACGAAATTTCAGGATCCTTGCCAAATATTTATTTATAAGGTCTTAAGTCAAAGTTAAAAATGTTAGTACGACTTGTTGAAATTTTCTAAAGTTCACATAGACAGTTATTTATGTTTTTGAATGTTTTATGTCTTGTACATCTTTGAAAAATCACCAAACTGAATTGTTCTAGTAATGAATGTACTCATCTAATATAAATAAACAAGTAGATACAGTTTTTGTTCAAAATTGTTCTTTTATTTAGAGAAACATCAAAACAAGATTTAGGTACATTTTTAAAAACACACCTCTGATGTTTGTTGGCAATACTGTTATTTTTGTAGTTGGCGATTATTAAGGAAATAAAGTAGTTGCAATCGAACTGTAGACGTATTAACACACGTGTTTTATTTCCCTCTCTGTCCAATAAAAATAATGTTCCAATTGATGAAAAACAGCTTTTGGTGTGTATAGTACTGTCGTGAGTAGAAAAAAATAGGACAACTTTTTTTTTCTAATGTAAATCTGTCTATTTGAATATGTAATGAGTAGCCGAAATAAAACAGATCACTTTTAATTTATTTTCATTTTAATGCTATAGTTAGTGCTATAGTAAATGATGGTTAATGAGACAAATTGCACTGCGTTATAACATTAACAAAAATTTGGTGTGTAACATTTTAAGAAAGTGGAGAATAAACGGTACGATTAGTGGAAATCCTGGATCAAAGGACAAAGGATATCCTACTTAACAAGAAACTAACTATTAATATTTCGTTATTGCACCATTTCTATTTATAACTTCTATAAGTCTGTTTGGCATAGAATTAAATAACCTTATACAATAATCATTAGTAATAATATTTTCATATGCATTATTTACTATTTTCAGTACTTCTTCGGCATTCCGTGGTCTCACATTTTGTTTTTGGATACTTCTTACGAGTAGTCCCCATACTTCTTCCACAGGGTTAAGATATGGACTATGACTGGGCCAGTTAAGAACATTGATGTTATCTTGAAACCAATTAGTTACGGTATGAGCAGTATGAACGGAACAATTGTCTTGTTGAAATATGAACTCATTATTATGAAATAATTGTGACACAGAAGAGTATAATATTGTTTAAAATCCTAATATACGTTTCACTATTAAATCGTTCCTCAATATGCCACAAAACACCAGGACCACGTGCCGATATCCAAGCCCACATATTGACGGAAAATCTACTATTTTTATCATTGTTAGATATATATTTCTCATCGAATCGAGTATTTGGAGGGCGGTAAACACGAATACGACCGCTGTGTGTTGACTGGAAAGTTTTTTCGTCTGTAAAGATTACATTGTTCCAAAAATTTACATCACGTGCTAAAAATTCAAGCGCAAATCCTATTCAAGCTTCTTTATGTTCAGCTTTAATTATTTCTGTGCTGCTGCATGACAGCGTAGCTAGTTCCGATTCTCTTACTCGCCGGCGACCAGTACTACTCGATCGAGGAAAATTCGTTTCTTCGGCAGCCTGAATAACTGAGTAAAATGGATTTTCTACTAAAGCATTTACCAATTGTAAATCTCATTGTTGAGTTGGTATCCTTCGTCGCCCTGATCCAGGATTTCTACTAATCGTACCGTTTATTCTCCACTTTCTTAAAATGTTACACACCGAATTTTTGTCAGTATTATAACGCAGTGCAATTTGTCTCATTGACCATCCATCTTCTGCTTTAGCAATAACTCCAGATAGAACTAAATCGCTTATATGAGGCATGTTAGTTTTTTGCACACTTGCAATAAATTATGATAACTAACTGACAATGTCACAAAAATTAAAGTTAGATGTACAGAACTAGATTTTAGCAAAATACCGTTATAAGACTTGTCCTATTTTTTTTTGCTCACGACCGTACACTATTCGACCACACTAGATCGTGGATTTCTGTAGTTAAGCAGACTAATCTAACTGCTGATGTGCATACTGCGTGGATGGAGAAGACCCTTGTAGTATTGCTTAACTTTAGTAGCAGTAGGCGTCTAAAATAATAATAAGCATATTAATACTATTAGCAGATTTATATAAAGGGATGCTTGATACTTCACTTCATGCAGCCATTTTTAACTCGATTGTCTTGATTTAAGCGGACTAAATTACATAAAAGTAGGTATATTAATTGAATATATAAACAATTTGCCTTAAGAAACCTATTCATTATCGTGGTGTCATAAAATATATTAACAAAAAGGAAATCTGTAGTTTGAATTTAATTTACCTATATACACCACATTTTCGTTGCGTTTTAACTAAAACAATTTGAATAGAAAATTTAAGAACGTCAACATAACTTTATATATATTATAATATAATAAATAGGTACCAGAACCCATCCCGGGACCGACCATGCAACCGCCGCGTTACGCGATAGCGGATTGCAGGGTCGGGCAGAACGGGTCTGGTTCGGTTAAAAAATAATTAAAAACTTAAACCTAAACTACTTCTGAGACAAACAGATTAAAAAGGTATTAAAATTGCTTACATCTAACATAAAAGATTTAGCAACGCTTACATATTTTAAAGAACTTGTTCACTTAATACTTTTTAAAATTTCGCAGCTGGCTGGCAGCTCAATCCAAACGAGGAGCCTTCCCCGAGGTGTATAAATGCTGGGCTGCGCAAGGGCTGGCCTAAACTTTGGCTTTAAAAATTTTGATTTTACAAAGTATTGTTTTTGTAAATATGTGCGATGAGAAATGAATTTAGAGACAAAAATGTACAAAAAGAAAGCAAGAATAACAAACACAAGTAGATAGGAAGAGGGAGACAGGAAAGATTTAAAGACATGAAAGGTATGAAATATTAGTAAAGGTGGATAGGGTAAGCTGAGGTTATAATTAGCGAAGTTTGGCTACAGGGGTTGCCTGAAATCGTTAACGTCTGGTACGGTAAAAGGTTTTTAATCCGAAATGGGGCATTATGCTGTCTAATTTGTGTTATATGTTTTGTTAGTGGACTATCGCCCAGCTTGAAGGAATAGAAGTTTTGAAAGATATGCTGCAAAGTACGTGTAGGTCTCTGAAGGAGATGTACCTTCCAGAATTAGAGATGAGGCGCATAAATTTGTGCTCAAGCACTTTTAGTTATTTCATTGTCGTGGTCGGTATGCTGCACCACACCGGCACCGCGTATGTGATGGACGGCGTGACCACCATTGTCTACAACAGTTTTTTATTATGTCTGTTAAGTCTGCTACCCCTGATCATGAGCGGAGACAGACTCCTGGACAGGGAGTAGACCGCCCGTATTGTCTCATTGATAATGGTATTAAACGTCAGTCGTTGATCTAGTCTCACCCCAAGTATTTCACGCACCTCTTGGTATTAATTTTGTTTCCACGGATCGAGATTCGTGTTAGAATTTTATTTTTTGTGAATCGGCGCGTGAATACTATCGCCTCCGATTTTTCAGCGTTCACTCGAATCTTCCACCGGTCATAATAAGCCGTGGCACGAGCCATGTGCGCCTTCAGCAGCATATTCGCCGCTTATGCATTGTAGGAATGCGCATACATGGCCGTGTCATCGGCGTACTTGGCCAGCTTCATATTCGGGAAATCTGTGAAGTCGGAGACGTACATGTTGTACAACTTTGGCAACAGACACAATCCTTGCGGGACTCCCGCGCGAATGTCCGTCAGGAACTAATGAATGAGCTTGATGAAGTGAGTGGGGAAGTTATAGTGGTGTAGTTTGTAGAGTAACCCCGGAATCCAGACGGTGCCAAATGCCTTCTCAATATCGAGAACAGGAAGGAAAAGGGCAGGAGTACTATTGCTAAAGAAATAAATGGTCCCAAAATCGGTTGGGAGTTAGTAGTTGACATATTGACTACAAGAGGCGCCCATGCCACTAGTGGCTCGTATTTTTGATGGCATTGCAGTGGAATTCTTATGGAAGAAGTAGTGTTTTTTGTATTGTTTTTACAAAATTTGGTATCTATTAAGTGTAAATTTTGAAATAATAGAATTATAACGTATATTATGCCTTCCTGCTTAATTAAATGGAACTGTGATATATTTACATTTCTCTGGCTCAAATAAATAAAAGACTATGTCTATCTAACTCAATAAATTGTTTGCAATACTTCGTTTCACAAGTAGGTAACATAAGCAACTCTTCAGCACACACTACTCGTGCGCTCCCACTGTGCGCTACAGTTGCGCCTCCCGGCGCCGACTCACTCCCAGCTGAGATCTTTAAAGCTGTGTCGTCAGAGCTCATACCCTACCTCAAAAAACTGTTTGATGTTGTGTGGGAAAGTGGTCAAGCTCCGCAGGAGTTTCGTGATACACTTTTAATCAACCTCTTCAAAAACAAAGGGAGCGCTGCGGACTGTGGAAATTACAGGGGTATAGCTCTCCTGGCTGTTGGAGGGAAGATACTCACTAAAGCGATGGGAAATAGGCTAACACCTGTTATGGGAAAGTTACTTCCTGAAACACAGAGTGGCTTTAGACCAAACCGAGGCACATCGGATTTAATCTTCACACTTAAACAGCTTCAAGAAAAAGCACTCGAACATCAAGGAGAAATTCACATGGCCTTCATTGATTTAACCAAGGCGTTTGACTCGGTGGACAGGGAAGTGCTCTGGAAAATTATGCTCCGCTTAGGTATCCCTAGAAAATTTCTGGAAGTATGTCGCAGTCTACATACAAACAACAACGCCCAGGTTATGTATAATAATGAGGCAACCGAACCTTTCCAAACCCTCACTGGAGTTAGGCAGGGATGTGTCCTGGCACCCCTACTTTTTAATTTGTTTACCACTGCTCTAACAATTATTGTTGACAACAAACTGACAGTCAGAGGAATAGGTCTCAGATACCGTTCTGATGGCGGTCTCTTTAACATAGGCCGCTTTAGAGCTTTCACGAAGACACGCACACGATTCATTTATGATCTCCAGTATGCGGATGACTGTGCACTTTTAGCCTCTACGCCGGAAGAGCTTCAAAAACTTTTAGATGTGTATGCCCAGAGCTATGATTCCTTGGGACTTAAAATCAACATTGGAAAGACTAAGATTATGTCAACTCCTCATCAAGTGAACCAAATAGACATTACACTCAACGGAAATTCTCTTGAAGTGGTGGATCAGTTCAATTACTTAGGCAACGTTGTTAATGATAAAGCAAACATGGACAGCGAGATTCGCAATAGAATTAACGCTGCATCTAGAGCACTCTGGGGACTTAGAGAGAGAGAGAGAGAGAGAGAGAGAGAGTATTTGACAACCACGACCTTGCTTTGTCAACGAAAATGGCTGTCTACAGAGCAGTTGTCATTCCAACAGTGCTATATGGATGTGAAAGCTGGGTCACTTACCGTCGTCATGTGAAAGAATTAGAACGTTTTCAGCAAAGACACCTCAGAAGTATGATGAAAATCCATTGGTTCCATCACATATCAAACGTGGAAGTACTCAGGAGAGCAAAAAGCCTTCCAATTGAGGTGCTTATTTCAAGAGCACGCCTAAGATGGGCAGGACACGTTCATCGTATGCATGATAACCGCCTTCCTAAATATACACTTTATGGTGAATTGCTAAGCGGTAGAAGAAGGCGTGGCGGTCAACGAAAGAGGTTCAAAGACGTTCTCCATGAAAATCTAAAATCCTGCGGTATTCCAGACGAGCAATGGGAACAACTTGCAGCGGACGGAACCGAATGGCGAGGGGTTGTGGCCAGCTATCAAGGAAATGTTGCTGAAAGAAGGCCGAATCCAAGACCTAACTAGGTCTATGTTTGTCCTGGCTGCGGTCGACATGTGCTCTCCCGAATTGGCCTAGCCATAGTCGTGTGCACCGTAGATGAATGGGAATTACAATAGACTACACCTTTTACTTGTTTTTTATTACACACAATCTATCGACTGTAACATACTCAGACTCGAGTAAAGGCTATAACAGTTGCGCGGTTATAATATGAATATATTACATCTCTCCCCTTAAAAAGAAATCAAATGTAATTACTTACAAAAAAAAAACAATATATACATATATTACAACTTGTCGTAATTTAAACCTGAGACAGATTTAATATTACGCTTAGGTCTGCTCATCGCGAAATATTCGTCTTTCTCTTCCTCACTGTGATGAGCACTGCCACTGACACTAGGGGAAACAGTTAAATCTATCACTTCTATAGAATTTTCCAAGGTACCTGAATCAATATTACTACTATTTATTTTGTTGGCTGGTAAAAATGTCCCGCTAAAATGGAATTTTTAAATTTAATTCAGGTGACGTTTCCAAATTATATTAGACAATTCTGGTACTTTTACTAAATACATCGCTTTACCTAGTCGTTTATAAATATTTGCTTTAATCCAAGTTGGTTTACTTATATTCCTATAATCTCTAACTATCACAATTTAACCCTCCACAAATTCTACAAACCTACGGCCTTTATGATAACATTTTTGTTTACTTTGGTTTGTTAGGACCCGTTCTTTTAAATTCTCGTCTACAATACTTGATTCAGGCAATAAAAAAATTAAATCTACTCCTAGCGGTTAATGCAATATTGAAGTCATCACCTTTACATTTAAATTTAGCTGAAGCTCAAATATCTCCTTTGATCGATATACTAGATGTGAAAATTGTTTCTCATCACTGCGTTATATATATATTTGTCATTTATATCCCTCCAGCTATAGGGGCTGAAGAGTATGATAAATTACTTGATTTTTTTTTCTAATTTACCTTATTTTCAAGATAGTAACGTTCTGCTACTGGGTGACTTTAACATCCCAAAATATGCGTCTTACTTAGCCGGTTTCCAGCCAGATGGTAAGACACTGTCTCTAAATAACTTCTTAAATATGACTAACATTTTACAACAAAAATTTGTGTATAATATGGATAACAAACTTCTTGACTTAGTAATGCAATATGAAATGTACAGTAGTGAAGTCAGATGATATTCTAACTCAGGAGGATAACTATCACCCTGCTGCCTTAAACGTCTTGCTGGACAATGTTCTCAGCTCTAATGCTAGGAATAACTTCCCGGTAACTGCAAAACAATGGCTATAATTTTGGAAAGCTAATTTCCCATCGCCATACGACTTACTTCTCAATACTGACTGGTCGTTTCTTAATTCATATTCTCATATTGTCTCTGCTTGTCAGGCGGTTTATGATAGACTATACGCGATTTTTGATATGTGCGTCCCTAAATTCAATTTTACGCATAAGAGAACGTATCCTCCGTGGTTTAATGGTAGTATAATAAAGAATATTAAATTGAAAGCGAAATACTGGCGCATGCACAAATGGAATGGTGATGTTATGGCTCATAATGAGTTCAAGCGTTTAAGATCTAAGATTAAGGTTGATATAGACATTGCTTATGCAATTTACGTACGGGAGGTTGAGAATCATATTACGTTGGAACCTGGTAAGTTTTGGTCATTTGTGAATAAGAAAAGTAAGGGTACAAATATTTCCACTCAAATGTCTTACAACGAACAACATTTTGATAACCCCGTCGACATATTGAATGCGTTTGCGGATTTCTTCAGTAATTCTTTCCTACCGCCCTCTGATATATTTACTCTTACATATATTCAGGCGTCGAATAACCTTGCATTCAACGTTACCTCTTTTAAGTGAGGCTGCTGTACTTTAATGCGCTGAAACAACTTAAACCTAAGTTAACTACTGGTCCGGAGGGCGTTCCCGCTTTTTTGATTAGAGACTGTGCTTGTATCTTTTCAGCTCCACTATCGGTACTTTTCAATCTGTGTATGAAAAACTGCTGTCTCCCAGATATGTGGAAACGTTCAAAAGTGTGCCCAGTTTTCAAAAAAGGCGATATAGATGACATCTCCAATTTTAGACATATCTATTCTGTGCAATTTTAGTAAAACTCTTGAAATCTTACTACATGATACTATTTACTTTAGTGTTAGTGCCCAATTATCGGTGTATCAACATGGCTTTATGAAAGGGCGCTCCGCCACCTCTAATTTAACTTGTATCACTCAGTATATCTCAGAAGCCATTGACCAGCGTAAGCAAAGGGACGTAATATATACTGACTTCTCTAAGGCATTCGACAGACTGAATCACACTATATTGCTAAATAAATTGTCTGATTTTGGATTCTCTTTGCAACTCATTTCAGCAGCAATATGTTGCTTATGGTGGGTTTCGGTCTGTCGAATACGGTGCAACATCTGGTATTCCGCAGGGATCAATTCTTGGACCCCTGTTATTCAACATCTTCGTAAATTATATCGTGAATTATATTCAAGTATCCTGTTTGCTGTACGCTGACGATCTTAAAATATTTAATACAGTCTCATCTCTGGATGACTGCGTCACACTGCAGGATGGTCTAGCACGCATATGCAACTGGTGTACTCGAAAACAAATTATATCTATACGTGTCAAAATGTAATGTTATGACCTACACAACTAGTGCAAAGCCAGTTATTTTCGACTATAATGTAGATGGTGCAGTGCTTCAGAGACCTGATACCCTTGTAGACCTTGGCGTAATCTTTGATAAAGAGCTTACATTTGTACCGCATGTAAACAATGTTGTAGCCAAATCTTTTAAAACTCTGGGCTTTATAATCAGAATGAGCAGAGATTTCTCAAACATTTGTACACTAAAGATCCTCTATTTTGCTTTTGTCCGGTATAAACTAGATTATGCATCTCTCGTCTGGAATTCCCATTCCAATATTCACATTGACGCCTTGGAGAGTGTGCAGAGACGATTTGTAAAATTGCTCTGGTTTAAGTCGGATGGAGTATACCCGGAGGTTGGCTTCCCGCAGCAAGAACTCCTAACTAGATTTTCTATAAATTCTTTGGTTACCAGACGCGAATACTTTTCTCTCGTATTTTTATACAATATTGTGCACAGCAATATACACTGTCAAGACATTTTAAGTCAATTAAATTTCCGCGTTCCGAATTTGAATTCCAGAAGTTCACAAACTTTTTACCTCGGCATCCCACATTCTAATGTTTTAAAATTCTCTCCTCTCCATACTATGTGTAACAATTACAACAAAAACTGTGGACTGTTTGACATTTTTCACAGCTCAATCAATGATATTAAAAAACTCTTTAATCCTACTTGAACCTTTGTTTTTCCTTGGTTGGTAATTTCATTTTGTACTTTTTTGTATTGTGAATTTTTTGTATTCTTTCTCTATATGTATTTTTTTGTTTGTTTGTTTTTTATCTGTACCATACTGCTATGCAATGCTAAATTTGTGTATTTGTCCTGCTCTCTAAATGAGTTTACCTGTTGAGCAGTATGTGTAAATAAATAAATAAATAAATAAATAAATCTACTACGTATTCTTTTCCCAAACATAAACTCTGCAGGACTGCTTCCTGTAATGCAATTCGCAGTGTTGCGGAAGTCAAATAAAAAATTGCTTAGTGCTTTATTAATAGATAAATGCTTATATTTACCTATTGCATTTATTAAAGCATTTTAAACTGTTTTTACGAAATTTTCCGCAACATCGTTCGAGGAGGGTTGAAAAGAGGCTGACGTGCCATGTGTAACGTGTTCGAGAGACCAAGAAGAACGTGGCTGGAAAAGAGGAAGAAGACGAAGGGCATTCAGACAACTGTGAAATGTCATTTCTAGTAAATAGATCGCGTGCGCGTGACGTCACAACGTTTGACAGATCCCAGCCCTTAGGAAAAACAAACCGAAATTCGTTATGGAGACTTAGTGAATTGTTCGTAATATTTGTGTTTTTATGGATATTTATCGTACAAAATGCCAAGTTTTTGCTGTGTTGTGAATTGTGGCAGTGTAGCAACCCGAAATAAACTTAGTTTTTTCAAAATATCATCCGTTTTCGACTCGAAGCAAGTTTGGCTAAGAGGCATCAAATGTGGTTGCAATAAAATTAAATATGCAAATGTGTGTTCCAAGCATTTTGTTAGTGGTGAGTTATTACATGTTAATATAAAGAATTTGTTTTTAATAAAGGTTCGTGTTGCAGGTAAAAGTGCCGATCTACATGATCAAAACAACTCAGATTGGGTACGGTCTCTCCACATGGGATACAAATTTAAACCCAGATGCGAAAGTGCTCGGGACTTAAGAATCGCAGCTGGAGCAAACAATAAACAAGACATGGTAAAATTAGAAATTTATGTTGGTTTGATTGTTTTTAACAAATATTTTTTGTTAGTGCACATTTTTCTTATGTAGTATCGTAATGTATATTATCTAAATAATCCGTCTATGATTTTGAAAGTTGAGTATAGGAATAGCCATGGGGCTAAATTTTACTTAGTATATATATATATATATATATATATATATATATATATATATATATATATATATATATATATATATATACCTAAATATAACATACTCTTTTTATTTCATATATTGACATTTTATTCAATAAAGTTGTTTATATTATCATTATTTTATTATTATATGCCTGTAAATGAATTTGTTTACGTGTAAGTGAAAATAAAACAAAATATTGCCTACAATATACAATTATTTATTATCACAAGGTTCGATTACTGTTCGTAAGAAGGACCAAGAAGAAACTTACGAAAGGTATAATTAATTCCATATCGTAAGAAAAATATATAATATATTGATAGTGTCACTCTTACTGTTCAGAAATAAATATCTAAAACGAAATACAATAATTATTTATGACACTCAAGAAACTTACGAGAGATAAATATAAACATCTAATATCACATCTCACTATAAAAATAAATCCATAAAAACTAAATATATTTGTCACAACCAAAAAGTTTAACGAAAGGTAAGTATGAACATTTATATCGTAACATGCAAATACTATATGAAAAGTCACTCACACTTACCGTATAAAAATAAATATAATATGTAAGGCTAAATTTACAAAAATAATAAGTAACATTATGTTGGAAATTTTATTCTGACACTGCTCTGACATAATTCCATAAACACTAAAGTACTTGAATACTGTACTCGATGTGCGATTGGCCAATCATCTAGAGATGATTAAAAACTTTTTAAACGGTTCTATATAGTATTAGTATGGTTGGCAAAATGTATATTATTAAGTAAGTAGTGTATTCGAGTGTAATGTTGAACAGATATGGTATTCATGGGAACTACATCCGAGGAACACTTTCCACCTAGACCGGCTACACAATCACAATGATTGCTCAGTATGGAACCATCTGGATCTGTAATAATCCAAGGAGTCAATGGCTTCTGCTGAAGACGTTGAGACTGTGTAACCTGAAAAACGAATAATGCCTGTTATATTGAGCTACAATATAAAATATACAGATATTACGTATCATCAAAGTCCTTGTCAACGTTCAGCCAAATTTTCCATAACTAGACTAAGCTGTGACATGATCTGAGTTAAATATTTTAGACGAAAGTTTTGTACTTAGTGGCTGGCAAACTAAATGTTACACAGAAATTAGCAAATGTTTAGGAATGTTGACTGTCCGTTTAAAATAGTTTTTGCAATTCAAAAATTGAAATATATACCTATGGTTCATTTTTTCTCTCTAATAATTATAATATTAATACTTATTATGCCAACAAATTGTATTTAGTGCTAAATCATTGATAAATAATTCTTACCTTTGCAACAACAAGTTTTTTATTGTAAATTCCTTGCAAAAAAGCTCATTCGCTAAGCCACAAACGAACTGGTTGTAAGCTTCAAGACTTTTGAACGCCTTAAACTCATCCTTTGTATATGCACCTCTTTCAAAAACTAAATAATTAACAATATCACCATGTGTAATATTTGGAAATACCTCAATATCACTACTAAAGCCTTCCTTTTTTAAAATATAAGGGTCTAAACCGGTGGCACTAACTTTTTCTGCATACCTAACCTATACATCATCAGGCAATTTCGTAAAATATAAACTCATCTCGATCTTAACAAACAAAATTTACCCCACGAAATCATTTAGGATAGTTATGGATGTTAAATAATCCAAAATCAACTTTTAAAACACCACAAAAAGTGCAAAAAACACTTTACGACAAGGCGTTTAATATGCGCATTATTCAATGACAGCTGTTTGTTTTTCCTAAGGGCTGAAAAGCTGTGACGTCAACGCACGCGACCCATACGTATCTTGTGTACAATTATATTAATAAAGAGTTAAATCAATTAAAGTACAGTTCCTTACTTTACATGGTGGCAGCGGTAGTTTAATATACACTATCACCGAGATAATGAGCACACTAAAACCTCCGAAGTCGTTCGAGCCAGGCAATAACCCTGCAGAAGCATGGGAAAAGTGGCGCCAAGGGATTGAAATTTATTGAATAGCCGCCGATCTAGAAAATAAACCGCTCAAAAAACAAAAAGCTATTTTACTTCATATATTTGTTTAATACTTTTGAGTTTGAAGTTGGGCTAGACGCAGAAGGAAAGCCTCAAAATTTAGATGACATATTAAGTGTTGAAATGATTCTAGATGCATTTTCTGAACATTACACTCCCTACAAAAATGAAACTTATATCCGACATGTGTTTTTTACAACTGACCAAAAGGAAGGGCAGGCAATTGATGAATATGTAACAGAGCTTAGAATAAAAGTACGGGACTGTGGATTCGAAAGTTTAACCGACTCATTGATACGAGACAGAATTGTATGTGGAATAAGAAGTAATCAGCTAAGGGAAAAGCTACTAAAAACACGAAATTTGGACTTAGCAGAACGTACTCAAATGTGCAGGGCAGAGGAAGAAGCTGCAAAGCAGGTGAATAAGATGTCTAAGGCGACGGAAGTACTAGCAATTAATAATAAAGTTAAGAAATCGGATGTAAAGAAACAAAACATGGGTAACCAAGAAATTGCACAGAAAAAACAGAGTAGAATATGTAGTAGATGTACATTTAACTACGAGATGCAATAAATGTAACAGGCTAAATCATTTCGCAAAGGCTTGTCGGTCCAAGTGTCAGGTGAACCAGATAGAAGAAACTGTGGATTATAGTGTGGAAGATGAAAATTTCACTATTGGAGCTATATACAGAGTAGAAGTAAATGAAATACAGAAAAAATTGAAGGAGTGGACCCAGGAAATAAGAATTCAAAATTTAATTTTGAAGTTAAAGCTAGATACGGGCAGCTAGCAAATTTGCT
Organism: Leptura quadrifasciata; assembly: GCA_963675555.1. Classification (NCBI taxonomy): domain Eukaryota; kingdom Metazoa; phylum Arthropoda; class Insecta; order Coleoptera; family Cerambycidae; genus Leptura; species Leptura quadrifasciata. Next base: position 74,935,007 of record OY776680.1, read on the forward strand.
ACCTGTTAGTTTATATAAAAAGCTAATGAAAAATACTAAACTACAAAAAGCTAACAATAAACTGGTCTCATACACTGGTAATGAAATTGAGCTAGTTGGAAGATGTAAATTAGACTGTTATGTAAACGGAATTAGAAAAGAGTTACCATTTTATGTAACGAGAAACGAAACGCAGCCTTTACTTGGGTTAGAAGGAATACAGGATTTGGAGCTATTGAAACGAGTTGGAAACATAGATAATATCGACAAAGGACAGGAAAGATGTCTAAGAATAATAGAATCATATAAGGATGTATTTGAAGGATTGGGTTGTGCAAACTATGAATATACAATTAAATTAGAAGAAAATGCACAACCAACCATAGCGAGATGTAGAAGAATTCCCCAAGCCCTGTTAAGTAAAGTAAAAAATGAAATAGACGACATGGAACGGAAAGGTATCTTGGTTAAAAGAGAAGAACCAACAGATTGGACTCACCCTATCGTGATTGTAATGAAACCAGGAGGAGATATCAGACTGTGTATGGATCCCAGACCATTGAATAAGTATATTAAAAGGGAGAGGCTACAGTTATCAACATTTGACACAACTTTAGCAAATATAGGAAAGGCCAAGTATTTTTCGGTATTGGATGCAAGCTCTGCTTTCCACCAGATTCCCCTAGATAAAGAAAGCTCAAAATTATGCACAATAACTACCCCTTATGGCAGGTACAGCTATACAAGATTACCATATGGTCTGTCGAGCTCGTCAGAAATATTTCAAAAAGCAATTAACAGAATTGTGGAGAAGGTACCTGGTGCAGTAGCATATGCCGATGATGTGCTAATTTTTGGCGAAAGCCTAGAAGAACATAATGACCGATTAGAAAATTTGCTAGAACAGGCAAGAATAAATAACATAAAATTTAAAAAAGACAAGACTCAATTAGCGGTAACTAGAATTAAATATTTGGGTCATTGGATTTCTCAAAACGGTATAGAGATATGCGAAGACAAAATAAATGCAATTACAGACATGGAAGAACCTAAAAACAAGAAGGATCTACAAATATTCTTAGGAATGATTAACTACCTGTCACGATTTTTGTCAAATTTATCAAAAGAAACGGCACCACTACGAAACTTACTAAAAAATGACACACCGTGGATATTTACTAAGAATGAATGTGTGTTTTAGAAAATTGAAACAAATGGTATGTAATGCGCCTGTATTAGCCCTGTTTGATGAGGATAAGGAAGTAGTTATTGCTACAGATGCTAGCAAGGAAGCAGTCAGAAGTGTTCTCGTTCAAAACAACCAACCGGTGGCCTATTCTTCAGCATCCTTAACACAAGCCCAAGTTAGATATTCGGTGATTGAAAAGGAACTCATGGCCATAACTACAGCATGTGAGCACTATCATTATTTCGTATATGGTAGGAAATTTGTGGTACATACAGACCATAAACCACTAATAGGTCTAGTAAATAAACCAATAGATGACATGTCTCCTCGTCTACAAAGCTTAGTGTTAAAGTTAATGAAATATGAAATATGATGTGAAATTAGAGTACCACCCAGGCAAAACAATGTATGTACCAGATGCACTCTCAAGGTTACCAAGGGCAAACCGCCAACAACTGACGGAAAATTTAGTAGAATACAAAGTCCAATCCATAGTAGTGGCAAGCAAGCAGAGGATAGAGGAATTGAAAGAAGAAACTTTAAACGATTCAGAAATGCAGCAGGTCATATTTTATATAAGATATGGTTGGCCTAAAAAATTAGGAAGTGTATCAAAAGAAGCAAAACCGTACTTTCAATATAGACACGAATTATTTGAACATAATGGCTTCCTGTTTAAAAACAAGCTACTTGCAATTCCTAGAGTATTGATAAAAGTTATGTTGGAGAGAATTCATGATTCCTGTCATCAAGGTATAAACTCAAGTATTCGAAGAGCACAAGAAGCTTTATTCTGGCCAAATATGACGAATGATATTAAGGAGTATGTGTCATCATGTGTGACATGCCAAAAACATGCAAGAAGCAATATAAAGGAACCTATAACACCAGTCCCAGCAGCTGAATATCCTTGGCAGAAAATAGCAATAGATTTCATGGAAATAAAAAGTGAAAAATTTCTTCTCCTTACTGATTACTACTCAAAATATGTTACAATTCAACCTATGAAAACAACCACAGCACAAAAAGCTATCGAAGTGTTGAAAACAATATTCTGCATGTTTGGAAAACCCGCTCAAGTAATATCCAATAATGGACCACCCTTTAGCTCTCAAGAAATGGGACAGTTTTTTAAAATGGAATTGACCACAAAACGAGTAGTCATCCCCAATCAAATGGATTAATTGAGAGGCATGTGCAAACAATCAAGAATCTGATACTAAAGTCACCGCATGAAGATCCACAAAAATTGGTAATGATTTACAACAGCACACCTAAGTCGGATTTACCATCACCTGGAGAAATTTTGTTTGGCCGACCAATAAGAACTAACCTCCCAATAGCACAGAGAAAGTTAATGGTTTCCAGTGAACACAACATAACAAAGACTTTGAACAAAAAGCAACAAACACAAGCTATGTATTACAATCAACACACTAAGAAACGTCAAAATTTAAATACAGAAGTTATGATTCAGAGAGAGAGGAAGAGCTGGATACCTGCAAAAGTAATAAAAAAGGATGACAATATTCATATTGGGTGAAGACGGAGGATGGTGCCGTGTTCAGAAGAAATAAAATTCACTTAAAAAACAAAAAGACTAGACCGAAGAGTGAACATGATAATGGAAACAACCACACTTACATTGGTTCGAGAGAAGAGTCCTCTCCAAGACAAACCCGATTCCAAATAAAGTACGAACCTCGACAAACAAGCTGTGATAGAAATCAAATGATAGATGGTGAGTCGAGAACAACTACCTTATGACATGAGCATACACATGAGGATGTTAGGCACCAACCAACGGACGGACGCCTCGATCAGCAATTGAGACCAAGACGAAGCGACAGAGTCACAAGGCCGCCTGGGAATTTGAAAGATTCTGTTGTTGAAACAAAACTTCCCTTGAGGGAGGGCATGTAACGTGTTCGAGAGACCAAGAAGAACGTGGCTGGAAAAGAGGAAGAAGACGAAGGGCATTCAGACAACTGTGAAATGTCATTTTTAGTAAATACGTATCTTGTGTACAATTATATTAATAAAGAGTTAAATCAATTAAAGTACAGTTCCTTACTTTACACCATGTTTAATATTATTCTGAAACAAAAATTCCTGAAATTCTTTTGAGCAAAACGTAGTGGCGTTATCAGTTACTATTTGTCGTGGTAAACCATATCTGGCAAAAGTAGACCTTAAAATTTCTATAGTACTTTCGACGTTGTAGAAGATGTCGGAAAAACCTCAATCCATTTAGGATGAGCGTCTAATATTATTAAAAATTGTTTATTCAATAGTGGTTCCATAAAATCTAAATGAAGACCTGACCAAACTTCGGTAGGCCAAGGATTTATTACTGATTTGTTTGGAGCCTTCTTATGCAATAAACAATTATTACATGTTTTACAAATATTTTTATCAAGACCTGGCCACCAAAAATAATTCATTTTCACTATGCCCATCTGCGATACATGTAAATCCTCTAATATTTTTGCGGGATGCATTGCTTCTAAGTGAAATCTTGAGGATGTCATCTGCAGGACCCGTTCTTAATTGTGTAATTCGGTTAGACCGCCTCGGCAACACTTTCGGAGTCACGTCAATCCCCCCTTCTTTTTACATATATGACAAGAACATTCACGGAAAGAACACTTATCTGTCAGATGATTCCTCCGTCCACATACGGCGCATTTGGTAGGGGTTCCTAGGTTCTTGCGTGCTTCATTCTGCGACGTAGATCTGGAAAGCCCTGCTCTGCTGTTTTGACCTTGTGCGCACATAGTGAATTTCCGGTTCCTTCTTCACTAAGATCTCAGAGTTGGGGGAATACGAAGATAGCTGCGCTGCCGATTTCGAAGCTGCTATCGCGACTGCCTCTTTGAAGGTGACGGTTTTCTTTTCCTCAATTAGCCTGTCCTGCACTGGATATTTATCTTAGCCCACAATAAAACGATCTCTCAGTACCATGTCTAACTCTCTGTCCTCAAACTGGCATAACACTACTAAACTTCTTAACCTTACCGATCACTCTTTCGCGGTTTCACTTGGCGCTTTCCGAGAGTTGTAAAATTGGTACCTTGCAGCAAATACTGTTAAACTGGGTTTAAAATGTTCGGTAATGTTTTTAAATTTGGACTTTGCGCGCCATTTAGCACCGAATAGCGGTACTACTCAGTTTAAAATACAGTGATCTAGAGGACGAAACGCCGAAATATAATTCCCGGTTTTCGGGGCCACCACGCTCGCTACACCACAATTTCTTCTACATTTTATTCCTTGCAAGGAATTATTTGCCGCAAAATGTATTCTTAAAGGTATACGTAACTGACATAAAAAATTAAATTGTGAATGGAATATGAAAAGTTTCTAAACCGTAATCACGAATCTGTGATCATGTCGTTCGTGGTTTAAGACTTAAGATCACGTGAAAAAATCACTTTAAGGCAGTTTGTCCACGACATCCGATTCCGAACTCGGATGACGGACGTCGAATCTCGGATGTCGGAAGTTCGTGACGGAAGATGTTGGTCCACGACAGTCGTTCTCGGATCACTAGTACCCATTTTAAAGCTGCAGAAACAGTGTCATCATGCGTGCTCGACTGAACAGACAACAGCTTCTTGCGTTGTTGTTATACGTACGAAGGCGCAGAAGAACAAAGCAGTTTTGGATACATCCTCTCCTAAGGGAGAGGCACCTAACAGGAGCATTTTATGTATTGTATGATAAATTACGACAGCACGAAGAAATGTTTTTCAATTACTTTCGCATGTCCACAAGTACTTTCGATTTTTTGCTACATCGCTTAGTACATGCAATTACACTTCAAGACACGAACATGAGGATGTGCATTCCACCAACAGAAATGCTCGCAGTCACATTAAGGTAGGTATATTTATTTTTGTGTGAGATAAAAAATTATAAAAGTTTCATACGTTTTATTTATGTTTAAAGTTACCTACATGTTACATATTATATTGAAAGTCTTTGTAGAATTATTATAACACGAGTAATTTAGAACAATATTTATTTTGATTTTACAGTAACATGTACTTTCTATACTAATGCTTAAACTTAACTGAACGGATACCTTCCGTTCACCCTGTTCCCTTCCCCATATCCCCGAAGCCTCCTGCGACCTACACGCCTCGGTGTATAACGGGTTGTATACCTAGAACACCACATTCCTCCCTTTTTATTAGATGTTTAAATTTTTTATTTATAAACAAGGAGTGTAAGTAGCAAGTAACTTTAACAAATGGGAATCAACATACGTAATCTGATAAGTAACTAGGTTTCCGAATATTTCGTTTTTGTCTAGCAGGTGATTCAATTTGTTTTTTATTAGGCGCATCTGAGTCACATCTCTCTGGTGCCTCACTGACACTCTCTTCTTTAACATCCGGTTCACTTTTCTCTTCCGCATAAAAATCACTTTCATTAAGATTAGGATTTACAAAACAGGGAGATTTCACATTACTCTTATAGATATTAACAGGAATATCAGGCAATCCCTGGTTATTGGTATCAGAAGCATAATAAGGCGCTTGAATTAAGTGCCACCTATTGCGTCTAAATTGACCGCTGGTGGTTTCAATTATATAGGAACGTGGTTCGTCACAAATTTCTATTATTTTACCATATTTTCTGATATCAATAACCCACACTGGATCGCCTACTTTCAAAGGTTGCATATCCCTGGTTCGGTGTCTGTGGTTGTAATTTTTTAACTGGTTATCCTTGATTTTATTTTGTTTCAAAGGGAAGTAGTTTTGTGCATCCACAACATTATTTAGCTTTGACGGTAACTGGGGTAAATTTGATCTTAATTTTCGTGAGAACAGAAGTTCTGATGGGGAAAATCCGCATTCTAGCGGTGTAGTTCGATAGGCTAAAAGTGCTAGATAGATGTCGTCTTTATTTTTTTTTATAAGCTGTTTAGCCGTCTTTACAGTTCTTTCCACTAGGCCATTACTTTGAGAGAAATAAGGACTGCTGGTGATATGAATAAAGTTATAATCAGACGAAAAACCTTTTAAAAAGGGATAAAAACTGGGGACCATTATCACCACGCACTACCTCAGGTATCCCATACCTAGAAAATAAGCTTTTTAATTTAGCAACGATAGAGTTTTCGGTCATTGAGTGGAGCTCAAAAATTTCAAAAAAACGGGAGTAATAATCTACCACGATAAGAAACCATTTATCTAATTTATATAGATCAAGAGCGATCTTTTGCCAAGGTCTTATGGAGATTTCATCCCTATGCATAGTTTCTTTAATATTTTCCCGATTTTCGATGCAATTAGGGCAATTACGTACTAGGTTCTCGATTTGTGACGATAGGTCAATCCACCATATCGAAGCTTTGGCTCTTTTCCTACACTTGACAATGCCTAGGTGACCTGTATGAACGAGTTCGAGGCACTTCAATTGCAAAGTAGCCGGTATTACAATACGTGAACATTTTAACAGAAGATTTTCACAGAAAGAAATATCATACCGATACTGATAATAAGGCAAAATTTCAACAGGTATACTAGATTTCTTTGGCCAAGATGTTAACGAATATTGCTTTAAAATTTGTAGAATGGAGTCTTTACTTTGTTCCTCAATTATCTGTTTTAAAAATACATCTTTTACTGGAATATTTTGTACAACGGATCTAACGTATTCTTCAACTTCAACCCCGGAGAGCTCATCAATACAGGGAATTGAATTTTTTATGGGGCCTCTGCTTAATGTATCTGACACGACTAATTGTTTTCCTGGAACGTATACCACAATATAATTGTAGCGCATTAATCTCATACGAAAACGCTGAAGGCGTGGTGAGAGGTCGTCTATATTTTTTGACTGTCGAATTTGAACAAGAAGTTTTGAATCGGTTTCAAAAATTAAATTCTTGACTCCTGTAATGTAGTCAGAAAATTTTTCTGCTGCCCAAGTTATTGCACAGCCTCTTTTTCTATTTGGGCATATCGACATTCGACATTGCTAAGCAAAGGAGATGAAAAAGCTACGATCTCTACGATTTGTCAGAATTTTCCTGCATAAGGCATGTTCCTATAGCATATAACTCGAGTCAAAATTGATAATAATGGTTTTATTCGGGTCAAAGTACAACAAACATGGAGGGCTTTCTAAATATTCTTTTAGAAGAATTAGAGCTTCGGTTTGTGCTGCTCCCCAAACGAACATCGAGTTTTTTTTTAACAAAGACATCAGTGGCTCTAGAATTTTTGCTTTATTTTGAATGTGTTTACTCGCATAATTGATCATTCCTAACAGACGTAAGAGTTCAGTTTTGTTTTCCGGTTGAGGAAATTCTCTAATCTCTTTGACTCTACCAGGATCTATAGAAATACCATGCTGCGTAATAATATGTCCTAGATACTTAACTGACCTTGTACCTATAACGCACTTCCTTTGTTTAAAGTGATGCCTTCATTATGCAGCTTTGCAAGCACCATCTTCAATATCTCATCATGCTTTTCAACTGTACTGGAGTGAACTAAAATATCGTTCATGTGAAAAACGACGCCTTCCATTCCGGACAGTATTTTAGAAAATCTTACTGCAAAATATTCTGGGCTACAAGATATTCCAAAAGGTAAACGAGTAAAAAAATACCGACCGAAAGGAGTAATAAAGGTAGTTAATAGTTGACTTTCGGGTTTCAGTCTAATCTGGAAGAATTCACTTGTGTCTAGTTTTGAAAATATAACTGAGCCCTTTAATTGCGCCAGAGTGTGTTCAACTTTAGGAAGCGGAAAATGAGCTCATAGTACCGCTTTGTTAAGTTTTGTGTAGTCTCCGCATAACCTAACTGATTCACCCTTAGGAACACAGACAATAGGGCTCACCCATGAAGTGTGCTCTTCGACCGGCTTAATGATACCTAATTTAAGTAAACGATCAAGTTCGGTTTTTAATTTAGCCATTAGAGCCAGCGGAGCTACCCTAGGAACCAATTGAACGAATGGTGTAACATCTGATCTGATTTCGAGCTTCATTTCAGTTTTAAATTCCCCAATATCATCAAAAATCCCCATATAGGATCGAGCAATATTTTCTAAAGTAAGTGTGCTCGTTAAGTCAGAGGCTAAATCTTTGTTTAAAACACAAACTTTTCCAGGAAAGTTCACAACCTTTAATTTTTCAATAGCAGGCCGACCAAGGATAGGCACTTTCAAACCTTTAATCACATAGACAGATTCAACACAAGAATTGTTTTCAAAAGTTAAATTTAAATTGAGTTTACCCTCTACTTCTAACTTATAATTATCAGGCCCACCTATGGACTCCTTACAAGCATAAATTTTATTTTTGTAAGCATCAGACAACATTTCAGCTGATATACAACACACATCTGCGCCTGTGTCCACCAAGAAAGGCATCTCATACTGATTATCCACTAAAAGTTTAGCAAACCACTGGTCTTTATAAGTTTTATAAATATGTCCCAGGTAGAAATCAAAATCGGGTACTTCTACATCTTCTTGATACCTTCTTACCTCCTCACAATCTACGGCATGCACTGACTTGCTGCTCTTGCAAACCGCTTGCCAATGTCCCTTCTTATTGCACCTCCTGCAGGTAGTATCTTTCGCTGGACATCTGTCTCGACTCGTGCAGGTTGGAAGTCCACAATACAAACATTTATACCTCGTTGGTGTTTTCCTCTGATTTTTTCCATTTGAACTTGATCTATTTCCATTTGAAGTACTAACCGCAGCCACTTCCTGAATTCTTTCTTGTACGAGTACTCGGTTTTGTGAATGCTGCAATTCAGCTTGTCTTGTAGCCAGAGTTGCCTCAGCCAACGTTAGATTATTTTGCAGTTGTAATCTTTCACTTACTTTTACATCCAGAATGCCAACGACGATTCGGTCTCTTATCAATTGGTCTTTAAGGGTTCCGTAATCGCAATGTTCTGCCAAACTATGGAGAGCTGTGATGAAATTATCTACAACTTCGCCTGGTTTTTGGACCCTGGAATTGAACTAAAATCTTTAAAAAATCACATTCCTTTGCGGTACGAAATGAGCATCGAACTTTTCAAGTACAGTTTTGTAGGTTAAATTGTTGTCTTAAGTTGAACTGTACCAGGATTTCTTCTGCCTCGGCGCCCATTAAATAAATCAACAAGTCAATTTTCTCCTTTTCTGAATGTTTTATGAATCCACTGACGGACATGTATCTCTCCAGCCTTTTTTTCCAGTGGGGCCAGCCCTGAGGTTGCGAGAAATTAAATCCGCTCGGGGCCGCGACTGTCGCCCCCAACGCCGTAGCCATAGCCATGCTGTCACTGTATGATTGTTAGATTCTGTGCCTGGCGTAATAGTTTCCCTTTTAAACTCCTCGGAGAGGGTTCTTAAACGCTGCCACCATGTAGAATTATTATAACACGAGTAATTTAGAACACTATTTATTTTGATTTTTCAGTAACATGTACTTCCTATACTAATGCCTAAACTTAACTGAACGGATACCTTCCGTTCACCCCGTTCCCTTCCCCATATCCCCGAAGCCTCCTGCGACCTACACGCCTCGGTGTATAACGGGTTGTATACCTATAACACCACAGTCTTCATTCAGTAATTCTGCAATGGACTTACTGCCGTTTCGTCCAGTTTCATGGATTTCGTCTTGAGATTGATCTTGATCGCTATGTAAATCTTCCTCTGTCACCTCAATAATGATATTTTCTGGATAATTATTAAGCGACATAGCACTGCTGGAGGCGGATCTCGGGCGTTTTTCTTTATTATATTTGCGAACTAATTTCAACACTACAATTCTGAATTCCCAATTAGCATCTTCATGCATACGTTGCATGGCTGGTAAAATAGAAAATAGAAATGATTTGTCATCATCAAGAGGCTCAGCCGATGTTGCAGACGACTGGAGTATTTTTAATATTTCTGCGTCGACAGGATTTAACCTCTTATTTCCCGAACAATGTGTTGGTGTCACAGAAACACCCCCAGATTCCGTAGTGGATGAGGAAGAAGCAGGCCTCGACTCGTTACCGCTGTCACAACCTGTTTGAATACTGGAAATTGTATCATCCGGTGTAACCGTCTTCAACAAAAATTGCATGTGATCGCTATATATATATTTTTTTTTGTGAAGCTTGTCCTGACTGTTTTTTAAGAGTTTTCATGAATGTGTCACGAAGGTTATTCCATTTATTCACGACAGCAGTAGCTGAAACAAATACATTTTTTTAATTTTTGTTATAGATACCTAGCGAGTGGAAATACATTTACAGATATGCATTACAGTTACAAATTGGGCATTAAAACAATAAGCAGGATTGTCAGTTTAGTGTGCTGCAAAATTTGGGATTCATTAAGCGGTGAATATCTAGCACTTCCCACGACTGAACAGTGGAAATCAGTATCAAATGAATTTATGAAACAAGCCCATTTTCCAAACTGTTTAGGAGCGGTGGATGGAAAGCACATACGAGTTGAACATTTTCCTAAATCTGCTTCAATGAACTTTAACTACAAAGGATACTTCTCTATTGTGCTTTTGGCTGTAGTTGATTTAGATTACAAATTTGTATTTGTTGATATTGCTTCATATGGAAAAGACAGCGATTCGGCCATATTTGAGCGTACAACTTTTAATAAACTACTTAATGAGGGTAAATTAAATATCCCTAGCCCTGTACCTTTGCACGCATCTCTAAACACTAGGACGCCATACGTTTTAGTGGCCGACGAAGCTTTCCACCTTACAGAAAATTTAATGCGTTCTTATGGCGGTAATAACCTTACCGTAAAAAAAACGTATATTTAATTATCGACTCTGTCGAGCACGAAGATACGTGGAATGTGCATTTGGCATTTTTGCTAATAAATGGTGTTTCATAGGGCACTAAACGTGTCCAAAAAACTTAGCAAAGACATAATTAAAGCATGCATTGTTTTGCATAATATTGTTCGAGAAAGGGATGGGTGCAGATCTGAAGATATATTTATACCAGTTGCACATAATGGATTGCAAGATTTGCCCAATGCAAATGTTGCAAATGTACAAGGGGGACGAGTAGCCAACGATATTAGACATAACTTTTCAGATTACTTTGAAAGCCCTGAAGGATCTTTACCTTGGCAAATGTCCAAAATTTAATGTATAAAATATGCAAATAAACCTGTACTTACTAATGTTGTCTTTGGTCTTCTTATCGAGTTCTTCAAATTGTGCCTCCAAAAAAACACAAATTTCCCTCCATGCATTCTTTCTCAATATCTTATTTTTATAATCATTTTTTGTTTTATCCCACAAACATGATTTAGGCTGCGTTAAGTGAGCGGTTCGACCGGTCGAAATTGTTAAGCGAACGGTAAAATTATGAGGTCTGACCAATCAGCTGATTGAGCGAAACGGTCGGGTTTTATTGTTGGACTTCCGCGGTCAAAAGCGTTAAGCGAACGGTCGAACATGTTGTAACGTACACCATAACCAAACAAAAATACATTAATTGTTTTTCGGTTTTGTCATTGTAATTGTAAATCTTCCAGTAAAATGGAAAAGATGCAGAAAGTTGTTATTAAGAAAATTTACGTACATAAATCTTCTTTGATTGAGCACCCAAGCAGTCAATGTTTCAACATAGTTTTAGGTAACTGAGATTGAGAGGGTTGGAAATGGTAAATATATTTGTTTGCAAGATCCATATTCATAATCAAATATTTTGTTGGAAAAACTGATTACATTAACACAGCATACAAAAACCCACCATCGATAATAATTCAAAAAAACTGGTCTATTTGAAATTGCCGCCCAATATTGCGCCGTCATTTCTATGGTCAGACCATTGGTAAAATACTGCTTTAACAGTGTTACCAAAAACGTCAAGTGACAGGTCGGACCGCGGAACCGTGGCGGTTAGTCGGACTCGTAGCTTAACGCAGCATTTCTTTCCACCGCCTCTATTAACGTATGCACGTCATATTTAAATTTTTCCACCATTTTTTAAATTCAATATAAATAAAAAGTACACAAAAACTGCAGTTTTCCACTCCCACGCGTTCAAACTGTCAATAATTGTCGATAGCTCGGAACCGATTAAGCGGTGTATCCGAGGTAGCAGAATATTCGGAGTCCGAGATGACGTATCTCTGTCGGACGTCGTGTGGACAAACGGCAATTTGATTACACAGGCAGCTACTTTGGTCCGTCATTTCGGATCTCGGAATCGGATGTCGTGGACAAACCAATCAATCAATCAAAACAGATTTATTAAAAATTGTGATGCAATAATACCGCCCCAGAACCCGTCCGGGGACCGGCCGTGCAACCACCGCACTGATCGCAGTGGTCGATTGCAAAGCCGGGCGGACCGGATCTGGCTTGGTTAAAAACAAATTTTAAGACTTAACCTAAACACCTTTTAGCAAAGCAAATAAAAATAGGTAATAACATTAAAAATATCAAATATAAAAGATTTTAAAAAACTTAAAATTACACATAATTTAAACAACTTGTTCACTGTAACACTTTTTTTAAAAAATTTGCAATTGACGCAGATACCTCAATTTAAACGAGATACCTTCCGCGAAACGCATGAACGCCGGGCTGCGCAAGGCTGGCCTAAACTTTTAGCTTTAAGAATTTTGATTTCATAATGTTTTAATTTGCTAGAGATTCGTGACAAGAAGTGAATTTAGAGACAAAAATGCACAAAAAGAAACAAGAATAATAAACGCGACAAAAAGAATACAAACAGAAAGGAAGAGGGGGACAGAAAAGATTTAAAGATAGGCAAAGATATGAAATATTAGTAAAGGTGGATAGGGTAAGCGGAAGTTATAGTTGTTGAAGCTTGGCTACAGAGGTTGCCGGAAAATCGGTAACGTCTGGTATGGTAAGGGCGTGGACAAACCGCCTAACACAGAAGTTGCACGGGTGTCTCACGCCACATCCGATCTTGGCTGCCGTCAAGGGCAAGGAATATTTATTTGTTTAACTAGGCAGCAAAATGGTAGATTGACTACCGCAGCTGATAATTCCTAGCCGAGCGTCCCTGCCTAGGCTGGAAAGTGCTCACTTTTCTGCCTAGCCAAGGAAAGTGACACTTTGCTGATTGATATTAGTCAGCAAAGTTAGTACTTTGCTGTTAATCGACGAAAAAATAAATTTCCATGATTTTACTTAATAAATTAAATGTACGTCACGCTCAAATGACAAGATTGATAACAAAACCGAGAATAGGGAACGCAACAAATTCGAATTTTAGGCATCGAACTTCAGCCATTGACTGTCGTCGCCGTCGACGAAGTGGGACTTAAGGCTAGAATTCGAATTTGTTGTGTTCTCTATTCTCCCTTGTTGGTTTTGTTATAAAAATTGAGTTAATAAATTACAGTTTGAATCTTTTGACGGCAGCCAAGATCGCATCAAGGTTGGTAGACCTTCAATTATTATAATGATGGTGGTGCGTGGTGCGTTGCCAACTTCGCTTTAGTTTGCTTCTGTCAGTAGTGTCAGTTCAGTTTCTGTGTATATATGCCGTTCTTGCATACTTTCGTTGTTTTTTTTGCGATATTTTAGTAATCAAATTAATCCAAGCTTAGCATTTTTCGCCCTGATAGGTATATTTTTCTGTTATTTCCATTATTTCATTATGCGCTGTGTATTTTATGTGCAAAGAACATTCGAACATCAAAAATCCAAGGGACGATTAAACGATGAGACCTAATATTGCCTACCTAATATTTTTTTCACTACGTATTATAAATGTGACAAAAAAATCAAGTAAGAGATTGATCAGTAATAATATAAATTAAACTTTCAGTTCACTAACAAAAACCAACAGAAAATTGTGGAAAAGCATAGAAAAATAAGTTTCATGGTTTGAAAAACAACTGACTATAAGAAGAAAGACACGGAGATTTAATTATACGTGTTACATTGGTTTTCTTTTGCCTGAGTATTGGATTGAAGAAAGAAAAAGTACCCATTAGAGTAACTACAGAATTATGAGGTAATTTTTGTAGTAATACCCTATTAGTAGATAAAGCGGTAATTCTGCAGTTTGTCCACTTCTCGATTTTTGAATTTTTTGTAGATACATTAATAAGAGTTATATAGCGTTTTTGACTAATGAAATTTTGTGCAAATGTATAATAGTCGAAAAAATTGACGGGAAAGGGGAGCGAATAGGGGTGCTGGGTGGGCAAAAATGAGTTTTTAGGTTACTTTGAAACGATTGGCATTGAAAAAGTCATTTTAGGACAAGGGTAAGCAAGATAAGAGCCATGACATAGTATTATATCTACTAAATATGTCTAACCTAACCTCTTCGGTTTGCAATGATCATTATGTAAAGAACACAAATAGAAGTAAAAATACGAGAATTTCAGGTCACTTTCACATGAAAAACATTTAAACAGTTATTACAGGGCAATGGAAAATAAGCATTATGACAAATTTGAATGTTTATTAGGGCACGACGAGATTCAATGAATTATAGTAATATACAATCAAAATTATGCATGACTCTTGTTTACCTACCCTTGCCCTGAAATGACTTTTTCAATATTAACTGTTTCAAAGTGACCTAAAAACGTTGTACTTTCATTCGTTTTTACCCACCCGGCACCCCTATTCGCTCCACTTTCCCGTCAATTTCTTCTATTATTATACATTTGCGCAACTCTCTTATTAATGTATATCCACAAAAAAAACCTTAAAAATCGAGAAGTGGACGAATTGCAGAATGACCGATATTATTGTACTGCAATCATCTGTCTGAATTTTGAGTAAACTGTTCAAAATAAATTGCATCTCAACTGTTCGTAACGTATTTTTCTAGTAAATATTGAAGAAGTTAAATCGAAGTCTCATATTTTAACCAAGCAATTAAGTAAGCGAACTATATATTTTTTAATTCAATAATGGTGCCCACAAAATTTTGATTTTGATTTTTTTGCTATAATGTGGGCATATCCAAGAGGGAGAGAGAGATCCAATAAGGAAATATTTGTTAGTTTTGGCCATTACTTCTTTTTTAATACATAATATAATACCTAAGTAGAACTATGATAGGTGGGGTGAGCGTAGGTGCGTCTTTACTATGTACATACTTCGGTATGCGATGTAAAGCAACGACAGGCGCAGTTAGTACTTGGATGGGTGACCATTCCAACGGAAACCACGTTCTCGCCTCACACATCTTCCAGCGGCTTGTATATCAGTGTATGCGCGGAAGCTATACAACCTTAGGTGAGGAAAAACTATGATAGGTGTCGTGATATGAATTTTCGCTCAATAATTTCAGTTGCTTGCAAAATTAGTTAATTTAAAACTACAAGATATGAAGATTGGCACTATTTTTTAATTTAAATTAACTAATTTTGCAAAGAATTGAAATTATTGAGTGAAAATTCATACACACACACCTCTGTCATAGTTTTACTTAGGTAAAATGTTATGGCCAAGAGTAATTAATATGTCCTTATCAGATCTCTCTCTCTCTCTCTCTCTCTCTCTCTCTCTCTCTCTCTCTCTCTCTCTTGGATATGCCCACCTTAATTGAAAATTATATGATTGATATTACTAGCTTCTGTAATTATGAAAGAAAATTTGTTTTTTCTCGTCTTAGTTATTCATAATAGCAACACTGAAAAGCATTTCCAATGTAGAGACTAGTAGCTGACACGCTGCTTGTTAAGTTGTATGTGCTCGCTATTCGTGCGGACATCGATCGTACACACATTTCCCTGTATTAAAAGATATAGATAAAGATAGAGATATAACCGTAGCATTCTAAAATTAATAAAAAAGCTAAGATGATTAGTGGCGGCAGTAACATGAGTTATTAAAAAGTTTCATCTTCATCTACTTTGTACTGCTACGAGGATTATTCTAGAGTAAATGAGGAGGTTCGTTACAAAAGTCGGCTTATCCCAGTTGATATTGTGCAAATGCAAAAAACTTTACACTTTCACACTACCGCGTATAAAGCTGTTGCAGTCAAATTTCTCACTAGAAAAGAAATAATAAACAGACGCCCTATTTACGACGGTTTATTCATACTAATCTCTTTCACATATAATAATTTGATGAAACTTGACAACAATAATTCAATAAATATTTCACAAATAATGGAAATTTTTCTTCAAAATTTGCTAATTTCTCTAAATACGCCCTGTAAATAATATTAAGATTAATTTAAATAATTTCAAATAACAGTATGTACTTACCTGTCCGTTTTGCTAGCAATTTTCCTGTCTATGGCCATTTTTCTAAAATGTCTCACCGAATATCATCGTTCCTTATCATAAAGCAATTTATCGGTTGCTCATGTGGCTGTGAAGGTCTCCGGTAGGATGCTTGGCATTGTTTTCTTAGCTTTGTCTAGTAAGTCTTGATTGGTTAGGGGACGGTTAAATCCCTATGTAAATGTCTAAAATTAAGGAAATAATATATGGGGTTATGTAGAAAAATATTATCAAAATTGCTTAATATTATGTTCCTACTACTCATAAAATTAAGTACTCGCGCTAATTAGAATATCATATAGCCCAATAAAATGGGACGAAATTTGTTGATTTGGATGAAATAATTCAGAGAGGCTGAAATTTTGGGAACAGGCGTATCTTGTGGTTCTTTTTAACATATCAAAAGTCCCCACCCATACACGCCAGCGGGGGGGAGGGGAGGGGGGAATAGGTAAAAAAATCGGTTTTTTGCAAAAAGTCGGAAAGTATTAATTTTACTGTATACAGGGTGTCTCACCGGGAAATGAATCGATCGAGAAAGAGAAAAGTACGCATCAGAAAATTTTGAAAATTTAGATAATTACTAATGTCGGTGTGGCCAATCCAGCTAAAATAATTACAAGCAGTTGGCACTTCCGCTTATACTGGAAGTCGATACCAACTTGCTTATTTCAAATGGAACACCCTATATATTTTGGGGTTCTCGAAAAGAGCATAAAATGCTGAGTCGGAAATATGTAGCATATCCTATACCTAAACCTAGCCGTTTCAGAGATATTTGACATTTTATAGAAAATTTGACAGGTGCAACGGTTTGCAAGACCCATTATAACTTTCTTCGTGTAAAAGATCCTCATTTGCTTCTTGTCATATAAAAAGAACACAAGGAGAACTACGTTCTACAACTGAAATAAATTCAATAATATTTCGTTCAATAATGTTCCGTTTTTCGCGTTACATTTTATCAACTTCAAACCACGAAAACTTGTTTAGGTCAAATGGAACACCCTGTATTTTTTTACGTCAAGTTGTGTAAAATTGAATTCCCTTTTTTCTGATATTAGCATTGTGGGGGTTAAAGTTACAACTTTTTGAAATATTTGCGATTTTATTAGAAATTCATGAATTGTTGTAATCATTTCATCAAAATAGCCATGATTAGATACAATCAGTCATTATCTTATGTCAAAAAATTCCAGCACGTTTAAATTACACCCACGAAGACTTTTTAAATTTGTTTATTATTTATGGAGAATATGATAAAGTAATATCAAGAACTTGCAGCACATTTACTACTCGATACCCAGAAAAATGGAAACCGTCACCAAACACTGTAAAACGCATACTGGAAAATTTCAAAAACTTTGGCTCTGTCAAGGCAAAAATGCAAAGAAGAAAGCCTATTGTTGATGACGAAAACATTGAAATAGTCATTCTGGGACATTTTCATGCATTTCTAAGGATGTCATTAAGACAAGCTGCTCTGGAATCGGGATTATGCAAGGATTCAATTTACAGAATCTTATTAAAACATAAGTTTCACCCGTTTTCATTCCATATGGTTCAAGGATTAAAAGAAACAGATTTCCTAAGAAGACAGAATTTTTGTGAGTTTATTCTAATAGGGTCTGAGGGTCACGATTCTTATTTGGGAAATATTATATGGACAGATGAAGCAAAATTTACTAAAAATGGACTTTTTAATAGACACAATTCGCATTATTGGAGTGACTCAAATCCTCATATGTTCAGAGAGCGAAACTTTCAGGAAAGTTGGCAGTTCAATGTTTACTGTGCCATAAGAAACGATAGAGCGGTGGCATTACAATTTTATCAGGAAAATTTAAACGGTAAATTAAATTTTCTCTTCTGCTAATATGTATAGGTAAATTTTTGTTTTTTTTTTTCGGTGAAAGATATCTGAATATCTTACAAAATTTGAATAATAACTATTTAAGAAAATTTACCTCTCGCTGAACATAGAAACATTTTTTGTCAGCACGACGGTGCTCCCCCACATAACGCATATTTAATTAATAATTATTTACAAGAAACTTTTTATGATCAATGGACCTTTCTTATGGCCTCCTCGGTTCTGGATTATTTCATTTGGGGAACTATTAAAAATAAAGTTTATGAGAGCCCATTAACAACCATTGAGGATTGTATGCAAAGAGTGAGAAATGCATTTCAAAACATATCACAGGATTTAATTAGAAGAGCTACCCATGAGGAACTAATCCGAAGGTGTGAAAAATGTGTCGAGGTTCGAGGGCGGAATTTTGAGCAATTATTAAATTAAGATGAAATCATATTTTAAATTGATTTTATCTCAGCTATTTTAGTTCATGCCATATCTTCAATTCGATTAATACGCATGTTACAGTGTTAGTGTTATTTTGCGTTTTTCTGGGTATCGAGTAGCAAAAGTGCTGTAAGTTTTTGATATTACTTTATCATATTTTCCATAAATAATAAACAAATTTAAAAAGTTTTCGTTGGTACAATTTAAACGTGCTGGCATTTTTTTACATAAGATAATGACTGATTGTTTCTAATCATGGCTATTTTGATGAAATGATTACAACAATTCATGAATTTCTAATAAAATCGCAAATATTTCAAAAAGTTGTAACTTTAGTCCCCACAATGCTAATATCAGAAAAAAGGGAATTCAATTTTACACAACTTGACGTAAAAAAATACAGGTTGTTCCATTTGACCTAAACAAGTTTTCGCGGTTTAAAGTTGACAAAATGTAACGCGAAAAACGGAACACTTGGTATGATATTATTGAATTTGTTTCAGTTGTAGAACGTAGCTCTCCTTGTGTTCTTTTTATGTGACAAGAAGCAAATAAGGATCTTTTCCACAAAGAAAGTTATAACGATTCTTGTAAACCGTTGCACCTGTCAGATTTTCTATAAAATGTTAAATATCTCTGAAACAGCTAGGTTTAGGTATAAGATATGCTACATATTTTCGACTCAGAATTTTATGGTCTTTTCGAAAACCCTAAAATATATAGGGTGTTCCATTTGAAATAAGCAAGTTGGTATCGACTTCCGGTATAAGCGGAAGTGCCAGCTGTTTATAATTATTTTAGTTGGATTGGCCACACCGACATTAGTAATTATCTAAATTTTCAAAATTTTCTGATGCGTACTTTTCTCTATATCCATCAATTCAGTTCCCGGTGAGACACCCTGTATATAATGTGCACATGAAAATTATAGGTAATTAAAATTCGCACAATATCTTTTTTTTTTAACTTCGTACGACCTATTAGAGCCGAGATAAGTTTTTTGAAATTTTGACAGTTTTGCGAGCAATGGAAACGCGCGTGTTCTTCGCTAAAATCTCAAAAATGGTCGTTCGGATCGCAAAATGTTTCAAATGAGAGTTGTAGAGAATTCAATTACGAACAATTTCCTATTATTTTTCATTTCCATTCAATCGATATTAGCAGAGATATGAATTTTTAAACATCTTTATAACGTGCTATCAGAACACTTGTTTCATGATAAAATCGATAAAAACTCGAAAACGATAGATCGTACGCATATAGTGTATCTAATGAAAGTTGAAGAGAATCAAATTTTGAATATGTTGGTGTATGCACAAAATCGTTTTGATAATGAGTGAATGGAGATACTATACTACTATTTTTTTTACTTATTTTATCCCCCTCTCCCCTCCGCCGGCGTATACGGGTGGGGACTTTTGGTATGTTAAAAAGTATCACCAAATAAGCCTGTTCCCAAAATTTTTGCCCGTTTTCAATTATTCCATCCAAATCGACAAATTTCGTCCTATAAAATTAAGGAAATAGGATGGTAGGTTATGTAGAAAAATATTATCAAAATTGCTTAATATTATGTTCCTACTACTCGTAAAATTAAGTACTCATTCTAACTAGACTATTCATATGAATAATGAGAATCCAGCCACAGGTTCCTGAAAAATAAATTATATAATCAAAATAAATATGTAGTAAAGTACCATACTACGATAGACCAAAAATACCACTATTTTCTATAAAAGGGACTAAATTCGTGGCTACTCGTAAAATTTGCACAATGTGCGTTTCCAAAACTATTGAAAATAATGCCCTAAAGCTTGCGACATACTGTCTTTAATCAGAAAATGCAAAAAAAATCTAATTGCAATAAGCCTCTAGCAGATGGAACCATTCGACAAGTTGTGGACCCTTTCGTCCGCAATTTGATAGACTGAAGGAACGGTGTAGGGTCGTCGTGTATTCCCCAATGCCGTACAGATGAGAGCTAACAAGCTTGAAACTAGTCTGCGGCTGGTGATACACAACAGCTCTGCACTGTAGTCCTTTCTATACGATTAATCTGTCTGCTGGTGGCATATTGCAATCAAATTTTTGTTTGCCTTTCTATAGGATTAATCTGTCTGCTGCGGGCTTTTTGCAATCAGACTTTTTGTTTGTGTTTTCCGATTGAAGATGTATGTCGCAAGTTATAGGGCATTATTTTCAATCGGTTTGGAAATGCACGTTGTGGACCTTGATGGGTGGCAATGAATTTACTTCCTTTTATAGAAATTAGTGGTATTTTTGACTCTCGTAGTATGTATTTTACTATATATTTATTTTGGTAATAATGAATCCACTTCGCGTTGGTCTTATATATAATTATATAGTGTTGAAAATTTGTACATTTTGTTTCTATTTGGTTCCTCAATAGAATATAATGATTTTTGGCAAGTAGTCCCTAAACTTTATAAACATTCGATTTAGTGTTTTCTCACCTCAGTAATTATAATTGTCATAAAGTATTAACAACAATTTATTGTTGTAAATAATACGAGTGACGACGTCGCCATCAGCTGTCAAATTACTGGTCGTGTTCATCACAAGGTAGCGCTAACTAAGCGATCACGTATCATACGTCATTTGACCACAAGAAGCCAATGAGGACAGTGCAAGAAGGGTAGTTTAAGCATCCTCACTACTACCTCACCAACCGAACCAATACCTGGAATAAATAATATTCAAGTTCACGTCGATGCTTAAGATTCTCTACGCCAATGTAAATAGCTATGTACCAAAAAAATATATAATCAATAACATAATAGAAAAAAAACAAAATTAATTCCTCACTATTTGTGGAAACCAAAACAAAGGAAAATAGCAGCATGCACTACAAAAATTGGGATGTTCTACAATCCAATGGGAATATGGTAAATAAATTTAGTACAAGTAGACCCGACTCTAAAAATGAAAAAAGAAAATCCTCGCGAATAAACAACCCCTTTAATGAAGCAACCCACTTTTCAATACCATTCCAAGGCGGTAATTTACACATACTCCTGGTGTACATTCATCCGACATCTAATATTGAAGAAACAATATTCACCAAAGCAGCACTGTACAAATACTGTATAATAATAGGGGACTTCAACGTTAACAGAGCAAAAAATCATCAACTTCAGACATTCTTAAACAACTCATCGTTCAAAAAAGCAGACACACCTCCAACATTTCTTATGATGAATAACCCAGACACAACGCCAGATCTATTACTTTACACAAATAATATTGAAAATAATATAAACAAAATCGAAACCCACCCTGACATAGGTTCTGATCATTTGGTAATAGAGGTAAACATTAAACTTGACAAAATGATAAATGTGGTGGAAGAAGTAGAAAAAATGAACTTCCACAAATGTGACACTGAAAAGGTTAGTCAATAGAAAAATACATAGAAGAAAGCTAACAACTCCCAATTGACGAACAGACAATAAATAGCTTAATGAAAAATTAACTGAGACCATAATACATAACTCTCCTAAAAGAAAGACTAAATTCTACTTGCACGAATTGCCACCATTCATCATCAAACTAATAAGAAATAAAAGAAAAATGCACAGAGACTACTTATCAAATAAAAATGAAGACTACAAAAGACTCCTTAACGTGTACAACAAGAACATCCAAAAATCAATAAGAGAATATAAAGAACACAAATGGATAAATGCCTGTAATGAAATAAATCAACAGCAAGTAAAAAACTACTGGCAACAAATCAGAAAACTCTCCAGGTATAAACAGACATCATACATAACTACTCTAGAAGAAAATGGCAAATTCTATAAAATGGCCTCAAAAAAGCAGAACTGTTTGCTCATCATTTTGAAAAAACATATACTATAAAAAATGACAATCGGTTTGATGAGACAAATTACGAAGATATAAGAAATTGGTCCAACAACTTTTTTTCAGAAGAACTTCAAAGACAAAATAAGGCAATAAGTGAGGAAACGTACTTTGAGATATTAAATAAAGGAAAAAGCATAGCCCCCGGAAAAGATAACATATCCAAAAGCATCATTTGAAAGCTAGGACACAATGTACATCTATATATAATTAGAATATATGAATACTGTTTTAACAACCAGTACTTTCCCACACAATGGAAACAAGGAATTGTTATCACCATCCCTAAATCAAACACCAATCACCATAGAGTGAACAACTATTGCCCTATAGTGTTGTTATCAGTGCTGGCAAAAAATCTCGAACAGATAATTAAAAAACTGATCTCTGAAGCCATTGGTCACAATATTCCTAACTATCAGTTCGCATTCCGTGAAAAGTGCTCCACCACACATCCACTGACGATACTTACATCAAATATCCAAACATCAAAACTTGAAGGATATCATAGCGCAGCAATCCTTATTGACATTACCAAGGCGTTTGACAGTGTATGGCATGAGGGTTTGTTGTATAAGTTGGCAGAACTGAACTGTCCAATGTACCTTATATTCATTATAAAAAATTATTTAAAGGATAGAACCAGTGGCGGTTCCTCAGTTTTTAAACTGGGGAGGCAGGGGATAGATAGGCCTGGGTGGTTCTGAGAGGCGGGAGGTATACACATGTGCGCCGCGATGAAAATTTTGCGAATATATCGAACTTTTAAACTTTACCATTACACAAATACTAGTAATTTTCTCTTCATGTTAGTCAGTATAATTTGTTTTATGATAAGTATCAAAGTATAAAGTAAAAAACAAATTCTACCGTCCAGCAAGAACCAACGTGGAGGTCTGAATTATATCTTGCCAGGATGGGATTGTGGGGTAGGGGTGCTTTTAATAGGTGAGGGAGTTAATTATTAATATAATAATAGTAATAATAATATGGCACAAATGCTACCACAATCAAAACAATTATATAGTAATATGAAATAAATAATAAACTCTGAAACGATAACATAAATAAAAATATTCTCAAATTAAAAATAGTTACATAATAACAAACTGAAAAACAACACAAATAAAAATATACTTGGTAGTATACTTACAATCTACAGAAGTAGAATAATTGCTGTGGTGGTTTTTTAAATTTTAAACAAAAAAGAAATTGAACAAAAAAACTACATGTCTAAATGTTCTTGTAAATTAATGAAATCCGTCTATCTTTTTGTTTGGCAAAAATATCTATTACTTCGTCATAAAATGTATTATTCTGTGTTAGTTCCTTAACAAGCCGTTTTTCGATAGAAATGATAGAAATATTTTTTAATCTTTCTTGCTCAATAGTATTTCTAGTAAATGATTTGATTCGTTTGAGGGCGGAAAAACTCCTTTCTACTGAAGCAGACGTAACAGGAATTGTGACAGCTAAAGTAAGTAATCTATAAAATTCTGTTAGACAAGAAATTAAGTCATTATTATAAATAAATGAAATCATTTCGGTAGGGGTTTGACAATTTTGAAACAATTCTTTGTCAGCGTATACAGTTGTTAATTCATTTTTTAGTGCTATTGAATCAAAAAGGTTATATTGTTTTAATAATGATTCAAATTTATCATTTGGAAATTCTTTTGAATATGAGAGAAAATTATCTTTTCTTATTAAATCGAAAAATTCTAATTTATCTAAATCGGAAAATCTGTAGTTGATTAATTATTGTATCCAAAATTTCATTGAAAATCTGTTTATAATTCAGTCTCAAATCTTGAAGATTTAATGTTGTCTTTCTTTTCTTTGGCGCCGGTTCACCACTTTGGAAATCTTCAGACAGTTGGTTGTAAAGATCATTAAAATGAATTTCATTATTTCTAAAATCTTGCAATGTAATAGTTAATGCATTCAAACGTTTCCTGGCGTATGAAATGTCTGTGCTTTTATTTTGTAAAATTGAAAATACAACATCGGTGTGTTTAAAGATAAATTTAAAAGTATGTAAAAGAAAGAGAAAATGAGGATCTTTAAGATGTCTTTTTAAGCCAACAGCTTCTCTTAAAGTTGGCTGATCTTGTTTGAAATCATCATGTGTCAAAATATAATCAAAAACTTCTATTAACTTATCCCTGTTTTTGAATACTGTAAAAACTGCTCTAGATGTAAAATTCCACCTTGTTGCCACATTTGACGGTAAACGGTCAGATCCTATGGTATTAAGTACCTCTGTTCTTTTAGTTGATTTTGAAAAATATGATGAAAATCCAGACAAGTTGGCAAAAAAAATTTTACATTCTTTGATGCTATCTATGCAGGCTTTACTCAATACTAAATTCAACGTATGCGCATAGCAATGTGTAAAAAGTGCCTGAGGGGCCATTGTTTTAATTTTTGCCTGTAAGCCATTTAAGTGACCAGCCATAACTGATGCCCCATCATATGTCTGAGCAACAAGTTTATTTTTTAAGTCGTATTTTCCAAATTTTTCTGTTAAAAAATTAAATAAATCATTTGCGGTTCGACCTGAACTAACATTGTAAAAACCTGCAAATCGTTCAACCACTTGCCCTTTAATAACATATCTGAAAACAACCGATAACTGTGAACAGCAGCTGATGTCTGTGGTTTCATCAGCTTGCCAAGAAAAGAAAGGTACTTCATTTAATTCGCTTTCAATTTTTTGTACTACAACACAACTAATTGATTCAATTAAATCGTTTTGAATAGCTTTAGAAGTTCCCGAAAAAACTGTAGCTTCGTTTAAAAATTGTTCCATTTTGCCATCGTATCTGCTCAGAAAAGAAATAAGCTCTTGAAAATTTCCTCTATTATCTGAATGCACATTCTCATCATGTCCCCTAAAAGCCAATTCTTGACAACATAAAAAAATTACCGTATCAATTAGTCTATTTAAGATGTCTCTATTTTCTTTAACCTTTACATTATGATCTACAATTGACTGTTTGTGCCCTTCATCAATAGAATTTAAAATATTCTGTTTGCCAAATAACTTGAATTTTATTGAAGCAGTTAAATGTCCTTTTGACCTAGCATGCCTTTCAATTGATCTGGGTAAGTTTTTTAAATCATTATATCCTAATTTTGACCAAACAGTGTTCTCTGGGTCATTAGAAAAAAGTAAACAATACCAGCAATATAATTTATTTTGTACTGGACATCCAGTTAACCACTCACATTTATCATACCATTGTACACAAAAAGTTATGTTTTGAAGTTACTATGAGATTTTGCATGGTAGGTTGGGGCCTTTTTAAAGTTTTTATTATAAATATCTTGTCATCATATGTTAATTGACTAAAATGAACATTCTTCAAAAGGAAATTTACAATATCATCTACAGATTTAAACACTTCACCGATACTGACATTACCATTGTTATTGCTTGTACTTACGTTTAATTCCATTTTTGACGTTTTATCAATATTTAAACAAAAATTTTAAATGAATTCATTGCACTTAATAAAATGAAAACCACCACAGACACATTTACTTTCAATTAACCTAAACGGTAAACGGTACGACTGTCTGGACTCAGGAAGCGGGAAAATAAAAGTCAGATGTTTATTAATCTTTGTTCCTATTGGTCCGGAGCTTGGCCTCCGGCACGTGGTTTTGAGAGCAGATTTTAATGGGTAGCTTCAAACGTTTCAAATTGAACCATTCTAAACGCGAAAGCTATGTTAGAAGCGTTTGGAGGCCTGCCTCACCAGTCACCATGGATAGAATGTTACAGTTGTGCAGCGTTGCCGGTTATAATAATAATAGTTTAAATTCGCAGATTTAGGGAATATTTGTGTTAATTTAAATTTGTCGTTTCATAAAGTATATTTATATTTATAATAATGTAAATATGTAAAGTAACTGTAAAGGCAAATCAGAAGTAGGGAGGCCCGGCCTCCTCTGCCTCCTCAGAGAAACCGCCACTGGATAGAACCCTACGAATTAAAATAAATACAAGTTACTCAATATTATTTAAAACACAACAAGGACTGCCACAAGGCTCCCCACTCTCACCACTGCTATACAACATCTACTGCTATGACATCTACAACTTTGAAAAACACCTACAATACTTTAATCCCAAAACATATATTCTACAGTATGCTGATGACACGGCTCTAATTAGTCATGATTGCACCCTGGAAAAAACTGTTGTCCAATTACAAGAACTAATGAATAGAACAATGACCTGGTTCAACAAGTGGAGACTAAAACCCAACCCAACAAAATCCCACTACATTATCTTTAACCATGGAATAAAAAACAACTCACCAACGGTTACCATTAACCATCATATTCTCCCCGCGCAGTCAACAGTCAAATACCTGGGCGTAAGTTTAGACAGCAAGTTGAACTTCAACAACCATACCAAATAGAAAAGATGCATCGCCAGAAGCAAACACTTTCGCTGCATGACCTATAAAAACGAGGGAATCAGTAAAAAGACAGCAGCTCACATTTATAAATCAATATGTAGACCAATACTCGAATACGGCCACTCCCTCTTTCTAAATGTCAGAAAAACAGCAATAAAAAATATCAACATTGCGGAAACATCAGCACTGAGAACCATAACCAAATACCGACACCCAACAAATCCGCTGCACAACCCACCTAACGCTCTTCTATATCAAATAACCAAGACAGAACCAATTCCACAGAGACTATCCAAATTATCCACTAAATTTGCCAGGGCTGATCACAACATGGAAATACTCCGGCCTCTCTGCAAAAATAGAAATCGTCAAACAACCGGCT
Organism: Leptura quadrifasciata; assembly: GCA_963675555.1. Classification (NCBI taxonomy): domain Eukaryota; kingdom Metazoa; phylum Arthropoda; class Insecta; order Coleoptera; family Cerambycidae; genus Leptura; species Leptura quadrifasciata. The sequence goes on from OY776680.1 coordinate 74,962,419, forward strand.
ACAAGAAGTTTCCTCAAAAAACATTGTGGGAACACATCAAGGAACTAAGAACCACATAATAAAGAACCGTCAATCACTATATACACATACACTTTTTTCGTTTTTTTTTTTTTCACATTCTTATATCTATTTGCTATTCACATTACATATAATTTATAAAATGTAAACAATATTTTATTGTAAAAAGGCTGAAGGATCTCGGTCAATGGCCATTTGGGTTTTTGCTCAATAAAGTAGTTTCATTATTATTATTATTAAAATTAGATGTAGATAAATTAATTGTAGTGTAACGAAATTAACAATTAACTTGAAGTATATGTTTAATAAAGATATACAAAAGTAAAACATTATTAGTAAACACTACTAAAGAGCCAGTTAAGGTTAAATATACAAGTCAAAACGTAAAAATATTAATATTTATTAGATTATTTAATATTTAAAGTTAAGTTTAGGTAAATTATGATGTAATAAAATTAGACTTTCTGCTCGATCCGAATTTAATCGGCTTCTTGCAGATTCATGAACGTTACCAGCTGAAGAAAATAATTGTTCGCTAAACGCTGCTTGGTGGAGGTGCTAAATACATTACGGCTAAATGATATAGGATGGGAAACATTTCTTTCTTCTTGGTCCACAAAGCTAAAGGACATTCAGTTCTAGCATCGGAATTAGTTCTATGTATATTTGAATTTCATTTTCAATTTTAATGAATAAATTTTTCTTTGAGATTTTACTTGGGCTTATTTTTTTAATTTTATTTCCCACACTTGTAAACTCTTCATAAGTGCGCCAAAACATCATGAGCAACATCATTATTATTATTACTCTGGTTATCGACGTTATCGTTGTTTGAAGATTGTCTAGCAATTTTTGCCAACGGAAAATCATCACTGTCATCCGAACTACCAACATCGACAGCCTCTGAATCATCATTTATTTCTTTACAAGTATTTCGCCACAAAGCATCTTCAAAGAAACATTTCTTAAATCTAGGAACCAATGATGTTGCAAAAACGAGAACATTTTTGGTAAAAGATTCCTTAAATCGCTTATTCAAATTAATTTTTAGCTCATCTTTCATCGTTTGGACTCCAGAAAAATTAACATCAGTTTTACTTAGATAATTTGAAAGAGTTTTAATCAGTGGTATTATTTCAGATATAGAGGCATTCGACTTACTGGCAAGTTTAATAATCTCTTCAAAGGGTTTTAATAGGTTTAGTAAGTTTTTTGCTAGTTTCCTTTGATAAAATGTCAAGGCCTTTTCATTAACTGCAAAATCTTCCTCCACCATGAACAAATGTAATGCATTTTTTTGGTCGACCAATCGTTCTAACATGTAATAACTTGAGTTCCATCTTGTTGCTACATCTTGAACTATAGCTTTTTCTGGCATATTAAGTTGCTTCTGAATTTTCCTTAATTTATCGCGAGCCAATGATAAGTGGTTGAAATGTGAAACTATACGCCTCGCTTTTCCCAGTAAATCTGTTATGGATCGTTGACTTTCAATTGAATCCTGTATCACTAATTGTAATGTATGTATAAAACAAGGCTGATGTGTTAGTTTAGCTACTTCGATACCTTTTATCATGTTAGAAGCATTATCGGCCAAAACTAGAAGGATTTGATTATGATTTAATTTCCATTCTTGCATTAAACTGTTTATATTTTGGGCAATGTTTAAACTTGTATGTGTACCTGGAAAATATTTGCAAGACAATACAAATGAACACCTTTTCGTATTCTTGAAATCTATCCAATGAGCAGTGAAAGATAAAATGGGTTGTTATTATGTGTGCAGGTCCAAATATCAGTGGTTATAGCAATTTTTATATTTTTATTGTCTTCTAAAGTCGTGGGTAGTTTTTCACGAATTGAGGTCCTACATCTTTCAAATATATCAGGAAGTATATTTTCTCTAAAATATTTATCCGAGCGTATGTTGTAAGAAGGTGCCAATTTTTTTAAAAGCCGCTGAAAACCCACATCATTTACAACACTAAAAGGTTGTATGTCTACGTCTATTAATTCTCCAATAGAATAGTTAATGTTTTTGGCTTTATGACTATTTATGTCCAATTTTTGCATTTTTTCAAACGATTCAAAAATATTTAACTGTGTAGGTTCACTTGAACATGATCCTATTCCAGATGAGCCTTGACCTGACAAATTTTCATTTAATTTTCCCGTATCTGAATCTGAAATGAAAAACACATTTTCAAATACCTACTTATCTATAAGTTAAGCCTTTATTTTTCATTATATAAATAATACATATTACTTATAATAGTTACTATTGTTATTGTTCCTATTATTATTGTCATTAGATAATGGATATAAAATTTAGTAAGATTGCATTTTATTAGATTTGCCAAAAATTATAACGCTATTTCCCCAAAATTGCAATAGGAGGAATGATGCGTTATAAAATCGTGCGGAAATTAACACCTATCAGTGTTATAAAATGCCAAGAACAAATATTCAAAAGAATTTACGCACGAGCCGGCTGGCTAATCTGCGGTGAGCTAGGGGTGGTTCTTTTATATGAAAACTAAAACAAGATATGGGTTAACTCAATATACAGTGTGTATTAACCAACGACACAATTTAACGATGACCTTTTGAGCGCCATGTAGTTTAAATTATTACAAAAGTCGGCTCATGACCAGGAAACTACGAAACTCAAATTCTTTTAAATTAACTTGTTTAAAATGACTAATTTCCCCCCAAATAGTATGTGGCTTTCAAATTGGTTAAAATAAAACAAGTTTATCAACTTAGTAAACAATACCTGTATTACAAAAAAATGATTGGCACAACTGAACGGTAAAGACAGCTAAGTTATATAATCACACAAGGGAAAAGTTAGAAATATGTTACGAAAGTACGATAAACTTCAAAATATTTTAACTAAGGAATTGAACCTACGTGAAATAAGTAATATAATAATAACCTATGTTAGGGTATTTAATCATCGTATGCGCGTTATGAAATTCTACCTGTACGCTGGAATAATAATAAAGATCTCTATTATTAAGGCGCATGAAAGTGTGAAATTTGTTGTTTTTCCAATGTTTTACAGTAGCAATACCAAATGTTAAATGTCCCGAGATGAAAGACTATTATATTACTTGTACACCAAAATTATTCTTATATGGTTAAATATTTTCGTTGAAATAAATAATCTATTGTATACTAAATTCGTGAAATAACTGTAACCCTAAACTACAGTAATAATCATAAAAGTCATTAGATGGTATTTTTGGTAGAAGAAAAATGATGTTTTCAGGTTGAGTACGAAATAATAATAAAGAGTAGATCTGACCTCTAGGTTGTTGTTTACATCTGCGATTCTGCGGCCAGCTGATTGACAGGAATCCAACAGCCAGAAAAACGCTGCGGGTACTGATAAGCCGAACTAGGAGGAACATTTAGCAGCAATCTACTATCTCTCTCAATTCCATTTATTGAATATTTCAATGGCAAATAAAAACACCAAAGTGGAAACGCCTAAAAATAATTCCCACAAATAAGGATAAATTAATTAAATATAATTTATGCATACCTCTAGATGGTGTTGAGGCGTTTTCAAATAAAATTCAATGCACGGCCTGGGAAGTGCAAATTTATACTCCGTCAAAAAGACGACGATTTCGTATCTCAAACGAAATCAACCCAAATGGAAAAATCTTTTTAATCCGATAATACGTCGACTAGTGTTTAAACAAATATCAAAAACAGTCACTATTAAATTTTTCACAACTTCTGATTTGCACTGCCGGTATTAACTTTTAAGCCGTTGCCAAGCCAATTGCCTTTCGTTTTCTATTCTCTATGCTACTCGCTCAACGCGCATGGATTAATTGGAAATAATAATAGTAATAATACCGAAGAAATAACTCAACCTATTTTTAGACCGTAACAAAATATTTGAAAATTAATCTTATTGCTCGAATTACCACGATTAGGTTCCTCTTTTACATTCAAATTTATTATTTCGGGGTGGTTCTTTACCATATGATGTTTTAAATTGGTGGTGTTTGCGGTCTACCGATGATTTTGATGAAGAACTCATCAAAACTTTCCGGAGCACAATTTAAATCTGTTAAAATATTACCTTCCGCATCCGTCAATAATAATGGCATTTTGTGTACCAATGAATGATCATTCGATTTTATGATATTCCAAGCCGTTTTGGATTTATTATTCGAATTTAACATTATAGAATCATAATATGCTCTCTTAGCATGCTTAATATGAATATTATGAGTTTTCTTTAAAGTTTTATATATTTCATGTACTTCATCATTGGTAGTATTCTTATATAATTTGAATACATCTCTCAGAAAAACTCCTTCATTAATTAAATACTCAGTAATCCAAGGATTTTTTTTAACAGACTTTTTTATTCTGCGCAACTCTAATGGAAAAGCTGAATCTAATTTTAATGTAAAATTATTAAAGAAGTCATTAAACTTTATGTTACTCCCTTCATCGGAAGTTAAAAATGATCAATTTTCAAGAGACAACAGGTATTTAAAATATTGTAGATTACTTTCATTTTTAAATGACCTGAAGTATGTATGTTATATTAGAAATACACTATGATATATAATATTATCGAGACAGGCTTAACCTTCTCAAACATATCGTATTACATACTGCGTAACAGCTCTTCTCAATAACCGCTCACGCTGCATGAGCATTGTATTTCAATTCTAAGTAATCCTGATTGTGCTGAATCAGCAACACTGTTTCCTTTGTTCTCAAAACATTATAAATATTACCAACAACCTTTTTGTAATCAGTCTTAAACTCATGTTCGAATAAATCACTTCAAAATTATTATTGTTATTATTATAGAGTCAACGTTGACTCCAGTGTTAAACTAAATAAATGTTTTTAAAAAGTTAAATCTACAATCCACTATCTAACATTGGCGCAGTCGTGGCGGATCTGAAAAACACACAGTTCGGGAGCCTAACCAGTAGCAAACATATCCGAGGGAACAAGGAGTCCATCTGAAAAAGGTGCCTAACCGGACGAAAAGAGCTTCTGGAACAAGGAGAACTTCTTAGCTGTAGTGGTGGATCCCAATCCTTTGTTCAGAAGAACCTACATTATTCTCAAACGCACAGAAGCGAAACAATAATAATTATCAAGAAATACAAGCAAAGCAACATTTCAAATCAACACGATTCAACAATTAGCAAGTAAGAATTTCATCCCGTCCCATCGTTGGTGTCTTCGGCATCAAAGGCAACCCTGTGGAAGGAACACCCAGTGATACCCCTGGCAGAGAGAGACCTTTGGTGAAGCTAAGCTCACGAAGTCGCATTCAACTGGACCACGAGGAATGAAAAATTTAGGGTAAGTCATTTTTGAATCATCTCGCAAACATTTATTTGCAAACAGCGACATAATTTTACATTTTATTTTATCAAAATACATTGCATTGCTACACACAGTTCTAATATCTAAGGTAGTAATTTTATTTAAACTTGAAACAAAATATCTTGATTATAATTTGTGTGACCTATATAAATAACCGTAATCATACACTGTTCCTATCGTAACATTATTTTTATGGTAATATCATATGCTCTTTAAGTGCGAATTTATCTAATTAACTGTAACCACATACCATTTTTATCTTAACATTATTTTTATCATAATATCATATATCATATAAAGGTTAAGTTTACGCCTTACTTGACTGTGAAATAAAATAAAACCCACATGTTCTATACTGTTTAAATGCACATTAGTATATAAAATTTCAGTGACATTATTCCCAACTAAAAACACTTTTTAAATTAATCCAATTATCCTTGTAATTAAATTTTGAAATATTATAAAATAAACAGCACATTGTTTTACATATAATAAAAAATTGCCAATTATCAGTAGCGTACTAGCTCAAATTGAAAAGGTGTTTTAATTATTCGATTATCTAAATAATATAAATAAAATGGCTACAAACGTAAGCAATTCCAATGCAAACAATTCAATCACGGCGAACGAAACAATAAATATTGAACCTTATAGGTTAAGCGAAATATTTTCCATAGTGCCCGAATTTGACGGCAACCCCATATTCTTGCAAACATTTATTTCAGCTTGCATAACCGCTCAGGGTATCGCTGTCGATGATCAGCGCGTCTTATTAACGCTTCACATAAAAAATAAATTACGCGGAAAAGCCGCAGAATTGATAAATTCACGAAATCCCGTCACTTGGGCGGAAATAAAAAATTTGCTCGAATCACATTTTGGTGACTCTCGTGACTTGACAGCCTTGATACAAGACTTGCAAACAATTCGTCAATTACCTAACGAAACAGCTTTAATATTTGTGTCCAGGTTACAAACACATAATGCAAAAATGCACGCGGCAATACAAAAACAAAGTTTAACTTTAGAGGAAAAAACCGCGCAATCCACTTTAATAGAAAATATGACGTTAACTACTTTACTCACTGGACTCGAACCAAAATTAGGTCAAATTATTAGGGCTGGTAACCCCGACAATATGCTAGATGCAATAAATCGCATCAAACGAGAATTACAACTATCGTATTTCGAATCCCAAAAATTTGGAAATAGAACTTTAAACAAAAATCCCGTTCAAAATCAGCAAAGACGCCCAAATCTCCCACCATTTTGTACATTTTGCAGAAGAAATGGGCACCATGTTAACGAATGCCGCACAAGGCAAAATTATCAGTCCCCATCTCCCAATTTCACACCAAATGCTTATTCTAATCAAGCACAGCCTCCAAGGCCACATTTCCAGAGTACATATAATCATAGACCACAAAACTTCCCTAACCAGCAACAAAATTATTCTCAACAGAACAGACCCTCAGCTATCAGGCCAAATCCTAACTTCCACCAGCAGAGACCTTCTGCCATCCAACCAAACCCAAATTTCAACAGGTTCAACCAACAAAAAACGCATCATTTGAACCAAGAATTTTACGATAGCTCAAATCAATATGAAGACTATTCCGCAAATTATTCTCCCAATTACCAATACCAAAATAATTTCGAAATTAATGAAAACAATTATGATTACGATTTTGGAACCCAACAATGTGAGAATTATACTGCTAATTCTCAACCCCAACAGTACGAGAATTATACTGCTAATTCTCAACCTCAACAGCACGAGGATTATACTGCTAATCCTCCGGATTTTTGCATAGGCCCGGAGTATTCCACGAGTACTCCAACACAACAAACGGACGAGCTAGACCAAATTTCTCATCAAGTCCAAGCGATAAACCTCCAAGACAGTTTCGACCCAAACCTGAACTTCCCGGAAAACCAATTCATGTAAAAACACCCCGCTACAAACTAAATGTCGTAAATTCTAAAAATCTATTTTACATAAAAGACTTCACAAATCGTTTCAAAATTCTTGTCGACTCAGGTGCAGGCATTTCTGTATTTAAAACCAAAACAGCGGAAAGGTACAAACAAAGATATCCTGAAAACGTAATTATACAGGGTATAACAGATGAAAAAATTAATATCACCGAATCTGTACTAATACCATTCAATATAAATGACCCATACAAGGTTTATGTTCACGACCTAGATATAGAATTCGATGGACTATTAGGTGCAGACTTTTTAAAATATTATAAGTGTCATGTGGACTTTGAAAATAATCAACTTATTACCAATTTTAAAACCGTACCACTATTTGAGGTGACTGAAGTAACATCAATCAGGAACCACAATAATTGTAACGAAAACAATAATCCAGGTATTAGAATTTCAAACCCAAATTTAAATGTTAAAAACCAAAATGTAATTTCTATCGAACCACGCACAGAAAAGATTTTTAAACTTAAATGCAATTTACAAAATACTGAAGCTATACTAATAGCCCAGGAAAATGAAAAGGTACGTTTACCGAATGCCATTGTCAAAATAGACAACAATGGTGAATTTTTGACAACGATAATAAACGCAAACGCGATTCCAAAAACAATACATTTCTCGGATCTTAAACTCGAACCCGTTCAAAAATTTAGATCAATATTTAACGTAAATCTTCAAAATCCGGATTCCCAATACATAGACCGAAACTACGAAATAAAAAATCAATTACGCTTAGACCACTTGAACGACGAGGAGAGTGAATTAATTACTCAACTCTGTTTAGACTTTTCAGACATATTCTATTTAGAAGGTGACAACTTGACATTTACCAATGAAATCAAACATTCAATAGACACTAATGATTCCAAACCAATTTTCACTAAATCTTATCGTTACCCCCAAATTCATAAACAAGAGGTAAAATCACAAGTTTCAAAAATGCTCGACCAAGGCATTATCCAGCCTTCAATTTCTCCCTGGTCCTCCCCAGTTTGGGTAGTCCCCAAAAAACTAGACGCTTCTGGTAAACAGAAATGGCGCGTCGTAGTTGACTATCGAAAATTAAACGAAGTAACAATAGGTGATAAATATCCTCTACCTAACATTTCCGACCTTTTAGATCAATTAGGCAAATGCCAATATTTCACAACGTTAGACTTGGCCTCTGGCTTCCACCAAATTGAAATCGATCCTAAGGACATCCAAAAAACAGCTTTCACGGTAGAGAATGGCCACTACGAATTTGTACGTATGCCATTCGGTCTAAAAAATGCTCCATCCACTTTCCAGAGGGTCATGGACAATATTCTATTAGGCATCCAAAATGAACGCTGTCTCGTCTACATGGACGATATTATTATTTATTCCCCTACTATCCATGAACATATTTCTCGACTAACAGAAGTCTTCAAACGTTTACAAAAAGCCAATCTCAAAATTCAGCCAGACAAATGCGAATTCCTTCGCAAAGAAGTCGCCTATTTAGGACATCTTATTACAAAGGATGGTGTAAAACCGAACCCTGCCAAAGTCGAAGCAATTCTAAATTTTCCTCAACCCAAAAATCAGAAAGAAATTAAATCTTTTCTAGGTCTAGCAGGCTACTATAGACGCTTCATTCCTAATTTTTCCAAAATTTCAAAACCCTTGACTAAATTGCTACAAAAAGATACACCTTTTAATTTCGACAATGACTGTACAAACTCATTCGAAACCCTAAAACAAACTTTGACAACTACCCCGATATTGATCTACCCTAACTTTGATGAACCTTTTGTCCTAACTACAGACGCTAGTGCATTTGCAATAGGTTCTGTACTTTCACAAGGAAGTATAGGAAAAGATTTGCCGATCGCGTACGCATCTCGAACTTTATGCGGCGCGGAAACTAAGTATTCAACCATTGAGCGTGAACTTTTATCTTTGGTCTGGAGTGTAAAGCATTTTAGGCCATATCTATTCGGAAGGAAGTTCAAACTCGTCACCGACCACCGACCACTCACTTGGTTATTTTCCATAAAAGACCCAGGTAGTAGACTAGCCCGTTGGCGCTTAAAACTCGAAGAATACGATTACGAAATAATATACAAACCCGGAAAAATCAATAAAAACGCGGACGCGTTGTCCAGAATTAAAATCAATCACTTTTCAGAATGTTCCAAATTTTATTCAAAAATTCTAGCCGCAAACGAAGACTCAAACGAAGACTCAGACGAAGATGAAACCTCAGACAACGACGACGAGATCACTGACGAACAAATTGCCCGAGAATTTGACACATTCTCCCGCCTTTACAAAACCAAATCTCTAATAGACTATTCCAAAATTCAAATCACAAATAAACAACTATTAGATCGAGAAAATAAAAACATCATAACATTTTTCCAACAAAACAACTTGATAGACCTTCACCATCAAATTATCGAGGATATTTTCGAGGAAAACCCCGAATTCTATAACAATACAATCAATATCGTTTCCAGTAAATCGACCCGACAAAGAAATTATTACATTATCGCTCTACCCTTCGACCCAGAGTCTGTGGTAGAACACTTATTTTTTACATTATATAAACACCGAAACAAATTAGACCTTTCCAAAACTTACCATGTTGAAAACAATCTAGACTTTCCAATTCTCGAAATCCTATCATTTATTTTTGCTGAAAAAGACTTAAAACTAATCATATGTCAAAATTTAGTACGAACTCCCGACGAGGACCAACGTCCGATCATTCTCGACCAGCATCACACCGGAAAAAATAATTTACATCGTGGAATAAATGAAACGATACGTAGAATCAAAAATAAATATAATTGGCAAGGCTTAACAAAAGATGTCGAAAATTTTATAAAAAATTGTGAAACATGTCAAAGAACAAAAGTCTGTCGTAAAAACCTCAACAATCCCTTAGTGATTACTGAAACCCCTAAAACTCCATTTGAGAGAGTTAATATTGATCTATTCGAATTTCCCACGCGAAACTATGCATTAACTATCCGCGACGAGTTAACCAAATTTACTCAAGCTTACGCAGTCCCAGACAAGAGCGCAAAATCAGTCGTAAATACCCTGTTGCTTTATTTTCAGCATTATGGTACCCCACTAAGAATTCATTGCGATTATGGCGGTGAATTCGATAATAATTTATTAAAAGACCTTTGCACCCTTTACGACATAAAACTAACATACTCAAGCGTAGGACATCCTCAATCCAACGGATCTATCGAACGATTCCATGCCACCCTAGCAGAAATGATAAGAATACACAAAACCGAAAATCCCAACGAACATCCCTTTACTATATTACCCTATGCGGTGATATGTTACAATAACTCGGTAAACAAAACTCATGGCTTTACGCCATACGAGCTTATTTTCGGACATACGGCTAACCGACCACCTGAAACTCTTTACAACCAAAAAGACCTGATCACCAAATACGTTAGAGACCTAAATAATCGAATATCCCATTATTACAAAATTGCGCGAAGTCGAACAGAAGCACAAAAACAAAAAGCCAAAGTTCGATTCGACAAGAACATTCCCGAAAATAGACACACATATAATATTGGCGACAAAGTGTACGTCAAAGAATCACAAATAAAAAATAAACTGCAAAATAAATTCAACGGTCCCTTTGAAATTACAGAAATCTTTCAAAATTCCGCTACATTACTAAATCTCGAAACAAACCAAACAACCAAAGTAAATTTTGATCGAATGAAACCATATACTGAAGATTAAATTTATTTTCAGGTTTCTCCTGCTGATCGGATCAGCACTTGCTCAATTTAAAATAACACCTATTAACAATACGATCGGAGTATATTATCACCAAGACACGGACATTGTGATTTCTCACAAGAAATGGACTTTACTGGTACACAAAAACATATCTACCTTTAAGACAGCTTTCGACAAAAACGACAAGATCTTACAGACACTATACAACACACTCGACCCAGCATATCATTACATGAACGTCTTTTCAGGAGATGTAAAAACTCACCTTAGCTTATTGACGCAAATTTCCCAATCAATACAATCAAAATTTGACGAAATTTACCTTGACACGAAACGATACAAACGAGGAATACTAAATGGCATCGGAACGATTTTCAAATCAATAACCGGAAATTTAGACGCAGAAGACGGTCAGTATTATTCTGATTGTATCAACAAATTGAATAATGACGAACACCAACTCGAAAACCTAATTAAAAACCAAATATCCGTTACAACTTCAGTAATCAAAAATTTCAACGCAACTATTCAAAAATTGCAAGTTGACGAAGAAACTTTCAATAAGGATATTAAAGAAATCGAAACCTCAATTTTAGACATGACTAAAGACATAGAAAACGTCCATGCAAAACTGAAATTTATCGAAATCTGCGAACAACTTATGGCAAGTTATTTATTTATCGAGGATAACCTAAATGACATCCTAAATTCCATCACTTTCGCGAGGCTTAAAATAATTCACACGTCAATTATAAATCCAAAAGACTTAGTAAATTCTCTACAGGAAATTTCGCAAAACCTACAAAGGAACAATTTACCGCTTCCAATCAAACTATCAAAGGTTGCACAGTACTTAGACATTATAGAACTAAAAGCTTTTCAAACAAATTCGGATCTAATATTTGTGTTAGACATACCTTTAATAGACCCTCAAACATATTCAGTATTTCAATTATACCCTATTCCTATTTTGGATAATAGAACTGGTTTATATCATGTATTATCAACTTCTCAAAAATATATCGCGAGAGATGATGATTCATTAATGTACATACCTATTTTGAACCTTGACGAATGCAAACCACTTTATTTCAACACCAAATTATGTCCAAATTTATTTGCCTATCCTATTGACAACAATGCCATATGCGAAGCCCGTCTCTTCAAGAACCTCAAAACTCTGCCAGAAAACTGCCAGACGTCATTTATCATCAGCCAAGGCTACAACGTCCAAAAAATAGACGAAAACACATGGTTAGTTATTAACGCAGAACCTCTACAAACAACCATCAACTGTCCAGAAAGAAATTCAAAAACTGAAGTCATCTACAAAAACTCAATAGTAAAATTACAACCAAATTGTTACGCCTTCATAGGCATCACAAAAATTCAAGCCAGTACCAATGAAGTAACCGATGTAAAAGACGACACTCATCCAATCCAAATTCCATTTGAATGTTGTAAACATATTCCAGACAAAATCCGAGCTCCAAATCTTAAACCACTAAAATTAAACAATCTCAATACGGAAGACCTCGAAGTTGCCAAACACAAGTTGGACCAATACTCCAGAGATTTAGATGATTTGATCAACGAACCATTTATAACAAAACACATATCCTGGTTCACCTATTTTATCATTGTGCTAATAATTGGACTGTTATTTCTGTACCTATTTTGTAAGTGCAGAACAAAAAGACGAAGACTAGCCATCGATGTTTCTGCATCACCCCCATCTCCACCGAGGCCTAGCAAACCCTACAGGACATTTGCTAACCTATTTCCTTCACGAAGACGACCTACCTTAAGAAGAGAAGACAACGAAGCCGAAGACATAGAACTTACATAAAGACAAACTGTTTTGTGCCTTTTTACTGACTTTCAGTGCTGGACTCTTCAGTGAATTTTATTTCATTTGTTTAATCATTATATTTCATTATTTTTCTATCATTTGTTAATTCCAATTTTATTAACATTTTTTACGTCATTTTCATTCAAACCCATCATGCTTATATTTTATGCTTTCACAGTAGAGCTATATTTTAACCTTAGGAATATTTTATCCTATTTTACAATTCAAACCTAGTATGTTTGTATTTTACGCTTTCTTGCCAAAGCTATATTTTAACTCTAACATTTTTATGTTATTTTATTTTATGAATCAAGCTTATTGTGCTTGCATTTCATATTTTAGACGCTAAGGTTATATTCTGTGTTTTAAACCTTACGATTTAACATTTTTGTATCTTTTATATTTTCCAAATTGTACCATTACCTTTTATATACATTTTATAGTCATTTCAAAAGTTGCTGCATAAAACACCAACTTTTTTTATAAGGGGGAAGCTGTTATATTAGAAATACACTATGATATATAATATTATCGAGACAGGCTTAACCTTCTCAAACATATCGTATTACATACTGCGTAATAGCTCTTCTCAATAACCGCTCACGCTGCATGAGCATTGTATTTCAATTCTAAGTAATCCTGATTGTGCTGAATCAGCAACACTGTTTCCTTTGTTCTCAAAACATTATAAATATTACCAACAACCTTTTTGTAATCAGTCTTAAACTCATGTTCGAATAAATCACTTCAAAATTATTATTGTTATTATTATAGAGTCAACGTTGACTCCAGTGTTAAACTAAATAAATGTTTTTAAAAAGTTAAATCTACAATCCACTATCTAACATGTATACATACATACGTCATCATCACTTCTGTTATTATGTTGAAAGTGAACGGTTTGTAAATAATGATCCGATACATGTGTACAAATGACTTTAGGGCTTAGTAAACTTTTGTCAATATTGGAAAATATATTATCAAAATTATTTTACATTTTTTTGATACTCTAGTATAGTCATAAATACATTTACTTAAGCCATAAGTTTTTAAAATATTACATAAATGATTTGCATTTTCATGAAGTTCATAAAAGTTGAAAATGAAGTGGCATTAGTAATTAATTAATAATCGTAATCGTGAAACTTATATGTATACATTATTTAGAATTACTTAGGCATATTTAAATTTGTCAGTCGCTATTCTGAGACTGTGGTCGTCGTCAGCTGTGAGAGAAGATGCACATAAAAGCTTGATTATTAAGTGGTATTAGTAGTACTGAAATTTTTATAGGTGATAATGAACACCATGAGACATCTAAAAATTAACGTCAGTCGTAGCGGCAACTATGGAAAGTCCGTCAGCTATGCTTCGAAGTGGCATCTTTGATGGTCCAGCTGACGGGTTTTCCATCACTGTAGCATTGGCTGACATTAAATTTCATGTTTATCAGTGTGTTAAATATAACGTACATTAATTTCAACAGTATTAAAGTCAATTTACATGAAATAGTACCAATAAATTGACGATATGCAGAATAAACTTCATGAACATTGCAGGTTGTTTTTTTTTGTCAACGATTTTTCAATTAAGTATATTTCAAATAATTAAGTTTTATTCATTCACAGTACAGGAATAATATGAAAATTCTTATTCATCTTCAGAACTCTCGCTTCGTCCCTCGGAACTGTTATCACTTTCGTATTCTGAACTCTCGTCACTGGAACTTTCAATGGGTTCATTCTCGTGTGAGCTTTCCTCATTTAGGATATGACCTATCTTTGACGTTACCAGCCTTTCATGCACTGACTGGGTGCCACTATAATCAGGATTATATAAAGGAGAGATGGAACTGTTTTATGAGCACGAGTCCTGAATGAGCAACTATTTAGTCCTTAAATAATAATAATAATAATAATGTGTCTTTATTTTTCTACTAATATACAACTTTAAATCATATATTATAGGGGGGGGGGGGGGCGACGTTCAACCAGGTTGCTCTTCCACACAACCCCCATATAACAATGAAAAGAAATTTGAATACAAAAATTGAACAAAAAAGTAATAATAATACATATATACATTGGCAATGACGCAGAAAAATTAAATTATTATTTAATTTATTGTCTGTTTGCAAATATTTGGGATCTAACCTGCTTTCTGAAAGAGGCAATACTGGGAAGGGATTTGATATGTGATGGTAAATTATTAAATATTTTCACCGAGTTGTAAGAAAAAGACTTTTCAAATTGGGCAGTCGTATGCTTTGGAACACTAAATAAGTAGCGCGACCGTATGAGACAATTATGTATATCTATACCTCTGACTAATTTCTCGAATAAATACTTTGGACTTTGATTTTTAACTATTTTGTAAACAAGACAAGCCATATGAAGCTGATAGCGTTCATCTAGAGTAAGCCATTTACTGTCATGAAGTGGGCCCGATATATGATCAAATTTTCTCAAATTGAAGCTGAACCTTAAGCATGAGTTTTGAACCTTTTGTAGACTTACTTGATCTCTTTTTAAGAGGGCCGGCCAGTATACAGTATCACAATAAGATAATGCGGACAAAATTAAACTATCACATAATTTTAGTTTTAATTCGCTTGACAAAATATCTTTATTCATATATAATAACTTTAATTTTGCGTACGACTTTTGAAGCAGATGACTGACGTGTTTTGTATGTTTTAAGTCTTCATCAATGTAAATCCCAAGATTTTTGCAGTTGTCACTAAATTTTAAATCCTGATTATTAAGTGTAATTTTAAAATCGTTATGAGCTTTTAAGTCCATCCTATTCTTCCCAAATATTAAAACTTCTGTCTTCGATTCATTTAAAACAAGACCATGAGCTTTTGAGACAGTCGCTATTTTTTCCAAATCTGAGTTAATTGCTGCAGTTGCCGCATCAACTTCATGTGAAAAAAATGAGAAGTATATTTGCGTATCATCGGCATATTGATGTGTGGAACAAGATGTTAAAAATGCATGAAAATCGGCTGTATACAAAGAAAATAATAAGGGCCCCAAAATACTACCTTGTGGTACACCTTTTATATTATCCTGATATTCTGAAACATTCCCATTAAAAACTACTCTTTGACGTCTGTTAAGTAAGTAACTTTGAAAAAAATTTATTGAGCAGTCACTAAAATTAAAATATTTAAGTTTTTTGCATAAAGTGGTATGATCCAAAGTATCAAACGCTTTGCTGAAGTCCAACAAAATTAAACAGGTATTTTTATTCTTATCATTTGCTGTGTAAATGTCATCCGTTACTTGCAATAATGCTGTAGTCGTGCTATGACCTGCGCGGAAACCGGATTGTGTATGGGGCAAAATATTATATTTAGATATAAATAGATTTAATTGTTCTTCAACTATTTTTTCTAAAATTTTCGAGATAGTAGGCAGAATGCTGATAGGTCTAAACTAACATATACTCGAGGGGTTATTGACCTTCGGAGTAGGAATTATATTTGACAATTTCCAAGCGGTGGGGAAGTAATTTTCTGAGAGACATTTATTGATTATAAAAGTCAAATATTCATTTAAATGTGGGAGTACCAGCGATAACATTTTTTAACTTATTCCATCAGTCCCTTTTGCATTGGATTTTATGGTACGAAATATACTTTCAACCTTATGGATAGAAACTTCTGAGAAACTAAACGCAGTATCGTGCACAAGTGGGGTCGAATATTTGTTTAAAATAATATCAGAATTTACATTAGAGGTATTGGGTACACTGTTAATGAAAAAATCATTGAAAGAATTTGCATTTGCAAAGTCCGAATTGACACCTTTGGTTTTAGAGTTAATATTTAAATATTCTAGGCATTTCCAAAATTCTTTAGGATCTTTCTTAGATTTGTCAATTAAATATGCTTTTTTCTCTAATTTCACTGACATATTGACGAAACTTCTAAGTTCTTTGTAACGGTTCCAGCTAGCATCAGTTTTATTTTTTTTGTACTTACTATATGCTTTGTCTCTGAGTTTCATCATTAGCTTAAGGTTGTCAGTTAGCCACGGCGCAGGTAATTTTGAGATTCTAACAGTTCTATATGGCGCGTGCATGTCAAAGACTACTGTTATGTTTTGGTTCCAGAACTCTACCATGTCATCTATTGATTCTAAATTAAATATCAGGGGCCAGTTTACTCTAAATAAATCTATAAGAAACATATCATAATTAAATTTTGAAAAATCTCTATAAGTGTGGAATAGTTGTTGCTGTTTAACCCTTTTGAGTTTAACGGTGCAATCAACCATTGAGTGATCAGAAATATCCTCCATGTTAATAACATTAACATCGTCTATTAAATATTTATCAGAGCAAATTATTAAATCTATTAATGAACTTGAATTATTAGTGACACGAGTGGGTTGTGAAATTAATTGGTGTAAGTCATATTTATTTAAAAGATTAGACAGATGAATAGTATTTATATTATTTGTATTTAAAATATCCACATTAAAATCACCACCAAGCAAAATGGCATCAAAGTTAGGCATAAAACTAATCAAAATATTTTCTAAACACTCCATACAATGATTAAAATTTGAATTTGGTGGCCTATATACAGTTCCCAAGCACACTTTCCTACCTGCGATTTTTGTAGATATCCATAAATTTTCAAGAGGGCAATCATTATGACTTGGCGGGTCAAGTATGCTAAATTTTACCGTATTATGTATATAAAAAGCTACACCGCCTCCTCGTGTTCCTCGGTCTTTTCTAACAATTCTGTAATTAGGAATATCAATATTATGATTTGGTACTGCTTGATTCAACCAGGTTTCGGAGAGCCCTAAAACTGAATAACCTTCTGTATTAACCATTTCAGAAAACAAGTCAAATCCTTTGCAAACAGATCTAATGTTAAGGTGCGCAAAGGTAAACCATTTATTATGATTAACCATTTTACTCAATGCAACAAGATACTCCAGTGACTAATTTATACAACAACAAAAAGGGTATACCTAATTAGCATTATAAAATATTTCAATAAAAAAGTTCAAATGCATTCGAAACAAAAATATCTAAATATCAAGTCATTATCAATGAACAAAAACAATGTAATAATGGAATTCGTATTTTTTATATCGTTATAATAAATACTTGTACAAATAATATTAGGTTCTAATAAATTTTAATATATATTCTATAGAAAGAAACAAACAAAAAAAATGTATTAGTAGGATAACTAGAAAAAAGTATCAAAGGAAAAAAGAAATATTATAAATTGAAGTAAACATAAAACTCGAACAAGAACATATAGATGCACCATGTTGATAAAATTACAGATCCTCAATACACTCGATTGGAAACTTCTTATTATCACGTGATACATAAATCTTTCCATGAATTGACCATGCGTTGAATTTTCCATATTTTTCTTTCGCTGACAGAAGAAGTTCGTAACGCTCTTTTGCTAGATCTTCGAAAACAGAAATCCCCGAGTTTTTTGCCAGTTTTCTTGCAGTAAATACTAGGTTTCTTTTTATATTAGATATAAAGTTAACTAAGATTGGTCTCGTTTTGTTTGTGACTTTGCCTGTTCCTACACGAAAAGCGTAGTCAATGTCATTTGGTGTACAATAGACCTTGAGAGTGTCGGTTATGAAAGTGGTAACAACATCGACTATATCCTCTCCTTCTACCTCTGTAAATCCATTAAAACGAAGGGCGTTCATCCTATTACGTTGATCCAGATTTAAAGTTTTGACTTCTAAGTTGCCTATAGCTTTCTGATTTGAATTGACGGACTTATTTAGCAAAGATAAGGTATTACAAACTTCACTCAACTTATCATTTAACAAATCAAATTTTTTATCAAACTTGACTTCCAACTGGTTAGCAAAAGTTGCACATACCTTATTGATAAGTTGTTCTGTTACAAAGTCATCTCGTTTTTCATTATTATTGCCGCTATTATTCCTGGTATCCATTTTAGGCGGCATGTCTACGACCTTATTGTCACTATAGTACTACAATGAGTGTATCAACACACGCAGCCAATTAATAGACAAATAATTAACATCTAATGAATTATTGTTTTTAAGAAGTAAGTATACTTTTTCACAACAGATGGCTTTTAAATATTATACAGTGCAAACACAGCGAGTTATTGAAAAAGGTAACCACTAGATAATGCTAAAAATACTGGAGCACTTGACAGCGATCTCAACGGCACCAACTACGCGTAGCCATCCCAATAATGTTGATAGAGCTCTGTTGTACATGGCGGTAGCATGGAACCTTCGAAATTACGTTTCAATTTCAGAACATCATCGTTTTTGCCTACTTTATACGTCTTCATAAAAGTTGCAACTCGTATTAAATTAACATTGGAAAGCCATACATGTGACAGATGAATTCTTGTATTATTTTAAAGTTATTCTCTATATAATTTGGTGTTATCACAGCGAAAATTTTAATTAAAGCTCTTACATATGTTGGAGATTGTCGTAATATTTTCAATGGTTTTATCTTTCCTCCCTTATAAAATGAGGGATTATAATCGCATCCAGTCAGTGCATGAAAGGCTGGTAACGTCAAAGATAGGTCATATCCTAAATGAGGAAAGCTTACACGAGAATGAACCCATTGAAAGTTCCTACTGGTTTCAGTTTCAACACCAAATAGTGTGACTGTTTAATTTTTTTCACTTAGAGCTAACCAAACACATTCTTACCTTTAAAAAAAATCTTTTTTTTAGTCCTTTGTAAAGGAAAGTGCTCCAATGCAGCGAAACTGAAAACTGAAAAATTTTCCCAAGATAGACGTTATAGTAGCATTACGTTACATCCTTGCCAGTACATGGCCTGTTGTAAACCATACTAACCCATTATACCTGAGGAAGTTGATCATATACATATTTCTTTGTGTCGATAAGTCTGTTAGGCATGGTGGCAAGAAAATGGTGTTTTGTACCTGGGTGCATGAACACAACAATTAAGACGCCAACGAAAATATTTGTAAGCGTTCCAAAACAAAAAAGGAATGAATGGTTTATCGCAGTAAAGAGAGATATTAAAGAAGTTTCAGCAACAACTACTTTGTATTGCTGCGAGGATCATTTTAATGTAAGTGTATCTGGAAGAAGCAGTTATAATATTGTAAACCTAAATAAATGCTAGTTTCCATTTTTACAGCTTGAGGAAGATATGGAAAATTATTTACAATACAAATTTAGTAAAGTAAAAGCACGCATAAAAGGTAATGTGGTGCCCCATATTTTTCTCTGTCAGCCAGATGCAAAGGCGTACGAAAAACTTCGCTTAGCCAGCCAACGGAGAGCTCATAAAAAAAACATTTCCGAGATGTTACGTAAACCTACTGAATCTTGGGAACTTGCACAGCAGCCGTCAATATCACATGGTGTAGAAAGAGGCTTCCAGTCTTGTGAAAGTATAGCTGAGTTAAAAGTAATGCGTAATGTTGGAACTCAAACTAGGAATTTAACACATTTTAGAAGCAAGGGTACTCAAGCGTCATTTCCAACATTAGGCAAGAATATGACCACGTCTCGAAAATCAGTTAAAAAATCTGCGTTACAAAATACTTAAAATGACCTGTGTACACAGCATTATTGATGATGTGGACATGTAAGTATTACAGTATAATATTTACATATTATTATTATGTCTTATAAATTATTTCGAATAGTAGACTGAACCATGTATATGTATAGTTCAAATGTGCTTTTAGAGGGCGGAATATTAAACATAATATTTTTAGTCGCAAACTCCTCTATAAAGTCCTTATTTTACTATAAGGAACGTAACCAGACTGCAACCAACAGCTACTCTTACAAGTTACAAGTCTGGCGCGTTAAGTGTAATAATTGCATATTACCATCAAAACGCTAATGCTTCGATTGCAACAAACACCAACCGAAAGACTGATCCTACTTAAAGGAGCTCTCTTGCCAGCCGTCACACACCACTTGCAGACTGCAGTTTCGAGACGACCGGCACGAGGATCCTTTGACTATTTGGCACATCCCGGTAGTTTTACAATAGCGACATGTAAAATAGTCAGCAGGCGCCATCTACCAGTAACTAGTAATTCAGCGCTCGGCGGGGCACATAGTCCAGAGAGTAGCTGTTGGTTGTAGTCTGGTTACGTTCCTTATAGTAAAATAAGGACTTTATAGAGGAGTTTGCGACTAAAAATATTATGTTTAATATTCCGCCCTCTAAAAGCACATTTGAACATGCTAAGCCCAGTCAGGCTATTTATTTTTCGATTGCAACAGACACTGGACTGGTAGATGGCGCCTGCTGACTATTTTACATGTCGCTGTTGTAAAAATACCGGGATGTACCAAATAGTCAAAGGATCCTCGTGCCGGTCGTCACATACCTACCTTGCACTGACGAGAGCCAACAGCTCGAAACTGCAATCTGTAAGTAGTGTGTGACGGCTGGCAAGAGAGCTCCTTTAAGTAGGATCAGTCTTTCTGCTGGTGTTTGTTGCAATCGAAGCATTAGCGTTTTGATGGTAATATGCAATTATTACATTTAACGTGCCAGACTTGTAACTTGTAATTCAGCGCTCGGCGGGGCACATAGCCCGGAGAGTAGCTGTTGGTTGCAGTCTGGTTACGTTCCTTATAGTAAAATAAGGACTTTATAGAGGAGTTTGCGACTAAAAATATTATGTGTATATGTAGATGCAAATCAAATCACTTTATTTATGCTATATACAAAAGTAATATTTGCAGAAATCAATATTTACAATAAGAGAAAAAAATAACAATATAAAAATATATACAGATATATACACCACAATAAAGTATAGAACAAACTTCATTTTAAATCATCATTGAACTTATGCGATAGAAATTCATAATACGAGTAAAAAGCTTTTTCGAGTAAGATGGACCTTATTTTTTTCTTGAAAC
The DNA here is from genome assembly GCA_963675555.1 of Leptura quadrifasciata. Taxonomy (NCBI): domain Eukaryota; kingdom Metazoa; phylum Arthropoda; class Insecta; order Coleoptera; family Cerambycidae; genus Leptura; species Leptura quadrifasciata. Next base: position 74,984,336 of record OY776680.1, read on the forward strand.
TCGGATCTGGTAAGCATTTTGTATCGGCTGGTAGTTTATTGAGAAATTTGGGTGCTAAAATTTGAATTCCCTTTTGACTTTTTATTAGTTTTACGTAAGGTATTGTAAACATATCTTTGTGTCTTGTATTGTACGAGGCTGTTTAAGTAATCATGGGTCTTATAACCATGATCTAGAGCCACTGCACCATGCCAGGTTCCCAAGTTTTTCCATAGATTCGTCTAATTACTGTTGGTGGTAATTTCCGTTTTATCGTTTCAATGTGCTGGTTCTAGGTAAGTTTGGAAACGATGATTCCAAGGTACCTTCCTCGACATTGTCAATTCTTTACCTGGGAGTCTTAAGGGTGTTAGTCTCTCCAAGTTTCTTCTCCTGGTGAATGGGATGATGGTGATTTTTTGAGGGCGAATTTTAGTCCCTCTTTCTCGACCCATGATTGAATGACGTTCAGGGCTTTCTGCATGAGATCGCTGACCGTACTGTTGAATTTATCCCCTTACTGATAACTGTGTCATCAGCATGGCCTTGTACGGTAAAGCCTTTGCTGTTAAGTGTCCCCAGGAGCTCGTCCACTACAAGGTTCCACAGGAGAGGAGAAAAAATCCGTCCCTGTGGACACTCCTTCGCTACTTGTGCTCCTAAGGTCTCACAGAACATGAATGTAAATAACACCCTGCTTTGAGCATGTTCTCGATCCACCTGCAACAGGTGGGATCTATTCCATACTTTCTGGCAGCCCTGGTTATAGAATGAAAAGAAGTGTTGTCGAAGGCCCTCTCTATGTCAAGAAAACCCCCAAACCAACCTCCTTCTCTTCCCGCATCTCCTCCATTCTTTTTATGAGATGGTGGAGTGCTGTTTGTGTTGATTTTCCTGCCCGATATGCATACTGGTCTGGATGCATTGGTCTTGAGACCAGGGCACCGTCCCTTATGTCTATCAAGCAGGTTTTCCATAGTCTTAAGTACAAAAGACATAAGACTTATTGGTTAGGGAAAGGTTAGTTCTCCCACCACAATTGGTTTCCAAACCCTTGGTATATGTCCCAGAGCCAAGGTGGCCTTGAATACTAGCCCAAGTTTGCTGAATAGTAGCTCCGTTCCCTTTTGCAGCATGATGAGTATAATGCCGTCAGGTCCTGAAGATTTGTATGGTTCGAATGTACTTATGGTCCATTCAATTTTTCCCCAATTGATCACTTTTTTGGTGGCTGTCCAGTCATCCCTGGAAACCCTATTTCCATGGTATTCCAGTTCTGTGTTCTGCCAGTCGTCAAGTGTTTTTTCAAAGGTTGTGGAACCAGAGAAAGGTACAGGGAGTAATTCCTCAATGGTCTCCTTCCTTGTTTTTGTGTACACTCCTGATTCCTTTTCCAAAGTATATGGTTTGCTGAGGCTGGATAGAATTTTTTGAGTCTGGAGCATTCTGCGACATTATCAATGTCTTCGCAGTTCCTCCTCCAAGATTCCCATGGGCTTTCCTCAATTTTTTGTTGTACTCGGTGAGGCACGTCCTGTAGCTGTCCCAAGCACAGTTCTCTTTGCTAGGTTGAACTTGCATCTAACCTGCCTCCTCATGTTAACGAGTCCCTCATTCCACCAGGGTATATCCCTGTTGGTGTCTCTTGTTATTAGAGGGCAATTTTAAAGGTAAGGGGAGGTCAGCGCGTTTTGAAGAAGTTTCGAGGCCACCTCTAGCTTGTTGACATTCCTTACCTTGTTTGGTGCACAACTCAGGTTTTGATCTAAGTCTGCCCTATAGGCTTCCCAGTTCGTTTTCCTTGGGTTGCGATAAGTTTCCTGGATACGAGAGGTTCCCGTTATGTTAAAGCATATGTGTCTGTGATTCGAGCAGCTCTCCTCAACAGACACATTTTTCCACAAGGCTACTTATGTACATAGTAGCTAGTGTTAGGTCTATCACTCCCTGTCTTCGTGTTATTACGAAGATAGGCTTGTTATCTTTATTTAGTATGTCTAGGTTATTTAGGATAATAAATTGAAAAAGTGACACCCCTTGCATTGGTGTTTGTGCTTCCCTAAGCTCTGTGGTGTGAATTTGCATCACAGCCAATGATCAGCTGCCATCTGTTTTCATTCCAGTTCCTCACAAGCTCCTCCAACCTCCTTCAGTCCCTCCTCACTGTCCATCTGCATTTTTACAGCTGCCCAGATCCCTAAAACAATTAGTAGCAGTATTTTTAACCCTTTTCGGATATATATGCAGGTCCTGGGGGGGGGGGGGGTTCCATGGTTTTTGAAATAAAGAAATTAGCTCTCCATCCCGTCCCCCTAGGCTTTTTACCTCTCTATTGTAGGTTCAAGGTTTTCAAGTCACAATCCCTCAACACTTTCTTTAGAAGCGGTTCTACTGTGGTGGAGATTGATTTTGCACCACCCTCATTAGTCCTTTGTTCGTCCTCGTTCATGTTCTTGAACGTCACCATTCCAAGGCCCTAAAAAGCCTTGAATTGGGTCTGTTCAAGTGCCCTGAATTCCGGCTCATTAAAAGCCAGTCTCTCGTGATCAGATCTGGATTTTGTTTCCTGACTCGAGTCCTGACTTTTGACTTCTCACCTGTCTCTGGAATCCAGATAAGAACCTTAGGTCTCTTGAGAAGATTGGCGGCCTCAACCACTGTTAAGGCAGCCCCGTCCCAGAGCCTTTCCTGTCCCTGTATGACTTCCAGAAGCCAGTTTTTCTTTTTCAAGTTCATGCAGTTCATCTGCTGGAGTGAAACTGCATGACGTCTTCCCCGCAGGGGAATTTCGTCAATCGCAGCTCAGCTAACACTTTAGTCTGAATCAGGCCTGCTTGTTCCCAATCCAGTAATAGATCAAGATGTCCCTGTTGTATAACAGCCATACTGTGATATGTTGCAGCGTTTCTGTAGGACTCAGTTTGTACATTGGTACTCCTGTGCCTCTTCGACACTTGCTGTGATGTGGAGGGAGTGTTCGATTCTGAATTTGGTCGCTTTTTGCTCCCGCTCGGACCGGCACACTCGCCTTAATGATGGCCAATTACTGCTTACCACTAGTGAACCAATTCTGTCCCATAATAGGGCAATATATCATATTTTAATGGTATATTATTGGACCTATGTCCCATATTTAAAACACCTATATAGAAGGTATGTTAAAATTCAGTAGCACATACACTGTTAGTCAAATTATTGTTATGTGCTGCCCTCTAACAGAGAGGAGAGTGTAATTAATCCCTGGCTAGTAGGGTGGCGCCATCTATGAGCCAATTGACGAACAGTCACCTAGCACATAGTAGAAAACCCTGGAGGATTCTAGAATGTTATGGAATGGGATTCTGGTACATTCTATGGGTGTATATAAAGAAGTGAAGTTGAGCAGGCAGAGGAGTTCAGTGAAGTATACAGTACAGTTCTGGTATACAGAGAAACAGTTTTTAGGTTAGATAAGAGTTGACAAGTTTAAGAAGAAAAGTAAAGTACAGTTGTAATTTAAAAGTAGTGAATTTATATTAGATTGTTATTATTAGTTGTGTAATTTAAGTGATTAATAAAATAGTGGTTTGTGAAGATTCTTGTTGCAAGTTATTTGAACCTACAGAGTGTTTACTGAAGACTGTAAACAAGTAACATTATTTACTATTATCCCTGCCTGAAGATTAACAAAATACCTACCCGACAGGTTTTCATATTTAAATATTTAATATATTAAGGCAGTACTTAATGGAGTCACACATGTATTCAAACATTTTCATACCTTTAAATACTGCCAAATACATCATTACTTTCTTAAATAGTGACCTGTAGGGTAGAAATTTTGTGAATCTTCATGTAAGTGATAATAATCATTAATATAACTCACCTTGTTTATGTTACTATAAATTTTAAAAAGTATGTATTTAATATTTAACAAAAGGAAAACAATGACACCATTTAAACAAGAATATACATTAAATGCCACGGTGATGGTGACCAAAGGGGAAGCTGTATGTCGAGAGTAGTATAGACCTAGCGTACGCATCGCTATCCTAATTGGTGTAGTATAAATTCTAAATACTGCCAACGGTCTGTGCCGTTCTACGATAGGTCAACTATATTGCTCTACAGTCCCCGTTACTCGCCAACACTCGTGGCATTTACTGTATTATTGTTAAAATTTGCAATAAATGATATAAGGATAATTTACAAAAGGTAAACAAATAATAGTACCTACTAAAATAAAAAGCAATATATATTTATTCTTTAAATTAAACTATATAATATATCATACAAAAACATAAATACTTCTCTATATTAATATTAAAACTCTTAAGGTTATAACAGATAGAGGTAGAAACTAATCATAAATCAATACCAATCATTTTAAGGTGGGCATATCCAAGAGAGAGAGATCCGATAGGAAATATTTATTATTTTTGACCATAACTTTTTTTAAATACATATATTGATAAAATAAAGTATAAGCCTACCTAAGTGGAACTATGTATGACAGGTGTAGTGATATGAATTTTCACTCAATAATTTCAGTTGTTTGCAAAATCGGTAAATTTAAATTAAAAATTAGTACCAATCTTCATAATTTGTAGTTTTAAATGAACTAATTTTGCAAATGACTGAAATTATTAAGTGGAGATTCATATCACTACACCTGTCATAGATCTACTTAGGTAGGCTTATCCTTTTTTTAACAATATATGTATTTAAAAAAAAGTTATGGCCAAAAATAAGAAATATTGCCTTATCGGACCTCTCTCTCTTGGATATACCCACCTTAATTATTTTGTGTATTCTTGTTTGCTTTGCGTTGGCTCCTGCCACCATTCCGATTGGGAACATTTTTTAACCATACCTTAATTATAGTTTCAACTTCTTGCTGCGTGCTATTTCTTGATAATGGATTTTTCCTCAACACACCTAAAAAAAAATTTTATTCGTTAGCGTATAGATTTTTTTCAAAACTTTAATAATAAAACTAATCTACTAGAGAAGTATTGATTCAGTCAACCGAGTTAAGTCTTACTTGCCTAACATTTATACCAATAAAGGATCCCGCAGTTTTCTTATAGAAATTGGATTTCAATAAAATGGGCTCAAAATTTACACACATATAATTTATATGCTGATCAAAAGTCTCCATGGGCACAAAAAATTTTATACGCAGGAATTTGATGTATAGTGCCCGGAAGGGCCGAGAATTATTTTACACAATCTCCATATCATGGTGGCGCTCGGAAATACATGTTTCTGCTTGTTTTTATGCATATTCGAGAATGTACATGAACTGTGCATAAAAGCAAGCAGAAACGTGTGTTTCCGAGCACCACCATGATATGGAGATTGCTTAAAATGGACCTCCTGGGCACTACATCTCAAAATCCTGTCAGTAAAATTTTTTGTGTCCATGGAGATTTTTGATCGGCATGAAATAAACTGCCTTTTTTTATTTAATAATAGCTTTTACTTTTGAAACATTAATTTTACGTACTGTGGTAACTGTTTAAAGCATCAGGTATTCAATACAAAATTCAATTCGTAACAAGTATACCAAAAATAGTATGGCTAAAATATTGACCCGCATAAATTATTTACTTACCAATTTTTCATTTCTACCCAGCCAGTTGTACTACAGGGCTAGTCTGTTCGTTATTATTTTGATCAATATTCTTCTAGTCCCATCCAGGGTATCTCGGCCTCCAATTACTTGAAATATTTTACACTACAAAGAAATAATACTTTGCTTTAAATTTTGGTTTGGTTAAATATCTACAGCAATATTAATAATAATTTTTGTAAATAATATGTTAGTTAACTTATAGTGAACGAACTAGAATCAATAAAAAATATCATGCAGTGCAAGTTACAAGGTTTTCACTTAAAAAAAACTTACTGTTTGTTAGCATTCAAATAAATTTATTAATAATATGGCTGTAAATATTTAAGGTAATAAAAAGAATTATAATTGTTTTTAAATTTTCTATTAGCATCTTTGTCGTTAATGATTTCAAATTTATAACTCAACAAATTTTTAACAAACGATATCAAAACCATACATTTGTTATTTGAGATTCTCTTTTCTTTAAGAAAACTTACCACAGCAGCAAAAACATTTTCATCTTCCAGCAGGACATTGAAGATATCTAAGTTTACAGGACTGTTTGCAGGTAAATCTTTGGTATACTGATCATCTTGAACAATATTTTCTTGTAACCAGGTTTGTTGAATTTTAGAAATTTGACATCTGTCGCAACATTTTCAAGTGTCGTAAAAATATTCTTAAGCATAGCTACAAAGCAAAAAACAGTAGAAGGTTCTAAAATAAAATCATTTTTTTACGTACCTTTATTGTCAACACAAGCATTTTTTACTAATTCTTGTTCTTCTTGGAAGTAGTAGCATCAATTACATTATTCGACCTTGTCTCCTTTAAAATTTTAATACGAACATTTGGGGATTCAAACTTTTCCAGATCAATTTTATGTTTTAATATAGATTTGTTCTGTTGTCGGATATGTAAATTCTTTAACCTGAGTACTTTTGGCAATTCTTCCGAACTTTCTGCAGATGTCATATTGTAGTCTCTGTATAGACTGTTTTGGGACTTATAGACTGTGGCGGTTTCATTGTCACTTTGAGATTGAATATCGGTCATTTCATCCAATTTCTTCTATTTATCTTGGGTTTTTTGGTAGGTAACTAGTAAATTTAATAGAAGTGAAAAGTTAAATATACCAGATGTCCCGGTACATCCTCATTCTTTTTCTTTTTCTTTATTTCTCAAGATAAAAATTTGAAATAAAGAGAAAATGGACATGTACATGGTCTCGTGGGTCCTGATATATTGCGCATTATGTTGCAATTTTCAATGTACAACTAGAATAATAATTCATTTTTAATATTCACCTGCTTTATATTTGATATTAATAAGACACATCTCACTTCTGTTAATATCTGGTAAAATATGATTCAATACCATCTTATATTGGCTGCTGCTGTTTTTTATGTAAGTTGGCCATATACATAAGATTTTATCATCTTCGTACTTAACCCAAGTATACGAGATTGTAGATTGTTTCAGGAATCATTTGGCTCTGAGTAGCCTTGCTTCACTTCGACCTAAAAGATCTTTTGTGAATTACCCTACAACTAATTATTTCCCAGGATTCCAAGAATTTTACGAAGCCTGTGATTTTCCTGGGGGCTAATTTTCCTATGTCTTCAGGTGTTAATGCTGCCTGCTCTAAGAACTTTAGCCTAGTGCGGATAAATACCTTGCATTCTCAAAGTATATGTTTCGCAAGGCCATCAGCATGTTCAGTATCTTGTACTCCCTCATGCCCTGGCACCCACATCAAGGTAACCTTGTTGTTGTTGGCCAGTTGCTTTAGGGATTCCCAGGCAATTTTAGACTCTAAAGTATAGGTCCTTAGAGCTTTTAATACTGCCTGGCTATTAGGCGAGGAGAATTAGACTGGAATCTGAAATCCTTTTAAATGTTACAATTTTCGGCTTAAAAATAGGTAAAAAATTCGTAAACAGCAACCCTCGAGTCTCTATAAATTTGAAGATATGGAACATGGTTTTTTATTGCAAAATAGGAAGCGAAAACTTTTTTTTTTTTAGTTTTTCTTAAATATCTGAAATAAGCCTCTAATCGACTCGAGTTATACTTATCAAATTTGTTTCTCAGACAATTTCTCACAAGGATAGGTTATTGCGAAAATTCGCAAAAATTGTTTACTATTGCAAAATTAGCAATAAATTTGAAAAAATGAAAAATGTTCGAATTACAATAACTAAAGTAATTGTTATCGAAACTGGATGAAATCTTGGAAAAAGATAGGCCTTGGTATGTATAAAAAGTGTGCGCAACTCTGACCTCCAAATCCAAAATGGCGGCCTGTTGCAAAATTTCAAAGTTGAAAAGTCGAAGTGCTGCCGTTTTGCCAAAATGGAACGGATCGACATGAAACCAATTGGAATCGATTCACTTTGATAGTATCTTTGAATGTACCAAAAGGCAGATTTTTTTGCAAATAAATTTTTATTAACAAAAAAAAATTAAATGCTAAATTTCAAGTTTAGTGATTTGCTACTAAGTGCATTGAATTGCGCTTAACAAAAGCACAAATATAAAAAAATATTTTTTTTCTAGGACCAATAGGAGCCAAGGTACGCTACTTTACATTTTTAGTGATAACCGTTCTAAACAATATTTTTATTTGAAACTTGGTATGATGCAACTAGAATGTATCTATCATTTTCGGCTTCAGATCCCAAATCTTACCAAACAGCCTAGGGCATGTTCAAATAGCCATTGTAGCTTTAGTAAGTGTCCTTTCTAGATGTGAGTTCCAAGTGAGTTTTTGATGAAGTTTAGGATCGTTCCATTCAGCTAGGAGTTCTAAGGTTAAGTTTTATTCCTTTTGGTGAATCGAACAATAACTGTTTTGCTCGGATTGACATTAAGCCCCTCTGATGAGCACGAATTAGATATTATGTTTAAGGCAATTTGCATGAGGTTTGAGATCATAACCTCATGTCTGCCTCTCACACTCACCACCAGGTCATCTGCATAATCCTGGAAGTTATAGCTTGAATTACTCAATTTATAGAGGAGATCATCGACCACCATTGACCACAGCAAATGCAATAGGACTCCACCTTATGGACAACCCGTGACTGCAGTCACCATAGCCGACCCCTCCCCCACACTTGTGGTAATTATTCTGCTTCTGAGCATGGATTGTATCCATTTAATTGTAGGGGACTGTATTCTCCTTTTTTCCTCGGCTCTTTTTATGGATTCATAGGATATGTTGTCAAAATCACACTTTATGCCTACGAAAGCACACATAGCCATTTCTTTAGCTGTAAATGTCTTTTCAATTCCTTGGACAAGGTAATGTAGAGCATTTATTGTCGATTTGGCAGGTTGACAGGCAAATTGTTTGGAGTCACAGACCATCTAGACTGGCCCCTGCTATCTGTAATGCATTGGAACCATTGAACGTGCGCTAAGGAGAGCGGGAGGAAGACTGGGACATGCGATTTTTCATGTTACACAGGGCCGGATTAAGTACAGTTCGTAATAGTAAACTAGTGCAGTTTAGATAGATATATTTTTATGTTATGAAAAGTTTAGAATATAAAAACTAATCACTTTTAATGTTTTAAATTGTATACAAAATAAAAATACAACATAAACTGAATATTTTTATTGTTGTTTTAATAATGTTACAACGCTTTATTATTAAAATTAAAATGAAGGTACCTAATACGAAATAAAACTACAAAGTATTTTTTGTAATTTTATTGTCTTTTAAATAACGTTATTTTATTTAAAATATGTCTCTTAGTTGTTTTCATACAATTAAATATTTTGGTCTCATGGTTGATTCGTACATCTATGTACTTCCCACAAATAGCCCTAACCAGTTCTATTAAATGGTTAGAACTATTGGGTAAATTATCATACTGGTGTGCATGCATGCTACTAAATATTTCTGAATTTAAAATTTTCTTTAGTGCATGATAAACAATTTTTTTTTAAATTTTTCTGAAAGTTTTGTATTCTTATTAAAACGTTTTATTAATTTTTTTGTTTCCTGACACACCATTACAACATCCTCAGATGGATAAGTTAGACCACCACGATCTTTAATAAAAATTAATTCACTATATGAATAAGATTTATATGACATCAAACTGTTTAAACAATCGTCACATTTTATTTTCTTCATTAAAGAAGTAGTTACAAAGCCACTAATATATGTTATTATGTATTTCGTATATTCGTTGTAGTTGTAGCGACTCTAGTGAAAAATTAAATGAATAATGTTCATCATTTTCTTCTGATATTCAACGTTCTATATTTACCACAAGGTTAAATTAATTTTTTGAATGGATGAACTACAATTTAAAATGCTTATGTTTTGCAACGGAATACAATTTCCTGAAAATGATTTCCTAAGTTCCATATGGGTCAATAATTTTTTATAAGAAGATTTAAACTGCCTGCAAGTAGGATTATTATTAAACTTGCCTTGTTGCCTTATATTACAAAAAAAAAGTTCTAGGTGGTCTTCACTCACCTTATGCATAGGTAGATATTCAACAACCTTTTCATTTTCAACTAAATATTCAAATAGCTTTTTTGTACTGTCTATACAACAACAGAAACCAAAGAAACCCATTTTTCTTTGTGTATTAATTAGAGGGATATTATCAACCATTTTTAAGTTAATCAAATAATTTTTTGCTTCGTCCAAGAATGAAAATATATTCTCTTTATTTAATAACGTAACTGGAGCTTTAAACCCAGAATTGTATATATTTCTGGAATTTAAAATATCAAAAAGATCGTTAATTAATTTAATAAACTTTACTGTGATATAAACATTTTCAAATTCATCTATTTTTAAAAAGTCTTTGCAAAACATTAAAGCATCGGCAACACTTTTACTAAACAGTTGTGCCGCCAATTTAACTTTCATTTTATTATTATGAAAATTTAAATGTTCTTTTTGCAATTTTATACCTAAATGTAGAGACTCCTCAGTCTGAATGTCATTCAATTTTTCTAAATAACTTTATTTAATTTGATTATTGTGTTCATCAACCAAAACTTGTTTAAATTCGAAACAATTTCGCACAAATTTTAGCATATGGCAAGCATCTGGAAATACAACATCTTTTTTAGTAATGGGGTGTTTAAAACTAATCTTAAAGCTTGTTATTATTAAAAGAACAACCTAAAATTCCTAACATTGACATATTTGCAAGGACTCCATCTAATGTTAACGACACAATATAGACGTTCGAATCGTGAGCTTCTTCCAAACATTGTAGAACAAAAGATGCACGTTGATTTCCTGTGATACCATCCACTAGAAAATATCCTATGAGTACTTTCCAATTCTCATTAATGGAGTTGACAAGAAATACAAGAGCTTCTTTTGCAACTGGTACACATTCTCTATCCATATCAATATCGATACCTACGCCATAATTCACATACCCATAGTAAGTTTCTCCATCCCATTCTATGTGTTGCCGTATGGCCACATTTTGTCCATTATCAAACCCACAACAATTCTTTCATTAGAATTTTGAGATTTGGTTTTTAAAACCTGAAAAGCTTCTTTTGTGAAACCGGGGTTGCCATTTATTGTCTGATACCATTTTCGTAATGTTCTTGGATGAGGTAAACAGGTGCTAAACATGTCCCTTACATACTCATAAGCTCTTGGCGAATAATAGTGCAGCGCAAGAGCAAAAGCACAAAGTGCAGGCGAATAATTTCTTGGAGTAAACCCTTTAGTTTTAGAAATTGTCTTCACAAATAATTCCGCCATTGGTACATTATCCTCGTACAGTTTGTCTAATAAACTTCTCAAATTCTCAATTTTCTTTTCAGAATGACGTTTTTTTTTTTGAAGGCGATTTATAATTTTTTTCTTTTATCCCTCCTATTTCATGTTTCAATTTTCTCTTTCGTGGCGTATCCTGATCGGAAAGAGTCACAAATGTGTCCACATAAGTGTCACGTGACGAGTTGAAAGTTGATGTTGAGGGTGTACTTAGGTCAGAATAAAAAGTTTGTGAAGTAGAGGGTCTGCTGGTAGGAGGTGTAATATTCACAGAATCCAAATTTGACAACCAAGATACTTCCATTTCACTTGATGATTCACGACCGGCTGATACTTGACCCTCGCTCATTTCTCCATAAAATGTTTGAGTTTCTTTATTTAAACAAATCTACAACAAATAAACAAATATTAAAAATATATTCAATAATTGCAATGTGCAAAAAAATTGAATATATTTTTTAAATCGTCATTAAAGTAATCCGTTATTATACGATCTTTGAGGTTGACAGGTGTCACCTAAACGTCAACATAATTTTTTGTGTCTATAAAAGAATTTTATTGCACTAGACCATAAGTAAATACAGTTTTCTAAATTATTCTTCTACATCAACCATTACATTAATCAATTAGGCATACAAACTGCATACAAAATATTCGATAACGACAAAGAAAAAATAATATGCATGCCGTCAGATTTTTGTAATTAGCGGGAGTGACAGATACGATAAACTTCAATATAACTTGTGCAATACTTGTGACACAATTTTCTTGCACTAAAGCAAACATAAACGAGTTTTTAACTTCACGATTTATCGATTTACAAACATTTCTAATATGTCCCTCTGCACTTTCCTTTTATCACTCATGATCCCACAAAAAAAAAACCTTCACATTCGTGATAAAAAGTTAAACTTTAGTGGCTAGGTACATAAATAACTATTATTAAAGTCTGTTTGAATTTATAAGAAGCACACAGATACTAATTCCCTTTGTAAAACAGGTGCCGACTGAGTCCTTATATTTACAAACAGACTTTACTTACTTTTTCTGGCGTATTTAATGTAGGAATTACATTTTTCGATAAAGTACATATACCAGTTTTACTGAAAATTAAAAACTTTTCTTTGAAGTGAATGGAACATATACGTGAAAATTTTGATGGCACTCAATCTGTTCTTCCAATGGCTTTTATTCACTGTAATTTAGTTTCAACATCTTTTGGAAACCTGTGAAAACAAAAAGGATTATATTACATTCAAAATATAAAAAAGAAATTAATAAGGTTTCAAGATAAATTAAGAATTATATTATGTATATACAGGGTGTTGCATCATGAGAGGGACATAGCTTAATAGGAGGTAGAGAACATCAGTGGTAACCGGAACCTCCCATAGAAATGTCTCATTGGGCCTTCATTACGAAGTTACAGGGTGTTAAATAATTTTTGGCCAGACCTGTTTTTTGTCATAACTTTGACAGGAAATGAAATAACGGATTCATATTTGGTACGGCTAATGTACTAACGAGCCCCAAGAGGTACATGTATAAAAAAAAATATATCCAGGTCCGGACTCACTATAATTTATGTTTCTTCTTTGCATCAATAAAACATCACCCTGTATATATTTTTTTGAAATTTCGATACGATATTCGAAAAGAGCAAGAAAAAACAAACAAAATGGCCTATTTCATTTTTTTGTTACACCTTCGTGGTTATTTAAATACGTTGTTAAATGTGCAAGAAAATGGATTACAGAACCCTATTAAATGAGAGGCACGTGAAATAAATAGTTTTATAACTAAAATTTGCAAAAATTCTATTGAGCCTAGGTGGTCTGGGTGAATCCTAATTCCGGCACGTTTTAAAGGTCCATTTTGGTAAAAAACTGTGGTCCTAATAAGTAATCGGGTATGAAATAACAAAATTTTTAATCAATCACAGTAGGCTTGTTCAAAGAATAAAAGTGACAGATAATTTAAACCATTTAGGCCTAAGCAACAAGTTACTTTGATCAAGAAAATCATCAACATTTTATACTTAATAAAAATTGGAAAAGAGAACCAACTAAAATCTAAATAAATAAAATATTTTCCATTCAATTAACAATAAATAACAAAACAATAACTAAATGTGTTTAAAAATAAAACGTAATTGACACTAAAGTAAATTTTCAAAATGTCCTCCCCCACATTCTGTGCATTTTCTTGCGCGTTTAGAAAGGTCACCATTTGCTCGACGTATCATTTCTGGATTATTCCGTATTTCGTCGCAGGTTGTAACGATGCGCTGGATTAAATGTTGTCTACTTTCAATTTCAATGCTATAAACCTCGTTTTTTAAGTGGCCCCATAAAAAGTAATCACAAGGGTTACAATCAGGAGATCTTGGTGGCCATTCATGTGGACCCCCGCGTCCAATCCATCTATTAGGATACACATTGTTTAAGTGTTCTCTTACTTGAAGGTTAAAATGTGGTGGGGCCCCATCATGCTGAAACAACATGCCTCTTATACCGATATTTTCTAACATATTCGGTAAAATGTTTTGAAGAAAATCAAAGTAAATTTCACCATTCAATCTTTCTTCAAAAAAATGTGGCCCTGTCAAATGTCTATTCACAAGTCCGACCCAAACATTTACAGAAAACCTGTGTTGCGAACGGCGTTGGCGTACCGCATGTGGGTTTTCCTGTGCCCATTTATGATTATTTCGTGAACTGTTTACTCCATCCCTTGTAAATTGTGCCTCATCCGTAAATAAGGTTCTGTAAATGACTGGGCGATGGTTAGACAACCAATGACAAAATGCCAGGCGGGGGATATCGTCGCCTTGTTGAAGACGCTGTACCTGCTGGATATGATATGGATGGTAACGTTCTCTTTTTAGGGTTCTCCATACTCGCCAATGAGGAATACCAGTTGCCAAACTGATTCGTCTAGTGCTCATATTTGGGTTTTCTTGAACTACGTTTATAATATTGTTTTGTTCCTGCACACCTTGTTGTAAAACACGCTCCACAACTGCAGAAGTAGGAAACTTTCCGTGTTGTCTTGCATACTGGAACACCGTACTAAAGGTTTTATGATTAGGGCATCGACGACCAGGAAAACGCAGCCGATATTCTCTTTCCGCCGACCTACCATTTCCATTACAGAAACCATAGATGAATATTATGTCAGCATATTCCACGTTTGTAAATTTTACTGGCATAGTTAAAATATTTTCACAAGTTTTCACTAACTAAATGCGGATTATTGACACATTAAATTACTAACAAACAATTATTCAACTGTTTAGGAGGTTTCTTTTTATTATCTGTCACTTTGAACAAGCCTACTGTGATTGATTAAAAATTTTGTTATTTCATACCCGATTACTTATTAGGACCACAGTTTTTTTTACCAAAATGGACCTTTAAAACGTGCCGGAATTAGGATTCACCCAGACCACCTAGGCTCAATAGAATTTTTGCAAATGCCTCTCATTTAATAGGGTTCTGTAATCCATTTTCTTGCACATTTAACAACCTATTTAAATAACCACGAAGGTGTAACAAAAAAATGAAATAGGCCATTTTGTTTGTTTTTTCTTGCTCTATTCGAATATCGTATCGAAATTTCAAAAAAATATATACAGGGTGATGTTTTATTGATGCAAAGAAGAAACATAAATTATAGTGAGTCCGGACCTGGATATATATTTTTTTATACATGTACCTCTTGGGGCTCGTTAGTACATTAGCCGTACCAAATATGAATCCGTTATTTCATTCCCTGTCAAAGTTATGACAAAAAATAGGTTTGGCCAAAAATTATTTAACACCCTGTAACTTCTCTGGTGGTGCTTGTTTTTTCCTGCGCCAGCTTATGATGCTTCTTTCTTACTTCCTCTGGGGGTGGATTTCCTTCCTAACAGGGGAAATAGGCGGATGCCACTATAACTGGCCTCTTAAATTAATTTCAATGCAATGCAGCTTAATATGAAATATGCCAGAGCCAACCCGCATATACGCGAGGAACGGCGTTTCAATGGGTCGCGCTTATGACGCGCAACACGAGAAATGAATTATTTTATATACTTACCTAAAGAATGAAACTTTACATTTTTGCTCTCTAACATGGTCATTTCTGATAAGACGTTGTTCTACTACACATTTCCCCATGGTTGAATAAACAATTACTCTCTGGTGTGTGAAAATTATTGAAGGAAAAGTAATGTTTACAATGCGACGTCTGGACAACTAAACTGATTTGCTCTGTGAGGTTACCGCGGGTCTTCGAGCAGCTTACACCCCGGAACCCTTCTACGGCCAGTCTAGATGGTCTGTGTTTGGAGTGGAGCAGTATTTCCATAAGGAATTCGCTTCTGATCTGTCGATCTAATAGTTTCTCTATTGTTTTCATTAGAAATGAAGTTAAGCTAATGGGACAATAAGATTTAGACTTTTCTGATAGGCGTCTGCCTATTTTTGGAATGAACACTACCTTAACTTCCATGGAGACTTGGGGAATATAGCCAAATGTATAGCTTGCCATGAATATACTTCCCAAGCATGGGATAAGCTTCTTAATTCCGTATTGAAATAGGGCAGGGAAAATGCCATCTCTGCCCGGTCAGTTAAAGGGTTTTGAAGTTAGATAGGTTTTCCTGTTGACTCTCTGCATATTTGCTGTCGGGCTTTTCGAGTAGCCTTATTCCATTTGAGTAGCCTTTTGCAAGAACTTTTTGTAGGCGGGCTGCTGGGGTTAGTTTATCTATCCCTTCACAGAACCGTCTCCATGATTTTCTTTTAGACCTTCTTAACTTTTTATTGTACTTTGTAAAGGCTTTTTTGTAATCCTCCCAGTTTCCAGAGTTTTTGACTCTATTAAACGTTTTCCTAGTTTCAGCCCTAAGACGGCTGAAATCCCTATTCCACCAGTGCACATCTCTATGGACTGCCTTTTGTTTAACGGGACATCTTTTTTCATAACATGAAATCATAATGTTTTGTAGTTGATATGAGTCTAATTCCTCTATTGTGTTGTCGATAGAATGTGTTACACCTTTGACCTCCATCCTTGAGTGTTCTTTATAAACACTCCAGTCCATCAATCTAGGTATTCTACATTCCTCGAGGCTTGTTTTTTCCTGCGCCAGCTTATGATGCTTCTTTCTTACTTCCTCTGGGGGTGGATTTCCTTCCTAACAGGGGAAATAGGCGGATGCCACTATAACTGGCCTCTTAACCCTTTCCGTAGGCACTTCCACTGCTGCTGCTACCAGGTCCCTTGTTGGGAATTCCGAAAGGAAAACAAAATTAATATCTTTGTTGAACAACATGGCTGTTCTAGGATAGTCATGCAAGGTAGAATAAATGAACTTACATGATTGTGTGGGGAGTCCTTTAATCCGTCCTCTGTGAACCCAAGGCTCTTGGATTAGCCCTATGTTTAATTTCCCCCTAATAAAACTCCTGCTAAGCACACTCGAGACTGCTTTTTCATGATGGAGATTTATTTGGAGGAACTTTAAGTTGCTTAAGGCAGTTATGACAGCGAGAGGCCTTTTTCATGGCTCCTCTTCGCTGTCTTTTTGTCCGTAGGCTGAGTGTTCGGCCTTTCTTTAGCTTTCAGCAAGGCATCTTTAGCCTCAGGCTTTCCAGTCCGCTTATTGGATTTCTCCCTGGGATCTACCGGGGGATCTACCGGGCGTTTTTTCCTGGTATCTGTTTGGGCCTTTGTCTTTTGCCTTTAGTTCTCAGCTATAGCTGGCCGAATTTGTAGCTAATCCTACAGTCCATTGATTTGAGCATCTCGCCAAACTGTAAGTCTGTTGAGAGGGTTTATTCGACTTGAGTTGCCTTTGTTTTCTCTTTTAAGCACTCTCCAGCCGGTGGAATTAAGGCCTTCATTTTGTGCCTCATAGGGTTTCAGGAATTTCTCATTTGAGAAGTCCTAGTTACCAGGTGGTAAATTCGCCACCAGAATCTCTGAGTGACGCATTTCGTCCTCTTCAGCGACTCTTAATGACACGTCTTCCTAAGGGCTTTATCTCTTTTATTATGCCTTTCAGCATTAGTGGCATTATAATTATTTACTTACCAATTATTAAATTCACAATGTTGTTATAGTTTTTCATTTCTTGCCAGCCAGTTGTACTGCAGGGCTTGTTTGTTCGTTATTATTTTGGCCAATATCGTCCTCCACGGTATCTCGGCTATGCTACAAAGAAATAATACTTCTCTTTAAATTTTGTTAAATATCTACAGCCATATTAATAATAATTTGTGTAAATAATATGTTAGTTAACTTATAGTTAGTGAATAAACTAGAATCAATAAAAAATATCTTGCAGTGCAAGTTAAGTTTTTCACTTAAAAAAAAAACCTTAATTTTTTTTAACATTCAAATAAATTTATTAATAATATGGCTGTAAATATTTAAGGTAATAAAAAAAATTATAATTGTTTTGAAATCTTCTATTAGCATCTTTGTCATCAATGATTTCAAATTTTATAACTTTAACAAAAGATATCAAAATCATACATTTGTTATTTGGGATTGTGTAAGATATTTACAATAAATAAAGTTTTAAGAAAACTTCCAATAGCAGCAAAAACATTTTCATCTTCCAGCAGGTCATTGAAGGTATCTAAGTCTACAGGACCATTTGCAGGTACATCTTTGGTATACTGATTATCTTGAACAATATTTTCTTGTAACAAGGTTTGTTGAATTTTCATTACAAAATTTGACATCTGTCGCAACATTTTCAAATGTTGTAAAAATGTCCTTAAGCAAAAAACAGTAGTAGGTTCTATAATAAAATCTTTTTTTACATACCTTTATTGTCAACTCGAGCATTTTTTTACTATTTCTTGTTCTTCGTTTGCAATCTGCTTGGAAGTAGTAGCATCAATTACATTGTCTCTTTTGAAGTTTTAGTACGAACATTTGCGGGTTCAAACTTTTCCAGATCAGTTTTATGTTTTAATATAGATTTGTTCTGTTGTTGGATATGTAAATTCTTTAACCTGGGCACTTTTAGCAATTCTTCCGAACTTTCTTCAGATGTCATATTGTAGTCTGTATAGGCTGTTTTGAGAGCTGTCTAATTATCACTTTGAGACTGAATATCAGTCATTTCTTCCAATTTCTTCATTCATTTTAATAAACATTTTACAAACATTCGGGTAAACTTTGGCGAATAAAATTCATCATTCTATTAATAATGATAATAATTATATAAACATTGAAAATAAGACACCGAATTCTATGTTTCTATTTCCAACTAATGATAAAGAAATACATGGTATTATAATCAGTCTAAAAAATGGGAAATCACCGGGGTTAGATCAGATAAGTAATGAACTTCTGAAAAAATGTGTCAACTACATTACAGAACCTCTTACTTATATTATTAACCAATGTATCCTAACCGGGCAGGTACCAAATCACTTTAAAACAGCGGTTATTAAATCTATATTTAAAAAAGGCGACCATTCAAAAATGTCTAAATATCCATATCTCTGGTTTCAGCATTGGCAAAGATTTTTGAAAAAATTATAAAAACGCGACTATGTTATTACTTGGATAAACATCAAATACTACATAACATGCAGTTTGGATTTCGTGAAAATAAATCCACTCAGGATGCAATAACCGCTTTGACTTCCAAAATATATAATGCAATTGGCCATAGTAAACCAGCGATTTGTGTGTCTGTAGACTTGGCCAAGGCGTTCGACACAGTTAGTCACAAACTTTTGTTGGAAAAATTAGAAAAACTTGGAATCCGCGGAAATTCTTTAAAACTGTTTCGAAACTATTGTTACGTGCTTACAATTTTCAGTAAACACTTTGTGGGTTCCAAATAACTTGCAACAAGAATTTTCACAAACCACTGATTTATTTAATCACTAAAATTACACTAGCAAATACTTAAAAATCACACAACTAATAATAACTTAATCTAATATAATTTCACTACTTTTAAAACACTAAGCACTTTACTTTTCTTCTTAAACTTGTCAACTCTTGTCTAACCTAAAAACTCTCTTGTCTGTTTACTTCACTAAACTGCATACTTCACTCAACTGAACTGTTCCCCCATCTGCTGGATTCATCTCCTTATATACACCCATAGAAATGTACCACAATTTTCTGGAATTCTACAGAGTTTTCTACCATGTAATAGATGATTGTTCGTCAATTGGCTCATAGACGGCGCCACCCTACTAGTCAGGGAAAGAACTAAGCTTCTGAGGAAAACTTTGAACATGAACTTAATCACATCTTTCCTTGTTAGAGGGCAGCACATAACACTGCTCCCTCCTTAAGCCTGAACGTCCCGGTCAGGTAAACCAGATCGCCCTCCTTGAATCCTGCTGACGTTCCCTTCCGGTCGCCTTCATTCTGTCACTAGCTATGCTAACTTGGTTTCGAACCAATTCGTGGACATTCCTCAGCTGTTGACTAACTTCGTCTGCGTAGTCATCCACGGGCAGTGGCTTCTTATCTGGTGTACCAAACATCAAATCACATGGCGTCTGATCTCGTGCCCAAATATTACACGAGCCGGTGTCTGTTTAGTCGTCTCATGAATGGCAGCCCTGTATGCCATTAAGAAAAATGGTATATGTCGATCCCAATTTCGCTGGTTCTTGTGAACTACCTTAGAAAGATGTTCCTTCATGGTTTTATTATGTCGTTCCACCATTCCATCTGACTGGGGATGAAGAGGGGTTGTCCGAGTCTTGTGAATGCCCAGCAACTCACAAATTTTCTGAAATACCCCCGACTCAAAGTTTCTCCCTTGATCGGAATGTAGCTCCAGGGGTACACCAAACCGGCATACAAGATTATCCACCAAAACTCGAGCAACAGTAACTGCTTCCTGATTCGGAATGGCATAGGCTTCCGGCCATTTACTAAAATAGTCCATAGCGACCAGGATGTATTTATTCCCATCATCTGTCACTGGGAATGGGCCCGCTACATCTATAGCAATCCTCTCAAAAGGAGCTCCGACGTTATATTGCTTCATTTGGCCCCTGCTCTTCGTCTGTGGCCCTTTGGTGACTGCACAAGCCTTGCATTTGCGACACCAAGCCTCCACATCTTGACGGCTATTGATCCAATAAAATCGTTCCCGTACTTTAGCCAATGTCTTATTCATACCAAAATGTCCCCCGGACACTCCATCATGTATTTCCTGAAGTACTTTTGGGATCCAACAGCTGGGTATCACCAGACGCATGGTAACTTCCTTCCCATCTGGACTTTCCCATGCTCTCTTTAATAGCCCATCTATAACCTTAAGGGAGTCCCATTGTGCCCACAATGCCTTCAGCTCCACACTTTTGTCCGAAACATCCTTCCATTCCGGTTGCGTTCCTTTTTCTTTTGCCCTTAATATAGGACCAATTACGCTGTCATCCATTTGTTCTCGTCTTAGAACTTCCTTTGTCCAATCATCTGGAACATCTACCTGAACTGTGTTTACTATTACCGTGCCCTGTGCTTTTTCAACCCGATAGCAGTGCTTGCAGTCATCTTTGCACGGTCTTCTTGACAGAGCATCTGCATTTTTATGAGACTTTCCAGGTCGGTGTTCGATTGTGAGGTCATATTGCTGCAGTCTTTCTATCCAGCGAGCCAGTTGACCTTCTGGGGTTTTCAGCTGCAGTAGCCATTTTAATGCAGCATGGTCGGTCCTGATCTTGAAATGTTGACCATAGAGGTACTTGTGAAAATGGTCCACGGACTTAACAATGGCCAATAGTTCCTTCCTTGTTACACAATAATTCCTCTCTGGTTTGGACAGTACCTTACTGAAATACTCGATTACTTTTTCCTCTCCATTTTGGACTTGAGATAGTACACATCCAATTGCGGAGTTGCTAGCATCCGTGTCAAGAATATAGAGGCCCTTTTGTTGGGGATATGCTAGCACAGGACTACTGCATAACGCTGCTTTCAGCTTCTTCCATGATGTTTCACACTCTGGTGTCCACTGATATTTAACTTTCTCCTCCGTTAGCTGGTGTAGTGGCTTTGCTATATCCGCAAATCCTTCCACAAAACGTCTATAGTAAGTGCAGAGGCCAAGAAAGCTTCGTAATTCGTGTACATTTGAAGGTCTTGGCCAATCACGCACGGCAGAGATCTTGTCCGGGTCTGTCTGTATTCCCTCCGAAGATACGACATGTCCAAGGAATTTCACTTCTTTTTGGAATAGTAGACACTTCTTTGGATTCAACTTTAGGTGTGCATTTCTGATTCTCCCAAATACTTCTTGAAGATTTTCCAAATGTTCCCTGAAGTTTCGTCCCATAACCATTACGTCATCAAGATAAACTAAGCACGTCTTCCAAGTTAGTCCTCGGAGTACAAATTCCATCAATCTTTCAAAAGTAGCTGGCGCATTGCAAAGTCCAAAAGGCATCACGGTGAATTGATATAAACCACTACCTGTTGAGAAGGCAGTCTTTTCCTTGTCGTCAGGGTGAAGTCCCACCTGCCAATACCCACTTCGAAGGTCTAGTGTTGAAAACCATCGTGACCCTGCCAGCGTACTTAATGTATCGTCAATTCGTGGTAGTGGATAGCTGTCTTTCTTCGTAACATCATTCAGCTTCCGGTAGTCGACACAAAATCTCAAAGTCCCGTCCTTCTTGGCAACTAAAACTACCGGTGATGACCAGGGACTGGTTGATTCCTCAATTACTCCATCTTGTAGCATCTTTTGAACCATCGCAGCCGCTTCTTCCTGTTTAGCTAGTGGCAACCTCCTAGGTTGTTGGCGGATTGCGGCTGAATCACCAGTGTCTATCCGATGCTGCACTATGTCAGTTTTCGTGAGGATGTCTGTGTTTTTGGCAAATACCATACTTTCTTTTTCCAAAAACTTGATTGCCTCTCTACGTTCATCCTCGGATAGGTGTTCAAACTGGGTACTCAACAAAGTCACAACTTCCCTGTCTACGCTGGTTGGCGAACATTTCTCCCCTTGTTCCTCGCACCTTGCTATCCACTGGACTGGTTCGTAGGATCCTATTGCCTCGCCTTCCTTGAAAGTCACTGAGTGGGAATTTAAATTAGCCACTCTAATTGGAATTTTGTCTTTTGTCCGGGTTAGAGTTCTTGCTAAGACTACGTTTTCTGTCTTAATTGAATCATCTTTTTCAACAAGGCCAACACGGTATCCACCAGAGTTTCCTTCCAGAATGGCCTCGATTATTTGTTCTGAACGAGCAGGAATCTTGATTGTCTCAGCCGTTAGTAGCCTCACTTTTTGAAATCGGTCATTTGCTGTTGACAAAATAAATTCTTCATTTCCAATCTTTAGGACTCGTTCTACCACGTCAAGTATAAATTGATCTTGTACTCCCATAACATCCAGCCCCAAAATGAAATCATCAGTGATGTCAGCCACGATAACCCTATGACTAAAACACAGGCGTCCAAACTGCAGATCTAGGTCAACTTCTCCATGAACCCTTACCCTATCTCCTGTGGCTGTTCGAACGACCAATCCATTTTGGCTTTTATCAACTTTCATTCCTGATAAAAATCCGGGTCGCACTATTGATGACGTGGCACCTGTGTCGATAGTGAAGATACATCTCCTTTTGTTTACATAGCCATCCAACAGCAGACTACTCGGGACTCTTCTAATCTGGGAAACCCGTATCTCTCTGGGGGCACCGTGTTCACCAGCCAGCACAGCCCCCAAGGTGCTGGCTATCTTTAGTTTTCCTGCGGCTCTTCAGTCATTGCGGCATTTGCTCGCTCAGGGCTCCGCTGCCGACAGTTTCGCTTAATATGCCCTGGTTTGCCGCACTTATAACAACGAATCACCTTCCTTGGTTGTTCATCGTTCTGCTCTCTTTCCTGCTTCCTTGGAGCATCTGGTTTGGTCATCAACTGGCTTATTAGTTTGTGTATGTCAGCCATCAAAGATTCCATATTTGATTTTTCTAAATGGCCCTCTTCTACATTCATGGCTCGTACTCTCGGACGTGCAGTCTCTTTGTAAGCGGCTTCAACCTCGAGGGTACGGATCAACGCTTCACTACCAGTCTTATCTCGAGATAATCTAAGGACTCGCCTGATCTCCTCGTCTCTTATGCCATCGATGAAAGTACCAACTGTTAATTGTTCCTGGAATTCTTTGGGCGCATCCGGGTAAGCCAGGTATGTCAGTCGCTCAACAGCTGCTTCAAAATCTTGTAAACTTTCCCCAGCCTTTTGTGTGCGTGATTTGAGCTGAGTCCGGTATACTTGGGCGAGGTGTTGGTCGCCATATCTTAGATCTAGTGCAGCCTCCAAAACTTTAAAATCACGTTGCTGCGTCACTGGGATAGTCTGAAGCAACTCTGATGCTTGACCTCTTAATGCTAGCACCAATGCCATAGCCTTGTCTTCATTGCTCCAATTGTTTGCGTATGCCGCTGCCTCAAATCGTCTTTTATAGGTTGACCAAGAAGTTTGACCATCAAAGGAAGGCGGTTGTAATCGAGGGCCTGACGATGATAATACTAGCTGGCCTCCTTGCGTTCTTAACTGTCGCTTAAGTTGTTCTACCTCCCCCTTAACTACCTGAAATTTTCCTTCTATATCGGTAACTTTCCCTTCAACGCCAGTAACTTTTACTTCAACGCCAGTAACTTTTTCTTCGACACCAGTAACTTTTTCTTCGACGCCAGTAACTTTTTCTTCAACGCCAGTAACTTTTTCTTCGACTGTAGTCACTTTTCCTTCAACGTCGGTAACTTTTCCCTTAATGTCACTAATTTCTCCTTCGACGTTACCAACTTTTTGTTCAACTTTATCTACTTTTTCCTTGACTTCATTAGTGGCTGACAGGATAGCATCTTGTTGCACCTGTATAATTTTTCTCAATTCTTCCTTTTCTTCTTGTCGTTTTCTTTCTTGTTCTTCTTTCTCTTCTAGACGTCGTTTTTCTTGTTCTTCTTTTTCTTTCTGACGTCGTCTTTCTTTTTCTTCTTGGCGTCGTTTCTCTTGTTCTTCTTTTTCTGCCTGACGTTTCCTTTCTTTTTCTTCTTCGCGTCTCTCTTGTTCGTCTTTTTGGTCTAGCATCATTTTTCTAAATTGCTCGAACATGTCTTGCATTTGCTTTTCGGCAGCCATGCTTCTTGTTTCCATCCAAACAATTAACTCGAAACAGCACGAACAAGTCTTATTTAAAGTCTATATCGCTTCTCAGTTGAAACCACTTAAAAACTACACTAATTTCTAAACAGAATGTCCCAGAAATTTCCTCACACTAGCACAAATAGATCTTGTCTAATGTCTATATCACTTTCCAGTTCAGCTCACTTCAATATCTCCAGTGGTTTCCAAATAGAACACTATGGAACTTCGTCGAATTCTTCAGAAATTCTGTTGCAATTCCGCTTCTGACACCAATTGTTACGTGCTTACAATTTTCAGTAAACACTTTGTGGATTCCAAATAACTTGCAACAAGAATTTTCACAAACCACTGATTTATTTAATCACTAAAATTACACTAGCAAATACTTAAAAATCACACAACTAATAATAACTTAATCTAATATAATTTCACTACTTTTAAAACACTAAGCACTTTACTTTTCTTCTTAAACTTTTGACAAGTTTAAGAAGAACCTAAAAACTCTCTTGTCTGTTTACTTCACTAAACTGCATACTTCACTCAACTGAACTGTTCCCCCATCTGCTGGATTCATCTCCTTATATACACCCATAGAAATGTACCACAATTTTCTGGAATTCTACAGAGTTTTCTACCATGTAATAGATGATTGTTCGTCAATTGGCTCATAGACGGCGCCACCCTACTAGTCAGGGAAAGAACTAAGCTTCTGAGGAAAACTTTGAACATGAACTTAATCACATCTTGCCTTGTTAGAGGGCAGCACATAACACTATTTAACTAATCGTAAACAGAGGGCTATGATTGAAGATGTAACAAGCAATGAAAGAACAGTGATTTATGGAGCACCACAAGGTACTGTCCTAGGACCTGTCTTGTTTACTATCTATATCAACGATTTACTTACACTGTCCATGGAAAGGAATATCATCTCCTACGCTGACAATACAGCAATATTTTTTGTGGGTGAATTACAACAAGCCGTAACAACGGAACTAAAAAAAATTAAAAAGTGGTTTGATAAAAATTTACTTACACTAAACTGGGATAAAACGAAATACCTGACATTTACATCTTATAAAAAATACTTACCAGACTTTAACACGATACCTATAGATGGCCGTGAAATTTGTTCCACTACAAGTATTAAATACTTAGGGATAACAATCGATAACCATCTACCGTGGGATGTCCAAGTCCAAGATATTATGCAGAAAATCAGGCATTTATCCTATAAATTTAATATCCTAAGAAGCTTCTTAAACATCAAGCAACTAAAAATAATATATTATGCTCTTGTTGAATCCATCCTCCAATATGGGATAATAGCTTGGGGTGGCGTAAAAAAAAGTCACTTAAGCCTCTAGAAATTTTACAAAAAAGAATTATAAAAATAATGTTCAATAAAATATTAGATTTCCCTCTGATGAATTATACCAAGAAGCAGAAATATTAGAGATTAGACAGATATATTCAAAAATAATATTAATACACTTTTATAAAAACAAAAGACTTCTAAAACAAATTGATCATTCATATGGTACTAGACGAATACACAAACAGCTAATAAAAACTGATGTGGCAAAAAAGGACATAGGTAGAAGATACTTCATTTATTTTGGCCAGAGGCTGTACAATGAACTGCCAATAAACATAAGAGACAGTAAAAGTTTAGCTATCTTTAAAAGACTAATTAATAAATGGTTGAGGGAACAAGAAAGATCTCATATAAATGATTTGATAAATTTAATATGATGTAATTATAGGCATAATATGTTAC
Organism: Leptura quadrifasciata; assembly: GCA_963675555.1. NCBI lineage: Eukaryota > Metazoa > Arthropoda > Insecta > Coleoptera > Cerambycidae > Leptura > Leptura quadrifasciata. The sequence continues at coordinate 75,010,610 of OY776680.1, forward strand.
ATAGGTACGCTACAATATATTTTTTGTTATTATTAATTAAAACTACCCATCCATATACAAGTTTTTATAACTTAAAATGGATGTTAAATATAATATAATTATTATTTTAATAAATTTATTTAATTGTACTTTTAATAGCTATTTTGTAAAATTCTACAAATTTGTGAATAAAAAAAAATATTATTAAAATCATTATTATTAATTATTATTATATTTCATATGGCTACCTTTTTAATCATAATAAATGCAAAAGAGGAGAAAATACAAATTTCTCGTTATAAGGCAGCAAAACTCCTTTATACAGAATATCATCTACGGAGAATGGAGAACATTTTCCTCACTAATCTGAATTTCAAACATAGAAAGTATTGTTTAATCTGTGGGATACATCTTGTTTAATTTGTCCAGTAACTGGCTATGTGATACCATATCGAAAACTTTTTGTAGATTCAAAAAGATAGCTATGATCTTTTCATCCTCTTTAAAATTTGTTGTAATTTTATCTGTTAGTAATGGGAGAGAATCTTCTACGCTTAGGTTTCTTCGGAATCCATACTAACTTTTTCAGATAATTTTTTTTTTTTTTTTTTTTCAAGATATGAATGGAGCCTGGTTCGGACATTTTTCGAACATTTTTTTTGTTTCAGTGTCATCAACATCTTCCAGGAACATGGAGTTTAGATTCTGGCTTGTGTTGTCGTTTAAGGTCAGATTTTGTGCTTGTTTCAGAATGCCACTAGATATTTTTTGCCGATTTCAATAAAGAACTGGTTAAAGGTAGATATTATTTCGTCTTTGTTTGCGATTACTGTGTTGTGTCAGTTATTATTTGCTCTATATTGTCTTTGCATTTTTTATTATGATTTGTGACGTTGATACAGTCTTAAACTTTCCTGTAATTGTTTCCGGACTCGAGAATTTTCCCTTTATAGAATTTGTTTTTTGAAGTTTTAATTAGTGTGAAGCATTTTAGGACCTCTTTTATTTATCATTTATATTACTGACATAAATTACCAGCTTAACTGTGATTTTTTGAATTTGTATGCAGATGACACTTTATTAGCTGTTTGTGACTATGACCTTGACACTGCTATTAATAAAATGAATATTGAGGGGATTTTTATGTGGTGTAACCCCCCCGTCTGGTACTGAGGCCCTCTGGTGTTGGTGGAACGATTAGAGCTACGTCCTCAACCGGTCACCTCATTCACCGGTCCAGGAGCAGCCCTCACGTAGCCCCTACTACGAGTGGGATACATAGTCACACAGATTTTGTGGTGTGAAGGCGCTAAGCTTTGGAAGCCTCCCACACCACAGAGCATGCATCCACGCCAAGTATCCTCTCCGCGCGGGCTCACTGCATTCATAGCATTGCAGAAGTTCGTCTCTCAGTTCATCTGTCACCCAAAGCGTCCTTGGTCATTGCCTATGTCGAAAACGGGCGGTCTGTCCGGTTGGGCCCCACCACATTGCCGTTGACCCCTATCCGCACGGGGTCGATCTGGGAGCCTGGCTTCGACCTACAGGAACCAAAGTATAGGGCCTGTGGGTGGTTAGCCCAGCAGGTCCACGACCGGCACCAAAGGGGAAGAAGACGCTTTCCCCTCCCGGGTGCGCTAGGGCTGCCGGTTCGATTTTGCATCCCCAACTGGAGTAAGTGGTGGCGCTACTCATCAAAGGCTTGAATATTATTATTATTATAGTATTTCGAAGTTCTATTTTACTTCATGATGGTATCTCGAAGTGATATTTTACTTCATGATAGTATCTCCAAGTTATATTTTCTTTCGTGGTAGTATCACGAAATCAAATTTACTTCCGAGATACTATCACGACGTAAATAAAAAAAAATTAATGTGGCCCTTCTATGCCTTCATATTAAAGAGACTTATAAATTGTTTATATATTTTTTTATGAGTATTAATCACGCATTTTTTGGCAGAGGAGTCTTCGGACCTCACCACAACAAGTGGCAAGCATAAATTTAGTAAAAGAACTGCTTATACAAAAGGGTTCTATGGAGAAGAAAAAGGCGAGACAAAACTGTATAGAGAATATGTTTAGACTAGGAGGCTTAGTGGAGGAAATAGCAGGGGAAACCGTCCAAATAACTTGCTTTAAAGGCGAAGCTTTTTGTGAACTGGCCAGGTAAAGTTCATATTTTAATTATTTATAACATTTTTTTAATCACCAGAGCTATAGATATTCAATTTGCATACCTAAGGCATCGACAACATGTTCTTAAAGTAGACTTGTCCCCGCGAATGCTAGATATGACAGTTTTCTGTATCAGTAGTGAGAGTGAGAGCCATTTCAAGCAATTTTTACTTTCAGTACATTAACAGAGCGAAAAATTAAGCACCTCAAATTTCCCATAAGTTTAAATTTGATGCTCCATAACCTTTGAATGGGTGGATGAATTTTTATGATATTTCTAGTGTTTACAGTAATTTTTTCATTTCAATTTTTTCCTGTATTTCAAACTACTCTGCAGAGTGATAACAGATCCAATCACATTGTAGCCTTATATTTCTTCAAAATTCTTTATCTCCATTAGCGACTTAACCAATTGAACTTTAACATTACCTAATTTCGACCTGCTTTGGTCGATTTTCCGTTAGCTGAAGTCGTCGACACCTAAATTATTAACTGGGGTGGGCTGTGAGCCATAAAGATACAGAATAATTATGTTTTTCGTCAAACGTCAGAAAAACGTGACATTTCTTAACTCATTTCATGATGTTAAAGTTTGACATTTTAGATGGCTGTACATATTGCCATTAGCAGTGGTGGTAAAAGTACTTTTTGTGACTCTGTGAGCGACAGAAAAAGTACAACAATACAATATATCCGTAGCAACGTGTATTTTCTTTAATATGTCATCCATACGATATTAACGCAATGCACTTTTGGTGATGAAATTCGAGATTTTTTATCTTTATTTTTTTTATAGCTAATCGATGCTTGAAGAAAAAAATGGCATGTTTTATTCGGAGTAAAAGCCACTTGTTGTGATTCGTCTGTAATTGCCCGACGAACGAAGTGAGCTCGTCACAAAAGTATCACTTTTACTCCTAATAAAACAATATACTATTACCGCCTCTTGTAAATGACAAAACAAATTGCATATCTCACTGACAATTTGAAGTATAGTCGATTTTGTGCCAATTATTAGGCAATTTTAATCTTTCTAGAAAATGTACAGATTTTTTTAATGATTGCAAATGCACTTAGTTTGACACCCAATTAGTAAATGGTTTTAAAATTTAATTAAGACTTTATAATAAATCAAACCTGAGATCAGGCATTTAGCATCCTTTTCTGATATACGTCTTTTGATTTTTCAGATTGCTTTAGCTAAAAGAAATAGGAGCCATGGATTGGTGTGTGACAAAAAAGCATTTTCCAAATTTATGGAAGAATTAACTACATTTAAAAGAAAATTATTAAAGAAGGATCTGTATACAAAGAGAAAAATTGAAAAACAATCATATTTCCTAAATTAAAAAAAATGATTTAAGTGTTCTTTAGTTTTATTTAATTTTTTCTTGTTATTAATAATTAATCATATTTTTAAGCCCCATAAAAAATATTTCCTCTATTATTTCCATTATCCCATTCATATATCCCACTATATCTTCATCTGGCATCTTCAATGTTCTTTGATTGATAATGCCTGCAGCCAGCTTGTCAACAATAGTTTTCTGTTCGGATTAGGATAATCTTTTTGTCCTCAACTCGTCATTGTTACCCACATGTATTTCAACACAGGTTATTAACCCCGAGGGATGTGGGGAATGACTGTAGATTAACCGCCGGTGCTTCTCCCGTGAGTGTCGGAGCCACGGGCGGACTGTCGGGCACGACCTTAGGGGAAAATAGTAATAATAAATGGCACCGAAAGCACCCAAATTCAGAACTTCTGGCTAAAACAGTTCACAGCAACTCATGAACTACTAGCACGCTGCTTCTCTAAAGCCCTTGAACATCCAAATAATCTGCATGTATTTCTCACAAAAGGTGTTACCTATCTTATATACAAAAAGGGCAACCAGAATGACAAACGTAACTTTCGTCCCATAACCTGTCTCTCAGTTTTCTACAAACTGTTCGCTTATTAATAATAAGATCTAACAACATTGCGAGAACGACATATTCGTATTTGAACAAAAAGGATGCATTAGAAAGGCTTTAGGTTGCAAAGAGCAACTCGTTATTGACTCCGTAATTATGAAGGAAGCACAATTAAGAATGCGCAACATCCACACTTGTCATATCGACTATGGTAAGGCCTTCGATTCAATTCCCCATAATTGGCTACTTAAAATACTGGATATATATAAAATCTGCCCTAGTATTAGACACCTTCTCGCCCATATGCTGAACTCTTGGAGAACTACGCTGAATATCAATAATAAAAGTGTGGGATATGTTGACATCAAAAGAGGCATCTATCAAGGTGACTCACTCAGCCCCACCTGGTTTTGCCTAGCCTTCCACTATCAGATCAAATACAGCCACTTTATATGGATGATCTAAAGTTATACGCAGAAACGAAACAGCAGCTCAGTACTTTGATTGATATCACCAAGCAGTTCAGTAATGATATAAAAATGAACTTTGGGCTCGATAAGTGCGCCACAGTTCATATCTCCAAAGGATGCCTCACTCAAAGTGATGACGTTATGAATATAACTGCACTCAATCCAGAACAACTATATAAATATTTGGGCATCCAGCAGAATCAAGGTATACCGCACACCTCTATGAAAGAAGAATTCTCAAAAACTACTGAATACCAAATTGAATTCAAGAAATATATTTAAAGCAATTAACACCTGGGCAGTTCCCTCTTTAATATACTCGTTTGGAATTCTTTAATGGAGTGAAACAGATCTAGAAGAACTAGATAGATTAACTCGACGATTGCTAACGAAGTTTCGAATTCTACACCCAAAATCATCTATAGAACGTGTTACGTAATTTTTTTCTTGCGGTGGTAACAGCAAGGGCATGCACCGACTAAAATAAACTCAGTGGAGTCGGGGTGGTTCGATTTTGGTAGTACTTGTTATTATATTAATACTCGAATATACAGGGTGTTGCATCATGAGAGGGACATAGCTTAATAGGAGGTAGAGAACATCAGTGGTAACCGGAACCTCCCATAGAAATGTCTCATTGGGCCTTCATTACGAAGTTACAGGGTGTTAAATAATTTTTGGCCAAACCTGTTTTTTGTCATAACTTTGACAGAGAATGAAATAACGGATTCATATTTGGTACGGCTAATTTACTAACGAGCCCCAAGAGGTACATGTATAAAAAAAAATATATCCAGGTCCGGACTCACTATAATTTTTGAAATTTCGATACGATATTCGAAAAGAGCAAGAAAAAACAAACAAAATGGCCTATTTCATTTTTATGTTACACTTTCGTGGTTATTTAAATATGTTGTTAAATGTGCAAGAAAATGGATTACAGAACCCTATTAAATGAGAGGCACGTGAAATAAATAGTTTTATAACTAAAATTTGCAAAAATTCTATTGAGCCTAGGTGGTCTGGGTGAATCCTAATTCCGGCACGTTTTAAAGGTCCATTTTGGTAAAAAACTGTGGTCCTAATAAGTAATTGGGTATGAAATAACAAAATTTTTAATCAATCACAGTAGGCTTGTTCAAAGAATAAAAGTGACAGATAATTTAAACCATTTAGGTCTAAGCAACCAGTTACTTTGATCAAGAAAATCATCAACATTTTATACTTAATAAAAATTGGAAAAGAGAACAAACTAAAATCTAAATAAATAAAATATTTTCCATTCAATTAACAATAAATAACAAAACAACAACTAAATGTGTTTAAAAATAAAACGTAATTGACACTAAAGTAAATTTTCAAAATGTCCTCCCCCACATTCTGTGCGTTTTCTTTCGCGTTTAGAAAGGTCACCAATTGCTCGACGTATCATTTCTGGATTATTCCGTATTTCGTCGCAGGTTGTAACGATGCGCTGGATTAAATGTTGTCTACTTTCAATTTCAATGCTATAAACCTCGTTTTTTAAGTGGCCCCATAAAAAGTAATCACAAGGGTTACAATCAGGAGATCTTGGTGGCCATTCATGTGGACCCCCGCGTCCAATCCATCTATTAGGATACACATTGTTTAAGTGTTCTCTTACTTGAAGGTTAAAATGTGGTGGGGCCCCATCATGCTGAAACAACATGCCTCTTATACCGATATTTTCTAACATATTCGGTAAAATGTTTTGAAGAAAATCAAAGTAAATTTCACCATTCAATCTTTCTTCAAAAAAATGTGGCCCTGTCAAATGTCTATTCACAAGTCCGACCCAAACATTTACAGAAAACCTGTGTTGCGAACGGCGTTGGCGTACCGCATGTGGGTTTTCCTGTGCCCATTTATGATTATTTCGTGAACTGTTTACTCCATCCCTTGTAAATTGTGCCTCATCCGTAAATAAGGTTCTGTAAATGACTGGGCGATGGTTAGACAACCAATGACAAAATGGCAGGCGGGGGATATCGTCGCCTTGTTGAAGACGCTGTACCTGCTGGATATGATATGGATGGTAACGTTCTCTTTTTAGGGTTCTCCATACTCGCCAATGAGGAATACCAGTTGCCAAACCGATTCGTCTAGTGCTCATATTTGGGTTTTCTTGAACTACGTTTATAATATTGTTTTGTTCCTGCACACCTTGTTGTAAAACACGCTCCACAACTGCAGAAGTAGGAAACTTTCCGTGTTGTCTTGCATACTGGAACAACGTACTAAAGGTTTTATGATTAGGGCATCGACGACCAGGAAAACGCAGCCGATATTCTCTTTCCGCCGACCTACCATTTCCATTACAGAAACCATAGATGAATATTATGTCAGCATATTCCACGTTTGTAAATTTTACTGGCATAGTTAAAATATTTTCACAAGTTTTCACTAACTAAATGCGGATTATTGACACATTAAATTACTAACAAACAATTATTCAACTGTTTAGGAGATTTCTTTTTATTATCTGTCACTTTGAACAAGCCTACTGTGATTGATTAAAAATTTTGTTATTTCATACCCGATTACTTATTAGGACCACAGTTTTTTACCAAAATGGACCTTTAAAACGTGCCGGAATTAGGATTCACCCAGACCACCTAGGCTCAATAGAATTTTTGCAAATTTTAGTTATAAAACTATTTATTTCACGTGCCTCTCATTTAATAGGGTTCTGTAATCCATTTTCTTGCACATTTAACAATGTATTTAAATAACCACGAAGGTGGAACAAAAAAATGAAATAGGCCATTTTGTTTGTTTTTTCTTGCTCTTTTCGAATATCGTATCGAAATTTCAAAAAAATATATACAGGGTGATGTTTTATTGATGCAAAGAAGAAACATAAATTATAGTGAGTCCGGACCTGGATATATTTTTTTTTATAACTGTACCTCTTGGGGCTCGTTAGTACATTAGCCGTACCAAATATGAATCCGTTATTTCATTCCCTGTCAAAGTTATGACAAAAAACAGGTTTGGCCAAAAATTATTTAACACCCTGTAACTTCGTAATGAAGGCCCAATGAGACATTTCTATGGGAGGTTCCGGTTACCACTGATGTTCTCTACCTCCTATTAAGCTATGTCCCTCTCATGATGCAACACCCTGTATTAAGGGCGCCAAGTGATTTTTAAATGCCTACATACCCCCTTCTTATTTAATAAAATCACTAAATAATAGGCAAGTTTACTGAACAAATGAAACAAAGTATTTAATGCTTAAAGTAAGGGTTTAATAAGGAAAAACTATATATAAGTATGCCCCGTTGATACCAATTAGAATAAATGACTAGACTAAGGGGAGAAAATGGGTCTCGTGTATCTCTAGTACCTAAACGCTTCACAGTATTTAGCGGGGACCTATACTCTCGAGAGTACGACCCTTTGATAAAGGTCTCACCAATTTAACAGAAGAATAAAATCAAAGTCATCTTTATCGAAACGGTCATTACATAACTTTTGAAAATGTATAGTAAAAACAAAGGCAATTTTATTCAGCGATACTTTAGGAAGGGAACTTATCCGCTAATAAATAATATTTGATTAAAGGAAAATAGATGATCACCCAAAATAAAGGGGTGAAAGAGGTGATCTAAATAATTACTTTTTGCAGTTGATGTTCGAAATAGTTGGTATTGAGCACATCCACTATGTGGTACTTATCCTATTTTTTCCTTCTCGTTCGCCTCCTTACGATGACAGGTTACCATCACTTAGGTTTGGCCTCTTCCAGAACTCTCCCCAGCACCAAGAAAACAATCAGTTACTCCCCTAACTATACCATATATCAAGACAACACCCAGTATTATACACAGCGATATAACTTCCTTTCACATACGCCAATTCCTGTCCTTTTCTGGACCACAGTCTTAAAATTGACACCTTGTCTTTAAGCTATTACGTAACCAGAAAAACGCCTAAAAATCAGAGAAAAGTGTTATCATTAGACCCCTTAACAAAATCAAATAAAGCCAATGGATGGAGTTAAACACAGAAACACTCACCTCTAGTGCGAATTCCACCCTATGCCCTTCTAGAGGCGTTTTTCTACTCCTCACCATATAAGAAACTCATCCCCTTCTAGGATTAAAGACAGCCACAGTTCCACATACCATACACCCAAATGACTCGTCTTTTATGTATGTAATATTGCCTAAGCCGTATATAACGAGAGTTAGAATTTTGCAATATTCACACGTCTTCTCCTTTACAAAACCACGCCGCCGATCGAACAATCTCGGCCGTCCGTATCGATAAGTTCTTTTCTCATTTTTTTTTTTGATAAACGGATTTTTAAATTAACTGCTATAAGCAGTTGTACATAAAACCTATAGATGTCTCGACTGTTATTAAAAAGGAATATTTTATATTGTCTGAAAGTTATTTGTGGCATTCTACGAATATTCTTTCCTATTATTTGGGTTTTCTACCACATATATTATTATCCTCTTCAAAACAAATCACCGAATCTACAAAATAATAGAATTATTGGAAAAAACCTCTGCGCCCGTGACGTTTACGCCAAAGGAAAAGTCAGAGGTTATGTTTTGCAAATAATATAAATCGGAATAAACACAGAAATAATGTATTTTGCTGACGTTATATTTTATATGAAAGGAAATATACCGGAACCTACACAAAACCTACACATAATTACAAATATATTAATTACGAAAATAAACCTGAACCAGATAAAAATACGTATCAAACGATTATATTTACCCCGCAGTGAAGGAGGTCGCGGTCTCCTGAACCTTAACAGATTGTGTAGAAGTCAAGAACTCAAAATAAGAGAATACTTCCACCGTCATACTCACTCAAAAATTCAAAAAGTTGTTGAGACTGATCGTTCGTACACTCCACTCAACCTTTCCAATAACAACATCGAATACCACTTAAAATCCAAAGCTGATAGTATATCTTCCTGGAAAGAGAAAGTTCTTCATGGAAAGTACCCGCTACATTTATCTACTGATATTATTAATAAACCTGAGTCTCTTTACTTTCTCAGACAAGGCTACCTCTATCCCGAAACTGGAGGGTTTATAACAGCAATACAGGATAAAGTTATCAGGACCAAAAATTATGAAAGAAATATCTTAAAACTCAATGTTACTGATAAATGCAGAAAATGTGGCTCACTTGGAGAACTATAGAGGACATCACTGCCAGATGCTCTGTTCTAGCAGACTACCTCTATAGGCACAACCAGGTTGCAAAAATTGTACATTCCCGTCTAGCCGTAAAATATAACTTGATCTTCAATCCAGGCCCATATTACAAATATTCTCCAACAGCAGTATTAGAATCAAATCAAACAGTACTTTACTAGGCCGACCAATTATCACCGATAAGATGGTGGATTTTAACCGCCCTGACATTTTGTTAATAGAGAAGGATGGATAGTAAAAAAGCGTGGATAATTATTGACATCGGTGTCCCCCTCACTACAACTTAGAAAAGACCAAACGTGAAAAGTACAGAAAATATCAGAATTTGGGAATGAAAGTCAAACGGTTATGGAAACTGAACGAAGTGAACATCGTACCACTAATCGTATCTGTAGAAGGAGTTTTTACGAAACGTCTTAAGCCCAACCTTAATTTGATAGGATTACCTCAAGGTATTTTCTCAATTATGCAGAAAGCCTCTATCTACAGACATGCCATCTAGTCCGTAAATTTCTATGTTTATGAAATCTGCTGGATTAAGTGAATTCTTCCTCAGTTGATTTAATTATCCGACTCTAATAGTCGAGTATGTAATAAAACAAAAAATAATAATAATAATAGCCAGGATGATGTATTTAACACCCTCGTATATCGAAGTCGTGTCATGGGTATGGAGGTCCCTGATGTCAGCTGCAGGGCCTGCCGCAGGGTGCCGGAGACTATAATGCACTTACTGTCGGCTTGTCCGACATACACAGTCTCGGTATATATTCACAGACACGACGCAGCATTATGAGTGCTTTATTATCATCTAAGGCACTTGTATGGGATAGACGAAACACCAGTGTTGCCTTACGCTCCGGGGTATATTAAGTCCGTTGTGGGGAATGAGAAGCGTCTAATTTATTGGAACTAGAGGACTCATTTAAGGTCACATATGTAAAGAAAACAGAAAACCGATACTCTATAATATTTTGTGAGTGCTCTCCAGCAACATTTAATAAATTTATGTTCTACAAAAAAGCATATATTGGATGGGAAAGATACCTAATATATGAAGACCTCAGTGTGTTACAATGCTTTAATTGTCAAGAACACTTTCACAAAAATAGTAAATGTACTAAAAACACTGTATGTGCCAAGTGTTCGGAAGAATGTTCTTCTGTACTACTACTAGTTTCATGTGAAACTAGTACCCTAGGTTCCCCTACTAGTTTCATGTGAAACTAGTAGGGGAACCGAGGGTAATTGTGGACTGGGGTAATGGGGACGCGCCCAATAAAAATTTGAAATTTACCGCTTTATCCGTTTTGTTTGTTGTGAATCAAACTTTATCAAGTTTTATTGCGACGTGATTAGGCAGAGAGCTGGTAAGTCCATTTTTATCTTAATTGCACCCTTATAAAGTAATGTTTGTTTTTTAACTTAACACCTAAGTTCATGTTTTCGAACACATAAATTGACTAAAAGAAAAAAGTTTGTCATTTAGTGGCAAATTCAATGTTGATAGTTGTTCTGCAATTTTGAGGTTATATGCCACTCCACCGAACCATAAGTTATCATAAGCCTGCTTCACACAGGAGCATGTCCACTATTACACTCCAAATTTGAAATATGGGGGGTAATGGTGGACATGCAGAGCAAAATTATGTGTATAATAGTGGACGTTTTTATTTATTGCAGAAAAATGCCATGAACATATAAACGAAAAACTGCAAGGGGAAATTATGACACCAATAGCCTAATTATGGCGTTATCCGAAGTAAGAAGAGGAAATAGCCTTCGAGATGTAGCAGAGATATAGCATTCCGAAATCGACGCTAGGAAAATACAAAGAAGTTCAAGATATTAAATATATAAAGATAGGTGTTGGCAGAAAAACAATGTTGTCAAATGAGGACGAGGATGCTTTAGCAACATACTTATATGAATGCGGGAAATATGGGTATGGTTTAACCAGAGGAGAAATTTTGCAATTTGTAAAGGAGTATTGTGAAGATACGGGTATAAATTGTCATGTGTCAGGTCCTGGGAGGGAGTGGTATGAAGGGTTCATGAAGAGACATCCAAATCTATCGGTTCGTAAGGAGAAAGCATTAGCTCATCTCGATTAAGGGGAGCAGATCCCTTCATTGTGCAGAATTAGTATACGAAATTACAAAGTTTGTACAAAAAAGAAAATATTTGGCCTGAAGATGGTCATCTTGTATTTAACTGTGATGAGGCGGGCTTTTCACATGACCCTAAAGACGTAAAACTTGCCACCCCCAAAGGACAAAAAAGAGTATCGACAAATATTGCTGGTTCAGGAAAAAAGAATACAACTGTGTTAGCCCCTCGCCTCACCCATCTTCCAGCGGCTTGTATATCAGTGTATGCGCGGAAGCTATACAACCTTAGGCGAGGGTTGTATAGGAGATATACCATCCTTCGGAGGGGATGTAAAGCCGTCGGTCCCTTGTCTATTAAATGTTAGGCAAGTAAAAGATCCCTACTCTTCTTAAGGGAAGAGGTTCGGCAAAATTCCTGGTTGGGGGTAGCTCGTCTATAGGCGTCGGTGTTAGGCCTCAGTAGCGGAAATAGGCCGACGTTAAATAAATGTATATAAAAAAAAAAACTGTGTTAGCCTGTGGAAGTGCTAGTGGCGAGAAGCTGCCACCGTTTATAATATTTCGAGGAAAATATGTTTGGCAGAACTGGATCCCTGACAGTGACTACCCAGAAACTGTTTATACCGCTCAGAAAAAGGGATGGATGGAGGGAGGCCTCTTTTATAAATGGTTTAAAGATGTGTTCTTACCTTATGTTAAAACTTTGGATGAAAGAAAAAACAGAAAGGTGGTTCTTATGTTCGATGGAGCAGGCGTTCATGCCAGTTATAGGTTGTCTAAGTTTTGGCAGTGGACAATGGAATAATTTTAATGAAGCTGCCTGCAAATGCAACACATTACATGCAGCCACTTGACTGCTGCGTTTTTAGTCCAGTTAAACTAAGGTGGAATAGTGAAATGTTAAAATATAATAGAGATTTCCCGGGAAAAATATTACCAAATGACGAATTTTCAAATAAAATTAAAATCATATGGGAAGAAGCATTCAAACCAGAATACTTAATTTCAGGATTTAAGGCTACTGGACTATTTCCAGTAAATTTTACAAAATTTCCTGAGGAGGGTTTTGATATAACCAAACTAAAAAGGTTTAAGAATCAAAACAATATAGAAGTAATTCAAGCAGATCCCGCAGGTGCTCTACCAGGCCCTGCCGCTGCTGCTCCAGGTCCAGCTACTGAAAATCTACAACCTGGGCTAAATGCATTTGAGGAGTTTGTCCGAACAAAACTTACTGAAAACTTAAAAAAAACTGCCAGCTGCATGAAATAAGAGAAAGAAAATATCTGAAAATGTGGGAGACCTTCTAACATCTGCAAGCGCACTGAAGATTCTTAAGCATAGAGAAGAAAATGAGTCGAAGAAGAAATCCTCGAAGAAACTAAAAACAAACAAAGGATCACATTCAACCAATGGTAATCCTGTTAAGGGAATGATAAAAATTATGCAAAGCAAAAATGCGAAACGCCCCAAAAAGAGGCATGACTCTGCTATATCTTCAGAGTCAGAAACAGAAGTAATTTTGGAAAGTGAGTTTGAAGAGGAGGACTTGGAGAGTGAAGAAACTGATCTTGAAGAAAATCTCGAAGGTGAGGCATTTGATATTCAAGAAAATCCCCAGGATGATGTGTCTAATATCGAGGCAAATCTTCAGAAAGAATTAAATTTTGAGACAAATCCTCAGCGAGAAGAATTTAACTTAGAGCAAAATCCCCAGAAACCTAAGATTGGTAACTTCGTAATCGTAGAATTTTTGTATAATAAAAACTCGAAGAAAGAAACTGCCAAAAAATTTGTTGCTAAAATTTTAGAATCAAATGTAAACAATGAATTTGTAGTAAGTTGCATGAGGAGTTATAAGGAAAAATCAGATACTTTTGTATTTCCACAAGTTGCTGATGAATATGTAGTTATGTTGGACCAACTCAAATTTTTGCTTAAAGATCCAAAAATCGACAGAGGTCGACATATTTTCGATAAAATAAAGTTAAACTGATCTTTTTAAATAATTTGTATTCATAAAACTGGATGAGCTGACCAATTTTAACATGAATTTTGTATTTAATTTTTTTTATATCTTAATAACTTTTTTAAATAAAGCATTACCCGTATAACCAGACTATATATAAACTGTATCGGTTCTGTATTGAAATCTTTACTCGATACAGACAGCCTGTATTCTTTTGGTACAGCGACGATACGTGTTTGAATACATTCTGGAATTAGACGGAATAAAGTTGGTATTTATCGATTCACTATCGCCACGATACATTTCGGATTTAGATTGAATACAGTTTAATTTATCAGATCGCTATCGCAATGATACAGGCTGACTATATATAAACTGTATAAGATATTATTGAAAGCGATACATATATACTAAGTTTTCCTTAATGTAATCTGTATTGGAGCAAACATCGTGCGTAATCTATTGGTTATGTATACGTCAATCTACCTTTATTGTATTTACGTACACGTTGCAAATAAAAAAGTTGAAAAATAGTTTCTTTTGTTTTAGAGGTTTTTTCCACAGACTTTCGGTATACCTACATTATTCTTATAATTTCTATTATACTAAATAATTGTATGAAAACCTTACCTTAAATATTTAATGCAGCGGAGATCCTGGTATGGGATACGAACCTACAGCGGAGATCTAGATTTGTGATGCAATGGTGGCTTAACGCTCTCGGCTACCTGACCCTGTGTTGTGAGACGAGTCTCACTGTATATATAGGTGGTTATTTTATTATTTGAATTAGTGATAAGTGATTAAAATGTTGAAAACTAAAACAAACCATTGTCGGCGTTGGACGGAAAAGCGAACTGAGACGTCTAGAGGATATCAAACTCGACGATTAAAGGCATTTAAAGGGAGATATTTTTTGCTCAACATGAGATGGTATATTATATAAATCATAATACATTTGTTTTACAGAATCAATGGCTCAAGACACACAAGAAACAAATGTAACTACTGCAGATTATTCTACAGATAATAAAATTCCCGAAGAAAATGCAAGTACCGAATATGTGCATAATATAGTAGATACATTATCAGGTTCTTATTCAAATGATAATGTTGAAGTTGATGAGCAGGTGCCAATTCAAAAATCATTTCCCGATAAATTACGTGAATGGGCAATAAATGGGAATATTGAATTAATTCAAGTTTCTAAATTGTTACGAATACTAGTGTACGATGGGAATCATCCTGAACTACCATTGGATGCAAGAACATTACTCAAAACACCTAGAGTTATAAACGTTCGTCCTATGGATAATGGATATTATGTTCATTTAGGTATTAAAGACTATCTCAATACGTGTTTTGAACGTTTTGGAATCTATATATTAAATTTAAAATTGACACATTTGCAGCTGTCATTCAACATGGACGGAACGCCCATTAGCACAAGCGGTGGCGCAAGTTTTTGGCCAATATTAGGCAATCTTGCAAACGTATTTGGCAGCCACCCCGATGTGTTTGTGGTAGGAATATTTAACGGACTGCAAAAGCCCGAATCTTATAATAATTATTTACTAGAATTTGTTGAGGAAATTAAAGATTTAATCGAAAATGGGTTTTTGTGGAATGGAATAATTCATCCAGTGAAGTTAAAAGCCATTGTATGCGATGCCCCAGCCATGGCTTTTGTAAAAGCTATCAAAAGCCATGGTGGTTATTACTGTTGTTCAAAATGTTATATAAAAGGTGAACGCGTGTTATGTTCTGAAAAGAAAACTAAAACAGTTTACCCTGATCTTTATTCGGAACAGAGAACGGATGAATGTTTCAGAACTAGAAAGACAATATTATCTGGTGAAGATGATACAGGACATCATATGAATAAAGAAAAAAGCGTCTTAGAACGGCTACCTATTGATATGATAAAAACATTCCCTGTCGATAAAATGCATTTAGTTGATGAAGGAGTTGTAAAGAAGATAGTAAAAATATGGTTAGGAAAACCAGGAACACAAAAATTACAAGCTTCTAAAGTTACCATTATTAACCAACACCTCGAAAAGTGTTACTCGTATACTCCTATCGACTTTCAACGAAAACCAAGAACTTTGAAATATGCACATTTTCTTAAGGCATCAGAATGTAGAGTTTTGTTGCTTTACACAGGACCAATAGTGCTAAAAAATGTGTTGTCGAATGAAACATATGAGCATTTTATGTCCTTAAGCCTTGCAATTAGAATATTGACATCCCCATTATACTATAAGAAATATAACGAGTACGCCCATTCTCTTTTAATACACTTTGTGAGAAATTTTATCAAGCTTTATGGCAAACAAAATGCCACCTACAATGTTCATGGACTTCTGCATTTAGCAGAAGATGCAAAATATCTTGGTCCTTTAGATGAAAATAGTTGCTACTTATATGAAGCATTTATAAAAGTAATAAAAAAGAAATTGCACAGTTTCAATCGTCCCCTACAGCAATGCTACAATAGAATGAGTGAACTTAAAAAAATACATATGGATAATTCTAAATTTGAAAATAAAATAACACAATTGCAAATAGCACCACACTGTAAACCAACATTGACACATTCAATGGTAGGAAACAAATTTTTAACTGCCTCATTTTACAATTTTAAAATTCGAACAGATCGAAAGAGTGATAATTGTGTAATGTTAAGCAGTAAAACAATTATCCGGTTAAAATGTTTTGAAAAACAAAAAAGGAACATTGGTATAGAAGGACAAATTTTTATAAATTCAAGTGTGCTATTAACAGAAGACCCTATCATTTGTAAAATGTGCTGCTTTCCCAATAAGGATGAAAATAATTTTTTTGTTGTACCTATAAATCACACTCTGCTATGTTGCGAATAAGTATTTATTTATTAAAATCAAAGTAAATAGATCTACATGGTAACAAAACATATAACTAAAATAAATTTTAATTGTAAAAAATTTTACAAATGATGTTTTAATTTATTTTGTTTTCTTCGTCATTGCTCGAATTCGATCGGTTACATGTTGCAAGTGATACGTATATTCGTTGATAGCTTCAACCTGAGTTCTACTGGTGTTGCGTTGCATTACATCTGTGAAAGTTACATTTATAATACGTTAATTTGTACCCTAGTTTGGAAATATCTACTCACCTATTATTAATTTAGTTTGAATTAAATTTTTAGTAGAAAACTTTCCTTCTTGCCCAGAATAGTTAAGTCTTTGTTGCAATTCTAAAGAATATATTTCTTTAATTATAAATTTAATTGCCGTTTTTAATGTGGTTCCTCCAAGTTGGAGTAAGAAAGATTTCTAAAACGGATGATATGATAATAAATACAGAGGGAAGTAATTGTCATTGTTACTTACAAGTTCTTTGATGCTACCATTTTCTTCATTTCTTAATAAGCTTTCCTCAAGGTCTTTAACGTGATCAAGAGTTTGCATGGGAAAAGTCCATCTAGTTGCTGTCATCACATTGCTATTACTATTATTACCATCATATAGTTTGTGTTTTTAACTGTTTAGATATATTAGTTACCAGTGTAGTGAGGTTATCTATTTTTATATTTTGTTGCTGAATTAAATTGTTCTGTGCAATAATTAATTCTTTTAGTTCATTAACCTGACTTTCAGTGGATAATGATAGCGGCACATTATTGTCATCAGTTACAACATCAATAGGATTTATTTCAACTGGTGTATCTTTATAAGTTTCATTATCATCTCTCATCATCTCAATCTCATTATTATCTCCGTAGTTCGTGGTATCATTTATTATTTCACTTTCATTATGTGTGATGAATGTTGGTAATTTAGCATCATCAGCGATCTCATCTGCACTAGAAGATAAGTCATTCTCATCATCAGTAGAGCTATTTAGAACTTTAGGTTTTCGCTGTCTTTTCTTCTCTAATATTTGTGTCGGATTGCAAAATGGCTTCTAAATCTGTAGATTCCAAGTCAGATTTCTCTAATAAAACAGATTCTGCTCTATAAGCAGTATCGTAAGAATCTGCAGTAAAGAAAATTGTATAAGTACATGTTTAATAGTAATTTATTTGGTACACTGTTACCGAATAATCTTTCACATATTCGTTCCACTTTATAGGTGGGCCATTTTTTATAAGGCCTTTTTCCTTTTTTTACATAGTCGGACGCCTTTCTGCTGTCATATTTCACCTTTAACAAATATATACATTTATGTATAAATAACATAGGTACAATTATTAATAATAATCTATCTATAGAATATTTTAATGATAGAACATTTCCCTTCAAAATAAAAAAAAAATTAAAAATTAAATGACGCTTGGATTCGAACCACGGATCTTTTGGTTGAAACACATATTTTCGTACCCCATTACAATATTAGTAGAGGTTATGTTACTCATTGAGCTCTATGATCTTTATCGATTACGTAAAGATACAATACCTATTTAGTATAAATTACCCATAATGCACCCATTCGTATATAGTTAGCATAAAGATTTAATAAAGCAGTAAGTAATGCATTTTCCAAAGCAAGAAATGTTTTATCAAAGAACTTCATAGATAAATAAATCTGGTACATTACCTGCCCTTTAACAACCCAACTCGTAGGCAACACACACGTTTCCCGCGTTTCAGTAAATTGATAAACCATATAAGTCTCCATTTGGACTGACATGATCTAAAATCTATCGTGATGCACGTTAAATCGTTTATGACACGGACACTTTGTATTCTAAAATTGTAGAACACTATCAATCACGTTGCAGGTACTCTGTGGTAAAGGTTTAGTATCTATTTAGTATAGAACACTCATATATTTGTATAGATGGCGTATAGGCTTAATAAAGTGGTAATATATTTTCTACATCAGTGAATGTTTTTATCGGAAAACTTTACAGGATCTATATTAATGAGTTATTGATAATATAACTATACTTTAAATGCGCTATAAATGTTAATTAAATATTCTATACAGGGAAGAAATATAAAGATAATACTTTATAATCACTGTACAGATTAAATAAAGGACATATCTGTAGAGGAAATATTTAATTGTTCTATAAATATGCTATACAGTTTAAGTCTTCATCGACAAATCTTTATAGAATATTATCAAATCTATATAGGTTCACGGAAACCTGTATCGCTGGTTATACGGGTAGAAACACGAAACAAAAACTCACTTAATTGTGACCATTTGCGTCATGTCCACAAATACCCACAGATATTATATATAATTTATTAAAGCTTTTAGCGGTCTTGTCCACTATTTCCCCCAGGGGGAATAGTGGACAAAAGCAAGCCCAAATATATATTAATAAATTTTCATATTTCCACAGAAAATTAATCAGATGAATGTTATATATTTTTAAGGTGTTTCATATAGTAGGTTATGTCCCATAGCTGTGTTTCATTCGGCTTAATGGTTTATTAGGAAAAAAAATATGGTTGTCCACTATTGCACGATCTGTCCACAATTACCCTGGGTTCCCCTAGTTGCCAAAGCGCTGTTACAAAGTGTATCAATTGTTTAATAGCAAATACGTATATTTCAAGATGGCTGAAAGTAAAAATCCAATTTCAGTAGCTCCTAATAAAAATTGCAATTACTGTAAAAGTAAAGTATTAAATGGTCTACAATGTAGAAAATGTAATTCTGTTTTTCATAATAGTTGTGGTAAACGTGCTAAAAATGTGTTATTAACCGATTCGGACTTAATATGTTGTGATACACAAACCAAGAATTTGGTAGATAAAGAATGTGACCTAACTTTGAACGAGGTTTTAATAAACAGTGATAAAAACAATGAGATTTATTATCTAAATTGTATAATACAACAAAAGGATATAATTATAAATGAATTAAGGGAAAAAATAAGTTTGTTGTATGATAATATAAATCTTTTAAATCAAATTAATGAACCTAAAAAAGGTGGTAAACAGAAAAAGCAATTTGCTGAGGGGGATAAAAACACAAACAGAAAGGTAAATGATTCTAAAGACATTCAAAAACAAGATAACAAAAAAAGTACCATTTCAAAGGACAGCTGTTGTAGCAAACAAACATCATCATACAAGGAACTGGAATCTTATACAAAAAATAAATTTAGTGAAATCCTAAAATTACGAGACTATCCAACAGACTTATCACCACAACATCCAGCATCTGATACCAAGATAGAGGTAAATAACCAAGAAACTTCACCAACCCAGAATGAAGAATTTACGGAAGTTAAATATAGAAAAAAACGCAAACAAAACAAACCAATTGTTGGGCAATTGGATCTTCCTAACGGATCTATCGTAAAGAGTGCAATTTTTACAACCAACCTTTCCAGTGGTGGAACATGAACAACTAAAATCAATGTATCTTCATTTGTATGCCTCCTTCAAGGTAACTATTGATGAAAGTAACCTAAATAAGGCCCTCTGTTTGGCCTCGTGGAACATGGGTAAACAGGTTTTTTCACAAGAGGAAGTTAATCCAACCCACAAATTAACAAATACAAACACTTTTTCAGTCTTTTCAAACCAGATAGGTGAGTAGGTAATGGGTCACTTCAGACCACCCCCACCACTCCACCCTCGAAGCCACGCCCCTCCACCGCTCAGCCAATCAGAGCACGAAGCCACGCCCCCTTTTTATGGCGGGAAATTCAAATTATGGGGTCTGCATTACCGACCGAAGCGCGGGAAATTCAAATCGTGGGGTCTGCATTACCGACCGCGGGAAATTCAAATCTGACAGGGCCCTGTGCCGACATAACCTAACTAATACCCCGTGCTCGTGTGCCCCCGGCTGGTCGACGCATGATTCTAACCTTACTAATGGCCCCGTGCCAACCTAACCTAACTTCTGTTGCCAACTTAACCTCACTTCTATCATCATGTGTAATGGGCAAGAAGGCTAGGAGGTGTCAGCATAACCTAACTTCCCTTCTTAAACCTGCTCGTGGTTCGTGTGGGGCCATTTGCTGTCAAAAGCCCACGTTCAAAGACCCCCGTGCCCCAGCGGCACCGTGTTAACCTAACCTTACTCTCAGCATCACAGGCCGTTCAACATAACCTAACTAATGTCCCCAGTGCCCGTCTCGGTTGACCGACACGCGTGATCCTAACCTTACTAGTGGCCCCCGTGTCAACGATAACCTTACTTCTTAAGCCTGCTATAAAAACTTAAACCTAAAGACCACATGAACGTGGTATGTGGCATCGAATCGGAGCTATGCGATCAGAGTGCCAAGGGTAAAAATTCATAGCAAGCAAGAAGAATGTTAGGCCCCAACCATCGTGGTGCCCCCCTCGCCCCAACATAACCTCACTTCGGATGCCAACATTTTAAAAGTAAGTAACATAACCTAATTATATCCCTAAACCTTATCAGCCGTTACAGAGTGCGTTCAACATAACCTCACTTGTGCCCCCGTGCCAACATAATCTAACTATATTGTTTGTGCCCCCGAGCCGACATAACCTCACTTCTACTATCGTACGTGTAATGGTAAAAAAAAACTGAAAGGACTCACCAGCCCTGCATCCACATGTCACGAACAAAGAGCACAGACTGACACTTGTGCTTGTGAGATGAAATTGTCATGATGAATCATATCAGATGGTAAAAAAACCGTTAGCTATGACGTAATATTGCGCAATTATCATCAAAAGGCGCGGCGGCGGTTTACTTTGAAATTTACCTTTGTCGATACTTTCAATGAAATTTAGACAAAAACAAATATAATTTATTACTTCCTTAAAAATTTAAATAAATAAACATCATATAAAAGGCCCTAGTAAATATCCAACTAAAAACAGCTCATGCCACATGACTAATATAAATATAAAATAACACCTGAATAATCAATGTTTTTTTACCGACAAGACCTAGCTTGTAGCTAACATTTAACGGTCGTGATCTGGTTTTCGTCCTCATCATTATTTTTTACCTAAATGGCTATATAGATAGGATTTCTGATTTGGAGTATGTATAGAAAAAAATATCGATCAAGTCTATTAAAAATATATATCTCAGAGTCGCAGCTTGTCTGGTTAATTTTTGTTGATCGCCAGGTATATAATTTTAGATATTTTTGTTACTCCTAAGAAAGAGCTTCTTTGTTCTAGCAATAATACTAAACGTACGTTTGAAGTTTCGTGGTAGAAATTATTTTCCTCAAATTCAAATGAATATTTTAACCCCATGAGAAAAGATTTTAAATATCTCAATATAGAGTTTATAAAAGTATCAATATTGTTCTTATATATTTATTTTTACAAACATAGATTGCTGCGATAATATTCAAACTCAGTTTTTAACCATTGTTTATTTATATAATCTCTGCAAATTCAGCTAAAATGGAAATATTCCAGCGGCTGGTCAATCGGCTATCGGCCACTCCCATAAGTCCTATCCTATATTTTCAATTTTCGATTTATTTGGCACATTACCCAAAAGTAAGAAAGGTAATATAATATGCATATTTTCGTAGTAACTGACAACTTCAGTAAATTTAATTTATTTTTCCCGATAAAACGAGCTTTAGCTAATAAACTCATTACTTTACTAGAAGAACAAGTATTTGATATATTCGGTGTACCACAAATGATTCGTTGTGATAACGGAGTACAATTCACGAGCAAAGACTTTGCTAATCTTGCTGAAAAATACGATATAAAAATTCTTTTTAACCCAAATTATCATCCTGCTCCGAATACCACTGAAAGATATAATCGAGTAATGAAAACTATGATGTCCGCTTACTGTGCCACTCGGTATATCTATATGTAATTGGTCCACCATGTATATCCCTATGTAGATACGATAGTCTGACAGACTGCTGAGACATGAGGCGCGATGAAGTAAAGTAACGTTGTTGTTCTTAAAATTTGAAAGCAATGAAAAAACTCAAAAAATTTATTTGATATGTCAATTGTGCTTGTTTTGCTTTATATTTAAATTAATGTAACGAGTGTGTCAGTGAGTGGAACTTCATCAGGATATGGGTGAGATCCATCTAATTGTATTTTCGTTTATCTTGATTGAAAGGTTTCGTTTTAACGTGATACCCGAGTGTCGAAATGCTCTATTGTCTTTGGAAATTCATAGTAATTGATTTGTTATTCTTGTATGTAATCTCCTTCTAAATGTATAATGTGTTGGCACTGTTGGCGCTTAAAGAGATCGTAAATGTTTTTTTTTTTGTTTATATATTTTCGCCGAAATTTAACTTTTCTTATTAAATTTTATTTATATTTTTTACAAGTGTTTTACTCTAGAGCATCATACCCCAGAAACCCTCTTTCAGAATTAGGGCTACGGGCTAACGTCCCCGAAGCACGCATACCTTAAAGGGTTAATTTAATTTCCTTGTAATATTACAGGGTGGTGGCAGCAACAAACGTTACCTTATTTTATTTTTATTTAGTTTTTCTATCATTTTGTATTTTTATAATTTTTTTTTTCGCCCACTCAGTGAATGGAGGGGATGAGCACCACAATGGTGGCAGCTAAGTGAGATTAAAATTTTGAAAGAGAAAGGAATAGGATCCTCTAGAGTTTTAGAAAGTTTTCAGTATTTTTCGGAAAAGAATATTTTTTTTTATCTCATAAATAAAATTTGCAATTTTTATAGTTATATAATATTAGTTTGCAATTTGACTGTGAATATTGAGTTAGCTAATTAACGAAATATTTGAAAATGAATAATACACCAGAACCACCTCAGGTTCAACCTATAACGCCAGGTCAAAAAATGAGTTGGGGAATGATTGCAAACACGGTAGAACAATTTTCAGGCAAATATAACGTTAAAAGGTATTTTGAAAAAATCGAACAGAGGTCTAAGTTAGATGAGTGGAGTGAGGAAACGACCTTAAAAATCGTTAAATACAGACTGGTAGGTGATGCGTATGATTATTTTAAAACCGACCCTACATTAGATGCGCTGGAATATACAGATTTTAAAGCGAAATTTATTAAAAGGTTTTCGCCAGTTATAATACCAGGACAAGCCTTGAATAATTTAAATAAATGTTATCAAAGACATGACGAAGGGGTAAATCAATATGCCACTCGAGTTGAGTTATTAGGCGTCTTAATTTTGGAGGAGGATTTGGCCACAGCAAGCGATAACGAGAAACCCGGGTTAACTAAATAAGTAGAGCAATTAGTGCTGAACCAATTCACAACAGGGCTGAATAAAAATTTATTAAGAAATGTGGGTACAGTATTCATGCGAGAGGAGAATTTAACGATAGATAAAGCGGAAGAATTCGCGAGACAAGAGGAACTAAATGAGATAATGTTGAAACCGCGCCAATCTCAGGTATCAAATATTAATACTTAATGTAAGTTGTTTCAAATGTGGTAGGTCAGGACATTATGCTAGAGACTGCCGTGTGGAGAATAATTTCAGAGATTTTGGGAACAGGGGTGAGAATTTTCAGGGCAGTCGGGGCCAAAATTTTCAGGAAAACCGTTATAACTATAATCAGGGAAATCGAGGAAATAACCAAACAAATACTTATGAGAGAAATACAGATTTTAGGACAGGGGAAAGACAACGTAATTTCAGTGAAAATCGGGGATATTTTAACAATGAACAAGGGAGAAATACATATTATAAGACAAGGGAAGGGCACCGCAATTTTAGTGAAAACCGGGGACAGTTTCATTATGAACGAGGGAGAAATATAGGCTATAGGACCGAGGAGAGACAGAATAATTACGGGGAGAATCAGCGACGCTTTAACGAGGGAACAGGTAGAAACATGAGTGCTAGTACAGGTACGCAGAATCAGGGACAAGGAGGTACAGGAGCTATACCTAGAGGGTTAAATTCAAACTTGGGGACAAATAACGGGCAATATTTAAACTCTCAAGCCGTTCCCCCTATAGTGCCTCGAGAGGGAACGCGGAATTAAAATTAGTAAGTGATTTTGGGGCAAAAGAAAACAATATATACGCTATGCAAATACCTCAAATTTATTATAATACAATTAACTCGCCAGGTTACGTAAATATTTTTATAAATAATAACCCAAGGGAATTTTTAGTAGATAACGGATCGGCTGTTTCTATAATTAAAGAGGGTTATGTAGATAAAAGTAGTGAAATTTTTGAAAGAGCGGATATTAAATTAACTGGGGTTACAGGCCATAATATTCCAATTTTGGGTACAACTATAGCGAAACTCGGTTTTAATAATTTTTATATAGGGGAGATTGAATTAATAATTTGTGATGACCAAGTACCACTGGGCGTCGCAGGAATTTTAGGTAGAGATTTCTTGGTAAAAAATAAAGCTAATATTTGTTATGATAAAAATGTACTGAGCGTATGTAATGTCAAGATACCGCTTCTATCTATACAGAATTTAAGAGATGCTGATGAGGAAATAAACGTTGAGGAAAGAAAATATTATAATGAGGGCGCACAGTTGAGTGAACCGTTAGAAATAGATATAATAAAGTAATAATGATGAGGAAAATAAGGAAATTGTCGGTAGGCACGATATTTGTTTAAATGCGGCATAGGCTCTATCGAGGGAGTGCGATGACAAACAGATAACTAAGGGAAAAAGTTATGATTTATATAAAGGGAAAAATAATTTGGTTACTGATGATGGTTATATTAACAGTGGTGATTATAGTAGCATTGATGAGGAATAAAGGTGAAATAGATAAAGAGAAAATGAGTTTTAGTAAGGAAGAGAATATATTAATAAGGTAATATTGAGTACTGCGGAGAATATTGTTAATGAGGAAATAAGTAGTAAGCTAGATAAACGCGAGGTGAATCATAGTTGTCTAGAAAATAATAATATTGAGAACAGTAACACTGGTATTATTGGGGAAAAAGTCGAAGATAACAAGAATAACCGCGAGGTGAAATATTTCAGGGACAATAAAGATAATAAACATGTAACAAATACCAGGGAGTCAGTAAGTGATATTATTGTTAACTGGCGACCTTGACCGCTGGAGAAAATGGATTGAGACGTAACGAGGGACCGGGCTAGACAAAACTGCAATGGTGGCAAATTTATTAAATACGTATGTTTATAAAACAATACCGACTCTCGAAACTGATGATTTGGCTTTTCTTGACACAATGTATAATGTAAGATCATTCCTATTTTAACTTTGTAACAAACAAGTCGATTTAATTAAACTTCTAATATTCATTAGTTTCTTTCTTTTTAATTTCATTCTATTTTTTTAATTTAATTTAACAACCCCCCAGACGGGTGGGATTGTTTTCATTATATACAATGAAACTAAAGGTAAAACAGGTAAAAAGGAGGTTAATTGCAACGATAATCTTTCGTGTGATATAGAAAAATAGATTCATATGAGTATAGTAAAAAGGTAATAGGCCGAACCGTAAACCCAGGAGAAATTGATAAAGGCGAACAAGAACTACAACATTATGAGATTTCTGAGTATCCAGGTATACATAAATCGGAATTAAATTTAAGAAACGATACATATAAAGCATCTGCGGCACGTGATCATATGGGCGTGGCTAATTGGCTTGGAGGATAAACAAAGCAGATACCATAACCTAAACGCATTTGGATAGCATTGTGTGAAATGTTTCAGTTTATTGTGAACGCTATATTTGCTTAGTTTGTGTGCCTATAACAAAAATTTTATTTTAATAATGTTTAGTGATTATTACTACACCTTAGACGCTGAAAGTGCGGTTAGATATAGGGAAAAAATCGCTGTAATTGGTATAGATCCGTACTTGGTAGACATCAAACAATGCAGTAGTAAAATCGAAGATTTTCCCAAGACGATATATCCAGATATTGTTAATTATTTACTATATACTAAGAGTGCGTACACCCATGAAGATTTTAAAGCTTATAAAGGACTTGATGCCTACAAACAAGCTACTTGTGGATGGGTTAAAAATATACATGTAAAGAAAATGTATGAAAACTTCTTGATATTGGGAAGAGTAAGTTACTATAGTTGAGGTTTAAGCATGTCAAGCATTATTCTACTTTTTTACAGGTTATGCATTCCCAAAAACTAAGTGAGCAATTTTTAAAACCGTGGATTGTAACAAAAAGTGATGGTAGTATAATATGCGCTCACTGCAATTGCATGGCAGGGCTAGGCGAAACATGTACTCATGTTTGTGCTGTATTGTTTTACTTAGATGTAGCACATAGAAGGTCTCTTGAAATATCACCGACAGATATAAAAGCTTGCTGGGTTGTCCCATCCAAAGCTTCTGAACCAAAGAGAGCTGCCGATATCGATTTTGCAATACCCTCGACGTCCAAATCTAATGTAAATCAACCTTTATATATACGAGAGAAAAAATTAACAGAAGTACCACCTTTAAATAAGGAAGAAATGAATTTAATGTTAATGAATTTAAAAGAAACAAGAAAAGGATGTGTATTGCATGCTATCGTCCCACCATTTTCAGAAGAAATTAAAGAAATGCACAATGAAAGGACCACCCACATGTTCAGTAGCTTATATAAACTTGAATATGAACAAGAAACGTTGGAGAAATTAGTGGAAATTGGTAAGTAATGCCCCTTAAAACATTTAGTGCCCATTCATAATTTAATTATTTCTAGGATCACAGCTGGACTTTCAAATTTCAATAGATTCATGCAAGGAAATTGAAAAGGCAACTAATAAACAGGCTAGTTCAAAGGCATGGTTCAATTATAGAGCGGGTCGTATAACGGCTTCTAAATTTAAAGCCGTTTGCCGAACCAATTTACATAAACCCTCACACTTTAATAAAGGCAATATGTTATCCTTTTCGAACAAGATTTAAGACAAAAGCTACAATATATGGGTGTGAGCATGAAAAGGAAGCTTTAAATAGTTATACGTCGCATATGGAACATAGTCACGAGGGTTTTGGTGCAGAACCAGTAGGTTTATGTATAAACCCCAGTTTTCCTCATTTTGGAGCTTCACCAGATGGTCTAGTTTCCTGCGATTGTTGTGGATTAGGATGTGTGGAAATAAAATGTCCATATTGTGCTAAAGACTTGGATGTGACAGACATGGAAGTCTTGAAAAAAGTGGGAATACAAAATTTGGATGGGGAAAGCCGCCTGAGTGAAAATCATGCTTATTATTATCAAATACAAATGCAGTTAGGCATCACTAGGTTAAGTTATTGCGACTTTGTTGTTTGGAATAAAAATAAGTTTATTATGGAACGGATATATTTAAATGAGACTTTTTGGGAAGCAGAAAGTAAAACTGCCTCGATGTTCTTCTATAATGTAATAGTACCTGAATTGTTGGGAAAGTTTTACACAAGAGGTAATGAAACTGAACACTGGCCTGCCCCTCAAGAAGAAATTGTTGACTAATGACAATATACCTACTCAATCTTTAAAGTGAAATACCCTCGGAAATACCCTATTAAATTATGCGTTATGTGCTGCGATAATAGTTCTTTGTTTATGAACAGTAATAAATGGTTTCTTTTATTAGTCTGAAATTAATTTTTAAAGGGGTGTTTTATGTAACTACTTCTGCAAAATTTCAAATGTGTGCAAATAGTATATTGTATACCTAGTAGGAAAAGTGTAACATTCCCGGACGACTGTGAAGATTGGTTGTCGAGGCGCAAGCCGAGACAAGCAACACGGAGTCCAGGAATGTGGCTTTTCGTACGAGGTATACATACTATTTTTCCGAAAATCGTTTAAAAAACGAAAGAAATTAAAATCTTGTTTAATTTTGAAAAAGCATGATTAATTTTATTCATAAATAAGTATTGCCATGAAACTCTTAGTAACATTTGTTGCGTAACTATGGAAACGTATTAATATTAAATTGTCAAATTTAACAGAAGTTTTAATCATTTTCGTAGTACATAAATAATAACTGTAAAGAATAGTTATTTATTGTACTAGTGTGTAATTATGCACATTAGTCACGCAAGAAAAAGTTAGCCACGAGACCGTTAGGTCGAGTGGCTAATTTTCTTAAGTGACTAATGTGCAATTACACACGTGTGCAATACAAAATTTTATCCAACACTTTCTTTTAATGGAATTTTATTTGAATAATATTTTTTTAAATTTGACAATTCATTTGACAAATTAATTTTTATATTTGTAAAAATCATTGTAATTGGGAAAGTCATGGAATGGTTGCTATGGTGTTGACTGTTATTTATTGTTTACTAGTTTATACACATAAACAACATATAAAAGTAGAAAATAATCATTAGTTGTGAAACAGTTATTTTTCGTTGCCTGGCAATGACTAACTGCAAGGAAATATTGACTTTTGCTTCTAGAAATTTTGTCAGAAATGTCAATATTTACGAACGATTTTCGGAAAAATATATTATTAGACAACTCATTTCAAAGTTATGATACTTTCCTCCTTAATTTAATGGGTGGCACCTGTCCTAACCATAGTTGTTTGTAGATATGTATGTTCGCTTAAATGTAAGTATACATAATTCCCTTCCTGTGTGAAATGGGTTTTCGCATCCCAAACTGATCACGTTATATTTTCATATAAGTGGTATAGGAATAATTTTGTTGATTTCTTGAATTAGTTATTATTCTTAATCTATAAAATGGTTCTATGTTGTATTATTGGATAGTTGTAATTAAAATGAACTAATAAATATTTTATATAAATATATTTTATTGTAAATATGTTAGTTCACAACAAGTATATGTTAATAAACTCATGCATAACATGTAAATATTTTATTTCTGTGCTGTTTGCTAGTTTTAATTTTTTTTGCACGAAAAAGAATAAAAGAATGTTTTAATGTCTCAAAACAGGGAGTAAAACAAATATGTATGCCTATGTCTATAGAATTGAAAGTCGTTGAAAACTAAAGAGCAGGTGCGCAAGGTGCATAAAATAAAATAATAATGAATGTATTTTTCTAGGAGACATTTAATCTAATGGTACTATGGCAGGGCATAAATTAATAAGAGCACAACAGACAACAACAATTTTATCTATTAAAATAAATTGGTCCTCATAGCTTGATTTTTCTTTCAGCATCTGTAATGGTAAAATATCTTTTAAAATCATATATTTTTGACGAAGCATGCCAATTATTCGTTCAACGTGAATTCGAATGTTTGCTGTCTTTCTTGTAGTTTCAATTTCTTTCGCAGATAACTGTTTTCTCCCTTTAGTGAAAGCTGGAGTCACTACTTCAGCAAAACACATTTTAACCGAGTTTGTTATGAGAAATCCTCTATCTGCTATTACAAGATCACCAGGTTGAAGTTTATTTAAGAAGCCACAATCTTCCGTAATAAATTTATCACTCGCTCTACCTCCATAAGCATTTGAAATAAAACAAATAGAACCTTGAGGTGTACTGCCAATTAAAAACTTTATAGTGTGGTGATGCTTATAATTTGACCAAGTTTTAGCAGCTGCTTCTAAATTTGAAGATCGTTCTATAAAAATTTCGAAACAATCAATAATGACTGTAGTCTTATTTCCAAAATTTTCCTGAAAACAACGAGGCATATTTTCCATGATATCTTTACGCTCAGGCCATATAATACAGCTCTAAAAATAATATGTTTTGTTATGAATATATCACTTTTAAGGGTAACCTACTACCTTCAATCGACCATAAAGAATATCAATTGTTCTATAAAATATATGAGCTACTGTTGTATGATGGATGTGAAACCTAAAGCCTAAGTCTTTGAAAGGTAAGTTTAGCCGTAATTTCATTAATGTTAATATAACCTGGGCAAATTTTGAAATAGCACATATATTCGGTAAATATATCTCAATTACATCATACAAACATTTTACGTATTGGAATTCCGGAAGACCTGTATAATATAAGGTAAAATTATTATTCTGTTTAAAGTATTCCATATCATATTTAAATTTATTTACTAATTCCTGTAATTCATAATTTTTTGTATCTCGTTCTAAAATTTCTTTACGTAATTTCTCTATTTCATTTTTGTTGTTGTAATATTATATTAGTTTCTGTATCTGCCTCATGTTCAATTTCAGGATTTACAGTTCTGGTGGTGGTCTTTGACCTAATCTGGTTTGCTGAAAAAAGAACTATCTATAAAAAGCATAATATGTTTTCAAAAAGATTTCCCAACCTCTAAAAATAAAATAATTTTCTGAAATGTAAATGTACACATAATCTACTCTAAAATATTTTTTAAAGCACCATACCTACCTATTCAAAAAAGTATAGCAAAGCAAATATTTAAACGTTCGTATCACATATAAAACAAAGGCACAGGAAAGAGCAAAGCATTATCTTCCTAATATTTGAATATCAACCATTTCATAATTGAAAACAAAATAAATCATATTAAACGTGCAACCTACATATTTATTGATGTAGACAAAAAAATCATGCAAAAGCAAAATTTCAAAATTCACTGCAACCTCTACATCGTCTCGTAATCTTTTCCTTTTCTCCATTCTAACAAATCTATTTTTACTAGAAGGTTTTGATAAGCTAATAGATTTATAACCCATATTTAAAGACGGTATCCAGTCTGGGTTATTGTGATCTTCTAACTTTGAAGGTTTACCTAAATATATTTATTTGTCATACTTACGAAACAATAATTTAGGTACATCCATGTATTTATTAGATACGAATAGTGTAAAGTATTACCTGAAATGAAATGTTTGGAGCATATTCTACCATAATCAATCTTTGATTTGGTTAGATCGTCCCTTTCTAAGGCATTTATCCAAGCATTCCGTCTATCACAGGCAAGTTGAGTAAATTGTTTATGATTGTTAAAAACTGAGGGAATTCGAAAAAAACTGACATCATCTCTCGCCCCGTTGCTTCCACAACCAACTACCATACAAAAACTTGGCATTTTCAGTAAAATGTGAGGAAATAAAAACCCAAATAGATATAAATGTGCCTTGTTTCTGTTATGGTTAAGGTTATGTTATTTATTTGTATATCCTCCAAGCCACGACCTTGAAAAATGTGACGTCACGTGCAGATGCCCTATATTGAACCGGAAAATAAAAGTTATTTTAAGCAAGGCATAAGGCGATTACAAAATGTTGAAGATTCGATCCATATGAGATCGGGTAATTCTCAAGGAGTCAGCAATTCGTATTTAACAAACAATCTAAATATAGAATTATCAGGGTTACCGCGTATCAATGTGAATGATTTCTTTCAGCTTAAAACCGACTACGAATGTGCCGTTGAAAATGAATGTTTTAATGCAAGGAATTTAGGGACAAATAAACTACGAATTAAATGTGATGCTATATTAGCGGATGATGTTGTTATACCTGGCCGGTGTGAGACAAGTTGTGTTATCCAATTGCGGAAAGATTTGAGTTGCCATACGATTTTAGTCGAACCACAAAATTTAAATATACAGGGCACGCGGCACGTACGCGTACCTTAATGGGACCGCAAAATTTAATAGTACGAGTAGTTAATTTGAATCCATTCCCTATTACTTTAACAGGAAAATGTGTTGTAGGGAGTGCAGAGCCATTTTGGGAAGAAGTAAATTCTTCAAAGGCTAACATACAAATAAATAAAATTGAGCTTTCAGATTATAGAGAGATACAGGACGAATTTGATTTAACTCATTTAGATGAAGATACTCGAAATTTATTGTGTGTGTTAGAAAATATTTAACCGTCTCAGCAAGTAGGTGACACATCTTTCGTAGACAAAGCATTTCGGCAGTAAGGCGACTATATGGCGTATTTGCAATGTTTGCAATAATGTGGATCAGCGGGGAGAATGAGTTAGTCAGCTATGCTCGTTCATACAGTTTAGACCTAAGTCCTATTGTCAATGATCAAGTACTTCGTAATATATACAATTTAGTGAGACGATTATTTTATTTCTTACATGTGAATTCATTAGTCGATATAGACAAGTTTTTAGTCAAGGGGATAGAATTTTATCGAATACTTACGATGTAGAACATGAAATAATAACCGAAGACGTGTTGCCTATTGCTAAGAAACCATATAGAGTACCTTACTATCAACGGGAAATTTTAAGAAAAGAAATTCACAGATTATTAGAGTCAGGGGTTATTAGACATTCACAATCCGCGTGGAGCGCACCCGTCGTTATTGTAAATAAAAAGGATGAGGATGGGACTAATAAAATTCGAATGTGTATCGATTATAGAGCATTAAACGCTGTAACTAAGCGCGATTTCTACCCTTTGCCAAATTTAAATGAAACTTTGGAACTTTTTGGTAAATCTAATTTATTTAGTACGTTTGATGTCAATAACGCGTATCATCAAATCCCTTTATCGAAGGATGCGATAGAAATATCAGCCTTTAGTACACCGGATGGACATTACGAATATACTAGGATGCCGTTTGGGTTAGTAAACGCCCCTCAACATTTCAAAGATTTGCTAACGCTATGCTAGCAGGATTAACCACAGAAATGTGTATGGTATACTTTGATGATATTATCGTTTTTAATTCAACGTGGGTAGCCGATCATATTAGACAATTAGCTTTAGTATTTCAACGACTTATTGACGCAAATATATCATTAAAACCTAGTAAGTGTAAATTTTTGTTAAAAAATGTCAAGTACTTAGGTCATATTATTTCTGAAGAAGGCATTAAGCCAGACCCACAGAAAATTGAGTGCATAAATTCATATCCGATACCGAAAAATGTAAGAGATGTCCGTGCGTTTTTAGGCTTGGCCGGTTGGTATAGAAAATGTATTAGAAACTTTTCAGAGGTTGCGTTACCTCTAACTAATCTTACGAAGAAAGGTTAGAAATTTGAAATTACTCAGGAAGTGATACAATCAATTGACATACTAAAGAAAGCTATTACTTCAGATTCGATACTAATATATCCAGACTTTAATCAACCATTTATTTTAGCTACCGATTCTAGTGATTTTGGAACAGGTAGTATTTTAAGTCAATTAAGAAACGGGTTTGAAAGACCGATCACATTTGCAAGTAGAAAGTTTAATAAAGCGGAGAGAAACTATTCAGTTACGGAAAAAGAATGCGTGGGCATAATTACAGGAATAAAGGCTCATAAATGGTTTCTTTACGGTAAAAAGTTCACTATTGTAACAGATCATCGACCTTTAAAATGGTTACTTAACCTTAAAGATCCTACTTCCAGATTAGCAAGATGGGCATTACTTTTGAGTGAATATGACTTCGATATAGTACATAGACCCGGAAGAAAGCACGGAAATGTTGACGCGCTAAGTAGAATTTGTAACATACAATCTGAAAATGTAGATAATAATATCGATTTTGCTTTAGAATTCGTTGATAAAGTGAATTATGTAAACCCATACGTACAAGAAGTAAAAGGTGATTTATTTAATCGTCCAGAGTATTTTTCGTTGGCACACTGTGTATCACAAGATTTTCATATGAGTCAAGGTATAGCGAAAACATTTAAAGAATATTTTGGTTGTGTAAATGAACTAATAGCGCAGAATAAAAACTTAGGGGAAGTTGCCGAGCTTATTTTACCAGAACGAAATATTTATTATATGATCACTAAGACAAGATATTATATTAAACCTTCTTATCAAAATGTACTTTTAGCTCTACAAAATTTAAAGAAAACTTGTCAATTAAATCATGTTAAGCACTTAGCAATGCCGCGAATTGCCTGCGGATTAGATAAGTTAAATTGAGAGGTAGTACTTAAATTGATTCACTATGCTTTTAAAGATATAAATATTAAATTATATATCTATGTTAAAGAGATCGATCAAAGTGATTCCAGATTGAATATATTGAAGGTAGATGTAATTAATGAACCACTCTGTATACCTGTCTGGGATAGGGATAATATTAAACAAGAACAATATAAAGATAAGTTTTGTAAGGAAATAATCGACTACTTGAATGGCCCAGAAAACGAATTATATATAGATTATTTTTTAGATAATGACAAGATTTTGTACAAGTTAGGTGAAAACGGAAATAATGATAGGTTGGTATGGCCAAGAAACTATGTAAATAAAACTTTACACGATTTGCATTGCTTGCCTTTTGCAGGACATCAAGGTCAACAAAAAACTATAGATTTAATTAAATCGCGATTCTTTTGGTTAAATATGCGTAGGGATATAATAAAATTTTGTTCGGAATGTCACTCTTGTTGCCAAAGAAAAACATCCCCTCATATGCGTGCTGCATTATTACAGAAATTTCCAGATGTAAGTGAGCCATTTGAACGTACTAATATGGATATTGTCGGACCGCTAGTAGTAACAAGAAATAATAATAGATATATTTTAACATTTCAAGATTATTTTACTAAGTATGTAGAGGCAATTCCAATACCCGACCAGAAAGCGGAAACTATCGCTAAAATATTTGTTACTCATATCATTACAAGACATGGTACTCCTAAACAATTAATAACAGATCAAGGTTCAAATTTTCTATCAAAATTATTTAAAGAAGTATGTAGATTATTGCAAATTGAAAAATTACAAACTACTCCGTTTAATCCAAGCTCAAATAGTATCGAAAGAGTACATAGAGTATTTAAGGACCTTCTGTCACATTATATTGCTGTAGATCAAACTGATTGGGATGAGTGGATTCCATATATTTTGCTTGCTTATCGATCTAGTAGACATTCTTCGACCGGGTACAGTCCATTTTTCTTACTACACGGGAGAGACCCAGTATTACCATATGATGATATTATTAAACCGCAAGTTCTTAAATACGATTATGACCAAAATTTTGCATCTGAAATGTTAGCTAGACTAAATAATGTTTATACACAGGTAAAAATTAATTTAGAAAAATCTGCGGAAGATAGGAGAAATCAATTTAATAATAAGGCAAAAGAAAGACGTTTGAGATAGGAGAGTTAGTGTATATGTTAGATATGAACGTTAAGATAGGATTATCGAGAAAACTACGCAAACCTTGGGTAGGGCCATTTAGAATTATAGAGAAAAAGGGGCCAGTTACTTTTAAAATTAGAAGGCTATATACTCGGAAGGATCGAGTCGTCCACGCTAATCAGCTTAAGCTATGTCATTTAGCCGATATCGAGGCAGGGGATACAATAGATTCAACCCTAGATAAAGAGGACCGAGGTAA
The DNA here is from genome assembly GCA_963675555.1 of Leptura quadrifasciata. Lineage (NCBI taxonomy): Eukaryota > Metazoa > Arthropoda > Insecta > Coleoptera > Cerambycidae > Leptura > Leptura quadrifasciata. Next base: position 75,046,540 of record OY776680.1, read on the forward strand.
TTTAGTTGATGGGAATATAAGTGACCTCGAAGTTATAGAGGTTGAGGACGACATTTATCAAAATACATTACAAGTATTACCTTTTAGTCAAAGCTTAGATTATAATCCCTTAGAGGATATCGTAGAAGTTAGGGATGAGGACGTACCACAGCCGTTGCGACGTTCTATCCGTATTCGTAAGCCACCGGATAGGCTAAATCTTTAACGTGTTAGATATTCTGTAGAATTAATAAACCAAATTTTTAATTTTCCGGCATATATAAGTTGCCTTTTTATTTTAGAAATACACCTATGCTGGTTTTTTTTTTTACATTTATTTAACGTCGGCCTATTTCCGCTACTGAGGCCTAACACCGACGCCTGTAGACGAGCTACCCCCAACCAGGAATTTTGCCGAACCTCTTCCCTTAAGAAGAGTAGGGATCTTTTACTTGCCTAACATTTAATAGACAAGGGACCGACGGCTTTACATCCCCTCCGAAGGATGGTATATCTCCTATAAAACCCTCGCCTAAGGTTGTATAGCTTCCGCGCATACAGCCGCTGGAAGATGTGTGAGGCGAGGACGCGGTTTCCGTTGGAATGATCACTCATCCAAGTACTAACTGCGCCTGTCGTTGCTTTACATCGCATACCGAAGTATGTACATAGTAAAGACGCACCTACGCTCGCCCTATGCTGGGGTTAGACGAGTTACAATCCAAAATGTTATAATTGTAAAATAACACATATATGAATTCTATTTCACTGCAGGGAAAAATTACACATTTCTTTAAACTTGCATCGAAAGTATGGATGCCTGATTGTTCACGAATTCAGCTTAGTAAACAGTTTGCCGATAGTGAAATCGTCTTTATTAATGGATCTTAGTGACAGTCTACTCTCTCACATGGTCGTGATTATAGTAGGTATAAGCAACCCAATTATATGTATGTATATCATTTGCTATTTGTGTTGTTGTTTTAATTGTTAGTACGTTTATCTTTAATATGTTGTCCCTCATACTATTGACTGTTTTGTGCTCCGTAAATAAAAGTGTTGCGTTAGTTGCATACGATTGCATGGACCCAAACATTAACATTTCGGTAATTTCGATTAAGGACGTTACACCCTGCCCAAACCCAGTGTCGGACTATACCGAGACCGCTATTAAGGTCACCGTGTTACAAAAGGACGAAGTTAAACAGGTTGCAGTAAAATCGTGTCTTGTCGAAGTGACACGTCTAATCGCGTATTGTGGCATGCGTCACAGCTCTTTAGTGAAAAACGGACTTTACAATTACATTCATCCGCTAGGAAGTGACTCTTGTAAAGACATTCATCGTTATCGAACCTTCTCAATTTTTAATCGACTTATTAGTCAAATTCTGATGAATGGTACAACTAGTGAATCCATTACTATTGCCGGCTCAGTAGATACGGAAGGCGGTTGCTATGGAGGAAACTATGTCGAAAGAGGGAACGAGTGGAATAATGTTATCGTTATTGCTACAATAAAAATCATTATAAAAGATTATATAGCACCAGTAAAATTAAGGGAAAACGAGGTCAGCTTACTAGGTGGTGTTACATGTCCTTATGTCCAAGGATATTGCTTTGATTCAACTTTTGGAGAAACGACATGGGATTTAGATATGGGAAAAAACTGCGAGGAAGAATTGACGATGTTATATCAAGGTACCGCTCGATTGGTGACAGAGAAAAAATTAAGAAAATATTTAGTTGTGGAACAAAATACCAAAGTATTTGCCTTAACCTTAGTTAAACAGGATGACATTTGCAATTTAAACGTCTGGACCACAGAACATCCCCAAATAATAGTAATAAATGAGACTCGAGGAGATAGAGGAAGAAAATATAAGTCGAAACACCCTGTACAAAATGTTAATTTGATGATGTATGTAAACAGTAAGTTCATGTATGTGGAACAGGCTTACAAACGTACCGTTCAAAATCTTTACAGTGATACTGTATATCGCCGATGTATGGTGCATAGAGAAATACTTATTAATCGCTTAACCATGGCTCCATTAACCCCCGCCGCCATTGGGATGTTAGTTAGTAAAAATATTGGTTATACTGGAAGAGTTTTAGGAGAAGTCCTATATATTATGAAATGTGTCCCCAGAAAAGTAGAAATTAGAAGGACGGACCAGTGCTACAATGAATTACCAATTTCCATCAACAATGAGTCATATTTTATGTCAGCCGTAACTCATGTTATTCAGTTACATGCAGAAGAAATCGAATGTAATCCCTTAACACCCCCTTTGTACCAGATTGATGGCCAGTGGATAGGTTTAACCCCGCATCCAGTTATTTCCGAGCCTCCTAGAAGAATTGAAGTCGAGCCCGAGAAGCGCTTAAAATTCACTCCTATCCAACCTATGAGCTCCAGTGGCGTTTACACAGTGGAAGAAATTAATAAAGCACAAAGAAGTCTTACTTTTGGTTTCGAAAGGTCAGCCGTAGAAAATATCATTGCTAGACGAGTAGCTGGGTTTGAAGTTAATAATCAAGGATATTCAGCCTTAAATATTTTCAACAAAACGGATCTAGAAAAGTTAGCGCGATCCACCCTACAGCAGGTATTGGGATGGTTCACCGATGTGGGAATATTTTTTAGTGGAATCATGGGATTCTATATATATAGTTTGCAGAGGAATTAAATATGTTATAGGAGTTTTCATTAATGGCTTCCATTTATATAAATTAGTCGGATTTAGTTTTACCCTTCTAGCCAGTTTATGGAGCACCTTAACAATGTGGGTAGTCCACCACCATAATAGTAACATTAATCATGAACCGTCTGTGGATGCCCCCGAAAGCCCTAAGGATGCCATACCAGAAAAGGAGCCCCCAACCACAGCTAGTAACTCAGCCGGAATTTATCCTAGTCTACACTGGACGGAGAAGGAAAAGAGTGTTACAGGATATTTTGGCGGCACGATATAAGGGCAATAAATTGTGTATTTATGACTAAATAATATCTTTATTTTGAACAAATAGTTCTACTTCGTCAATCAAAATATCAGGATTTGTTTTATTTGTCTCGACCTACCTTGTGATTTAAATTGAGGTAACTGAGGTCCTCATGATCATGAATGTTAGGTACGTAAACAAACTGTGGCTACCTACACGTATATGATAGTATTAGGTTAATTCTGTACGTTTCGGGCTACGAAACAAACCTAGAGTAGAAAGCAATAGTCAAGTTGATGCGATGCGTATAGTAGCTGGTCACATGGTTGACATCGCCGTGTTATTAGTTATTGCGATCGCAAATATTGCTTGCTGTACCAGTTTTGATCACCAAAATAGTACACTTTTGGACCATCGACATCACAGTTGCCTAGTTTAAATTGCATTGTAGTAGTCAATCCTCCTTATTATACGAAGTGTCATTTATAAATTATTTCAGAAGAATACCTGTCCCGGTGACGGAAGAGGTTCCTCGTGAAAATTCTTTTAAAATAGTTCCTTTCTACGATGTAGGCGCATGATCTCATATTTTAACTTACTCTAATATTTTTCTATCGCGCATGGAACTTTATGGAACAGCAAAAAAGAAAGGTATGTAGTCTTTTTATTAGGGGTCGTCACTTTCCTTTTTGCTTTCTAATGAGATAGATTGGAATTGGTGTAATTGAAGAGTTGAAATTTCTTACTGTGTAAGGATTAAGAAAAATTACACTGATAGTAAGTTGTGGCCGATTGAGTTTTGGATTTTGAAAGTTAGCCACCAACTTATCCATTTTTTTTTTTTTGGGATTCATTTAATATATTCGCTAGAGGCAAAGCTGAGGACAATCACTTTTAAAAGCCCGCCTAACACCCCCAGGTATGATAAAATCATTATTTTCATGTGTTTATTATTAAAATAAAAATTAGTTACATTTTTTTTTATTCAATTAATAATTCATAGTCCTGGTTATGTAATTTTAAATGGAGATCATGTCAGCCTATATACAACCGTATGATCCTTTTAGAGCTTTGTGTCTTGGCTTTCGTATTACCATCTTCGCTCCAAATTATTTCTACCATTTGTAGACAGCTGTTGTTGTCTGAAACTGTCTTGGAGGCCGACTGCCCTTGTCACTGCTTGGGTCTGGTAGAGCCCTTTTGAAATTGTGGAGTGGTGTTCGCTCTGTGGTTTCCTGGTGTAGTTTGAGACATTACAAGGGAGCATCGTATCGGCCATCAGTTTGAGAAATCTTTCCCCTCTTCGACGTGGACAGCGGCCATTTGCATACCGCCATCTTTATCATACAGATAAGTTTACACTTACCATCACAATAATTGTTACATATATGTATGGTTAGTAATTTCCTAAGTTACCTACCTAAATTATTTAAATTACCAATACTAGGTGTATAAAAAAAAAAAATTGTACACCCGAGTGATCACTCAAGGTATTAAATTTTTATGCTCATAATATCCTTTTGAATTGAAAAGTTCTGCATTTTCTTTATTTTCCTATTATATTGTGTAGTGTGCACTGTGAGATTTGAGTAGATTTATGTATATGTGTATATATATTTTATTTTTCTTACTTGGTGTTGAAAGTTATTTATCATTAATCACCCAATAAACCACTTACTCACCCCACCGCCCACTGAGCTAGCCAGTGTCGCTTCTGCACAAAAAAAAATTTATTAACTGTATCCGGAAGGGACACTATAAATACTATTTTTTTTTGTTATTACCACGAAAAGAAGCTAGCCAGCAAGGGCTTCTTCCCTAACCAATCAAGTCTGGTTAGGGCAGTCATCGGCATTGCAATTTCAATTAATAATTATTATTTTCTAATTGGTTATCATTATTGCCTAATGCCCGTTTATACAGTAACAAGAGGTCAGCGCCAGTGCGGGTATAACGTGGTTACGCGAAACAAACAGTCGATCATCCCGAGTGCGGTCTACGACTATGCTATTCGTGAGTTCGGATGGGAAATGAATATAGAAGACATCGCTAATTTATTTTTTTTCTTGAAACTAACTGTATATGTTATAACTGATGAATAATTTTAGTATTATTTTTGGGGTTGTGTATACCTGCCTTTTAGTTTGTAGATATAGATAACATTTTATTATAGTTCAAATGAAAGAAATGATAGGGAAGTTTTCTTCCACCTTGTTCCTCATGATGTGAGTGAAGGGCGTTTTGGTCCCTCTAGTTAGGTAGATTTTGTTGAAAAGACTGCTACTTGTGAAAGTAGGCAATCTTTTGCTTTGGGGGGAGTATTGTGCCACTCGGTATATCTATATGTAATTGGTCCACCATGTATATCCCTATGTAGATACGATAGTCTGACAGACTGCTGAGACAGCAAAATGGTAGGTGTGTAGAGACGCGAAAAAAGGAGAGACGACGATGAGGCGCGATGAAGTAAAGTAACGTTGTTGTTCTTAAAATTTGAAAGCAATGAAAAAACTCAAAAAATTTATTTGATATGTCAATTGTGCTTGTTTTGCTTTATATTTAAATTAATGTAACGAGTGTGTCAGTGAGTGGAACTACATCAGGATATGGGTGAGATCCATCTAATTGTATTTTCGTTTATCTTGATTGAAAGGTTTCGTTTTAACGTGATACCCGAGTGTCGAAATGCTCTATTCTCTTTGGAAATTCATAGTAATTGATTTGTTGTTCTTGTATGTAATCTCCTTCTAAATGTATAATGTGTTGGCGCTTAAAGAGATCGTAAATGTTTTTTTTTTGTTTATATATTTTCGCCGAAATTTAACTTTTCTTATTAAATTTTATTTATACTTTTTACAAGTGTTTTACTCTAGAGCATCATACCACAGAAACCCTCTTTCAGAATTAGGGCTACGGGCTAACGTCCCCGAAGCACGCATACCTTAACGAGTTAATTTAATTTCCTTGTAATATTACAGGGTGGTGGCAGCAACAAACGTTACCTTATCTTTTTTATTTAGTTTTTCTATCATTTTGTATTTTTATAATTTTTTTTTTTGCCCACTCAGTGAATGGAGGGGGTGAGCACCACATTACATTAAAGAACATCAAAGAGACTGGGACGTAAATTTAAGTGCACTAGGTTGCGCATTACGCACTGCACGTCATGAAGTTACGGGTCAAACACCATATTTCATAAATTTTAGCAAAGAAATGTGTATTCATGATTCAGAATATAAACATAATAATATCGATAACGACAATGATAATTCACCCTCTGTGTCAGAAAGATTTGCTGCTCTTGTGAAAATGCGTAGGTACCTCAGTTGCGGAACGATTAGAGAAAGCTTACGATAAATCTCGAGAAAAATATAATTTACGGCGTAGAGAAGTTCAATTTAAGATTGGTGACTTAGTTTGGAAGCGAAAATATGCACAGTCGGATGCTGCAAATTATTTCACTGCCAAACTAGCAGGGAAATTCGAGGGACCCTATAAGATCAAAAAGAAAATAGGCTATTGCGTGTATATTTTAGAAGATTTATCTGGTACAGAGTGTAACGGTAGCTGGCACGTTAAGGATTTAAAACCTTATATAGAACCAGACGAGCACTTAGATCCAGTATAATAGTTATAATATGTTAACCTTGGTTGGTGTTTCATATACCGCCATTGGATAGATCATTTTTGGAAAATAAAAACTTTCCAGATCTTGATCTCTTGTTTGTCAGAGTATGAATGTTATTGCCATAGTAGTGGATTAGTAAGGGATTTTCGCTTAGTCTCTACTAACAGTGAAATATTTTTTGTGTGTCGTAGGTCGTATATGGCCGTAAGTTATTTAATTTCACGTCCTTTTGGACATTGATCTACTCGTCAGTAATTTCATCTAGTAATTAAATTTATTATAACATTTTGTTTACCTGTTACTGGATTTTAATGTGCCTGTCTATCTATAGGGTGTCACGAGCTATAGTATTTGATTAGTTAGGTTTTCTTGATTTCAGGATTTATTATAACTTACTTAGCTGGCTGGAACCCACTAAGTAAGGTGTCATTTTTTTTAACCTCTGTGGTGAGAGGGTTGTAAAAAGAATTCTACCATCATGGGATTGTCCTATGTGGGGTAAAAGCCCCCTGAATACTTAGAGGGACTCCGATCTTGCTGGGAGCGGTGACATTTCACTGGCTGTCTTAAATGGCAAACCGGATGCCAGGGGGTCAGTCATTGTGCTGGGGATCAGTCATTGCGCTGGGGATCAGCTTGCCATGGGTCTTCGTTTTGGTTGGCTTGGTCGAGGTCGGTCAACACTATGTCAAGTCCCTCAGTGCAGTGCTCTGACGTGACTCTCATCTAGTTGCTGGTGGAAGGGTGACCGCTGTGGCAGATAGGAGAACACTTCCGCAAGTTTTGGTTGCAAGTGGGTTGACTGTGAGGTGAGGTAACCCCAAGCATTTTAAGCCTCATAGTGTTAAGATATATATGGTTGTGCGTATAAATTTATTGTGTGCGTCTTTTATTATTTTTTCTTTTTGGAGAAATTTACGGGGTAAATTCCTTTGTGAAGGGGGGGGGTGTTTGTTACAGTTCAATTTAACATTTATATGTTATTAAAAAAATCTGTAAATCATTACTTTATCTCTTAGATTTAATGTCTAACGAATTCGTGTTATCCGTCGTCACGCGTAATATTTATTATTTAGTTGTCTATATGAACCCGCAATTGTAAGGAATCTGTTGCACTTAAGTGTAGGCATGACATTATACATTTTATTGTGTAGCGTGTTGCATATAATTAAGCTCTCTATTTCTGTAATTCTTAAGCTAGGCAACCAATAACGTTTAATTAGTTTATAGGTAGATTCCTATAACCGTACTGACGATCGGTAACACAGATTTATTTCTTCACAATAGTTTTTGGCTTAGGTTTTGTCTTCCGGTATTCTGTCACTTTTCACGTGTAGTTCGCTGGAACGCTTGGCAATTTATTAACTGGTATTTTTACGTGCTCGTTGCGATTTTTGAAACAAGTAATTTCACCATTTTGGGAAAAATTCGCAACGTTATATTTTTCGATTATCTATTTATGTTTGGACGAGTGCATATTTTTATGGTATAGGAAATCGATTGTCTTCATTGGAAGGATCTATACGTAAAAGCCATTTTTGCCAAATTTACACGACACCAAGGACGTCCAAGGTCAACAACATTTTTCTAAGAAAACCCTCCGAAACGAGGGTTTTTTTTCCACCTACGGTTTCGCCTAGTATTTCGTAGTTTTTCCTACGTTTTTTTTGTCTCCCCTGATACGAATAACTTTTTTTCCACTGGTCTGCACGTACTTATGTTACTTCTCCTTGCTGGACTGGAATTTCTTTTTTGTGGAGGAGCCATCCATTTTCTGGGTTAATTGATGGGCTGGAAGTTGCCCATTCCTGAAGTTTGAGCCGAAGCTGAAGCCCTGCTGCCTGCAAGTTTGTATCCTTCTTGCGCCATATATATGTTAGATTTGAAGTTCTTCGATTGGTTTTTTAAAAACAGTTTATTTAAGATAATTACAATTATTATTATTATTAATGTTTCACAATATTCACTTAGAGACTTATGAAGCTGTATGCTTATGAAATTAGTACTTAGAATAAATAAATGTGGATCTCGAATGAGAACACTGCAGTCTGTTGACTGAATTAAACTTAAAACTAAACTGAGCTAAAAACTGACTGGCATAGGTCTTTACGTGTATTTATAATCTTTACAATAAATGCTGAATTAGCATCAGATTGCTACATTCGCATTTCACATAGTAATTCCAGACGTACGTGTTTAAAAACAGCAGACATATTAGGTTGCAAAGATAACAAGAAGGAATATGATATAATTTATAATTTTATCTACACTGGTATTGAATTACTTTGTGGGATGTTATCGATAATGGACTTAATACTAATAACAATGTGGAAAGCTAATATAACAGCTCCCTTTCTTATAAAAAAGTTGATGCTATGGATCAACTTTTAAGCATAGCTTTTACTATAACTAGAGTTTAGTTCAATGTCTTCAGAGGGTTCTTCTTGTATGTTTACACTGGGTCTCCTTTTAGGTAATAGATGTCCGTATTTGTGTAGTAGCCTGGATCTTGGTGGTTGTGGAGGTTTCGGGGGTTGATCATTCGTTGACGATATCCCAATTTTTATGTCTCTTCCTCTCTTACATTTACAGGTTACATAAAGAATAATAAGTGCTAAAATTAAAGTAATGGTTAAATATGTGAACCAGGATATATTTTTGGTTAAAAATGGTTCATTGATTAATCTGTCTAGATCGTCAGAGTACTGATCTAGTTTGTGTTTAGCGATGTTTAAATCGTCCGTGTTAAGATTACTTAACTTAAGGAGTTTTAACTTGGGGAGTTTATGTCTTTCGGGTAGGTGATTACAACAATCGTATGGAATACGCACTACGTGATTGCTGTAAGTAATGTTGTCCTGTTGGTGAGAGGATGCGTGCACTCGGGTGCTGCCTATGAATGCGTTGCACTCCGGTTGTAAAGTTAATATAGAGTTTATAGAAATTATCTTCGTGATAACGTCTCTTTTGTTGCACTTCACGGTCACTGGTAAATTGTCTGATACTGATATTAGCCATTTATTGTTCTTAAGTTTTTGGATACTATAGTCTTTGGCAAACAATAAATTTGACTGGCAAGTTCGGGGCACTATACTTAATTGTCTTAAGATTTGGGCTTCACATATCGCGTCACTGTCTATTGGGTACGGAAGCACATTTGAACATAGTCTTGTAGTGGGGTTCAATGGTTTACAGTTGTCGACGTCCGGAAGGGGTACAAATAACAATGAATCATCGTCTTTGGCAATATACTTATGCGTTGTTGAGAGGATGTGATGAAGTCCTGTTCGATTATCCAATATAGGAATGGGATAAAGGTGGTAAAGGGTGTATTTTTCTGGCTCTGCTAATGGAATTTTTAAAACAAATATTATCTTAGATCCGGCTTGAAAGGCCTGGAGTTCTATGATATCAAAATATTGAGCTATCTTTGAAATTTGAGGAGTTATCGGCAAATTGTTTTTATATAAAGACTGAGATATTTCCTGAAGAGAAGCGACAAGATCTTTTGGTGTGATTATTGAACTATGCAGAATTTTTAATCGAGCAAATGTTATTGAATTTAAAATATTATCTAAACTATTTTCTATAAACATGTAACTTTCCATTAGAGATTCACATAACTCAAGTACTCTTAATTTTGATTCGATATACGCTAAATCATTTGATATGTCGTAAATTGAAGTTTCTATTTCCTTGATGTCCTTATTAAAGGTTTCCTCATCTACTTTTAATTTTTGAACTGTTGAATTGAAACTTTTTATAACAGAGGTTGTGACTGAAATTTGGTTTTTAATAAATTTTCTAATTGATGTTCATCACTCATAAGTTTATTAATACAATTTGTATAATATTCACCATCAGAGGCGTCTAGGTTGCCTGCGATAGCTTTCCAAAATGTACCTATTCCATTTAAAAGTCCGCGTTTGTATCGTTTTGTGTCCGCGAATATTTCTTCGACTTTTAATTCTAGAGATTGTGAAATTTGGGTTAAGAGGCTAATGTGTGTTCTAACTTCTGATCGAAATGATGTCATACGAGGGTTGTCAGCTTCGAATGTGGTTATCATGTCGTTTAAAATGTTATTGTTATGGTCAAGAATTGATTTAATTGGTTCGATGTCTTTGTAAACTAAAAGTGTCCACTTGTCATTTGAAATTTCGATATGGTCTTCTTCGTGATAGTAAATTCCTAGGGTATTGTTGATAGTCTCTATCGAGTATTGGGGTGATACTGCTTTGAGCAGCAGAAGAAACCTGAAAATAAATTAATTTTCAAAGTATGGCTTCATTCTGTCAAAGTTGATTTTTGTACTTTGTTCAGTTTCAGGGTTATAAAGAATAGCGGAATTTCTTAAAATTTCCCTAATAATAAATGGTCCATTAAATTTATTTCCTAATTTATTTTTTATTTGACTCTCTTTTACGTAGACTTTGTCGCCTACATTGAATTCGTAGTTATCTGTTACGTGTTTGTCAAATCGTACTTTGGACTTTTGTTTTTGTAGTTCCGTTTTTGTACGAGCTATTTTGTAGTAGTGTGAGATTCTGTTATTTAAATCTCGTATATACTTAGATATTAGTTCTTGCTGCTTGTAAAGTGTTTCAGGGGGACGGCTAGAAGTATGCCCGAATATCAATTCATACGGGGTAAAGCCATGTGTCTTATTAACAGAATTGTTATAGCAAATGATTGCATAGGGTAAGACTGTTAGTGGGTGTTCGCTGGGGTTTTCTAGTTTGTTAGCTCTAATCATTTCCATAAGGGTCGCGTGAAATCTTTCGACTGAACCGTTCGATTGGGGGTGATGCACACTAGAGAAGGTTAATTTGAAGTTATAAAGGGTGCAAAGGTCTTTAAGAAGCATGTTATCAAATTCGTTGCCGCAATCACAATGTATGCGAAGAGATGTTCCGAAATGTTGGAAATAGAGTAAGAGTGTGTTGACAATAGATTTTGCGGTTTTGTCTGGTATGGCATAAGCCTGTGTGAACTTGGTGAGTTCATCTCTAATACTTAGGGCGTAATATTTAGTGGGAACTTGGATGATATCGATGTTGATTCGTTCGAAAGGGGTTTTTGGTGTTTCGGTGATAACCAAAGGATTATCGAGATTTTTCTTTAAAATTTTTGTTTTCTGACAAATTTCACAAGCTTTTACAAATTTTTCTACGTCTTTAGTTAATCCGTTCCAGTTGTACTTATTTTTTATTCTACGAATAGTTTCGTTTATGCCACGGTGAAGATTGTTTTTACCGGCGTGAAATTGGTTGAGTATTATGGGAATTTGGTCTTCGTCAGGGGTTCTTACAATGTCTTGACATATAACTAGTTTTATGTCCTTGTCACTGAAAATAAATGATAAAATTTCAAGAATGGGTAAATTAAGGTTATTTTCGACGTAATATGTCTTAGATGGGTCAATGTCGTTTTTGTTTTTATATATTGTAACGAAGAGTTGCAATATAGCTGAACCGGGATCGAAAGGTAAAGGTACGATATAGTACGATCGTTTCTTTACGGTTTTACTGGAAAGAATGTTAATTTTATTGTTGGTAAAGTCAGGGTTTTCTTCAAAAATGTCTTCTATAATACTATAGTGGGAATCTTGTAGACTGTCTTGTTGAAAGAACGTTATTATGTTTTTGTGGTCTTTGTCAAGTAATTGGTTGTTTGAAAACGTAATTTTTGTGTAGTCAATGAGAGAGGTTGTTTGATACAATTTTTCGAATGTGTCGTATTCTTGGGTTATTTGTTCTGCTGAAGTTTCTTCAGGGTTATCATCTGTGTCAGATGAGTCATCGAAATTTTGGATATTGTTATGGAACGCTATACATTTTTGTATATGATTTATTTTAATACGGGATAAAGCGTCTGCGTTCTTGTTAATTTTTCCTGGCTTATATATGATCTCATAATCATATTCCTCTAGCTTGAGGCGCCAACGTGCGAGTCTGCTACCGGGATCTTTAATAAAGAATAGCCACGTTAATGGTCGATGGTCAGTGATGAGTATAAATTTTCTTCCGAAAAGGTACGGTCTGTAATGCTTTACCGCCCACACGCTCGCTAGAAGCTCTCTTTCAATCGTGGAGTACTTCGTTTCTGCGCTACAAAGTGTACGCGATGCATAAGCAATAGGGAGGTCTTTGCCTATGGGTCCTTGGGAAAGTACAGCGCCAATAGCGTATGCGCTAGCATCTGTTGTTAGGAGAAAGGTTTCGTCGAAATTTGGGTATATTAAAATAGGGGTAGAAGTTAAAGCGTTCTTGAGTTCGTCAAAAGAATTTTTACAAGTTGAATCGAAGTTAAACGGGATGTCTTTTTGCAATAATTTAGTAAGGGGTTTAGAAATTTTGGCAAAGTTAGGGATAAAACGTCTGTAATATCCGGATAGTCCTAAGAAGGATTTGATGTCTTTTTGGGTCTTTGGTTCTGGAAAGTTTCGAATACAGTCAATTTTTGAAGGATTCGGTTTGACTCCGTCTTGGGTTATAAGGTGACCTAGATAAGCTATTTCCTTCCTGAGGAATTCACACTTATCCGGCTGGATTTTGAGATTTGCTTTCCTTAGTCTTTTGAATACATCTGTGAGTCTAGAAATGTGCTCATGAATGGTGGGTGAATATATAATTATGTCATCCATATACACGAGACAGCGCTCGTTTTGAATGCCTAAAAGAATGTTATCCATAACGCGCTGGAAGGTGGAGGGTGCGTTTTTGAGGCCAAATGGCATACGAACAAACTCGTAATGGTCATTTTCTACAGAAAATGCTGTCTTTTGGATGTCTTTTTTGTCAATTTCGATCTGGTGGAATCCAGACGCGAGATCTAGAGTGGTGAAGTATTCACATTTTCCTAGCTGGTCGAGGAGATCTGAAATATTAGGCAAGGGGTATTTATCGTTAACGGTTAGTTCATTAAGTTTACGGTAGTCAATTACTACTCTCCATTTTTGCTTGCCCGAAGCGTCGAGCTTCTTCGGCACTACCCACACTGGGGAGGACCAGGGTGAAATGGATAGTTGAATTATACCTTGATCAAGCATTTCGTTTACTTGTCGTTTTACCTCTTCCTTGTGAACTTGAGGATACCTGTATGATTTGGTAAAGACGGGTTTAGCGTTATTGGTGTCAATTGCGTGTTTTATTTCATTGGTGAAAGTTAGCGAGTCACCTTCTAAGTAAAAGATGTCGGAAAAGTTCAGACATAAATCGGTGATTAGCTCTCTTTCTTCGTCATTGAGATGTTCGAGTCGTAATTGGTTTTGAATATCGTGTAGTCTGTCTGTAGCATCGTTTTGAAATTGGGTCGTATTAGTGTTAGAAACGTTTACGTTATAGGTTAGGTCAAAGTGTGTTATGGGTTCTAATTTTAAGTCAGAAAAATCGATAGTTTTAGGTATTCCATTAACATTAATTATGGAAGTTAAAAATTCGCCTTTTTCATTAATTTTTACTATAGCGTTAGGTAATCTAACTTTTTCTTGTGCTAGCAGTATAACATCAGTACTCATTAAATTGCAATTTAGTTTGAAAATTTGCTCTGTGCGAGGTTGAATAGATATTATGTTTTTCTTTCTAAAATTTGAATTATAATTTTGATTGTTATTGACAATTGTGGGTTCATTAGATTCTTCGCCTGCCTTATAGAGGGTAACTGATTTAAAATTAGTAATAAGTTTCTTTTGTTTTATGTTTATTATACAGTCATAATGTTCTAAAAAGTCAGCTCCTAGTAATCCGTCGAATTCTATGTCGAGATTGTAAATGTAAACTTTATGTGGGTCGTCTTTAGTAAATGGAATAAGTTTTGACTCTGTTATTAAAATTTTTTCATTTGTTATACCTTGAATAACGGCATTTTCAGGAAATTTGTTTAAAATTCTTTCGGCGGTTTTTTCTTTAAAAATTGAAATTCCGGCACCAGTATCAATCAACAGGTTAAAGGTGTTGGTGATATCTTTGATATAGTACAGGTTATTGGATTTGACGGTTAACATAGGTCTGAAATGAAGATGTGTTCGGGGAATTCTATATCGGGGTTGAAATTGTCTAAATTCATTGACTGAATTTGTGATGTTAGGTCTGTAATTGTATTGTGGTCTTCTGGAGTTGTCTCCGGGGATATAACAGGGTTTTCCTGTGGGAAAACTTCTGGGCAATGAGTTTGATAGTCTGGGGGTTCGTGAATAGTTTGGATACCTAATTGAAAATCCTGAGGAACATATTGATATTGATCTTCTGGGAAATATTCTTGTTGTTGATATGGAAACTCTTGGGGTTCCGTGTCTGGGTATTCTTGATATTCCTCGTTTGAGTAATATTGCATCGGGTAATTTATATGATGAGTACGTGGTTGATTGTTGTTTCGATTGAAATTAGGATTTGGTTGAATTACAGATGGTCGGGGTTGAAATTGATTATTTCTGTTAAAACTTTGGTTTGGTCTTTGAATTTGGTTTGAAAATGGTTGTTGGAATGATCGTTGTTGTTGTTGCTGTGGAGCAAACTGCCTTTGAAAGCTTGGGTTAATATTTTGCGAAGTGAAATTCGGAAAATTATACGATTGAGAATTTTGTTGACGTGTTCTGCATTCGTTAATGACATGACCAGTTCGTTTGCAATAGGAACATGTTTTTAAGAAAGGTGTTGGGACATTTGGTTTTTTGACAGAGGCTTGGATGTCGCGAGAATTATTTGGCTTGTTGAATTTTTGATTCTCGAAATAGGAAAGTTGGAGCTCTCGTTTGATGCGTAAGGATGCTTCAAGCATATCTGGAGGGTTTCCTGCCCTTATAATTTTTCCAATGTTGGGTTCTAAACCAGCGAGAAGAGTATTTAGGGTCATTGTTTCAATGAGCTGGGATTGAGCGTCCTTTTGTGCAGGTGTTAAATTAGTTTTTTGCACTGAGGCATGCATCTTGGCATTGTGGGTCTGAAGCCGGGAAAAGAAGGTTAGGGGTGATTCACTAGGAAGTTGTCTGATCCGTTGCAGGTCTTGTATTAAAGACGTGAGATCACGTGAATCTCCGAAATGGACAGATAAAAGTTGCTTAATTTCAGCCCAAGTGGCTGGGTTTCTGGAATTTATTAGCTGAGCTGCTCGCCCGCGAAGCTTATTTTTGATGTGTAGAGTTAATAGTACTTGTTGATCACCGACGGCCATACCGTTCGCATAATCACAAGCGTTTAGAAATGTGTTTAGAAAGATTTGGTCGCCTTCAAATTCAGGGACAATTGAAAATATTTCGGATAGTCTGTAAAGTTCGACTTCCTGAATTTCTTGTTCTGGTTGTTCTTGTTGTGCCATTTTAAAATATTTGTTTGGTGAGGTTTGGGAGATATTGGATAATAGAACTTAAAATTAATACGCGAAATGAAATTACAATGCACTTAAAATGATTCAGAGTTAAATGTACTTACATGAATCTTTCCATGGAGGTACTTGTTGAGTTTTGCGTAGAGATTTCTTGTGTTTGTAGATTGATTTCTTGGAGTTTGGTTGCTTTCTTGAGTTTTCTTGGATGAGTTGCGATTCGTACTTGATTTGTTGAGGATAGAGGAGAAGTCTGTCACTACCAGTTAGAATACTCTTGTTCTGTTAGTGTTGCAGGAGCTTTCTCGAATATTTGTTTCTTGGATGGGTTTCTTGATTTTTGGATTCGTTGGTTCGTTTGACCGTTTAAGGATGAAATCCACCACTACCAGTTAGGATGCCCTTGTTCTGTTAGTGTTTTTGCGGATCCTACCTCGAATATTTGTTTCTTGGATGGGTTTCTTGATTTTTTGGATTCGTTGGTTCGTTTGACCGTTTAAGGATGAAATCCACCACTACCAGTTAGGATGCCCTTGTTCTGTTAGTGTTTTGCGGATCCTACCGACTGCGCCAATTGTTAGATTTGAAGTTCTTCGATTGGTTTTTTAAAAACAATTTATTTAAGATAATTACAATTATTATTATTATTGATGTTTCACAATATTCACTTAGAGACTTATGAAGCTGTATGCTTATGAAATTAGTACTTAGAATAAATAAATGTGGATCTCGAATGAGAACACTGCAGTCTGTTGACTGAATTAAACTTAAAACTAAACTGAGCTAAAAAACTGACTGGCATAGGTCTTTACGTGTATTTATAATCTTTACAATAAATGCTGAATTAGCATCAGATTGCTACATTCGCATTTCACATAGTAATTCCAGACGTGCGTGTTTAAAAACAGCAGACATATTAGGTTGCAAAGATAACAAGAAGGAATATGATATAATTTATAATTTTATCTACACTGGTATTGAATTACTTTGTGGGATGTTATCGATAATGGACTTAATACTAATAATAATGTAGAAAGCTAATATAACATGTATATAAAAACATATATGTGGAAAAGATATTCAAAAAGAAACTTAAACTAACCCACAACCCTGACTGAGTTACCGGTCTATGGGCATTTACTATTTAAAAGCTGTAAGAATACGCTACAATGTCTGATTTTGTCTTTTTGTTTTCTTTTTATTTAAATTATGACGTAAGTAGTGATGTACTGATGAAACATATTTAGGATGTTCATATTTAAGCACAATATTCGCATGATATACCTATATTTATTTTAATTTATATATTTATACAAAATTGTATTTACAAGTTACATGTACTGTTTTTCTTTTATGTTTTTGTTGTTGACTTGTGGTTATTCCATTTCTGTAAACTGTAAATTAGCTTTTTTGTGCTAAAATAAAGAGATATATATGTAGGACCTGTTATGTTCAAAAGTATATTAAATACCCAATTTTATGATGTTTTTTTAAATTTTCATATTGCCAGTATTATAATGTGCAGTGATGAATATCATAAAGATCCTGACTTACTAAATTATTCTAATGATTTGATGAGATTTTTTATTAAGAAAATCACTGAAATGTATGGATTTGATTTTATTTCCCACAGCGTCCATAACCTCTTGCATATGACAGATGATGTATCCCAGTATGGAAAATTAGATAATTTCAGTGCTTTCCCGTTTGAAACTATATGTTTCAATTAAAAAAGATTTTAAGGAAGAATGAAAAGCCTTTGCAGCAAATTATTAATAGAATTTCAGAAGATAGTTTTGTTAAACAACTTCCTGAAAATGATAAGCTGCCTGTTCAATTACTTCAGCAACATTATGACGGACCATTACTGCTTCAAAATATACGCGCCACTCAGTATAAAGCAATAAAAACTGAAAAATATATATTAAAATGTAATGAATCAGATTGTTTTGTTCAGCTGCAAAACTGTGATATTATTAAAATTGTAAATTGTACTTATTACAATAACAAAATTGGCATAATAGGTTACAAGTTTTTAGAGAAACAAAAATTGTTTAATTCGCCGTGTGATTCTTCATTATTAGGAAACTTTCAGGTAAACTGTAATAAAATGAGTGCGTTAGACAGTTGGGGCTTTTCTAAAATCAGACATAAGATAGTATTTATGCCATTTGGTCGTAATAACAAAGCAGTTGCTTATCCATTCCTTCACTAATAATAAAAGAATAAAATATTTTTCGAAAATACTTGTTTGAGCCCAGTGATGTATAGAAACAACTGAATGGTTATTGCTGCTCATTGCACACAGACTATTAAACTAGTTAACATTTATTGCTTTTAATATACTTCATATATATATTCAACAGTATACTCTCTCCAATATAACCCATAAATTTGTTTTTATTATACCTGAATCATAATCTATGTTTTTGAAAGAAAAATCGGGCCTTTAAAGCACTAGAGCTTTAAAGTTGCTTAGGTAACATCAATTTTAAACAATGATAAATACATGTACTTACATAGCAACCAAACAATAAAATTGTAACCGTCTCTATGTTAATGTTACCGATTAAAAATGAAACTAGATTAATTAAGTTTTCTAATTTTTACTTTGCAGTGCAGGTATAATAAAAAATAGCTATAATACACGTGTATAAGTAGCCTTTAAAGCACTTACTCCTTTAGGAACCTCATCGTTACACTCGTCGTGCCCTAAACCCGTGCGTGCTTTAAAGGCTTACTTATACACTTGTATTATAATACACTATTTTTATGTCAACAATTTTTAGGAAAAATTCTTAAATTTTTTGTTATCGAAATGACACTATCTAGTAAAAAACCTCTCCACCTCGCCTCAACTTCCTTTGAATCACAATCTAACCCTTGAAAATTTAAAATTTTTAAATATTCGAAATAAATTTTTTCAGTAACTAATTGACCAAATTAACATTAACATTTTTGTATTGCTCAATAGAGAATCAAAATTTCTTTCAAATGAGGTATCACAAGATTACCTTTTTAATAAAAATTGTTGAAGGAGTTGTTGTCATTTAGGGAGTTGAAGTGGGGGAACAATTAATATACCAGATAGTATCATTTTAAAAACAAAAATCGACGTATTTCAAATTTTTATGTGAAATTATTAATTACGAAAAGACGAATTATTTATTTTGGTTGCCTATTATGGACTTGACTTTTATCTCATATAACGTACATAGTTTACTCCATATTTCTGAAGATGTTTCTTCATTTGGTGCGTTAGACAACTTTAGTGCATTTCAATTTGAGAATTACAAGAAGGAAATTTTGAAAAACTAAGGAAAACAGTCAAACCTCTTGAACAGGTCATCCTCAGAACTGCAGAAAAATCTAGTTATAATAATTTTCATATAAGTAGTGACAGAGAATTTGTAAAATTTCAGAATGAACATTTTAATGGACCGTTATTACATAACTGTACTTCTCAATATCAAAAAGAAATATTTGAAAAATTTGAGTTGAAACCGAATATAGCTGATAAATACATTGTTAAGAAATGGGAACATAGTAGAAATTAAAAAAAATTGTCATTATAATAACATATAATAATATATATATATATATATATTGTATTGTTCTACTACTATTGAACTTAATAATTTGCAGTACTAATCAAACTTTAACTTGTTTATTTCCAATAGATAAACCAAAAAGATCAAATTAAAATCTCTTACCTTTTGATCCGAAAGTATGTCAAATTTATTTAATGGGCCGGCTAGCTTATCTTTTCCTTCAGGAGCAGGTTCAAATTCAGTTCCTGTTTTAAAATGAAATTTTATTAAAGTAAATTTTTAATCTGATATAAGTAATTTATTTTCCTTGATATTTAGATAATTTAGTAGTTTTATAACAGGTTCGAAAGTCTAATACACTATTAAAATTTTAATATACAACCTTGTCCAAAATTAAACACACAAAAACCTCCCTTCTTCGTAGCTACACTCTTCTCTTTCCAAATCCAACAATTCTCCTTTCATTAATTCTTCATCTTATCTCGTCCTTATCTCCTCTGCAATTCCTATCGACAATAACACCTCTTCCTTCTTATTTACAGTCTATTTTTACTCTTCTTCGCTGATCTCCACAATTTCTGACTTTTTAATTCAATTTCAAATTATTAATTTTTTTTCCCCTTCATTCCCTAATTTTCACTTATCCTTTTTTTCCCTTAAATTTGTTTTTCCAATTTTACAACATCTCTTTTATCTGTTGGTTGTTGTTCTATATCACTAAATATCAAAGTACCCAAAATAAACAAAACAAAACACCATATGAATTTTGATTAATTTCATTCCAAACATAACCTAACTTAAACCTCCTTGTCTTTCTCCAGGAAAATATTTACCAACTATAAAAATAAAATTTCCTACTTAAAAGAAATGTAATAATGATTTAAATAAATGTCAGAAATTATTTCAACTATAACTTAATAACCAGTAACATAGATGTCAGTATCAAACTTACTGTTGACATCAAATAATTATTTAAAAACTAT